>JARQOD010000001.1:63063307-63227499 GCA_033576555.1 Oophaga sylvatica | reverse complement strand
GGCAAATATAACAAATCGGGGATGGACGAGTGACCCGAGATTTAGATCCTGCAGGAGCAACCTCCTGAAGGTCGGGCGCCTGAACAGGCGACTCCAGAGGGTTGGTGAAGGTAGGAGCCAACTGGACCCTCTGCCTACACTGGACACGTTCCAGCCTCCGCTCGTGGAAACGGAGGTCGACGCGGGTGGAAATAGCGATAAGCTTCTCCAGTGTGGCAGGAATCTCTGTTATGTTTCGGTAGCTGAGGAGAGCAGGTAAAAAAGGCAATACACCAGAGCAGTTGGAATCTATGAGATTGCAGTACCCTGACTAACCACCACAACTAGAGGCAGCCATGGAGCGTTCCTACGTTGGTCCTAGACGCCTCGTCACAGCCTGAGAAACTAACTACACCTAAAGATAGAAATAGGAAAGCTATCTGCCCCGGAGCAGAACCCCAAAGATAATAGAAAGCCCCCAAACAAGTAATGGCGGTTAGACAAGATGAAATACTGACACAGAAAGAAAATAGTATGAGCAAACGCTGGGGCCCAAACTAACTAAATAGAAAAGGATAGGAAGGACACTTACTGCAATCCCAAAAAACCCTGAAAAGCACCAACTCTACTAATTTCAAAAACACCTGAGATCACACGACCTCTTCCACCTAAATTAGTTCTCTGGTGTAACAAAATCAAAACAGCAGCCACTGAAAAAACTGGAAAAAGCAAAAGTACAAACATCAGTGGCTGAACTAAACTGAAAGGGCAAAAGCTCCCCGGAGGGGACCCAAAAGGCCCCCACAGAAGTGCAGGACAAAATGCAAAAATATAGCACAAAAACAAAAAGAAGAAAATGTCTTATCTGTTAGCAGGAGATGCAGACACGACACAGCAGGCTACAAGGGAAACAGGAATGAAGGATTCAGACCAGAACAATTGATCACCGGCAACCCTGATGGGAAGGTGACTCCCTTAAATAAGACCAGTCAGTAACACCTGATTCCCAGTCCTCACAATCTTCACTGGACAGACCAGCACCGCTTGAAACCACCAGAGGAAGCCTCTGCTCAGAACTCATCTCAAACCCATTCACAACAGTACCCCCCCCTTGAGGAGGGGTCACCGAACCCTCATTTGAGCAACCAGGTCAGTCAGGATGAGTTCTATGATACGCACGGATAAGTCTCCTAGCATGGATGTCCGAAGCAAACACCCAAGAATTGTCTTCCTGACCATAACCTCTCCATTTAACCAAATACTGGAGTTTCCGTCTAGAAAAACGAGAATCTAATATTTTCTCAACCACATACTCCAGATTGCCCTCAACCAAAACAGGGTCAGGAGGCACAGCAGCAGGAACCACTGGCTCAACAAACCTCTTCAACAAGGACTTGTGGAACACGTTATGGATCTTAAATGTCCCTGGAAGAAGCAAACGAAAAGAAACAGGATTAATAATCTCCATGATCTTATAAGGTCCAATGAACCTAGGCTTAAACTTAGGAGATGCCAATCTCATAGGAATATTCTTTGAGGACAACCAGACCAAGTCCCCCACTTTAAACCGAGGACCATCAGTCCTATGCCGGTTAGCAAACCGCTGGGCCTTCTCCTGAGAGAGGGACAACCTCTCCACTACCTGGTCCCAAATCTGTTGCATATGCTCCACAACAGAGTCAACACCTGGACAGACAGAAGCCTCCGTCTGTCCTGAAGAAAATCGAGGGTGAAACCCAGAATTACAGAAAAACGGAGACATCAAAGTGACAGAGCTAGCCCTATTATTAAGAGCAAACTCAGCCAAAGGCAAAAAAGAGACCCAGTCATCCTGATCAGCAGACACAAAGCATCTTAGATAAGTCTCCAATGTCTGGTTTGTTCTCTCAGTTTGACCATTGGTCTGAGGATGAAATGCCGAGGAGAAAGACAATTGAACACCCAGTTTAGAACAAAAAGTCCTCCAAAATCTGGAAACAAACTTGACTCCTCTGTCAGACACAATGTTCTCAGGAATGCCGTGTAAACGAACCACGTGCTGAAGGAACAACGGCACCAATTCAGAGGAGGAAGGCAACTTAGGTAATGGCACAAGATGTATCATTTTGGAAAACCTATCACAAATTACCCAGATGGTGGTCATTCTCTGAGAAACAGGAAGGTCGGAAATGAAATCCATAGAGATATGGGTCCATGGTCTCTTGGGCACAGGCAATGGCATCAACAAACCACTAGAGCGAGAGCAAGGCTTGGAGCGAGAGCAAGTCCCGCAGGACTGCACAAATTCCCTGACATCACGAGACAAGGTAGGCCACCAAAAGGACCGACTAACCAAGTCTCTGGTACCAAAAATTCCGGGATGCCCAGCCAATGCGGAACAATGAATCTCAGACATCACACTCTTTTTCCACTGGTCCGGGACAAACAACTTTCCAACAAGGCAGCACTCGGGCCTATCCTCCTGACACCCCTCCAGAGCAAGTCTCAAATTGGGCGAGATGGCGGAAAGAACTACACCCTCTTTCAAAATAACAGAAGGATCAGATAACTCAGGAGAGTCCGCAAGGAAACTCCTCGAGAGGGCATCCGCCTTAACATTCTTAGTGCCAGGAAGAAAGGAAACCACAAAATTAAAACGTGTGAAAAACAAGGCCGACCTGGCCTGTCTAGGATTGAGTCGCTTGGCAGATTCCAGATAGACCAGATTCTTATGGTCCGTAAGGACCACCACCTGATGTTTGGCTCCCTCCAGCCAATGTCTCCACTCTTCAAAAGCCCACTTCATGGCCAATAACTCCCGATTACCCACGTCATAATTATGTTCAGTAGGAGAAAATTTTCGAGAGAAAAAGGCACAAGGGTTACTTTTAGAGGTCTCTGGATCTTTTTGGGACAAAACGGCACCTGCCCCAATTTCAGAGGCATCAACCTCCACCTGAAATGGCAGAGAAACATCAGGCTGCCGTAGAACAGGAGCAGAAGTGAATCTCTGCTTAAGTTCCTGAAATGCAGAGACTGCCTCAGGAGGCCAATTCACCACATCAGAACCCTTTTTGGTCAAATCAGTTAATGGTTTAACAATAACCGAGAAATTACCAATAAATTTACGATAAAAATTGGCAAAACCCAAAAATCTCTGAAGAGCCTTTAATGAAGTAGGTTGGACCCAATCACAGATGGCCTGAACCTTGACCGGGTCCATTTCAACAACAGATGGGGACAAAATGAATCCAGAAATGAGATCCTCTGTACGCCAAAAAGACACTTTGATCCCTTCACATACAGAGCATTCTCTCTCAAAATCTGGAATACAGTTTGAACATGTTTCACCTGAGAGTCCCAGTCATTAGAAAAAATCAAGATATCATCCAAATAAACAATCAGAAATTTGTCCACAAAATCCCTGAAAATGTCATTCATGAAGGACTGGAAGATGGAAGGAGCATTAGTGAGCCCAAGGGGCATCACTAGGTACTCAAAATGCCCTTCAGGGGTATTGAATGCCGTCTTCCATTCATCCCCGTGCTTAATGCGAATAAGGTTATACGCCCCCCTGAGGTCAAGCTTGGTAAACCAAGTAGCGTTTTTCACCCTGGAAAACAGGTCAGAAATCAAGGGTAACGGGTATTGATATTTCACAGTAATATTGTTCAAGAGACGATAATCAATACACGGCCTTAATGAACCATCTTTTTTGGCCACAAAGAAAAAACCGGCACCTAAGGGTGAAGAGGATGGTCTGATATGACCCTTCTCCAATGATTCCTTGATATAAGACCGCATAGCGTCATGTTCAGGTACAGACAAGTTAAAAAGGCGACCTTTAGGGAATTTACTACCCGGCACTAATTCAATAGCGCAGTCATAGCTCCTATGGGGAGGCAAGGATGCAGATTTACTTTCGCTAAACACATCAGAAAAATCAATCAAAAAGTCAGGAACATCCTGAGCCTGGGTGGAGGCAGAAAAAACAGGAGTGTTGGTATTAACACATTGGCAGCCCCAACTGGTTACAAACACAGATTTCCAATCCAAAACAGGATTATGAGACTGTAACCAAGGGAAACCCAGCACGATAATGTCATGCAGATTATGCAGAACCAAATATTTGCAGCACTCCTGGTGATCAGGTTCAACCCTCATTATCACCTGAGTAGAAAACTGGGGTTTATTCTCAGCCAAAGGGGTAGAATCGATCCCCAGTAGGGGAATAGACTTCTGTAGGGGTATCAAAGGAAACCCACAACGTTTAGCAAAATCATAATCCATCAGGTTAATAGCTGCTCCAGAATCAACGAAAGCCTGAGCAGAAAATGAGGACAGAGAGCATATCAGAGTGACAGTTAATAAAAACTTAGTCTGAACACTACCCAAGACAACTGAGCGTGCAAAACGTCTTCCCCGCTTAGGACAGACTGAAACAGCATGAGAGGCATCACCACAGTAGAAACATAACCCATTGCGCTTTCGAAACTCATGACGCTGTGCCCCAGACACCACTCTATCACACTGCATGGGTTCAGAAGCTGGTTCACAAGGCAACACCATTCCACGCATACTTCTCCGCTCACGCAAACGTCTGTCAATTTGAATCGCTAATGACATAGAATCATTGAGACCAGAGGGGACAGGGAATCCCACCATAACATCCTTTACATTATCTGACAGACCCTTCCGGAAAAGGGCTGCCAAAGCGTCGTCATTCCATTTGGTCAGGACTGCCCACCTACGGAATCTCTGACAGTATAACTCAGCGTCATCAAGACCCTGATTTAATGCCAACAAGGCTTTTTCAGCTTGATCAGTGACATTAGGCTCATCGTACAATAACCCCAAAGCCTGAAAAAATGCATCAACATCACTCAAAACAGAATCCCCAGGTGTCAGGGAAAAAGCCCAATCCTGAGGATCGCCGCGCAGGAGAGAGATGATAATTTGAACCTGCTGCGCTGCGTTCCCTGAGGACTTAGATTTTAAGGCAAAAAACAATTTACAATTATTTTTGAAATTCTGAAACTTAGCTCGATCCCCCAAAAACAAATCTGGCATGGGGATCCTAGGTTCCACAACAGGCAACCTAGCAAGATATGCAGCAATACTCCGAACCTCAGTGGCAAGCTGATCCACACGGCCAGACAACTGTGCAAACTCCATTGAGAGAAAAGATCCTCCCCAGCACCCAGAGATACAGAGGGAAAAAAAATGCAACAAACAGAAAAATATCTCTGACAACTCTGACAACCTTTTTTCTTTCACAATATTTTTTCCCTTCTGTGAGTACCATACAATTTTCAATTTTTGGGCCGGTGATACTGTTATGTTTCGGTAGCTGAGGAGTGCAGGTAAAAAGGCAATACACCAGAGCAGTTGGAATCTATGAGATTGCAGTACCCTGACTAACCACCACAACTAGAGGCAGCCGTGGAGCGTTCCTACGTTGGTCCTAGACGCCTCGTCACAGCCTGAGAAACTAACTACACCTAAAGATAGAAATAGGAAAGCTATCTGCCCCGGAGCAGAACCCCAAAGATAATAGAAAGCCCCCAAACAAGTAATGGCGGTTAGACAAGATGAAATACTGACACAGAAAGAAAATAGTATGAGCAAACGCTGGGGCCCAAACTAACTAAATAGAAAAGGATAGGAAGGACACTTACTGCAATCCCAAAAAACCCTGAAAAGCACCAACTCTACTAATTTCAAAAACACCTGAGATCACACGACCTCTTCCACCTAAATTAGTTCTCTGGTGTAACAAAATCAAAACAGCAGTCACTGAAAAAACTGGAAAAAGCAAAAGTACAAACATCAGTGGCTGAACTAAACTGAAAGGGCAAAAGCCCCCCGGAGGGGACCCAAAAGGCCCCCACAGAAGTGCAGGACAAAATGCAAAAATATACAGTGCCTACAAGTAGTATTCAACCCCCTGCAGATTTAGCTGGTTTGATAAGATGCAAATAAGTTAGAGCCTTCAAACTGCAAATGAGAGTAGGATTTATTAACAGAAGCATAAATCTTATAAAACAAAAAGTTATGTTGCTCAGTTGAATTTTAATAAATTTTAAACATAAAAGTGTGGGTCAATTATTATACAACCCCTATGTTTAATATTTCGTGGAATAACCCTTGTTTGCAATTACAGCTAATAATCGTCTTTTATAAGACCTGATCAGGCCGGCACAGGTCTGTGGAGTTATCTTGGCCCACTCCTCCATGCAGATCTTCTCCAAGTTATCTAGGTTCTTTGGGTGTCTCATGTGGACTTTAATCTTGAGCTCCTTCCACAAGTTTTCAATTGGGTTAAGGTCAGGAGACTGACTAGGCCACTCCAACACCTTGACTTTTTCCCTCTTGAACCAGGCCTTGGTTTTCTTGGCTGTGTGCTTTGGGTCGTTGTCTTGTTGGAAGATGAAATTACGACCCATCTTAAGATCCTTGATGGAGGAGCGGAGGTTCTTGGCCAAAATCTCCAGGTAGGCCGTGCTATCCATCCTCCCATGGATGCGGACCAGATGGCCAGGCCCCTTGGCTGAGAAACAGCCCCACAGCATGATGCTGCCACCACCATGCTTGACTGTAGGGATGGTATTCTTGGGGTCGTATGCAGTGCCATCCAGTCTCCAAACATCACGTGTGTGGTTGGCACCAAAGATCTCGATCTTGGTCTCATCAGACCATAGAACCTTGAACCAGTCTGTCTCAGAGTCCTCCAAGTGATCATGAGCAAACTGTGGACGAGCCTTGACATGACGCTTTGAAAGTAAAGGTACCTTACGGGCTCGTCTGGAACGGAGACCATTGCGGTGGAGTATGTTACTTATGGTATTGACTAAAACCAATGTCCCCACTGCCATGAGATCTTCCCGGAGCTCCTTCCTTGTTGTCCTTGGGTTAGCCTTGACTCTTCGGACAAGCCTGGCCTCGGCACGGGAGGAAACTTTCAAAGGCTATCCAGGCCGTGGAAGGCTAACAGTAGTTCCATAAGCCTTCCACTTACGGATGATGCTCCCAGCAGTGGAGACAGGTAGGGCCAACTCCTTGGAAAGGGTTTTGTACCCCTTGCCAGCCTTGTGACCCTCCACGATCTTGTCTCTGATGGCCTTGGAATGCTCCTTTGTCTTTCCCATGTTGACCATGTATGAATGCTGTTCACAAGTTTGGGGAGGGTCTTAAATAGTCAGAAAAGGCTGGCAAAAGAGATCATTAATCCACACATGTGAAGCTCATTATTCTTGGTGCCTGAACTACTTCTTAATACTTTAGGGAGACCAAACAGAATTCTTGTGGTTTGAGGGGTTGAATAATAAATGACACTCTGAATTAACTTTTAACGTTTTTAAAAAAAAAAAAAAAAATTAAAACAAAAATTTTTGCAGCAGTGTATTTCCCACTTCCAGGCTGATCTACAGTACAAATGTCACAATGCCAAGTTAATTCCGCATGTGTCAACCAGCTAAATCTGCAGGGGGTTGAATACTACTTGTAGGCACTGTAGCACAAAAACAAAAAGAAGAAAATGTCTTATCTGTTAGCAGGAGATGCAGACACGACACAGCAGGCTACAAGGGAAACAGGAATAAAGGATTCAGACCAGAACAATTGATCACCGGCAACCCTGATGGGAAGGTGACTCCCTTAAATAAGACCAGTCAGTAACACCTGATTCCCAGTCCTCACAATCTTCACTGGACAGACCAGCACCGCTTGTAACCACCAGAGGAAGCCTCTGCTCAGAACTCATCTCAAACCCATTCACAACAAATCTCCCTGGTAGCCAAGGCATCTTTCACATGACCCGCCAGTCCTCTCCAGAACACGGGAATGAGGACTTTATCTGGCCACTCTAATTCCGAGGCCAGAGTCCGAAATTGGACAGCAAAATGGCTGACCAAAGCCGAACCCTGGGTACTTGCCAGCAGTTTGAGCGCCGCATCGTGGGTGACCTGAGGTCCTAGAAAAACCTTTTTCAGAGCCTCCAGAAAACGAGAAGCGCTCTGCACCACACGGTCGTCGCGCTCCCACAGCGGCGTTGCCCACTCCAATGCTCTGCCTGACAGAAGAGCTATCACAAAGCCCACTTGTGCCCGATCCGTGGGGAAACGTGCAGCCAGAAGCTCGAGGTGTATGGAGCACTGACTTACGAATCCCCGACATTGCTTGCTTTCACCAGCAAACTTGTCTGGAAGCGGGAGGTGGGACAATGTAGGGACAGAGGTGGCAGAGGACAAACTGGCTGCAGCTACACTAGCAGCCTGAACAGCGACTGCGGTAACATCCACAGCTGAGGTTGTGCACTCAAGAGCCGCCAACCTACCCTCCAGCTGCTGGATGTAAAGCTGTAATCGCTGTTAATCCGCCATTTTACTAGCCAGACCCTGGCGCTAATATTATGTTATGGGTCTGCGGAACACACCAAATATATAAAGAAGAAAGGTGCGTTCGCAGCCGGGGGTCCACCGTGCAAGCGGAGCTTGCTGCTAGTAAAAATGGCGCGAGAAGCAAACTCTGTTATCCCGCAGAGTCGCCAACATAAACGCCGTAATGCGCTGTGGCAATGAGTGCGAACTCTGTTACTCCACAGAGCCGCTAGAAGGAGAGCCGCAGCGCTATATGGCGATGTGTGCGCACTCACTAGACACAACTGAGTGGCAAAGAAAACACGCTAGGGCGCTGACTAGCGTTGAAAGCGAACCCTGTTACGTCACAGGGCCGCTGAGAAAAAGCACTGTGTCCAGTAAGACTCTCAGGTACACAGTTAAGTGCTAAGCGTACATAAAGCGTGATCATGTGCTAATGTCCTCGCGGGAGTCACCCGCAATCTATGGCGTCTGAACGCCAGACCCTGAATACGGCAATCAAAACTCCTCACCGGTTATGCCGGTAATCTAGGGCATCTAGGACACCGACCCTGACCAGCTACCATACCAAACTCCTCACCGATTAAGTCGGTATTCTAGTGGCTTATTTCAGCCGGGTCCCTATCCACACATACACATGACCACACTGGCGCATAGCATACAATGGTTGATATTAGCACATGGCGGCCCAGCCATGCTACCCTTTTATAGCAACAGCTACAGGACCTTCCAGGAACAAGGACCAATGAGAAACTGTTACAAACACAGGTAGCTACATGACCTTCCTGGCGGACCAATAGGAGCCGCTGCAGCACCTGAACATGTGACCCCTGATCTCCAATGAGAGATCTCACTCTGGGCATGCTCAGAAGGGAAAACGCAGGACTTTGTCCCAAAGACGTCTGCTCCAGCACTGGCTATAAAAGCAGATCCAGGAAAGGCAGCAGCAAGTCACTGCACAGTAGTGGAGTGGGCAAGACGCTTGAACAGACGTCTCTGCTGAGCAGGCTCCACTGAGGCCGGAGATGAATGGGAGACTGCAGCGGGACGGGTTCGAGACTCTCCTTGTGCAGCAGCAGGAAATTGAACCCTAACACTCGCGCGCATAGACTTGCATTGGCGATTCTCGGCCGACATACACTGCAATTCGCAGCATGGTGTGATTTCACTCGCACGTATAAAACCGCCGAGAAAAAAAACGATGATGGGAGCTGCGCCATAGCTAAACATTGGTCAATGTGCTATGCGTTTTTTTCTCGCATAGCAATCATCCGTATTTCTCTCTAGTGTGACTCCGGCCTTAGTGTCCGTTCTCACGATCATGAGTAGCAGCATTTTGGGTGCAGCTCACCTGCGCTGCATCCAAAAATATTGCCTTCTACATTAGAAGCACAGTGGACATGATTTATAGAAATCCCATGCCTGCTGTGCTTCTATTTGATGCTGCATAAACTCACCTGCAGTGCGAGTTTGTGAGCCTGTCAATTATCTGCAGTGGAGACGTAGTTTCGCCCATATCCATACACTAGAAGCAGTCAATTTGCAAGATTCAATGATCACATGTGGATTTAACTGCGTGATTAGAACACAGAGTCTTGGACAAAGCGAAAACATGTTGCTTCCAAAATACTGCTATTTCCTACTCGTGGGCACATATCCTTTGGTTCTATATGAAACTAAGCAATAAACCAGTGTATATCTACACCTGCATTAACATGCACATACCAGGGATGAGCCACTTGATTTGATGCTAATTAAAATTTGAGTTGAATTTTATGAAATTTTCAGACTCAAACAATTTGCAATACAATTCGCAAGAATTAACAAAAAAACAAAAATGCCCGATGGCTTTTTACATATTTTGGAAAATTGAATCAGCCAAAAAGGGCGGACATGACCTCAGGCAGTCTGTATTGGTTTGCCCATAATACTTTGCAGTTACCACTTGGTTTAGCGCAGATAATCAGGAGGGACTATAATAAGCTGTATAAAAGTCTAGACAAGGAATGCAGCAGCCAGTTTACGCTGATTTAGAATAGTGAGAGGAAATCAGAGCTCACAGCTAAGCAATAGAGAAAGGAAGATAAATCCTTAGCATACTCCATTTTGATATAGGAAAGATGTGTATCTTCGTACCGTGTTAGCCAGTAGATAGAAAAATATTTAGACTTGAGAGTCCTCAGTGGTTGATACCTTTTAATGGCTAACTGAAAAGATGGTAACAAATTGCAAGCTTTCGAGACTACTCAGGTCTCTTCATCAGGCTAGGACTAATACAAAATCTGAAGAATCACATATTTATACACAACAGGACACAGGAATAATGCAGTTGGTAAGACAAGTGACGTGAAGCAGAACTGTCATTATGGCAGAGGGATGAACATAAATATTGGAACAGTTCATAGATAAGGAGAGAAAGTTTTATTGCCCTCTGATTGGAGTCTGCTATTGTGTTTTGATGCCCCTAGAAGGTCAGAGAAGCAGATTCCTTAATTGATATAGAAAGACATGAATCCGTGTGATATATACATTCCAGCACTAAGAGTCTCAAAGGTCATCATAAGTTTATATTCCCAAACCTTTCTATCTTTCTCAGATTTGAAGTTAGATTTTAATACAAGTAATTCCATATCCATCATGCTATGACTGGGCATACAAAAGTGTTTTGCCACAGGTAAATCCATTCTTTTTTCTCTTATTGTGTAGAGATGAGAATTCATCCTTGTTCTCAGTTTTTGCCCAGTCTCCCCCACATACAGACCCCCAGTTGGACATTTCGTACAAATAATTAGGTACACCACATTAGACGTGATGCAGCTGAAAGTACCTGGGATCTTGTAGTCCTGATGTGAGTTGGGGATCTTTATCTTGTCCGTGGTCATTATAGATGCACAGGTTTTGCATTTCTTCTGGTTGCAAGGAAAGGTTCCTGCAGCTGTTGGGGAGGACAGGGAGCTTCTGACAATGATGCTTCTTAGATTTGGGGGCTGCCTAAAACATAGTAGTGGGGGGTCTGGAAATATGGATTGTAATCGGGCATCTTTTTGTAGTAAAGGTTGTAGTTTCCGTGCAGCTCCCCTTAGCATCTCCAGATTTGGATTGTAGGTGACGCTGTGATGGACTGGCAAGAACCACATACTCTAAAAGCGGTGCAGCGCTTTATGGGGTTCATTAATTACTATCGCCAGTTCACTCCCCATTTCTCAACTTTGGTAGCTCCCTTGGTAGCCCTCACCAAGAAGGGAGCAAATCCCAAATTGTGGTCCGAAGAAGTCTCCAAGGCTTTCACCTCAATTAATATAATAAAACTTGGCACTCAACTTATGTGATAAAGAAGAATTTTATTGCAGTCATATGTATATGACTGCAATAAAATTCTTCTTTATCACAAAGAAGAACCCTGCCCCACCAGGTGACACTGACTTCCTAATGAACCCTCTTGCCAGATTCTCCTGAATGTATTGGGACATAGCCTCCGTCTCTGGGAGAGAGAGAGGACAGACCCTTCCCCGGGGAGGTTCTGCTCCAGGCAAGAGGTCAATAGGACAGTCATTGGGGCGGTGAGGCGGAAGCATCTCCACAGCCTTTTTGGAGAACACGTCTATATAGGACCAATAACACTTGGGTAGGGAAGTGAGATCTGCGGGTATCCCTGTAGTAGTAACCTGAACACTCTCCCTCACACATCTACCTCTACAAGACTTACTCCAACTACGTATCTTCCCAGAGGAACACTCAATATGTGGGGAGTGAAGACGAAGCCAGGGTACTCCCAGCAGAGCCTCATCTATACCCTCAGGAAGGATAAGGAAAGAGATAATCTCCTGATGGGAAGAAGACATAGCTAATGTGAGAGGGATTGTCTGATGTGTTATCTGTGAGGACAATATGGATCCATTCACCACTCGAACAGTCACCGGTTTGGCGAGCATCACCTGAGGTATTGTGTGGCGGAGAGCAAAAGCAGAGGACATAAAGCTCCCTTCCGCTCCAGAATCCACACAAAGCTCAACTGTTAGAGTGGATGGACCAAAAGAGATTGTCCCTGCTTGGAGGCAAATGCCGCTGACTCTAGTGAACCTCCTCCCATGGTCACTAGACGCGATAGTGTTCCCGATCGCTGGGGACATCTCTTGGCATAATGTCCTAACTGCTGACAATTGTTACAAACCACGGAGACTCGAGCGGGCTGAGACTTAGGTCCCGCTCGAACAACCTCCATGGCCTCCGGGGAGTCGGGCGCCTGAATGGGAGATTCTAGAGGTTTGGCAAAGGTGGGAGCCAGCTGAAACCTCCGTCTACACTGGGCCCGCTCCAACCTCCGCACGTGAAAACGAAGGTCGATGCGGGTAGAAATGGAGATAAGCTTCTCCAGTGAGGCAGGAATCTCCCTGGTGGCCAAGGCGTCCTTTACATGGTCTGCCAGACCTCTCCAGTATACCGGTTTAAGGACCTTATCCGGCCACTCTAACTCGGAGGCCATAGTCCGAAATTGGACTGAAAACTGACTGACCAAGCTCGAACCAAGTGACATTGCCAGCAGTTGGAGCGCCGAATCGTGGGTGACCTGAGGGCCTAAAAAGACCTTTTTAAGAGCCTCCAGAAACCGAGGAGCACTCCGCACCACGCGATCGTCGCGCTCCCACTGCGGCGTTGCCAATTCCAACGCTCTGCCCTACAGAAGTGACACTATGAAACCCACTTGTGCCCGCTCTGTGGGAAAACGTGCAGCCAGAAGCTCGAGCTGTATAGAGCACTGACTCACGAATCCCCGACAATGTTTGATGACACCAGAAAACTTGTCTGGAAGCGGGAGATGGGACAAGGTCGGAGCAGAGGTGTCGGAGGACAAACTGGTTGACACTGCGCTAGCAGCCTGAACAGCGACTGCGGTCACATCCACAGCTGAGGTTGTGCGCTCGAGAGCCGCCAACCTACCCTCCAGCTGCTGGATGAACTGCCGTAGACGCTGGTTGTCCGACATTTTACTAGCCAGATCCTGGCGCTGGTGTACTGTTAAGGTCTGCGGAACGCACCAGATAAATATAAATAGTGGGTGCGTTCGCAGCCCGGGGTCCACCGTGCAGGCAGAGCCTGCTGCTAGTAAGGTGGCGGTATAGGAGAACTCTGTTACTTCACAGAGTCGCAAATATAAATACTGTGGCACTATATGGCGGTATAAGCAAACTCTGTTACACCACAGAGTCGCTGAGGTAGAGACGCAGAAGTAGGTATTGTGTCCTGTTAACTCCACAGGGATACACAGATAACTGCTGTGCGGATAGCAGTCCGTGATCATGCAGTCAGAAAAGCAATCAAGCAATCTCCTCACCGGAGAAGCCGGTATTCTAGGGGCTTATTTCAGCCAAGCCCTAAACACGTGCACACAAATCTCCTCACCGGAGGTGCCGGTATTCTAGGGGCTTATTTCAGCCGAGCCCTAACCACATGCATGCATGATCACACTGGGGCAAAGCACATAATGCAATTGATACTAGCGCATGGCCGTGCGGCTGTGCAACCCTTTTATAGCAGCAGCAACTACAAGACCTTCCTGGAAGAACCAATGGAAGCCTGCCCCAGAACTCAAGCAGGTTCAGGACCTTCCAGGAGAACCAATGGGAGTCGCTGCAGTAGCTGAGCATGTGACCCCTGATCTCCTATGAGAGATCTTACCCTGGGCATGCTCAGAAAGGAAAGCACAGGACTTAGTCTCAACTGAGTCTGCTTGTCGCTGACCTACACTAGTTATAATGGCAGGAACTGGAGTGGCAGCAGTCATCCTCTGCACAGCACTAGACTGAGCGAGACGCTGGGACCGACGTCTCTGCTGAGCAGGTTCCACTGCGGCCGGAGATTGATGGGAGACCGCAGCGGGGATAGCTCGAGATTCCCCATGTGCAGAAGCGGGAACTCGACCACTAATACCCGTAGCTGCCGGATCTCCTAGTGAAAGTACGCCGTCTGTCTGCCCATTTTAGAAAGCCAGTTACAGCTTCTGCTGCCCTTGCCGTGCTTCAGCAGCTTTTGAAGCTTCAGGCTCACCGACTGGTGTGTGATGTCCCACGCGTTGGAACTCTACACTGCATATGTTGCAAAGGATTTGTGAGCAGAAGGTAAAAATATTTAGAATTGAGAGTCCTCAGTGGTTGATACCTTTTAATGGCTAACTGAAAAGATGGTAACAAACTGCAAGCTTTCGAGTTTTTGCAGTTTGTTACCATCTTTTCAGTTACCCATTAAAAGGTATCAACCACTGAGGACTCTCAATTCTAAATATTTTTCTATCTACTGGCTAACACTGTACTAAGATATACATCTTTACTGAGCAGAAGAGGGCAGTTGTTGATTACCAGCATCAACAAGGCCATCGATATTCAGTTCAGACTCTGTTGTGAATGGGTTTGAGATGAGTTCTGAGCAGAGGCTCCCTCTGGTGGTTACAAGCGGTACTAGTGAGGATTGGGAATCAGGTGTTACTGATTGGTCTTATTTAAGGGAATCATTTTCCCATCAGGGTTGCCGGTGATCAATTGTTCTGGTCTGAATCCTTCTTTCCAGTTTCCCTTGTAGCCTGCTGTGTCGTGTCTGCATCTCCTGCTATCAGATAAGACAATTTCTTATTTTGTGTTTTTGCTATATTTTTGCATTTTGTCCTGCACTTCTGTGGGGGCCTTCAGGGTCCCCTCCGGGGGCTTTTGCCCTCTCAGTTTAGTCCAGCCACTGTGTTTTGTACTTTTGCTTTTTGCAGTTTTTTCAGTGGCTGCTGTTTTTGTTACACCAGAGAACTAATTTAGGTGGTAGAGGTCGTGTGATCTCAGGTATTTTTTGAAATTAGTAAAGTTGGTGCTTTTCAGGGTTTTCTGGGATTGCAGTAAGTACCCTTCCTGTCCTTTTCTATTTAGATAGTTTGGGCCCCAGCGTTTGCTCATACTATTTTCTTTCTGTGTCAGTATTTCCTCTTGTCTAACCGCCATTACATGTTTGGGGGCTTTCTATTATCTTTGGGGTTCTGCTCCGGGGCAGATAGCTTTCCTATTTCTATCTTTAGGTGTAGTTAGTTTCTCAGGCTGTGACGAGGCGTCTAGGACCAACGTAGGAACGCTCCACGGCTGCCTCTAGTTGCGGTGGTTAGTCAGGGTACTGCAATCTCATAGATTCCAACTGCTCTGGTGTATTTCCTTTTTTACCTGCACTCCTCAGCTACCGTAACATAACAGTATCACCGGCCAAAAAAATTGTATGGTACTCACAGAAGGGAAAAAATATTTTGAAGGAAGAAAAGTTGTCAGAGATATTTTTCTGTTTGTTGCATTTTTTTTTTCCTCTGTATCTCTGGGTGCTGGGGAGGATCTTTTCTCCCAATGGAGTTTGCACAGTTGTCTGGCCGTGTGGATCAGCTTGCCACTGAGGTTCGGAGTATTGCTATCTATCTTGCTGGGTTGCCTGTTGTGGAACCTAGGATCCCCATGCCAGATTTGTTTTCAGGGGATCGAGCTAAGTTTCAGAATTTCAAAAATAATTGTAAATTGTTTCTTGCCTTAAAATCTAAGTCCTCAGGAAACGCAGCGCAGCAGGTTCAAATTATCATCTCTCTCCTGCGCGGCGATCCTCAGGATTGGGCTTTTTCCCTCACACCTGGGGATCCTGTTTTGAGTGATGTTGATGCATTTTTTCAGGCTTTGGGGTTATTGTACGATGAGCCTAATGTCACTGATCAAGCTGAAAAAGCCTTGTTGGCATTAAATCAGGGGCTTGATGACGCTGAGTTATACTGTCAGAGATTCCGTAGGTGGGCAGTCCTGACCAAATGGAATGACGACGCTTTGGCGGCCCTTTTCCGGAAGGGTCTGTCGGATAATGTAAAGGATGTTATGGTGGGATTCCCTGTCCCCTCTGGTCTCAATGATTCTATGTCATTAGCGATTCAAATTGACAGACGTTTGCGTGAGCGGAGAAGTATGCGTGGAGTGGTGTTGCCTTGTGAGCCAGCTGCTGAGCCCATGCAGTGTGATGGAGTGGTGTCTGGGGCACAGCGTCATGAGTTTCGAAAGCGCAATGGGTTATGTTTCTACTGTGGTGATGCCTCTCATGCTATTTCAGTCTGCCCTAAGCGGGGAAGACGTTTTGCACGCTCAGTTGTCTTGGGTAGTGTTCAGACTAAGTTTTTATTAACTGTCACTCTGATATGCTCTCTGTCCTCATTTTCTGCTCAGGCTTTCGTTGATTCTGGAGCAGCTATTAACCTGATGGATTATGATTTTGCTAAACGTTGTGGATTTCCCTTGATACCCCTACAGAAGTCTATTCCCCTACTGGGGATCGATTCTACCCCTTTGGCTGAGAATAAACCCCAGTTTTCTACTCAGGTGATAATGAGGGTTGAACCTGATCACCAGGAGTGCTGCAAATTTTTGGTTCTATATAATCTGCATGACATTATCGTGCTGGGTTTCCCTTGGTTACAGTCTCATAATCCTGTTTTGGATTGGAAATCTGTGTCTGTAACCAGTTGGGGCTGCCAATGTGTTAATACCAACACTCCTGTTTTTTCTGCCTCCCCCAGGCTGAGGATGTTCCTGACTTTTTGTTTGATTTTTCTGATGTGTTTAGCGAAAGTAAATCTGCATCCTTACCTCCCCATAGGAGCTATGACTGCGCTATTGAATTAGTGCCAGGTAGTAAATTCCCTAAAGGTCGCCTTTTTAACTTGTCTGTACCTGAACATGACGCTATGCGGTCTTATATCAAGGAATCATTGGACAAGGGTCATATCAGACCATCCTCTTCACCCTTAGGTGCCGGTTTTTTCTTTGTGGCCAAAAAAGATGGTTCATTAAGGCCGTGTATTGATTATCGTCTCTTGAACAATATTACTGTGAAATATCAATACCCGTTACCCTTGATTTCTGACCTGTTTTCCAGGGTGAAAAACGCTACTTGGTTTACCAAGCTTGACCTCAGGGGGGCGTATAACCTTATTCGCATTAAGCACGGGGATGAATGGAAGACGGCATTTAACACCCCTGAAGGGCATTTTGAGTACCTTGTGATGCCCTTTGGGCTCACTAATGCTCCTTCCGTCTTCCAGTCCTTCATGAATGACATTTTCAGGGATTTTGTGGACAAGTTTCTGATTGTTTATTTGGATGATATCTTGATTTTTTCTAATGACTGGGACTCTCATGTGAAACATGTTCGAACTGTATTCCAGATTTTGAGAGAGAATGCTCTGTATGTGAAGGGATCAAAGTGTCTTTTTGGCGTACAGAAGATCTCATTTCTGGGATTCATTTTGTCCCCATCTGTTATTGAAATGGACCCGGTCAAGGTTCAGGCCATCTGTGATTGGGTCCAACCTACTTCATTAAAGGCTCTTCAGAGATTTTTGGGTTTTGCCAATTTTTATCGTAAATTTATTGGTAATTTCTCTGTTATTGTTAAACCATTAACTGATTTGACCAGAAAGGGTTCTGATGTGGTGAATTGGCCTCCTGAGGCAGTCTCTGCGTTTCAGGAACTTAAGCAGAGATTCACTTCTGCTCCTGTTCTACGGCAGCCTGATGTTTCTCTGCCATTTCAGGTGGAGGTTGATGCCTCTGAAATTGGGGCAGGTGCCGTTTTGTCCCAAAAAGATCCAGAGACCTCTAAAAGTAACCCTTGTGCCTTTTTCTCTCGAAAATTTTCTCCTACTGAACGTAATTATGATGTGGGTAATCGGGAGTTATTGGCCATGAAGTGGGCTTTTGAAGAGTGGAGACATTGGCTGGAGGGAGCCAAACATCAGGTGGTGGTCCTTACGGACCATAAGAATCTGGTCTATCTGGAATCTGCCAAGCGACTCAATCCTAGACAGGCCAGGTGGGCCTTGTTTTTCACACGTTTTAATTTTGTGGTTTCCTTTCTTCCTGGCACTAAGAATGTTAAGGCGGATGCCCTCTCGAGGAGTTTCCTTGCGGACTCTCCTGAGCTATCTGATCCCTCTGTTATTTTGAAGGAGGGTGTAGTTCTTTCCGCCATCTCGCCTAATTTGAGACTTGCTCTGGAGGGGTGTCAGGAGGATAGGCCCGAGCGCTGCCCTGTTGGAAAATTGTTTGTCCCGGACCAATGGAAAAAGAGTGTGATGTCTGAGATTCATTGTTCCGCATTGGCTGGGCATCCCGGAATTTTTGGTACCAGAGACTTGGTTAGTCGGTCCTTTTGGTGGCCTACCTTGTCTCGCGATGTCAGGGAATTTGTGCAGTCCTGCGGGACTTGCTCTCGCTCCAAGCCTTGCTCTCGCTCTAGTGGTTTGTTGATGCCATTGCCTGTGCCCAAGAGACCATGGACCCATATCTCTATGGATTTCATTTCCGACCTTCCTGTTTCTCAGAGAATGACCACCATCTGGGTAATTTGTGATAGGTTTTCCAAAATGATACATCTTGTGCCATTACCTAAGTTGCCTTCCTCCTCTGAATTGGTGCCGTTGTTCCTTCAGCACGTGGTTCGTTTACACGGCATTCCTGAGAACATTGTGTCTGACAGAGGAGTCCAGTTTGTTTCCAGATTTTGGAGGACTTTTTGTTCTAAACTGGGTGTTCAATTGTCTTTCTCCTCGGCATTTCATCCTCAGACCAATGGTCAAACTGAGAGAACAAACCAGACATTGGAGACTTATCTAAGATGCTTTGTGTCTGCTGATCAGGATGACTGGGTCTCTTTTTTGCCTTTGGCTGAGTTTGCTCTTAATAATAGGGCTAGCTCTGCCACTTTGATGTCTCCGTTTTTCTGTAATTCTGGGTTTCACCCTCGATTTTCTTCAGGACAGACGGAGGCTTCTGTCTGTCCAGGTGTTGACTCTGTTGTTGAGCGTATGCAGCAGATTTGGGACCAGGTAGTGGAGAGGTTGTCCCTCTCTCAGGAGAAGGCCCAGCGGTTTGCTAACCGGCATAGGACTGATGGTCCTCGGTTTAAAGTGGGGGACTTGGTCTGGTTGTCCTCAAAGAATATTCCTATGAGAGTAGCATCTCCTAAATTTAAGCCTAGGTTCATTGGACCTTATAAGATCATGGAGATTATTAATCCTGTTTCTTTTCGTTTGCTTCTTCCAGGGACATTTAAGATCCATAACGTGTTCCACAAGTCCTTGTTGAAGAGGTTTGTTGAGCCAGTGGTTCCTGCTGCTGTGCCTCCTGACCCTGTTTTGGTTGAGGGCAATCTGGAGTATGTGGTTGAGAAAATATTGGATTCTCGTTTTTCTAGACGAAGACTCCAGTATTTGGTTAAATGGAGAGGTTATGGTCAGGAAGACTAATTCTTGGGTGTTTGCTTCGGACATCCATGCTAGGAGACTTATCCGTGCGTATCATAGAACTCATCCTGACCGACCTGGTTGCTCAAATGAGGGTTCGGTGACCCTCCTCAAGGGGGGGGTACTGTTGTGAATGGGTTTGAGATGAGTTCTGAGCAGAGGCTCCCTCTGGTGGTTACAAGCGGTACTAGTGAGGATTGGGAATCAGGTGTTACTGATTGGTCTTATTTAAGGGAATCATTTTCCCATCAGGGTTGCCGGTGATCAATTGTTCTGGTCTGAATCCTTCTTTCCAGTTTCCCTTGTAGCCTGCTGTGTCGTGTCTGCATCTCCTGCTATCAGATAAGACAATTTCTTATTTTGTGTTTTTGCTATATTTTTGCATTTTGTCCTGCACTTCTGTGGGGGCCTTCAGGGTCCCCTCCGGGGGCTTTTGCCCTCTCAGTTTAGTCCAGCCACTGTGTTTTGTACTTTTGCTTTTTGCAGTTTTTTCAGTGGCTGCTGTTTTTGTTACACCAGAGAACTAATTTAGGTGGTAGAGGTCGTGTGATCTCAGGTATTTTTTGAAATTAGTAAAGTTGGTGCTTTTCAGGGTTTTCTGGGATTGCAGTAAGTACCCTTCCTGTCCTTTTCTATTTAGATAGTTTGGGCCCCAGCGTTTGCTCATACTATTTTCTTTCTGTGTCAGTATTTCCTCTTGTCTAACCGCCATTACATGTTTGGGGGCTTTCTATTATCTTTGGGGTTCTGCTCCGGGGCAGATAGCTTTCCTATTTCTATCTTTAGGTGTAGTTAGTTTCTCAGGCTGTGACGAGGCGTCTAGGACCAACGTAGGAACGCTCCACGGCTGCCTCTAGTTGCGGTGGTTAGTCAGGGTACTGCAATCTCATAGATTCCAACTGCTCTGGTGTATTTCCTTTTTTACCTGCACTCCTCAGCTACCGTAACATAACAAGACTCCACACATAAGACCTCAGGAGTGGACATGGATGTCATACATATGTACCATCCACCAGAACTTTGAGGACTGCACCAAGATGGTGAGCGGCGATGACACCATAATTAGCGTCACCATCCCGCTTCTCAGCATTCTGAAAACCTCTCTGCTCACAATTAAAGAGGATGCATTGCAGGCAGAGCATGAGGACATGGAGCAAGAAACCATACAGGGTGATTACACTCAGCCCAGCCTCATGTTGTCGCAACGTGGATTGTTAGACAATGAGGAGGAGGAAGAACAGGAGCTACTTTCATGCGCTATAGACAGTACTAGAAGCACAGCTGTCATACCATCTGTTCAGCAGGGTTGGCCTGAGGACAGGGAGGAGGAGGATGAAGATAAAGAGGAGAAGGACAGCATGGTCAGTCATCGTGTTGGTGAGGACATGGAAGTCTTGCCTGTTAGTAGTCTGGCACGCATGGCTGACTTTATGTTGCGCTGTGCTTCCGTGACCCTCACATTATAAAAATTTTCGGAGAAACTCATTACTGGTTAGTGACACTTCCAGAACCACTCTACAGGGAAAACTTTCAATCTCTTCCAGAGGCAGACAGGTGTACAAAAATGTTGCTGTACCAGAGGGCCCTTGTAGCGCAATTAGTGAAAAAATTCTCATGTGAGAATGCTGGCAGCAGATGTCAGAGTTTGTTGTACAGCCAAGGGGTCCAAGCGAGAGAGACAGAAGTACAATCCAGCTCAGGCAGGGGAACAATGGCAAAGTTCTGGGACAGTTTTCTCAGACCCTCCATCGTGCTGCCATAGAGGCAAGGGGAGCTGGTACAAGAAGTGCAATGTTTAGGAAGATGGTGAGGGAGTACCTTGCATATCGTACAAACGTCTTCCGGGATTTCTCTGTGCCTTTTAATTATTGGGTATCCAAGCTGGACATGTGGCATGAACTGGCTCTCTATGCCTTGGAGGTCCTATCTTGCCCTGCTACTAGCGTTCTGTCAGAGCAGATTTTTAGTGCCGCTGGTGGAATTATAACAGATAAGCGCACCCGCCTGTCAACTGACAATGCTGACAGGCTGACTCTTATAAAAATGAAAAAGGGCTGAATTGGGCAAGACTTCTGTACACCTCAAATAAATTGTCTTTTTGGTGGAGGTGTATTCTCATGCACCTCTTCACAACAACACATGGGTATCCGCTTCCTGATTTGGTCTGTTTGGTGTTATCTCCCTCCTTATCTTCATCCTCATCATCCACAACCAGTAGAACACCAGGGTGAACGTATTCCGCGATGCAAAAGTCACTCAATTTTTGGCAAGGGTGTATGTGTTTTTATGATGCCCGTTACTAATTTGAAGCCAAAACAAATGTTACTTAACCAGGGGGAAATCTCATAAAAATAAGATATACATATATTCTTCTCATTTATTCTTATATTTTCCATTTTTCCTATGTGTGGAACATCCTCTTATGAACTAGTGTATACATCTCCAATATAAAAATAGTGAAATACTATTATATTATATTTTTATTTAGATCCCTGTTTCTGAGCTGATGCTAGGGACAAACATATCTCGTTGGACACATTCTGGCTTCATATCTATGAACCTGTGTTCGCCCTCCCTTTTATTATTTTCTTTCATAGTTGGATTCACATTTTTAATTTATTTGTTTGATATCAGTATGATTTATCATTATGTCTCCTCATTCTCCACCACTAGATCACCAGGGTAAACATGTTCTGTGCAGCTACAGGCAGTCCAATTTGTGGCAAGGGTGTCTATGATGCCCATAGTATAATTTTAAAAAATGTACCCCCATTGGGAAATGTTTGTCAGCCCATGCACTGCATGTATGGGCATTACAAGTCTAGGAGACCCGCTCCTTTAAATTGGGCCTAGTTTTTAATCAGGCCTTCATCAATGTCTCCTCATTCTCCTCCACTAGATCACCTGGGATAACGTGTTCTGTGCTGCTACATCCAGTCCAATTGTTGGCAAGGGTGATTTTATGATGCCCGTTACTAATTTGAAACCAAAACAAATGTTACTCCCCCCAGGGAGTCACCTGCTACATTACAAAGCTAAAGAAGAAAATAACCGGGTGCCTCTAGTGGTCACCTACAATCCAAATCTGGAGATGCTAAGGGGAGCTGCACGGAAACTACAACCTTTACTACAAAAAGATGCCCGATTACAATCCATATTTCCAGACCCCCCACTACTATGTTTTAGGCAGCCCCCAAATCTAAGAAGCATCATTGTCAGAAGCTCCCTGTCCTCCCCAACAGCTGCAGGAACATTTCCTTGCAACAAGAAGAAATGCAAAACCTGTGCATCTATAATGACCACGGACAAGATAAAGATCCCCAACTCACATCAGGACTACAAGATCCCAGGTACTTTCAGCTGCATCACATCTAATGTGGTGTACCTAATTATTTGTACGAAATGTCCAACTGGGGGTCTGTATGTGGGGGAGACCGGGCAAAAACTGAGAACAAGGATGAATTCTCATCGCCACACAATAAGAGAAAAAAGAATGGATTTACCTGTGGCAAAACACTTTTGTATGCCCAGTCATAGCATGATGGATATGGAATTACTTGTATTAAAATCTAACTTCAAATCTGAGAAAGATAGAAAGGTTTGGGAATATAAACTTATGATGACCTTTGAGACTCTTAGTGCTGGAATGAATATATCATACGGATTCATGTCTTTCTATATCAATTAAGGAATCTGCTTCTCTGACCTTCTAGGGGCATCAAAACACAATAGCAGACTCCAATCAGAGGGCAATAAAACTTTCTCTCCTTATCTATGAACTGTTCCAATATTTATGTTCATCCCTCTGCCATAATGACAGTTCTGCTTCACGTCACTTGTCTTACCAATTGCATTATTCCTGTGTCCTGTTGTGTATAAATATGTGATTCTTCAGATTTTGTATTAGTCCTAGCCTGATGAAGAGACCTGAGTAGTCTCGAAAGCTTGCAATTTGTTACCATCTTTTCAGTTAGCCATTAAAAGGTATCAACCACTGAGGACTCTCAAGTCTAAATATTTTTCTAGCATACTCCAGACAGTAATGTGCCATACAAATGCAGCAGTGGAAAACCTTTGTGTTTTAGCATGTGAAAAATACAGAGGAGACAGGGAGATCGAGAGATTGGATAGGTGCAAAAGCAACATTATCAGTTGTATTGATCAGGGATATAGTGTGGCTGGCACCTGTCTTGCCGAATTTTATTACAATTACAGTCATGGCCAAAAGTTTTGAGAATGCCACATATATTATATTTTCACATGATCTGCTGCCCTCTGGTTTTTATGTGTGTTTGACAGATGTTTTTATCACAGACAGAAATATAATTGCAAACATATGAGTAACAAAAGCTTATATTGACAGTTGGAATGAGTTAATGCAGCAAGTCAATATTTGCAGTGTTGACCCTTCTTCTTCAGGACCTCTGCAATTCTCCCTGGCATGCTCTCAATCAACTTCTGGACCAAATCCTGACTGATAGCAGTCCATTCTTGCACAATCAATGCTTTCATTTTGTCAGAATTTTTAGGTTTTTGTTTGTCCACCCGTCTCTTGATGATTGACCACAAGTTCTCAATGGAATTAAGATCTGGGGAGTTTCCAGGCCATGGACCCAAAATCTCTATGTTTTGTTCCCTGAGCTATTTAGTTATCACTTTTGCTTAATGGCAAGGTGTTCCATCATGCTGGAAAAGGCATTGTTGATCGCCAAACTGCTCTTGGAGGGTTGGGAGAAGTTGCTCTTGGAGGACATTCTGGTACCATTCTTTATTCATGGCATTGTTTTTAGGCAAGACTGTGAGAGAGCCGATTCCCTTGGCTGAGAAGCAACCCCACACATGAATGGTTTCAGGATGCTTAACAGTTGGCATGAGACAAGACTGTTGGTAGCGCTCACCTTGTCTTCTCCGAATGAGGCGTTTTCCTGATGTCCCAAACAATCAAAAAGGGGATTCATCAGAGAAAATAACTTTACCCCAGTCCTCAGCAGTCCACTGCCTGTACCTTTTGCAGAATATCAGTCTGTCCATGATGTTTTTTCTGGAGAGAAGTGGCTTCTTTGCTGCCCTCCTTGAGACCAGGCCTTGCTCAAAGAGTCTACGCCTCACAGTGCGTGCAGATGCACTCACACCTTCCTGCTGCCATTCCTGAGCAAGCTCTGCACTGCTGGTAGCCCGATCCCGCAGCTGAAATACTTTTAAGAGACGGTCCTGGCGCTTGCTGGTCTTTCTTGGGCGCCCTGGAGCCTTTTTGGCAACAATGGAACCTCTCTCCTTGAAGTTCTTGATGATGCGATAGATTGTTGACTGAGGTGCAATCTTTCTAGCTGCGATACTCTTCCCTGTTAGGCCATTTTTGTGCATTGCAGCAGCCAGGGTTATCCATCTGGCTAATCGGTACTCGGACGCGTCCGCTCTTCGCCAGTCCTTACACTGGCTGCCCATTCATTATAGGATCCAATTCAAAGTACTTGTTCTCACCCACAAAGCTCTCCACACTGCAGCACCTAGCTGTGATACTCTTCCCTGTTAGGCCATTTTTGTGCATTGCAATGATGACTGCACGTGTTTCTTTAGAGATAACCATGGTAAACAGAAGAGAAACAATGATGCCAAGCACCAGCCTCCTTTTAAAGTGTCCAGTGGTGTCATTCTTACTTAATCATGACAGATTGATCTCCAGCCATGTCCTCATCAACACCCACACCTGTGTTAATGGAGCAATCACTGAAAAGAGGTTAGCTGGTCCTTTTAAGGCAGGGCTGCAATGATGTTGAAATGTGTTTTGGGGGATAATGTTCATTTTCTAGCCAAATATTGACTTTGCAAGTAATTGCTGTTAAGCTGATCACTCTTTATAACATTCTGGAGTATATGCAAATTGCCATTACAAAAAGTGAAGCAGTAGACTTTGTAAAAATTAATATTTGTGTAGTTCTCAAAACTTTTGACCATGACTGTACACTTTTTTATTCATTCATAATTTATTATAGAACGGCAACAAGCACAATAATTTTGCGAAAAAAAAAATCTGAAATCAGAATGAGGGCTCGTACTCATCTGCGAGGAAAATGGAAGAGTGCAATCCGATATCAAAAATCGGATTGCACTCTGACCAATGTTAATCTATGAGTTCCTGCTCATCTGCAATTTTTTTCTCAGCTGAAATCGGACTGAAAAAAAAATTGCAGCATTCTGCGATTTACCGCGTATATCAGGCGAGACTTGCCAATGCAAGTCAATGGGTGCGAGCCATGCAAGTGCTATACAATTTTACACACCCATGTCCTTGAATACCTGACATTTCATCTGTACAGTAAAATAACAGTGTGACCCGACAGAATAGAATAGATAGAATAGATATATAAAAATAAAATATATAGATATAAAGATGTCAGTGACATATATAATTAATACAGTGCTTACTGTACATGTATTTTATTACTGAAAAAAAATATTTTCTGAAAAAAATGGTGTGCAATCCCAGGAATTGTATTAACTAGCAGAGGGAAAGCGGCAGCTGGTGGCATGTTCATAGCCTGGGGAGGGTAAAATACCCATGTAGCTTTCCAGGCTATGAATATCAGCTCACAGCTGTATACATAGAGATTACTGGTTATTAAAATGGGGACCCTCCAAAAAATTACTTTGAGTACTCCTATAATTATTAACCAGCAATAGCTAGGCAGATAGCTGTGGGCTTACATTAATAGTCTGGGAAGGGGCCATGGATATTTTCCCCCTCCCAGACTAAAAGGATCAGCTGTCCCATAAATTACACATCTAATGGCACCAATGCAAGTCAATGGGTGAGAGAAAATAAACGGACGCCACACGGACCATCGGGATGCCATCCAATTTTTAGGAATGCATTACTATTCTGTGGCATAGAACACTGTAAATGGTCCTGTAAATGAATGTAGAATAATAGATGCAGAGGAAAAAAAATTGAATCCTACATGTCATACGGATGTCATACGGATTCTATGTGAGAAAAATAGCATTGTACCAGCATGGCACTGGTCCTATTTTTCTGGATCAATATTGAAACGATTTTTTAAATGTTAATGGGAGTGAGGCCTTAGTTAGAGATGGTGTGCAATGAGCATTTTGAAAAAGACTGATTGGAATCAAGGTATAGTTTAATAGTTGTAGAGAGAAGTTCAGTGGTGCTTACTGTGCTTACTGCAGGCATCATCACAAGTACTAAAGTCAGCATTTGAGGTTCTAACTGGAGAGTAATTGTGGTAAGCACGAGATAGTTCACAAAGTTTGTAAGCAGACTGAGGACTGTGGAACCATTAGTAGCTGTTGGTAGCTGGGAAAACAGCAACTACATGCACAAAAAGAGGTGAGCCTCACACTCATTACTGAATTATTACAATAGGTAACAATGAATCAAGTAATTTACAAAATTGATGTTGAAAAAAAAATCTATCAATAAAGTTGTTAATTTTTTGTAATTGGATTAAATATTATTTCAAACATTTTTTCACCAAACACATTTATTTTCTTTCATAAGGTAAGCTCCACGTTCCATCATATGATAATTGACCCCATATGGACAATCTTGGAAAGAACTGTAGCATATGGGACCAGTGAAGGTCTCTAGCAGTCTTATGCTACTGAGCTCTGTGTGAATGCCTAAAAGAAGAACTCTGAAGAAGTGAATATAATCCCTAGGATGCCTCAAGCTGCCTCCAGGCACTGATTTACTGATTTACAAACATAGCTGTCTATGCCTATTATTGTTAAATTATTATTTTACTTTGTTACTATTATTTTTTTCTAGATTTATTATTTACAATCAGAAAATATTGTAAGCTTTAACCCCTTTCCAACATGTGCCATAATAATATGCACATGTCGGATTCCCATTGTTTGGTGTGGGATCTGTCACTGAGCCCCCACCTTTCCAGGCACATGACAGCTGATCTATACAGCTGACATGTGCCTGCAACAGCCACAGGTGGAATCGCAATCCATCCGTGGTTGTTAACTAGCTAAATGCCGCTATAAATCTCTAACATCAGCATTTAATTCAAGCCTATAGGAAGCACGTCACTGGATCCACCCATCGGTGACCCGTCACATGATCACGGTTCACTGATTGGTCAGCATGACAATGACAACCAGAAGTCTGCAGCAGACCTCTGTGGTGGTCATTGCCAGATTGCTATGAGTGCAACCCCGTGGTTGGCATTCATAGCAGGTGAACATTTCTGCAACACACAGGCGATCTGATCATCGCCTGTGTGTTGCAGAGGCGATAAATGTACTGCAGCTTCTAGTCTCCCATGGAGACTATTAATGCATGCAAAAAGTAAAAAAAAAATGTTTTTAAACATTTAAAAAATATAAAAGTTCAGATCACCCCCCTTTCACCCCATTAAAAAAAACATAAAAAAATCAGATATACACATTTGGCATTGCTGTCTTCATAATCGCCTGATATATAAATATAAAAAAATTAACCCAATCGCTAAATAGTGTAACGAGAAAAAAAATAAAAATGCCAGAATTAGTTTTTTTTTCTCGCCGCTACATTACAATAAAATGCAATAACGGGCAATCAAAACATTGTATGTACATCAAAATTGTATCATTAAAAACATCAGATAGGCGAGCAAAAAGTAAGGCTTCACCTAGGCCCCGATTCACGAAAAATAGAGATGCTACCTGTCTCAGAAAATGACGACCAAATTTGGGATTTTTATTGGAAAATGTGATATTTAGCAGATTTGTAATCAAGCACAAGTAGCTATGGTTGTAGACCTTTTGCTTAACAGACAAAAATCCAAGAAGCAGGAGATTAATAAAGCAAGTTAAAACAGTCACCAGCATGTTTAGTAAAATGTTAACAGTTCCACAGCCTTGTGATGGAAAATAAAATTATATAGAGTTAGTTTCCAAAGTTTAATAGCACTGTTGAGTGAGTTTGGCTTCTTTGCCCCAGTCTCATTACAATAAACCAATTACCAAGCAGCACAAGTTACAAAGGAATACGTGCTAAAAGGAATGAATATCCCAGGAGCTGATGCCATGAGAAACATCCTCAAGAAAGAGAAACACTGGGCCTAAGGTTAAAAGCATTGCTAATACATTAGTACTGGGAATTTAGAACAGTAGTTTGAAGTTTAAAGTTGGAATAAGAAGCTGCAATGAACTAGTGAGCTAATATTAGACATGGAGCTACTTTAAACAATAGAGATAATGTGTGGAAATCATATTGTAACATTGTAGATTGGAGCCCAAATTCAAGTAATCTATATTGTAGCAATTCCTATTACTGATAATGTATTAAGCATCATATAACATCATGTATGCACCTAAAGCTGCATCGACACTAACTGGCTAAAGGGAATTATTGGGAATGCGAAATTCTGAAAGGGTAATTACTTTTGTAGCCAGTTGACAAGAGAGCAAAATGCTCATTTACTGTGTGAAATGACTTTAAGCTGGTTTGGGCAGCACATTGTCTGTCCTGTGTAAGCAGAATATGTGCTGCCGAGAAAGATTGTATTCTACTGTATGTGCGTCAAACAATGTGTTAATGATTGGTCTGCTTAAATAGGCTCTTAAATATCTCTGATCGAATTCTACGTATTGTAGCGGATTGGCAATTTTTTGACAGCCAACATCAGCTAAGGTGAGCTTGCATTTTTTGTGTTTTGCTACCTCGCCAACTGGAATTTCACAGTTTCTTTTTTTTTTGATGGTTTGCATCAGTTCATATAAAGAACATAAATGTTGTTTACTTGTGCTATGGTTAATATGTAGGAGATGGTAGATTTAGATAGAGGGTAGGGGAGGAATAAGATGAAAGGTAATGTCCCATGATTACAGAACCAGTGACAAGCAGATTGATCATAAAAATATGTAAGGCACACTACAATATTACTAAAGCGGTGGTTTGCCTGTAATATTATAGGGATGTCCGTGCCCTCATTAGAGTTTTCTGGTAACTGGGTTGTTCATTCCTTCTGTGGGTTAGCAGATTAGCAGTCGCTGGCAGGTAGCACTGCTGCCAGCCAGAACTATGGAAGGTACGAGCGCCGTCCCGGCCGTTGACAGACTCTCTGTAAACTAAATCTGGCTGTACCTGTGTGCACGTTTTGGTACTTTCAGGACCTGTGTGATGTCTTCAGTCACATGACACCCGCGGTGACGTGATGGTGACTTGATGAGGAAACTGATAGATTTCCGAAACACGTTGGATTTGCAGTCCTTTTTACTTAACGTACTTGATCGCGTTACCATCACGTGACCACTTGTGTCACATGACTGAAGACATCACACAGGTCCTGGAAATTCCAAAACATGCACACAGGTAGTGCCGGATTTGGCTTACAGAACATCCCAGTTATCAGAGAACTCTCATGAGAGCATGGACATCCCTAGAATAATACTGGGAAACCAACTCCTTAGTAATATTGCAGTGTGCCTTATATATTTTTATGACCAATCCTGCTTTTCACTGGTTCTGTAATCACGGGACATTAACCTTTCATCTTATTCCTCCCACTACCCTCTAAATAGATCTACCATCTTCTACACATTAACCATAGGGCAAGTAAACAACATTTCTGTTTTAGCTCTCTTTTTCACCTATGTGGTTTAGGATCTTACTTGCAGCTGATTCTCTGTGCTTATACTAGAGCCAATATATTTTTATTTCCATCATATAAAGAACATGCCTACAAACTTTGGTTTTATTTTTATTTTTAAGCAAACAACAAATAGGACAAAATTACTGAAAATTTCAGTGTGCATATCTATTCACCCCAATAAAGTCTAGTGTATTCTCACCCATCCCTGTAGACTGTGAGCCCTCGCGGGCAGGGTCCTCTCTCCTTCTGTACTTATGCGTCCCTTGTCTAGCACATGTTTAATGTATCTGTCTATATTTTTCCCCTTTTCATATGTAAAGCGCCATGGAATAAATGGCGCTATATAAATATATAATAATAATAATATAATAATAATAAAGTCAGTACTTTGTAGAGCCTCCTTTTGCAGCAATTACAGCTGCAAGTCACTCTAGATACATCTCTATAAGCTTTCCACATCTTGCCATTGGGATCTTTGACCATTCCTCAAGGCAAAACTACTTAATCTCCTTCAAGTTAGATGGTTTCCTCTGGGGAACAGCAACCTTTTAGTCTGACCACAGATTCTCAATTGGATTAAGGTCTGGGCTTTGCTAGGCCACTCCAAAATATTTGCACATTTCCTCTTAAGGTGTTGTCCCCAATCGATGCTGCCACCACTATATTTCATTGTGGGGATGGTGTTCTGGGGGGAAGAGTTGTGTTGGCTTGGCGCCAGACATAGCGTTTACCTTAGTGGCGACAAAGTTACAATTTGATATCATCTGACTACAGTCTCCCACATGTCTTTTGGCAAATAGTTTTTTTTCTGCCTATTCTTCTATAAGGGCCACTTCTATGGAGTATATGGCTTATTATGGTCGCATGGGCAGATACACCAGTCTCTGCTTGGTAACTCTACAGCTGCTTCAGGGTTACCTTCAGTCTTTGTTCTGCCTCTCTAATTATTGCCCTTCTTGCCCAGGCTGAGAGTTTTGGTGGGTTGCCCTCTTTTGGCAGGTTTGTTTTGGTGTCATGTTCTTTCCATTTGATGTTAATGGATTTGATGGTGCTCCGTGAATCATCAGAGATTGGGATTTTTTTTTAATGACTCTACCCTGACTTGTATTTCTTAACAAATTTGTTCCTGACTTGTTTGGAGATCTCCTTGGTCTTCATGGTGTTGTTTGGCTAGTAGTGCCTCTTGCTTAATAGTATTACTGTCTCTGTGGCCTTTCAGAAAAAGTAAAGTGTATATACTGACAGACCATGTGACACTTAGATTGCACACAGGTGGACTTCCTTTCACTAAGCAAAGTTAATTGTTTGCACCACAAATTTTTAGGAGCTTAACAGCATAAGGGGTACTTATCCATATGCCAATTTTTAGTTATTTGATCCTTTAAATCAAATTTATTCCTATAGTTTTCTCACTTTACCAATTTAGACTATTCAGTTCTGATGCAGCAGACACAAGTTAGATTACATAAGTATTAAACACAAGTTGTAACAAAATAGGTAGAAAACCAGGGGATGTATACTTTCACAAGCCACTAAATCCTTGAGAACACATATTGCCATCCGTGTGGTGCCAGTGATTAACATTAAGGCCAGGATCACACATGCGACAAAGTCGTCCGACACTCGCATGTAAAATCCCAGCTCTGGCGCCGGCACTCGGGAGTGGAGTGCGCGGCTGCATGTAGTTCTATGCAGCCGCTCGCTCCATTCCCGAGTGCCGGCGCCAGAGCTGGGATTTCACATGCGAGTGTCGGACGACTTCATCGCAAGTGTGATCCCGGCCTAAGTGTGCAAACAACTTATAGACATCCAGTATAGCTAATTACTAATACCAAACAAGAGACACCACCATGGTCCAGTATGATATGAAAATATGCGATGTAATCTGTTGACTTCAAAATTTTTACCAGGGGATAAATTTCAATGATAAAGGAATGTTTTCACTATTTGGAATGTGCCTAAGCAAAATGTATATGCAAAGGCTTCTTTTTAGTGAAGAAAAACGTGAAAAATGTATTAGTTTACAAAAATGCAAGAAATGAATGGCTTTTTTTCCAAGAAGCTGCAAAACAAGACCCTTTTTCATCAAAATGTCATTTTGCACATAAGTTTAAATGAAGAGCTCAGTGGTGAAAGATGCATCTCTCATGAAATTGGCCCATTTTTAAAGGGAATCTGTATGATCAACCCTCCTAAGTCGCCTATATGATCATGGAATTCATAGGAAGCAGAACAAAGAGATTAATTGATATCTGTGATATGATGTCTTATTCCAGAGAAATCCACATTTTTCTTATATGTAAAGAATAAAGAAAGCTGGCACAGCTGGTTTAAAATAACAAAAGCTCCAACATTGTAACAATTCCAACAGATACAAGCCGTAATTTGGAATCACTGGCCCTGATTCATCAAAGATTTTACACTCAAAAAGTTGTGTAAAAGCTTTGAAAGTAGCAAAATTTTAGGTCAACTGGGATTTGCATCAACTTTTTTCGTTTCAACGTCAATCTCTCAAAACTCTGTCAAAAAGTCAGTTGAGTTTGGTTGAGAGAGGGGCACTGTGATTAAATAATTCAACAGCTCATCTAATTCATTAGAACCTGTGCGTTTCTTATCTCACTCTGGTCTCTGACTAGAGTAAAATTTCTATTGTGGGGCACAAAGACACACACTAATTGTCATAAGAGCAAACACCGTGTGCACAGCTGTAATAGGTGCTGAGGTTAGGTTCCCAAACCGTAGACATATATAACATAAACCTTGCACTCAACTTGGCTAAAGTAGGTAGATTTTTTATTGTAGTACACTGATAGATGTTTCGGTCTAATGTGACCTTCTTCAGTTCACTACAAATTTAGTTAGAGACAAAGTGAAAATTAAAAAATTTATACAGAAACGAAAAATTTTTTTTAACCATAATTATAAAAAGAAAGTATGTACAATAGCAAATGGTCATGAATAAGTATACATAGAATAAACAGAGAGATGACCAATAACACTCTCCATAATATCTAGCTGTGAGAGTGGTGCAAAAAATATGTGACAAAAGGTATAGGATGTGTGCACATACCGTACTAGAGGAGTAAATATAGAACGTATCTACATAGGAGGTAAGCAATAAAGCACTGTGCCTGGAATATAAATGATAATAAAATGATTAAGACCAGTAGTGCTGGTGTGGGCTACAGGAGGAGTGTGTACTTACTGAAAAAGTTTTGTCTGGGAAAACCAGTATGAACTGTAACAACAGTAATAAGAATTATATTAGTAATAGCTCCATGGCAAATCAAGACGACCGCTATATAGCGTGTAATGAAAAGCACCAAATACCTGAAATCTCAGGGAGAAGGACCAAACAGTTGACAGACGCAGTGTCCACAGCTAGTCTGTATGTTATGAGCTGTATAGGTGAAACAGCGGTACACCATGTGTTAATAAAGGCTCCAAAGGGGTAAAAAATACAGAGAGAGATGCTAGTGTAGCGCAACATACATTTCAGCGTCTAGGTGTAGGGCGAGCTACCCTTCAGGTGCGGTATCCACCGCTACTCTGATTAGTATGGGACGCTTAGATTTTTAAAGGACTGCCAGGGGAGGAGTAAATGCCGGCTAAGACAATGGAAAAGGTATCGCCCTGTGTCCCCAGAAATGTCTCGACAAGTAGGCTCAGGAATCGGTCAGCTGATGCAGCTCCCAGCTAGGAGAGCGCTGTCTGGACCGGAAGTGACCTCATGGGTATGGTTGTGCGTTCCAAAGCACTGTGTGTTTGCGTTCCACTAAGAGGAACTAGTGAGAAACATAGCTGGAGCGGTCTCAGCATTAGAGGAGGCGGTGCTATGAATACCGATCTCTCTGGGAAGAGAAATTATAAATGCCATGGAGTATATTACTAAAATACAAGGACAAAGGGGATTGTGTGGAGCAGGAGAAAATACCCATGAGTAAAAATAAGTTGTTACATAGAGTGCCTAATAAAAGTGCAGTGACACAGCAAGGTATATAGACAAGTTTCTTCATTTAACTCTGAAATGTGATTTTATTAAGTGCACAGCAGTAATGATAGAGACAAACTTATAGATACAATATAGGGGGTGCAGGATTAATCAGACCACTCTTAGGGTGAAAGGTGGCAGTGCCTAGTCCGTGCAGAACGGGTGGTAGTGATGTCCATTATGTATGCTAGTACAAACCACTCTAAAACAAAAGAGAAAGGACAAATTAGTGACCAGGCATAAATGGACAATTAGCGGACTATTAGCAAATTACAGGCACAATGGCATTAGTATTTCAGGGTAAAGAAACATTCAAATAAATGCTGAAAGTTCATAATCCCTGTTGAGACCCCTGGGATGAAGCGTGTCAAGGGTGTGGATCCAGTAGGCCTCATGTTTCCTTAATAGCGAGATCCTATTGCCGCCCCAACGGGGTTGTAGTACCTGCTCTATTACCTGAAACCTAAGCAGGGCGATAGTATGGCCATGTGTGGTGAAATGGTGTGGTATGGGAAGCAGGAGATTGTTGCACCTGATCGTCGATCACGATCTATCACGGATCTGCTGTGAAGTTTCACCCACATAAAGAAGGCCACATGGGCATTTGATTATGTAAATAACAAACGAAGAATCACAAGTAAAGAAGTCTTTGATCTCAAATTCCCTGACAGAAAGGGGTGGCGGAATTTATCACCTTTCAACACATTATTACACTGAACGCAGTGCAGGCATGGGAATTTACCCGTTTTCGGTCTATGTAAGAACTGTTGTTTCTTGCCGGCGATTTTGAGGCCGATATCTGCTTTGACTAGAGTGTCCCTGAGGTTGACTACTCGCCTAAAACAAGGTAAGAAAGGCTGTTGGAATTCAAGGACCTAGGAAAAGGCGGTTGCGAGGAGGGGCCAGTTCTTACGGATAGACTTATGTAGTAAATAGGAAAACGGATGAAAAGTGTGAACAAAAGGTATATGTCGATGTATTGTTACAGCGGGATTGAGTGGTAGTTTGGGATTCGGTTAATAGTGGAGGAGGATAGCCTCTTTCCAGAAACTTTTCTGTCATCTCATTCATTCGTTGATCTCGAATCTTGGGGTCTGAGACGATACATCTGACCCGATAATATTGTGATTTGAGGGTAGATCGTTTCGTGGCAGGTAGGTGGAAGCTCTGGAAATGAAGGAGGCTATTGCGGTCAGTTGTTTTACTATATAAATCTGTGGAAAGAGCCCCTTGAGGGTCTGTGATGACCAGGGTATCCAAGAAGTTGATATGGTGTGGATCATAGCTCATAGTGAACTCTATACCTGGCCAGTAAGAGTTTAAAAAATCCAGAAAGCTACTTGGGGTCTCCACGGAGCCCCCTCAAATGCAAAAGACGTCATCTATATAACGTTTCCAAAGAATGTCATGGTCCATATATAGGGGATATGTATAGATGAGACTCTCATCAAAGTCTGCCATGTACGCATTTGCATAGGGGGCGCTACGTTGGAGCCCATCGCGGTCCCGCATGTCTGGAGGTAGAAACTATCCTCAAATAGGAAAAAATTAGAAGTGAGGACAAGTCTTAATAGATATGCACACAAGTCTATTTGATTGTTGTCCATATGAGTGGATGCTAACAATCGGCGTGCTGATCTTATACCTTCAAGATGGGGAGTGGAGGTATAGAGATCACGCACGTCTAGGGTGACCAATAGGGCATCGTGAGGTATGCTGCCTATTTATTGAATAGAATAGTACAATGGGGGTAAGAATTTTTTCCAGATAGACTGCAATAGGTGACAAAATAGAGTCTGTGGATGAAACAATTGGTCAGCCAGGCGGATTCTCTAGATTCTTATGGATTTTACTAATATAATTCATATTACTGTTGTTACAGCTCATACTGGTTTTCCCAGACAAAACTTTTTCAGTAAGCATAAGCACACACTCCTCCTGTAGCCCAAACCAGCACTACTGGTCTTAATCATTTTATTATCATTTATATTCCAGGCACAGTGCTTTATTGCTTACCTCTTATGTAGGATACGTTCTATATTTACTCCTCTAGTACGGTATGTGCACACATCCTATACCTTTGTCACATATTTTTTGCACCACTCTCACAGCTAGATATTATGGCGAGTGTTATTGGTCATCTCTCTGTTTATTCGATGTATACTTATTCATGATCATCTGCTATTGTACATACTTTCTTTTTATGATTATGGTTAAAAAAAAATTTTCGGTTCTGTATAAATTTTTTAATTTTCACTTTGTCTCTAAACTTGTAGTGAACTGAAGAAGGTCACATTTGACCAAAACGTCTATCGGTGTGCTACAATAAAAAATCTACCTACTATAGCCAAGTTGAGTACGAGGTTTATATTATATATGTCTACGGTTTGGGAACCTAACCTCAGCACCTATTACAGCTGTGCACACGGTTTTTGCTCATACGTTTATTCCCTTACGTGTTAGCACGCTGTCTGGTCATGACTTCTCTTCCCACCTTTTCCTACAACGCAGAGGAAACCAACAATATTCTCACCCAATCTACTATTCCCAGTACATTTTTACAAATCCCCCCACGTGAAATCCGTGGAAGGGATTTGGAGCGGGAACTCAGATCCCTTTCAAATATCGAGTTACATTGTGCCATGTTGTCTGAATACCTCAGAGTTCAAAGGATTCCTAGAGGACTCAGGGTTCCTCTGCGCCCTACACTGTTTTAGGAGTCACCTGAATTTTGTTAGAAGATTGAACAGATTTTAAATAAGTATTCCCTTGACCTTATTACCCTGACAGTGCAAAATCTACAACAACCAATCATTACCAGCACAGAATGGGTTAAAGTCATTGAGACACAACTAACATCTACAGGCACTCCAGAAGAATTAAGTACACTGAAAACAGAAATTCAAGAAAGAATTTCACGTCATAGACGTGACATTGAAACACGAAAACGTAATAAATTTGCACGTGACACGGAAGACTACAAGTCTAACCGCGTTTACAGATGGCAAGACAATCTCAGATCTACAAATATCAGGCCAAACCAACAGACATTTTCAGATCTCTCTACTTCAGGTCCCGACCAAGAACAGGCAACAACCTCCTCCGGTACAGTATCTTTTTTAGGTCAACGCAGACGCTTCAACTACCGAAGAAGACCAGAAGGGGACAGAAACGCACGCAGGGACCAGGATCCAGGACAAGTCACACAGTCAAAGGTACAAACAACCTAGTAATTAACATTTCCTCATGGACTTTAAGTACCTATGATCACTCCATACTACAAAAAGGACTAAGTTTTTGTTCATCATTTCAGTACCGTACTTTCGATCTCGAGATGGACCTCCAACGGTTCTTCCACCTTATTAGACTTAAAGCTCATTTTGCTACCACACCCCCATCTGTTAATAATGGTTGTCATACTATTGTGAACCCGAAACTCTTGTCCTCTAGTAGTCTTGGCCTACGCACAAAAAGTCATTTCCGTCCCCCTCACTCCTCACATGCAGTGGAAACTTTTATCTCCTTTGTACAGGATGGTTTTCACTCATTGAGGAAGGACATTGAAAGGGGTAAACTTTTTTGTCCTTTTAACATTACACCAAAAGAATCACAGGCCTTAAAAACTCTACAAGAGGACAGATCAATAATCATCAAGCCGGCGGATAAAGGCGGTGCTCTGGTAGTCATGGATAGGGATTTATACCTAACGGAAATTAAGCGTCAGCTTAGTAACATTTCCATATATCATCCACTAAACAGGGACCCTACATCCGAGATCCGCCTTAAAATAGACACCATTCTACAGAAATACTCCAATTTGGGGGTACTGGATCAGAAAACGTGCGATTTTCTAACTAACAGCTACACCATTACTCCCGTCTTCTTTACTATTCCAAAAATCCATAAGAATCTAAAGAATCCTCCTGGCCGACCAATTGTGGCATCCACAGACTCTATTTTGTCACCTATTGCAGTCTATCTGGAAAAAATCTTACCCCCATTATACAACGGTCCAAATCCTTTATATTAGACACAGGCGGGTTTCTCAGTACTATTCAACAAATAGGCAGCATACCTCACGATGCCCTGTTGGTTACCCTAGATGTGCGTGATCTCTATACCTCCATTCCCCATCTTGAAGGTATAAGTTCAGCACGCCGATTGTTAGCATCCACTCATATAGACAACGATCAAATAGACTTGTGTACAGATCTATTAAGACTTGTCCTCACTTCTAATTTTTTCCTATTTGAGGATAGTTTTTACCTCCAGACACGTAGGACCGTGATGGGCTCCAACGTAGCGCCTCCCTATGCAAATGCGTACATGGCAGACTTTGTGGAGAGTCTCATCTATACATATCCCCTATATATGGACCATGCCATTCTTTGGAAACGTTATATAGATGACATCTTTTGCATTTGGGGGGGGCTCCGTGGAGACACTAAATAGCTTTCTGGATTTTTTCAACTCTTACTGGCCAGGTGTAGAGTTCACTATGAGCTATGATCCACACCATATCAACTTCTTGGATACCCTGGTCATCAAAGACCCTCAAGGGGCTCTTTCCACAGATTTATATAGTAAAACAACTGACCACAATAGCCTCCTTCATTTCCAGAGCTTCCACCCACCTGCCACGAAGCGATCTATCCCAAAACACAATATTATCGGGTCAGACGTATCGTCTCAGACCCCAATATTCGAGATCAATGAATGAATGAGATGACAGAAAAGTTTCTGGAAAGAGGCTATCCTCCTCCACTATTAGCCGAATCCCAAACTACCACTCAATCCTGCCGTAACAATACATTGACACACATATTTTTTGTTCACACTTTTCACCCGTTTTCCTATTTACTACTTAAGTCTATCCGTAAGAATTGGCCCCTCCTCGCAACCGCCTTTCCCGAGGTCCCTAAATTCCAACAGCCTTCCTTACCATGTTGTAGGCGAGCAGCCAACCTCAGGGACACTCTAGTCAAAGCAGATATCGGCCCCAAAAGCGGCGGCAAGAAACAACGGTTCTTACATAGACCGAAAACGGGTAAATTCTCATGCCTGCACTGCGTTCAGTGTAATAATGTGTTGAAAGGCGATAAATTCCGCCACCCCCTTTCTGGCAGGGAATTTGAGATCAAAGACTTCTTTACTTGTGATTCTTCGTTTGTTATTTACATAATCAAATGCCCATTTGGCCTTCTTTATGTAGGTGAAACTTCTCAGCAGATCCGTGATAGATCGTGATCGACGATCAGGTGCAAAAATCTCCTGCTTCCCATACCACACCATTTCAACACACATTGCCATACTATCGTCCAGCTTAGGTTTCAGGTAATAGAGCAGGTACTACAACACCATTGGGGCGGCAATACGATCTCGCTATTAAAGAAACGTGAGGCCTACTGGATCCACACCCTTGACACGCTTCATCCAGGGTCTCAACAGGGATTATGAACTTTCAGCATTTATTTGAATGTTTCTTTACCCTGACATACTAATGCCGTTGTGCCTGTAATTTGCTAATAGTCCGCTAATTGTCCATTTATGCCTGGTCACTAATTTCTCCTTTCTCTTTTGTTTTAGAGTGGTTTGTACTAGCATATATAATGGACATCACTACCACCCGTTCTGCACGGATTAGGCACTGCCACCTTTTACCCTAAGAGTGGTCTGATTAATCCTGCACCCCCTATATTGTATCTATAAGTTAGTCTCTGTCATTACTGCTGTGCACTTAATAAAATCACATTTCAGAGTTAAATTAAGAAACTTGTCTATATACCTTGCTGTGTCACTGCACTTTTATTAGGCACTCTATGTAACAACTTATTTTTACTCATGGGTATTTTCTCCTGCTCCACACAATCCCTTTGTCCTTGTATTTTAGTAATATACTCCATGGCATTTATAATTTCTCTTCCCAGAGAGATCGGTATTCATAGCACCGCCTCCTCTAATGATGAGACCGCTCCAGCTATGTTTCTCACTAGTTCCTCTTAGTGGAATGCAAACACACAGTGCTTTGGAATGCACAACCATACCCATGAGGTCGACTTCCGGTCCAGACAGCGCTCTCCTAGCTGGGAGCTGCATCAGCTGACCGATTCCTGAGCCTACGTGTCGAGACATTTCTGGGGACACAGGGCGATACCTTTTCCATTGGCTTAGCCGGCATTTACTCCTCCCCTGGCAGTCCTTTAAAAATCTAAGCACCTGAAGGCTAGCTCGCCCTACACCTAGATGCAGAGAGGTATGTTGCGCTACACTAGCATCTCTCTCTGTATTTTTTTAACCCTTTGGAGCCATTATTAACACACGGTGTACCGCTGTTTCACCTATACAGCTCATAACATGCAGACTAGCTGTGGACACTTCGTCTGTCAACTGTTTGGTCAATCTCCTTGAGATTTCAGGTATTTGGTGCTTTTCATTACACGCTATATAGCGGTCGTCTTGATTTGCCATGGAGCTATTACTAATATAATTCATATTACTGTTGTTACAGTTCATACTGGTTTTCCCAGACAAAACTTTTTCAGTAAGTACACACTCCTCCTGTAGCCCACACCAGCACTACTGGTCTTAATCATTTTATTATCATTTATATTACAGGCACAGTGCTTTATTGATTACCTCCTATGTAGGATACGTTCTATATTTACTCCTCTAGTACGGTATGTGTACACATCCTATACCTTTTGTCACATACAGTTAGGTCCATAAATATTTGGACAGAGACAACATTTATCTAATTTTGGTTCTAGACATTACCACAATGAATTTGAAACAAAACAAATCAGATGCAGTTGAAGTTCAGACTTTCAGCTTTCATTTGAGGGTATCCACATTAAAATTGGATGAAGGGTTTAGGAGTTTCAGCTCCTTAACATGTGCCACCCTGTTTTTAAAGGGACCAAAAGTAATTGGACAAATGACTTCAAGGCTATTTCATGGACAGGTGTGGGCAATCCCTTTGTTATGTCATTCTCAATTAAGCAGATGAAAGGGCAGGAGTTGATTTGAGGTGTGGTGTTTGCATTTGGAAGGTTTTGCTGTGAAGGAAACATGTGGTCTCAGGAGCTCTCCATGCAGGTGAAACAAGCCATCCTTAAGCTGCAAGAACAGAAAAAAACCCATCCAAGAAATTGCTACAACATTAGAAGTGGCAAAATCTACAATTTGGTACATCCTGAGAAAGAAAGAAAGCACTGGTGAACTCATCAATCCAAAAAGACCTGGGAGCCCACGGAAGACAACAGTGGTGGATGATCGCCGCATACTTTCTTTGTTGAAGAAGAACCCGTTCACAACATCAACTGAAGTCCAGAACACTCTCAGTGAAGTAGGTGTATCTGTCTCTAAGTCAACAGTAAAGAGAAGATTCGATGAAAGTAAATACAAAGGGTTCACATCTAGATACAAACCACTCATCAATTCCAAAAATAGACAGGCCAGAGTTAAATTTGCTGAAAAACACCTCCAGAAGCCAGCTCAGTTCTGGAAAAGTATTCTATGGACAGATGAGACAAAGATCAACCTGTACCAGAATGATGGGAAGCCAAAAGTTTGGAGAAGAAAGGGAACGGCACATGATCCAAGGCACACCACATCCTCTGTAAAACATGGTGGAGGCAAAGTGATGGCATGGGCATGCATGGCTTTCAATGGCACTGGGTCACTTGTGTTTATTAATGACATAACAGCAGACAAGAGTAGCCGGATGAATTCTGAAGTGTACCGGGATATACTTTCAGCCCAGATTCAGCCAAATGCTGCAAACTTGATTGGACGGCGCTTCATAGTACAGATGGATAATGACCCCAAGCATACAGCCAAAGCTACACAGGAGTTCATGAGTGCAAAAAAGTGGAACATTCTTCAATGGCCAAGTCAATCACCAGATCTTAACCCAATTGAGCATGCATTTCACTTGCTCAAATCCAGACTTAAGAGGGAAAGACCCACAAACAAGCAAGACCTGAAGGCTGCGGCTGTAAAGGCCTGGCAAAGCATTAAGAAGGAGGAAACCCAGCGTTTGGTGATGTCCATGGGTTCCAGACTTAAGGCAGTGATTGCCTCCAAAGGAATCGCCACAAAATTTTGAAAATAAAAATATTTTGTTTGGGTTATGTTTATTTGTCCAATTACTTTTGACCTCCTAAAATGTGGAGTGTTTGTAAAGAAATGTGTACAATTCCTACATTTTCTAACACATATTTTTGTTCAACCCTTCAAATTAAACGTTACAATCTGCACTTGAATTCTGTTGTAGAGGTTTCATTTCAAATCCAATGTGGTGGCATGCAGAGCCCAACTCGCGAAAATTGTGTCACTGTCCAAATATTTCTGGCCCTGACTGTATTTTTTGCACCACTCTCACAGCTAGATATTATGTCGAGTGTTATTGGTCATCTCTCTGTTTATTTTATGTATACTTATTCATGACCATCTGCTAAAAATTTTTCGTTTCTGTATAAATTTTTTAATTTTCGCTTTGTCTCTAACTAAACTTGTAGTGAACTGAAGAAGATCACATTAGACTGAAACGTCTATCAGTGTACTACAATAAAAAATCTACCTACAATAGCCAAGTTGAGAGCGAGGTTTATGTTATATACACACTAGTGTTGAGCGATACTGCTCGATATCTAAAAATATCGGATCGGAATGGTATCGCCGATATCACTAAATATCGTCGATATCCGATTCCGATACCGGAAGTCCCATGTAAGTCTATGGGAACCAAATATCGACATTAAAAAAAACATTCTTGCCTTGTTGGTTAATTGTACATGAAGGAAAACAACAAAGACTAATGTAGAATGTATTGGGGGAGTTGAGGAGACAATAAAGGCATACATGTTTAACCCAATGCATTGGAATAGCATTAATATATTTTTTTTGGAAATACGTTTGGATTGACTAACAAATTGACAATGTTGTTAACCTTTTTTCTATTTTGGCAAATATGTATGTTTCACAACTTCCATGCTCTTCACCTTTTTAACTTTTGCCAGTGCCACACTTTCTCCTTCATAATCTTCAGAAGCAGCATCATCTTTCTCATCAAATTATTCTTCATCTTCACCTTCTTAATCTTCTTCTTAAACTTCTTGCTATTCATGTTTTTGTTTACATTACTCATATTGTTATTATTAAACTAATTAATCTTCTTTATATTCAAATTCTTCATCTTCTTCCTCTTCATCTTCTTCATCATATTCTTATTTGTGACAGAGATTCCTGTACTTGTAATCTGTAAAAGTATGAATTGTTCATCCTTCCGTTCTTGCTGTCACAAAAGATTTAAATTACAACAGTATTTGCCCGTGTTCAGTTTAGCCTGCAGCAGCAGCAGGCATTTTCCAGGGGCACCACGAGGAGGAACGGACTCACCCCCATACACTGCTTAGTCTTCTTCTGCTTAGAATTTAGAGCATATATTTTGCTCTTCATTTTGGTCTTATACTTCATGTTCTTCTGCTTTTTGATCTTTTGCTTATTGTTCTTCTGTCTCTTGTTCTGTATCTTGTAGTTTGTCTTAACCTTCTTTGTCCTGTTGGTGATCTTCTTCTGGGTAATCTTTTATTTTTTCTTTGTGATGGTGTTCAGGCTGGTTGGCTTCATGCTCGTCGTCCTTGTTGTCGTCATCTTCTTCTGGGTGGTCTTTAAGGTCATCTAATTTCCGAGAAACAGCTGACGTTACTGGAACCCTGACGGGTATCAGATGGAGCAAGAGACAATGGAATTAACGAGGACCAGCTGACTGTGCTGGAACCCGGACGGGTAGCAGAAGGAAAAGAGGCAATGTCACAACCGAGTACCAGCTGACGTTACTGTGACACGGTTACTAAGCAGGAGGTACCTGTGCTCCAAAGCACTACCAAGGACCAGCAGACGTTGGTGGAACTCGGATACAGAGATGGAGGCACCTAGGCCAAAGGCACTGGGGAGAACCACTTGACGGTACTGGACCCCGGACGGGTAGCAGAAGGAAAAGAGGCAATGTCACAACCGAGTACCAGCTGACGTTACTGTGACACGGTTACTAAGCAGGAGGTACCTGTGCTCCAAAGCACTACCAAGGACCAGCAGACGTTGGTGGAACTCGGATATGGAGATGGAGGCACCTAGGCCAAAGGCACTGGGGAGAACCACTTGACGGTACTGGACCCCGGACGGGTAGCAGAAGGAAAAGAGGCAATGTCACAACCGAGTACCAGCTGACGTTACTGTGACACGGTTACTAAGCAGGAGGTACCTGTGCTCCAAAGCACTACCAAGGACCAGCAGACGTTGGTGGAACTCGGATACGGAGATGGAGGCACCTAGGCCAAAGGCACTGGGGAGAACCACTTGACGGTACTGGACCCCGGACGGGTAGAAGAACGCACCCATGAAAATGTAAGTTGACAGGACGCAAGCCGTCCGCAGTTACCGAATCACACAGTCCTACAGTGGGTGCTTTCCTATTGTCACAATGGAAACCGCCTTTATTTACATATCCCACAGCACACATAGGAATCACCTAAACTGCAGGCACCATAGAGTCGGCTAACCCGAATGCAACACGACAGCACAACTTATTGGAGGATAATTGACGTTCACACTGCCAGGAAACAGCTGTCGTGCTGTAACCAGGCTGGCCAGGAGTCAGTACCCCTGCCAATTACTTACGAGCAACAAATGGCGGTGTTGTAGCCCAGGGAGTAGAGTTCAGGTGGTAGAAAGATGAACATAACAGGAGACATGGAAAACGTTGCCAAACAGTTATTTAATCTGAAAACGGACAGGCAAATTCAGGTGAGATCCATGCCTTGTTCATTTTCAGAAAAGTAAGCCGGTCTACATTCTCTGAGGATAGTCGCATGTGACGGTCTGTTACTACACCACCTGCAGCACTAAAGACACGCTCAGATAATACACTGGCAGCAGGGCAAGCCAGCACCTCCAATGCATACTGGCTAAGCTCTGGCCATGTATCCAACTTAGAGACCCAAAATTTGAAAGGGGAAGAGGCATTTGGGAGTACACTTAGAGGAAAGCCAAGTAGTCTGTCACCATCTTACAGAAACGTTTCTTCCTGGTGACTGGAGCCGTCTCGGATGGTGTAGACCTTGCTGGCGCTGTCACAAAACTTTGCCACATTTGTAACATACAGTTCTTGCCCTGTGCAGAGGCGCTGCTTCTGCTCCCTCTTGTTGTAGAGGTGTCTACACTGCCTCGACGCACAGAGCTGCTTTGTAAAGCAGTAGCAGCAGCAGCAGCAGCTCTCTCGGCTGGAATGTACAACAGTATGGATTGCACCAGTATGTCTTGGTACTCCTGCATTTTACGGTCCCGGTTCACCGGTGTGATGAGGGTTTGTAAGTTGTCCCGGTAGCGAGGGTCTAGGAGGGTGTACACCCAATAATCTGACGTGCTGAGAATGTGGGCGATGCGGCGGTCGTTTCTCAGGCACTGAAGCATGAAATCAACCATGTGCTGCAGACTCCCAACTGGCCAACAAAGGCTGTCCTCTGGAAGAGGCGTCATCTCTGTCTCCTCTGCATCACCCCACCCTCGCTCTACATACTGACTACAGCGTTGTGTACCTCCCTCTGTAGGGATTTCTTCCTCCTCCATTGACTCCTCCTCCTCCTCATCCTCCTCACAAAGTGAGCCCTGCCCAGCCCTTTGTGAGGAACCACGTTGCGCTGACTGTCCTGAAGGTAATTGAATTTGTGACTCCTCATCCTCCACCTCTTCCAAAATCTCTTCCTTTAGTGCTTTCAGTGATTTCTGAAGCAGGCAGATAAGGGGGACAGTCATGCTGACTAGTGCATCATCTGCACTCGCCATCCGCGTTGAGACATCAAACGCACACAAAACATCGCAGATGTCCTTCATAGAGGCCCACTCAGTAGTGGTGAAGTGTGAACGGCGCAAATTGCGAGTTGATTACGCCTGTTGCAGCTGATACTCCATTACTGCTGGCTGCTGCTCACACAACCGCTCCAACATATGTAACGTGGAATTCCACCTGGTGGGTACGTCACATATGATGCGATGTTCAGGAAGGCGAAATCTGACTTGCAGAGCTGCAATGCGCGATCTGGCCATGCTGGAACGTCGCAAGTGAGCGCACTCTAAGCGGACCTTGTGCAGCAGTGCATCAAGATCCGGATAGTCCCTCAAAAAACTCTGCACGACCAAGTTGAGCACATGTGCCAGACATGGTATGTGAGTGAGGTTGCCAAGGCCCAGAGCTGCCACCAGATTTCGGCCATTGTCACACACTACCAAGCCTGGCTGGAGATTAGCTGACAAAAACCACACGTCGCTCTCCTGCTTGATGGCATCCCAGAGCTCCTGCGCTGTGTGGCTTCGATTCCCCATGGGAATTAATTTCAGGACGGCCTGTTGACGTTTGGCCACGGCTGTGCTCATATCGGTCGCAACAGGTAAGCGTTCACGGGTCCATGTGGAGGTATACCGTGACGGCTCGTGCAGCGATGATTCTGAGGAACTGGAGTAGGAGGAGGAATCAATGTGTACAGACTGGATTCCTGCAATCCTTGGAGTTGGCAGAACACGTACAGCGCCACTGGCAAGATCTGTACCCGGCTCCACAACATTGACCCAATGGGCAGTGAGGGAAAGGTATTGTCCCTGGCCATGGGTACTGGTCCATGCATCGGTGGTCAGATGGACCCTGCTACTGACGGCGTTTAGTAGCGCATGTTTAATGTTTCCCTCGACATGTTTTTGCAGAGCAGGGACAGCTTGCCTGCTGAAATAAAATCGGCTTGGCACATTATATTGTGGGACTGCCAATGCCATAAAGTTCCTGAAACTGTCAGTCTCCACCAGCCTGAATGACAGCATTTCAAGGGACAGGAGTTTTGCAAGGCCAGCATTCAGAGCCTGTGCTCGTGGATGGTTTGCCGAGTATGGCCGTCTTTTATCCCATGCCTGTGTTACTGATGGCTGTTTTTTGTTCTGGGAGTGTGACGATGACTGTGAACTTGCTGCTGTGGGTGGAATAACAGTTTGTCTATGGACAACAGTGACCGAGTTTCTTCCATGGAGATCCTGTGAGGAAGCCGAACCAGGTGTGTGAGAGCTGGAGGTAGAGGCTCGAACACGACCTAAAGATGTAGGTGCTGCTGTAGGTTGGCCTACATCTCCAGTGTGTCTTTGTAACTCAGCTACGTGCTTTGTCCGTACATGTTTCCACATATTTGTGGTATTCAGGTTACTGATATTTTTACCTCTTTTAACTTTTTGCTTACACAGCTTGCATTGAACATAGCAAATATCATCTACAAGTCTGTCAAAAAAGGAGCACGCAGTGCAAGTCATGGGAGCGCCAATTTTGACAGTTCTAGAGAACTGCTCCCAACAGGTGCCAAACTGGAGGCTACAGGCAAGCGAGTCTGCAGCCTACCTCTCCCTCCTCTTTGTACCGTTGGGACAATCTCTTCCTCAGAGCTGCTCCCACCACCTTCCTGTTGCTCACGCCATGTTGGGTCTCGGACTTCATCATCTCCACTACCCTCTTCCAACACCTGCTGCTGTTGGATGGTCTGGGCAGCACCATGCTCCACAAAACCTGGCACCTGAGTCTCATCATCATCATAAGATGCGTTCTGCGGTGTGCTGTCCATCGGCACTGGCTCACCCGCCTCTTCAGATTGAGAGAGACACAGCTGTTGCGCATCACTGCATACTCCCTCTTCTTCAAATTGCAGAATGCTGCTTGCCTGTGCCCGTGTTTGCGAGCCAACAGATTCTGAGAACAGAAGCAGAGACTCAGCTGGCTCCTGTACAGAACTCTCTGACTGCCTGGGCAATTTGACAGGCGGTGAACAGACAGATGGTTGCTCAACAGTGTTGTGTTCCTGAGAGGAGGTGGAAGGAATTGAAGTCGATGCATTGGCTGCCATCCAACCAACAACGGCTTCAATTTGTTCTTCCCGCAGCAGGGGGGCACGCCGAGCTCCTACCAAAGTGCGCATAAAGGAACGTTCACGGGGAAAACTGGTGGATGCTGTGTCACTGAGGGCGGCAGCAGCCACAGAATCCCCACGTCCTCTCCCTGCTGAAACTCCACGGCCACGACCACGTGCCTTACTCACTGACTTCTTCATCTTGGTAGATTGATAAAGAAAGTCAGAAAAGTTATAAGGCCTAAGTGTGGTTATTACGCCGAAACTGAAGTGAATACTGAAACACAACTGTTCACAATCTGTGAAAGGCTACTCCTTTGTCTACTTCTATAGTGTTTGCAACCAATGTATTGTATACGGATGGAAGCGCGTCACACTAATAGATTATATTTTAAATGGAATGGAGCAGAACCAATTGGAGATAAATGAAAAGGATGAGCCACTGAGACACGCTCAGCAGAGTACAAGCAGCAGTGCTTGAACAAGTAACTGGAGCGTGATGTGCACTCAAAAAATAAAAAACACAGACTGAAGTGAACACTGAAACACAACTGTTCACAATCTGTGAAAGGCTACTCCTTTGTCTACTTCTATAGTGTTTGCAACCAATGTATTGTATACGGATGGAAGCGCGTCACACTAATAGATTATATTTTAAATGGAATGGAGCAGAACCAATTGGAGATAAATGAAAAGGATGAGCCACTGAGACACGCTCAGCAGAGTACAAGCAGCAGTGCTTGAACAAGTAACTGGAGCGTGATGTGCACTCAAAAAATAAAAAACACAGACTGAAGTGAACACTGAAACACAACTGTTCACAATCTGTGAAAGGCTACTCCTTTGTCTACTTCTATAGTGTTTGTAACCAATGTATTGTATACGGATGGAAGCGCGTCACACTAATAGATTATATTTTAAATGGAATGGAGCAGAACCAATTGGAGATAAATGAAAAGGATGAGCCACTGAGACACGCTCAGCAGAGTACAAGCAGCAGTGCTTGAACAAGTAACTAGAGCGTGATGTGCACTCAAAAAATAAAAAACACAGACTGAAGTGAACACTGAAACACAACTGTTCACAATCTGTGAAAGGCTTCTACTTTGTCTACTTCTATAGTGTTTGCAACCAATGTATTGGATACGGATGGAAGCGCGTCACACTAATAGTTAAATTGCATGGAGCTGCAAGAATTACACTGAAGAAAAAAAAAAGAGTCTGTGAGTGACACGTGCAGATGCCTACAGACAGCGTTGCATGCAGAGCAAACTGCAGCGTCACCTGCACTCACACACACCTTGCAGAGCTGTTAAAACAACACTGCAGGCAAAAGGAAGCTTTACACAGCGGTTGGTGCTAGCCTGCCTACAGCACAGTACACTAAATCGCAATCTCTAACTGTCCCTCAGAGTCAGCACAGCAGCGTTCTGTCCCTTACTGAATTCACAGCACAGTGACGCTAAAATGGCGGCGGCGCCTTTTATAGTGCATTCTGACATCATTTCAGCATCCAATCACAGCCATGCCATTAGTTAACATGACCGCAGCAGTACAGGATGTGCCCACACTTCTTAGGATTCCTCATTGGCTGACTATAATCACATTGCCTCTCAAAGAATTATGGGAACTTCCGATTCCGGTATCCGATAAGACGAAAATATCGAAACGAAGTATCGAAAGGCTGATAGAGCTAATATCGGCCGATACCCGATACTTGCGGTATCGTATCGCTCAACACTAATACACACTAATTGTCAGATGCTCCAGATTTATAAGGAGTCATACACCTCTTCATGAATCAGGAGAGTTTGATTTTAACAAACTCCTTTTTCAAGACCAGTGTTTTAACAAAACAGGATTCTTAAGCCGTTCTTGACATGCGCTGTACTAGTACTGCTCTGTGGGAGGTGCGTTCCCGCAAACAACAGTACCAGTACGGCGTACCAATCACACGGCCTCATGCTGAATGCCATGGCAATCGGGTGTGGGTTTCAGCTGTATGTGACTGCTGACACCCCGCAGCAATGCCCACGATCAGTAATAGCACCGATCGCAGGCATTTAACCCCTCTGATGCCACTGTCAGTAGTGACTGCGGCATAGAGAAGCATGGTACAGGGAGGGGGCTTCCTGCATGCTTCCATAGGGACATTGTGATGTGATCGTGGTGGCCTGAGTCTCCATGGAGACCTCCAGCACCAACATGGCTGTGGAATCCTTCCAGGTCGTGCAGGGAAATGGCTTGTGATGCTTCCATGCTTCCTTCCTGCCTGTCAGAGCGCTGATCTGATTCTAAGCTGTGAAAAGTGTCAGATCAGCGATCTGACATTATTTAGTGATGTCCCATCCTGGGACAATGTAAAAAAGTAAAAAAAAGATTAGAATGTATAAAAATATTTTTTTAAAATTCCTAAATAAAGAAAAAATATTTTTCCAATAAATGCACTTATTTATGTAAATAAAAAAACAATAAAAGTACACATATTTGGTATCGCCGCATTCAGAATGACCCGTGCTATAAAACTGTCCTACTAGTTAACTCCCTCAGTAAACACCATAAAAAAAATTAAAATCAATGCTTTATCATACCGCCGATCAAAAAGTGCAATAAAACGTGCTCAAAAAGACAGATGTAAATAAAAATGGTACTGGTGAAAAAGTCATCTTGTCCTGCAAAAAACAAGCCACCAAACAGCTCCATCAGCATAACAATAAAAAAGTTATAGCTCTCAGAATAAAGTGATGCAAAAATAATTATTTCTTCTATAAAATAGGCTTTATTGTGTGAAAGTGCCAAAGCAAAAAAATATATAAATGAGGTATCCCTGTAATCGTACTGACCCAAAGAATAAAGCTGTCTTATCAATTTTACCATACGTGGAACGGTACAAAAGTTAAAAATCATAAAGTAATTTCTGAATTTCTGGTTTTTCATCATTCTGTCCCCCGAAAATCAGAATAGAAAGTGATCAAAAAATGTCATGTGCCCAAAAATGGTACCAATAAAAACGTCAGCTCATGTTGCAAAAAACAAGCCCTCACATGACTCTGTGGGCCAAAATATAAAAAAAATTATAGCTCTCAAAATATGGTGATACAAAGACTAGTTTTCACAATAAAAAAGTGTATTTTAGTGTGTGACAGCTGTCAAACGTAAAAACCCGATAAAAATCTGGTATCCATTAGAGTTCCCACTGCTGCACAAGGGGAGTCTCAAACCAGTCCCGCTGTGGTCCCCCATTCATCTCCAGCCACAGTGGAGCCTGCTCAGCAGAGATGTCGGTCCCAGCATCTTGCCTGTTCCAGTGCTGTGCAGAGACTTGCTGCTGTCTCTCCTGGATCTGCTATTATAGCCAGTGCTGGAGCAGACATCTTTGGGACCAAGTCCTGCGTTTCCCCTTCTGAGCATGCCCAGGGTAAGATCTCTCATTGGAGATCAGGGGTCACATGTTCAGGTACTGCAGCAGCTCCTATTGGTCCACCAGGAAGGTCCTGAAACTACATGTATTTTGGAACAGTTTCTCATTGGTCCTTGTTTCTGGCAGGTCCTGTAGCTGTTACTATAAAAGGGTGGCAATGCTGAGCCGCCATGCGCTAGTATCAATCATTATATGCTTTGCGCCAGTGTGATCATGTGTGTGTGTGGTTAGGGCCCGGCTGAAATAAGCCCCTAGAATACCGACTTAATTGGTGAGGAGTTTGGTATGCTAGCTGGTCAGGGTCGGTGTCCTAGATGCCCTAGCTTACCGGCATAACCGGTGAGGAATTTGATTGCCGTATTCAGGGCCTGGACACCATAGATTGCGGGTGACTCCCGCGAGGACATTAGCGCATGATCACATTCTATGTTCGCTTAGCAGTCAACTGTGTACCTGGGTGCCTGACAGGACACAGAAGTTTGTCTCAGCGGCTCTGTGACGTAACAGGGTTCGCTTTCAACGCTAGACAGCGCCCTAGCGTGTTTATTTTGCGACTCAGTGGTGTTAAGTGAATTCGCACACATCGCCATATAGAGCTGCGGCACTCCTTCTAGCGGCTCTGTGGAATAACAGAGTTTGCACATATTGCCACAGCGCGTTACGGCGTTTATTTTGGCGACTCTGCGGGATAACAGAGTTCGCTTCTTGCACCATTTTACTAGCAGCAGGCTTCGCCTGCACGGTGGACCCCGGGCTGCGAACGCACCTCTCTACATCAAATATTTGGTGCGTTCCGCAGACCCTTACAGTATCACTGTAAACGCACTGACCCGAAGAATAAAGTCACCTAAACACTTATACCACATGAGGAATGGCATAAAAATAAATAAAACCAATTCTTCACATGCTGCTGATATTTTTCAATCTGCCTCCCAAAGATCGCAGTAAGGCTCGGCACACATTTATCCTGCGCTCTGCTCTGAGTGCATTTGTGTTTCTGAAATATGTGAATCAGACAGAACCCATGGTGGAAGATTCCCTATAGTGAGGCAGATGGAGGCATTGTGGGCGCCAAAGGACCAGTGATCCGGTGGCGTCCGTCTTTTTAGGATTGCATAAAAGTGCAGTCTGCCACAGTTTTGTGCACTTCTGAAAAGGACACCGCTGAACAGAGGCCAGACAGAGTCCAGAGTAAATCTGCTGCCTCATTATAGTAAATGGATCCCTTGGGGGTTTCATCTGTCACGTCACTCAGAGATTTAGATGGAAACCGGAAAGTGCTCAGTGTAGAGCGCCAAATAAATGTGATCCCTAACGTTTTGTAAAATGTTCCCAATAAAAGCTTCAACTCAATCCACAAATAAAGCTAATCCCCACTCAGGTCCATCATCTGTTAACGGAAATATAGGGGACTTCCACCTTACTGGTAGCACAACATCTTTGGAAAAGCTAAATGGTTTCACACTGCCCAAAAGAAATTCAGCAAATTCTGAGCTCCCAAATCCAAATGCCCCCCCTCCCTTCTGAGCCCCAGTGTGCCTAAAAAACATTTAGCACCCACATGCTTGGCATTTCTGTAGTGAATAGAGCCTGCCTAATTTAAAGGTGCATGTCTCCAGAAGCATGAGCTGGGCATAATGTACTGTTCACTACAACGGCAGTTTGCAATTTTCACTCAGCAACATCCAGTGCTGCCTATTTCTGGAAAACACCCATGAAGTCAAAATTGTCACTACATCTGTTGATAAATTCCCAAAGAGTTATATTTTCAAAAATGTGGTCACTTGAGGTGGGGTTTCCACTGTTTAGGCACATCCGGGGCTCTCCAAACGCTACATGGCATCCGCTAATTATTCCAGTAACTTTTACTTTCAAAAAGTCAAATGGCGCTCCTTCCCTTTCAAGCCCTGCCGTGTGCCCAAACAGTAGTATTTCCCCACATATGCAGTATGGGTATACTCAGGAGAAATAGCACAACAAATTGCATGGAGCAATTTCACCTGTTACCCTTATGAAAATGCAAAATATGGAGCTAAAAAAGATTTATTTTGGAATATTTTATTTTAAAATTTCCTAGGCTCTATGCTATAAACTTCTGTGAAGCACCTGTGAGCACATCAAGCACATCTAGATAAGTTCCCTAAGAGGTCTAGTTTCCAAAATGGTGACACATGTGGGGGGTTTCCACTGTTTAGGCACATTATGGGATCTCCAAATGCGACAAGGCAACCGCTAATTATTCCAACATATTTTACATTCAAAAAGTCAACTAGCGCTCCTTTCCTTCCAAGTGCTACCGTGCACCCAAACAATAGTATTCCCCCACATATTGGGTATCGCGTTTTCAGGAGAAATTGCACAACAAAATGTATGGTCCATTTTCTCCTGATACACTTGCAAAAGTAAAAAAAAATTAGGTCTAAAGGAAATTTTTTGTGAAAGTGAATGTTTTTTTTCTTCCGCATTCCAAAAATTCTTGTGAAGCACATGAAGGGTTAATAAACTTCTTGAATGTGGTTTTAAGTACCTCGGGGGGTGCAGTTTTTAGAATGGTGTCATTTTTGGCTATTTTCTATCATATAGGCCCCTTAAAGTCACTTCAAATGTGAGGTGGTCCCTAAAAATATGGTTTTGAAAATTTTGTTGTAAAAATGAGAAATCACTGGTCAACTTTTAACTCGTATAACAAAAAAATTATGGTTCCAAAATTGTGCTGTGGTAAAGAAGACATGTGGAAAAAGTTTTTTATTGACTAATTTGTGCTATATGACTCTCTGATTTAAGGGCATAGAAATTAAAAGTTTGAAAATTGCAAAATTTTACAAAATTTTGACAAATTTCTGTTTTTGTAACAAATAAATGCAAGTCATAGCAAAGAAATTTTACCACTATCATGAAGTACAATATGTCACAAGAAAATAATTTCAGAATCAGCAGCATCTGTTGAAGCATTCTAGATTTATGACCTCCTAAATTGACAGTGGTCAGAATTGTAAAAATTGGCCTGGTCAGGAAGGTGAAAAATGGCTCTAGGGTGAAGGGGTTGAAGTATGGTATTTTGCTAGCATTTTTCCTTGCAGAAAAATGTCAAAATAAAAAAACACCAATAAAAAGGCTTATAGAAAATGCTTACTGTTTTTGTGAGCAGCTTGAAAGATGCAGGGAGGCAGAGAAAGGGTTAACAAATTTAATTTAACAATTGGATACTCCAAGCAGAGAGATAAGCAGTTAAAGGAGGGGGTAAAACAGTTAAATGAAGAAGTACACAGTTCAATTTCAAAGGTAATGCAGGGTGAAGAAGAGAATGGATGAGGTAATGGCAGTCCTTTGAAGTAACTTATCGTGTCAACAGTTCCTCAAGCCGTGAGAGCAGTGTAAAAATCAATGGCGCCACGTTGACTGGCGTGGTGCTGGGCCAACAGGGTCCTGTAAGCAACAACGATCCGTCTTCTGGTAACAGCGGTTGGTCTCTGGTACCTTCCCCTGCCCCTAGTCCATAGTTTGATGTTGGTGAGAATGAGATAACCACAGTACTATCCAGGTTCAATGTAGACCGGCAAGTATATATTGGCAGCTCGGGGCGTACGCATCTGTCCCGTGCCAGGTTTCTCTTAGGCGGCGCACATGCTGTACTCACGGACAATGAGCGTGCAGCACCTGACTCTCTGGTAATCACTGGGTACACTGCAGTTCTCTCTCTCAAGTTCACGCTGGTGGCGGCGGGGATGATCTGACATGGCCCTGCGCGGTATCGGTGCTTGAGGGACGGCGCTCGAGGGATGGCGCACTCCTCTCTACCTGCCGAATGGTGTCTGCTCCCCATTTTTTCCGTGCGCGCTTTTGCTGCTGACTAGGGTTGAGCATTCCGATACCGAAACCCGGTTCCGATACCTGAAATCCAATGTAAGTCTATGGGAACAAAATATCGGAATATTTTTACTTCCGATATTTTGTTCCCATAGACTTACATTGGATTTCAGGTATCGGAACGGGTTTCGGTATCGGAATGCTCAACCCTACTGCTGACGCTTAGCCACGCACCCTGGTTCCTGGAGCAAAGGTTTGCCCGGTCTCTTATTCTTTCCCCTGGACAACAGAGGAGACAGCCCTGACATTTCCGGACCCGGCATAGAACAGGTACCCATGGCCCAGTCCTTCTCCTTACACTCCCCCTTTCTTTTAGCTCACCATTCCACAGGCGAGAGTTCCTGCAGCAAGCGCTGACACTCCTCCATCTCTTGGATGATTCGCTGTCAAATAAATTGGTCTTGTTCAAAATGGTTGAGTGGTATTCTAGCTATTGTCCATTCTGTGCAGCGTAAGTCAGGTTGGGTAGTCTTGTCAGGTTGAGTGGGCGAGGACGGGGACGCGCCCAGGTTCAATGGAGCAGCCATCTCAGGAGTTTCAGGCTCCTGTACCTCTTCTGAGTCGATAAGTTGTGGGTTATAGTATTCTTCCTCCTTACAATTACAAGCTATAGAAGGAAGTGTTTCAGGAATGATTCACTCTTCTCCGGTTGATCTGGGTCTGTTGACAAGCAAGGGCGTAGCATATTTCGATGGACTGCTCATGTAGGGGCATCTTTTTCCCCTTCAGGTTGAACCTCATAGACAGGACCATCGGGTCCATTACGGCATTTCACCTGGTGTGGAGTCTTTTCCCACCAATATTCTAACTTGCCTCGAGGTCTTTTGTCTCTAACCAGTACTCGATCTCCGGTCTTGAGAGCTGACCCTCGCAGGGGCATCTTCTCCTGATGCTTGAGCTCCCCAAACTTGGTCTGTACCAATCGATGAAGGGTCTGCAGAAAATGTCTATGTTCACGAACTCAGGTGGACACCCCCATCCGTGGGTAGTCCTCCTCTGGGTCCAATTCGAGCTCTTTGATCTCTCGCCCTTATCGACCAAACAGCAGGGTGTATGGTGTGTATCCAGTTGTGCTGTGCTCCCAATTGTTGTACACCCAGACTAATTCAGCTACATACTCAGGCTAACGGACTTTCCTGTCTTCCTCCAACATTCTCAACATCTGAATCAGCATCCGATTAAAATGCTCGCAGGCCCCATTTCCTTGTGGATGGTAAGGCATCGTCCTGGATTTCTCAATCTGATACAGGAGATGCAGTACTTCCATCACTCGTCCTTGGAAACAGGCGCCTTGGTCAGAGTGAATACTCTTCGGACAACTGAACACTCGGATAAAGTCTCTGCTAATGGCCTGTGCTGCCGATTCAGCAGTCTGATCCCGGGTCGGAGTCACCACAGCGAACTTAGTAAAATGATCGGACATCACCAGGCAGTGTTCATACCCATGGTGAGCTAGACCCACTGTCAGATAGTCGATCATTAACACCTCTAGGGGAGCAGAAGTCAGGATGGTCTGCGTAGGGGCCCTCTGTTCCGGAGCTTGGCTAGTTCACAGCTCCTGCATCGCTGACAAGCTTCATCTACTGCAGACTTCAACCGGGGGATGCTAAACCAACTTCTGCAGCCACTGGAACGTCTTCTCTGGGCCAAAGTAGGCCACCTCGCTGATCAACTCTTCTGGGAGCACCACTTTCCAGGTGACCCCCAACTCTTTTGCCAACTGTACCTTCCGATACAGTAAGCCATCTTCCAATTGGAGCCTTTCCCACTGCCGGAGGATCTGCAGTATTCCCGGGGACAGAGTGTCTCTCTTACTTCGGCTAGGAAGTTGCTTCAAAGCCACCCATTGCCTCAACTAAGCGAGTTCCCTATCTTCCTGCTGAAGCTGCACCAAGTCATCAGGGGTCATCCCAGTGTGTGTTCTCCGGACGCCTCCCCAATCTGTCCCTGCATTGCTGCCAACTTCCTGGCGGGGTTTCAAAATCCAGGCATCTCTTTTGTCTCCAGCTCTTCGTCCCGGTCACGTCCAGGTCACTCATGAGTCACTCTGGATAGAGCATCGGCATGTGTATTCTCAGCTCCCCTCCGGTAGTCGATCTTGTATCAGTACTTGGTCATGCGTGCCACCCATCTCTGCTCCAGGGCCCCCAGTTTCGTATTCTCTAGGTGAGCCAGAGGATTGTTATCAGTGCACACCAAGACTTCAGACCCGGACAGGTACTCAGCAAACTTTTTGGTCATAGCCCACATTAACACCAGTAGTTACAGCTTTAAAGAGCTGTAATTATCCGGATTTCATTTGGAGTCATGAAGAGACCGGCTCGCATAAGCAATCACCCCCTCTTTTCCGTCATGCATCTATGACATTACAGCTCCTAGGCTTCCATCGGTGTGAAGGATGAAAGTCTGAGAAAAGTCGGCATAGGCCAGTACAGGTGCTTCAGTCAGGGCCATCTTTAGGGCTCGGAAAGCTGCTTCCTGGCTCTCTCCCCATTGAAAGGTCCGATTCTTCCCCCTGGACAGTACTCCCTTCAACATCTCCAGTAGCGGATTAGCAATACGAGTGAAGTTTTTCACGAACCGTCGATAGTACTCAGTAAGCCCCAGAAAGGCCCGGACATCCTTCACGGTCTTCAGAGTGAGCCAGTCCTGCACTGTTGCTATCTTCTCACATGCTGGTCTCCCTCAGCAGATACGACATGTCCCAGTTATTCAATCTGCTTGCGGAACAGGTGACTCTTCCGGGCCGTGATTCTGCAGCCGACTCAACACTTGCTGCATAAAAGATGATGTAATTCATATAGATGAGGGTAGCTTCAAAGTTCAAGTCTCCCAAACATCTCTCCATCAATTGTTGAAAGGTCCTGGGTGCGTTGGTAAGGCTGAAAGGCATCCGATTTAATTTGAGCAACCCATAGGAGGTATAAATGCTGTGTTTGCCCAGTCATGCTCAGACATGGGCACTTGCCAATATCCACAGGCCAGATCCAACTATGAGAAGTACTTCGCTTTTCCCAGACTCCCCATGACTCCTCAATTCTTGGTAGGTGGGCGAGGATGGGGACTGCGGGTGAGTTTTTGCAGCAATAAATAGAAGCACAGTGGGATTTCTATAAATCACGTCTTCTAATGTAGAACCAGCGTTTTGAAGGCAATGCAAGTGATCTGCGTCCAAAACTCTGTTTTTCCAGATCATGGGCACGTACCTTTAGTCATTAGAAAGCACCTCATTATTTCCCCTAAACAATCAACAGCAATTGTGAGCTGTGAAGTTTATTAAAGGGAATCTGTCACCCCATTTTTGCCCTATGAGATAGGGACACCGCCATCAGGGGCTTATCTACAGCATTCTGTAATGCTGTAGATAAGCCCTCGATGTTACCTGAAAGTGAAGAAAAACGAGTTATAAAATACTCACCCAGGGGTGTTCTGCCGTCAGGTCCGGTCCGGAGGGAGTCGCAGTCCGGTTCGGCGCCTCCCATCTTGTAGCAAAGCCGGCCTCTTATTTCCGTCCCATCGCAGCTCCTGAGCAGGCGCACTTCTCTGCCCTCACCTGCAGTGCGCAGGTGCCTGACCTCTCTGACCTTTCCCGGCGCCTGCGCACTGCAGTACTCTGCTCTGCCCTCACCTTATGTGACATGATTGCTAGTAGGGAGCTGCTTTTAAGATGACAGTGAGTCTCATTACCTATTTGACCCTGTGCATCACCGGTTGCACCAATGCTATGTCCGACCCTACAGTTAATGTCATTCCCTGCTCAGATACAATTTATATGTATTTAGTGTATTTCTCTTAATTGTGGTCTCTTCTTCAAGAGATTCATTCTTCTTGTTTACTGTATTTCTCAGGAAAGTATAGTTTTCACGGCCGTGTCCAGGTTTGAGGCTACTTTGCTACAGAGATCTGTGTGTATACCATGGCTGGTGGCAGTAATAGGATCCCTTCCACAGAATGTAACATACCACACCCATAAGTGTGGCACAGAAGAAATTAAGGCAAGGCCTGGACAGTGGGTGCGGCCGCATCTAGAATATGGGATCCAGTTTTGGGCTACACATTTTAAATTAGAAGGGATGGACGGCCTCTCATATGACGAATGGTTTAGAAAAATTGGGCTTGTTTAGCTTAGAAGAAAGATGCCTCAGAAGAGATCTCATTTATATATATAAATACAGTCATGGCCAAAAGTTTTGAGAATGACACAAATATTATATTTTTACATGATCTGCTGCCCTCTGGTTTTTATGTGTGTTTGACAGATGTTTTTATCACAGACAGAAATATAATTGCAAACATATGAGTAACAAAAGCTTATATTGACAGCTAGAATGAGTTAATGCAGCAAGTCAATATTTGCAGTGTTGACCCTTCTTCTTCAGGACATTTGCAATTCTCCCTGGCATGCTCTCAATCAACTTCTGGATCAAATCCTGACTGATAGCAGTCCATTCTTGCACAATCAATGCTTTCATTTTGTCAGAATTTTTAGGTTTTTGTCTCTTGATGTCTCTTGATGATTGACCAGAAGTTCTCAATGGATTAAGATCTGGGGAGTTTCCAGGCCATGGACCCAAAATCTCTATGTTTTGTTCCCTGAGCCATTTAGTTATCACCTTTGCTTTATGGCAAGGTGCTCCATCATGCTGGAAAAGGCATTGTTGATCGCCAAACTGCTCTTGGAGGGTTGGGAGAAGTTGCTCTTGGAGTACATTATGGTACCATTCTTTATTCACGGCTGTGTTTTTAGGCAAGACTGTGAGAGAGCCGATTCCCTTGGCTGAGAAGCAACCCCACACATGAATGGTTTCAGGATGCTTAACAGTTGGCATGAGACAAGACTGGTGGTAGCGCTCACCTTGTCTTCTCCGAATGAGGCGTTTTCCTGATGTCCCAAACAATCAAAACGGGGATTCATCAGAGAAAATAACTTTACCCCAGTCCTCAGCAGTCCACTGCCTGTACCTTTTGCAGAATATCAGTCTGTCCATGATGTTTTTTCTGGAGAGAAGTGGCTTCTTTACTGCCCTCCTTGAGACCAGGCCTTGCTCAAAGAGTCTACGCGTCACAGTGCGTGCAGATGCACTCACACCTGCCTGCTGCCATTCCTGAGCAAGCTCTGCACTGCTGGTAGCCCGATCCCACAGCTGAAACACTTTTAAGAGACGGTCCTGACGCTTGCTGGTCTTTCTTGGGCGCCCTGGAGCCTTTTTGGCAACAATGGAACCTCTCTCCTTGAAGTTCTTGATGATGCGATAGATTGTTGACTGAGGTGCAATCTTTCTAGCTGCGATACTCTTCCCTGTTAGGCCATTTTTGTGCATTGCAATGATGACTGCATGTGTTTCTTTAGAGATAACCATGGTTAACAGAAGAGAAACAATGATGCCAAGCACCAGCCTCCTTTTAAAGTGTCCAGTGGTGTCATTCTTACTTAATCATGACAGATTGATCTCCAGTCATGTCCTCATCAACACCCACACCTGTGTTAATGGAGCAATCACTGAAAAGAGGTTAGCTGGTCCTTTTAAGGCAGGACTGCAATGATGTTGAAATGTGTTTTGGGGGATAAAGTTCATTTTCTAGCCAAATATTGACTTTGCAAGTAATTGCTGTTAAGCTGATCACTCTTTATAACATTCTGGAGTATATGCAAATTGCCATTAGAAAAAGTGAAGCAGTAGACTTTGTAAAAATTAATATTTGTGTCATTCTCAAAACTTTTGTCCATGACTGTATATGTGTGGTCAGCACAAAGAACTGGTGCATGACTTATTACTTCCAAAGACCATACTGAGGACTAGGGGGCACTCATGGAAGAAAGGCAATTCGGCAGCTAAATAGGAAAGGGTTCTTTACCGTTAGAGCAGTCAGAATGTGTAATGCCCAACCTCAAGAGTTAATAATGGCAGACACTATAACAGCTATTCAAAAAGAGGTGGATGATTTCCTCAGTACAAATAACATTGTGGGTTATAGTTAATTTAGTGAAAAATGCACAATTGGTATTTTTTCAACCTATGTAACTATGTAACTACTTTAATTGTAAGTTTTATATGGAAAATAATTTGGAATAAGGAGGTGATAAAATAAGGGATGGTGAGTAATACAATGCTAGAACCAGCCATTTAGCTATTTCCCGCTGACATCTATTTAGCATTGTGCATTGTGGTGCTTTATATTGACATATTGCAGTGATGTAATAATGAACATTTTCCTGTTGCAGCTATAACATCAATGTTAGGTACCAAGAACATTTCAAAGACAGAAAAAATATATTTTACTCTTTTTTATTAAAAAATGCTGCACTGCAAATTTTTGGACAATTCTAATTTACCTTGTCTTCATCTAGACTGGTGTTGATCACTCCTGGTTTAATGGGGGGGTGATGGAGTCAGAAGCAACTGATTCATTAGTAAGATCATCTTAAAAGGGTTGTCCAATTTTGTGGTAAAAGTCTGCAGTCACACAGTGTGACTGCAGATTTTGAATTCTTACACTGTACTCACCTATAACAGGTCGAAACATGTTACATAATGGCGGAATGAACTTCAACATTTGAAATGCATCACCCTGGACTGGACGCTGTTTAATTTCTTTTATACTGTTAACATTCAGAGCAGGTTCCTTGGATTTTTGAATGAGCGTGCACTATAGTGAGTGCTGTCAGCCTTCTCTTTTTTCTTTGATTATGCACCACATGCTATCAGGATTCTGCAGTGTCGCTGGTGAGAGTGGGCGGTTATGTGACCTCAAGTATGCGATTTGTATACAATGGGTTCGGAAAGTATTCAGACCCCTTTAAATTTTTCACTTTTTGTTTCATTGCAGCCATTTGGTAAATGCAAAAAAGTTCATTTTTTTCTCATTAGTGTACAGTCTGCACCCCGTCTTGACTGAAAGAAATCAGAAATCTAGAAATTTTTGCAAATTTATTAAAAAAGAAATCTGAAATATCACATGGTCATAAGTATTCAGACCCTTTGCTCAGACACTCATATTTAAGTCACATGCTGTCCATTTCCTTGTGATCCCCCTTGAGATGGTTCTACTCCTTCATTGGAGTCCAGCTGTGTTTAATTAAACTGATAGGACTTGATTTGTAAAGGCACACACCTGTCTATATAAGACCTCACAGCTCACAGTGCATGTCAGACCCAGTGAGAATACTGAGGTCAAAGGAACTGGGCAAGGAGCTCAGAGACAGAATTTGGCAAGACACACATCTGGCCAAGGTTAGAAAAGAATTTCTGCAGTATTCAAGGCTCCTAAGAGCACAGTGGCCTCCATAATTCTTACATGGAAGAATTTTGGTACCACCAGAAGTCTTCCTAGACCTGGCTGTCCAGCCAATCTGAGCAACTGTAGGAGAAGAGCGTTGGTGAGAGAGGTAAAGACGAACCCCAAGATCACTGTGCCTGAGCTCCACAGATGCAGTAGGGAGATGTGTTGTGAATAGGCTGGAAATGAGTTCTGAGCAGAAGCTCCCTCTGGTGGTTACAAACGGTACTGGACTGTCCAGGGAAGATTGTGAGGATTGGGAATCAGGTGTTACTGACTGGTCTTATATAAGGGAGTCACCTTCCCATCAAGGTTGCCGGTGATCAATTGTTCTGGTCTCAATCCTTGATTCCTGTTTCCTTGGAAGCCTGCTGTGTTGTGTCTGAATCTCCTGCTAACAGATAAGACATTTTCTTCTTTTTGTTTTTGTGCTTGATTTTTGCATTTTGTCCTGCACTTCTGTGGGGGCCTTCAGGGTCCCCTCTGGGGGCTTTTGCCTCTCAGTTCAGTTCAGCCACTGATGTTTGTACATTTGCTTATTCCAGTTTTCTCAGTGGCTGCTGTTTTGTCTTTTGTTACACCAGAGAACTAATTTAGGTGGTAGAGGTCGTGTGAGCTCAGGTGTTTTTGAAATTAGTAGAGTTGGTGCTTTTCAGGGTTTTTTGGGATTGCAGTAAGTGCCCTTCCTATCCTTTCTATTTAGTAAGTTTGGGCCCCAACGTTTGCTCATACTATTTTCTGTCTGTGTCAGTATTTCTTCTTGTCTAACCGCCATTACATGTTTGGGGGCTTTCTATGTTCTTTGGGGATCTGCTCTGGGGCAGATAGCTTTCCTCTTTCTATCTTTAGGTGTAGTTAGTTTCTCAGGCTGTGACGAGGCATCTAGGACCAACGTAGGAACGCTCCACGGCTGCCTCTAGTTGTGGTGGTTAGTCAGGGTACTGCAATCTCATAGTTTCCAACTGCTCTGGTGTATGTCCTTTTTTGCCTGCTCTCCTCAGCTACCAAATCATAACAGAGATGGGGGAAAGTTCCACAAAGTCAACTATCGCTACAGCCCTCCACCAGTCAGGCTTTTATGGCAGAGTTGCCAGATGGAAGCCTCTCCTCAAGACATATGAAAGCCCACATAAAGTTTTGCTAAAAAAAACATAAAGTACTCCCAGACTAAGAGAAATAAGATTCTCTGGTCTGATGAGATGAAAATAGAACTTTTTGGTGATAATTCTAAGCAGTATGTGTGTGGAAAACCAGGCACTGCTCATCACCTGCCCAATACAATCCCAACAGTGAAACATGGTGTTGGCAGTATCATACTATGGTTGGTGATTTTTAGCTGCAGGGACAGGACGACTGATTACAATTGAAGTAAATATGAATGCGGCCATTTACAGAGATATCTTGGATGAAAACCTCTTCCAAAGTGCTCTGGACCTCAGACTTTGCCAAAGGTTCACCTTCCATCAAGACAATGATTTTAAGAACACAACTAAAATAATAAAGAAGTGGCTTCAGAACAACTCTGTGACAATTCTTGACTGGCCATGACCTAAATCCAATTGAGCATCTCTGGAGAGACCTGAAAATGGCTGTCCACCAACATTCACCATCCAACCTGATGGAACTGGAGAGGATTTGCAAGGAAGAATGGCAGAGGATCCCTAAATCCAGGTGTGAAAAACTTGTTGCATCATTCCCAAGAAGACTCATGGCTGTACTAGTTCAAAAGGGTGCTTCTACTCAGTACTGAGCAAAGGGTCTGAATACTTATGACCATGTTATATTTCAGTTTTTCTTTTTTAATAAATTTGCAAACATTTCTACATTTCTGTTTTTTTCAGTAAAGATGGGGGGCAGAGTGTACATTAATGAAAAAATTAACATTTTTGCATTTACCAAATGGCTGCAATGAAACAAGAGTGAAAAATTTAGCAGGGTCTGAATACTTTCCAAACCCACTGTACATGTAGTCACATGCAGACTAGACTTGTCCAGCCTGTCTTAATACAAATGAATTGAACTAGGCTGAGCTCATCTAGTTAGAATGAGGCTGGAAGAATGCAATGCAGATATTTGATGTCACATGACCACTCGCAACTCACCAGCAGCAATGGAGAATCCTGACATTAGGTACATGCACTGTAAGAATTCAGAAGTCTGCAGTCCCATTCAATTACTGCAGACTTTGAGCAGACAACCCCTATAATAAATTAGATGTGACTTAAAATTTTATGCGTCTCGCCACAAATGTTTGAAGTAAGCCATGACTCCTCATGTATTAGATAAGCAGTCGTCACACCCGATTAGACTCGACCATTATAATTCATTGTGTGTGTGAAAAAACTGAGCACATACAGCTCACCATCTGTATCCATCTGTATATTATGCATTGTTCCATTACAATTATTAAGATAGAGAACTGTATTCATCCTCTCCATATTTCTTTGCTTGTTTGTGTAAAAACATAGGCATATGGACAAGGGTATAGCGATCGCAGTCACTGAGAGTGCAACCGTGACCAGGCCCGTGCAATATCAGATGCGCCCAACGCCAGTATCTAATTCAGCTGAATGTACATCCAAGGAGACACGCAAGCTCCCTGGACTGCAATGCACGCCAATGGCCATTCAGAGGCCCATAACTGACGTTGACATTACCTTCATGGATAGCACATGCAGTGACGTCATGCACTACTCGTGGCAGGCAGTGAGAAGACAGCTGACGCCTCTGTATCAGCTATGGAAGAGGAAGCTAAGTATTGTGGAAATGGGAGAAGGTAAGAATAATATTTTTTTAATGTGTTGGAAAAGAGCAGCAGAACAAATGACATTATTACAGAAATTCACAAAAAGAAAAAAGCCAGGGTGTTCACAGGTAAGTATTAAAAGTCCAGTATTCATTGAAAAATCAATTCTAAAAAAACATTTTGACTAGAGTTGAGCAAATTTGTTCGGATTCGGTGTCAAATACGATTGGTATCGAATATTGTTTCTACAATATTCGTCAAACTCAGCTGAATGTCATTACAGTCAATGTGAGTAAAAATTACCGAATATGTTTGGAATGGATCATCAAACATACATTCGTCACGAATAGTGTACCCATATAGCACGAATATGGCAAATTCAGATTTGGCAACCGAATCCGAACAAATTTTCTCAACTCTAATGTTGACATGCGGCTTTGGCCATGGTGTGAACAAGCGACGCATTTCAGGTCAACGGAGCCTTAATCATGGTTATAGTTCAATGTGAATTGAGCTGTATGTATACACAAATCCTACTGAACCACAATAACACGCTGCTCACATGGACTAATCAAATCATTCAAAGTCAAATCACCTGTTGAAGTGTTAACCCATGGACTGACCTGCGTATATAAATGGGAGTAATAAAAAACGAACAATAGTTTTTTTAGGAGATCATTAATTTCAATGTATACTGCAATACTGGAATGTCAAGTACAAAAAACAAGAAGTTGCTGAAACATGGTTTAAATAGTAAAAGCAAAATAAAAATAAAGTTTTCAATAACCCTTTATTAATAGGAAAATAAAAGGAAAAAAAGGGTTAAGAAAATTTATACTCCAGTAACAATAAGAAAATGTCACAATACAGTACTCAAAAAAAAGCAAGTAAAAGTTATCAAAACCCTGCATGTAACGCAAAATGTTAATAATGAAAATGATAGCTTGCAACATAAGAAAAAAAAAGCCCTCGCATCTCTATTGATGTAAGAATCAGAAAGTTACAAGTCTGTGAAAATGACACAAACCACATTTTTTTAAACAAACTTCTTAAAATTTTCAGCACTAAAGAATGAAAGAAATGCTATACAAGTTTGTTGTTGCCATAATTATATTTACTTGAATAATTATGTTGCCAGGTCATTTTTACCGTACAATTAACATTGTAAAAGCAACTGCCGAATAGCATGGTTTTCTTACCATTTGATGGAACATTATATAGTAAACACTGTTATTCAAAATTACAACTTAAAAAGCAAATGCAAAAAAAAATTGTTAGGAGGGGGGTAAAATGTACATGCCATTTTATTTTAAGACAAATTCTTAAGGGGTTTGTAAACTTTGGCTAATCTTTATTCTATAAAAGACACCCTTGACAATAACACTTGACCAGACAGAACTCAAAAGTGAGCACATCATAAAGTGTTCTGTGGCCTACAGCAATCAGATGTAATATGTGTCAGAAAGCATTTATTTCCCTATACTGCCACCAAAGATGAAATTAAAGGGGTTTTTCAATGAATATAAATTATCTCCTATCCACTGGATAGCTGGTAATTAATAAATTGGTGTCTTATCTACTCTTGGGGACCATATTGATTGCCATAAAGAGGGAAACCTGGGAACTTGAATTTTTCTGGCCTTCCCCTGGCCACAAGACCTTGACCTCAAGGACCTCAATGTAATGGAAGGTTGAAAATGGACTACATGGAGTAGATTGAATCACCTGATTACATATGAACACTTTATTTTAAGTCTATGGTATTGAGGATATCGGAATGCATCACATGGCTATCCAATTAATTGCCATAGACTTTGAATGGAGCATCAGGATGCATGTGTGACCAGATGCTCTATTCATCTTTACCTTACTGTGGGCATGTGGATAAGGGGGAGCACTGGCAATCAGTGGATATCTAAGCAATCTAAAGCCCCCGTCTCACATAGCGAGATCGCTGCTGAGTCACAAGTTTTGTGACGCAACAGCGATCTCCCCAGCGATATCACTGTGTGTGACACGCAGCCCCCCTGCTGGCTATCGCTGATCGTCGCTGAATGTCCTGGACATTTTTTTGATTGTTTGTCTCCCGATGGCCAGCGCGCATCGCTGCGTGTGACAGGCGGGAGACCAGCGATCAGCAAGCTAGAGCTGGTAACCAAGGTAAACATCGGGTTTCTAGGCGCCACGCGGCACCTGGAAAACTGCTACTTACATTGGTTGCCAGCTCCCTGCACCAGCGCGCTGGTATCTAACGTACACTGGGGGTAACTAAGCGACGTGCATCGCTTGTTACCCGCATAGTTGCTGTCCTGATCGCTGCTGAGATCTGCCTGTTTGGCAGCTCACCAGCGATCATGTAGCGACACACCAGCGATCCTGACAAGTTCATATTGTTGTCGAGATCACTGGTGAGTCGCTATGTGTGACGGGGCCCTAACAAATAACATTTATCCTGTGAATAAATTAAAATGTACGCAAACCAGACTATCCCTTCAAGAAGTACACAGTGACTATTCACATAAATGTTTTGCTTGTGTAACAAAAACTAGACAATGTCTTTTAGACATTCGAGCTTCAATGTGTCCATCTTTCTAGTTATAGTCAATACATTAAATGCATTTGTCAAATCTGGACACAAAGTCTTTGAACGTGTTATTGCCTTTAAAAACAGAGTCTCTTAATAATTTTCATTTAACTCATAAATCCACATCTCTTGCAATATGGATTTTTTTTCTACCAACCCATCAATCTAGACCCAGACATACATCATATTTAATGGTAGACTGGTGAACAGGTTCAAAAAGAAACTTTTTTATTGTTACATTTTTAGGAAGTAATGAATCAAGTATCAGTAAATTGTTTTTTTTTTGTGCTAAAGGAAATTGAAAAGTCTATTGTTCCTGAGTCTGCTATCTGCACACATTTTGATGCATTTGGCAGGGAGTTTGTTTGGTAGCTGTGTGCCAAAGAAATTCTTGCAACTGCTTCAAAATTGTCTGCCAACTTTAATCTGGCATATGATCTGACCTGCAGTAATAAGTGCAATACATCAAGAAGAACCTTTATTAAAAAAAATAGGGATATTTTATTATAAAAAGTGTGAGAAAAAAACTTGGCAGCATAACCACTGTAAATTGTATTGCAGCGCTATCTACTATTTATATTTACTAACAGAAGTCATTTAACAGAATAAAAACAGAAGACTGCGGATATATCACCCACTATTCTGTGCATTGTATGCTTCCACAAAATATAACACATAGATTCATTGCAGAGAAGACTTGCATAATCATATGCAAGAATCTCAAAAAACTGCTTTACTTTTTTTTTTCAATCAAATGTATTTTTTTTCATACTATAGCTAGCTTGGCCCGTGCAAAATTTTCGCACATTGGTCGTTGGGGGGCAGGCCCGTGCAAAATTTTCGCACATTGGTCGTTGGGGGTGCAGGCAATTTCAGAAAAAGCAAGCTAGTCAAATGTAAATGTATTTTATGAGATGATGAACACAGACAGGTATTTATATATGTAGATTGGTAATACAATAAATTGGTTTGATAAATAGAGGCCAAAAAATGTATTCTGGTTGAGGTGCCACCTGCAGGTCATTGTGTCTTTCTGCAGGTTTATGAAAATGAATGTTTAAACTGTATTTAGTGATAAAATTGTGAATGTGTGGTTTCTTTGGCTCTTTTCTTGCTGAAGGGGGCAAGTTTGCCTTTCAAATAGTGAATCATTTGTGTGTGTGGGGCGAAGTAATCAGCGAAAAAGCAGTGCATGTTTACAAATGTGTTTGCATATGTGACTCACCTGCAGAGAAGTGTGCAATCTTCGAATGTGCCTGTAATAGGCTGGGCAAGCACTTGGGCAAGCTGGAAAGCCCCCAATGAAAATGTTTGGATTTGTTTGTGATGTATGTAAGCAGCTTTGTGGTAGTGTGCTTTGGGGTAGTGTGCTGCCATTTGCAGGTCATTTGACCTTTCAAGTGTATGAGTGGAGTTGTTTGTGTGAGTGGAGTATGAACGGAGCAAGTCTGCAATTCAATAGGCAGTGCATGTTTACAAATGTGTTTTCATATGTAACTCACCTGCAGTGAAGTGTGCAATCCTCCAATTTAGCTGAAATAGGCTGGGCAAGCAGTTCGGCAAGCTGGAAAGCCTCCAAGGCAAATGTTTGGATTTGTTTGTGATGTCTGTAAGCAGCTTTGTGGTAGTGTCCTTTGGGGTAGTGTGGTGCCACCTGCATGTAATTTTTCCTTACTGCAGGTTTATGAAAATTACTGTTTAAACTGTATTTCGTGATAAAATCGTGGATGTTTGGTTTATTTGACTATTTTCTTGCTGAAGGGGACAAGTTTACCTTTCAAATGGTGTATCATTTGTGTGTGAATGCAGTATCAACGGAGATACAAAGTAATCACTGAAAAACAGTGTTTAGAAATAATAGAATAGATTATTAAGGTTGAAAAAGGAATCCTAATCTGTTGATCCAAAAGGAAGACAAGGATGGCAATCTTATTTAATCCCCCAGAATTAAAAGGTTTACTTGACTAGTGACTTGTACAAGGAAAAGCTATGTTCTTTTCATGAGGATCTATGCCTCTTTTATTGCTTCCCATGAATTTATTTGCCTTGGAAGTAGTTGGTCACTAAAGTTGAACATACTGTCATGGCCGAAAATGGTGGCTCCCTTGAAATTGTTCCAGAAAATGAAGTATTATTGCAATAGCACATGTTTTTTATACACAGTTTCTATTTCCTTTCCTGTGTGTATTGTAACAGCAAATTGGATATAATTTCAAACAAAACCCTCAAAATTGGCCAGACAAAATTGTTGGCACCTTTCCAAAAATGTGTGTCAACCACTTTGTTTCAAACATACGATGCTCATTCAAACTCACTTGTGGAAAGTAACAGGTGTGGGCAATATGAAAAAAGCAACTTAGAAGGAGAAAAGTTGACTCAATATTTGCATTGTGTGTCTGTGTATTCCCTAATGTTTACTATGCTTTAGGTTACTCAGCCCAACCCTCCAACTTACCCAAACCCAACTGTAATATTAAATTATTTTCCTTTGTATTATGTAAATTGCAGAGCTTTGTATTATCTTAAAATATTGAAATTAAAGTCTGCATGCACTCTATGTGCTCAGTAATTATTATACAGTGCCATTTAAAAGTTTGGGCACTCCTGGTCAAAACTGCTGTTATTGTGAACAGTTAAGCAAGTTGAAAATGAAATGATCATTAAAAGGCCTAAAGTTAAAGATAGCACATTTCCTTTGTATTTGTGGCAAAATGTTTTCATCTTTTACATTTTAAAAATTACAGAAAGGAAAATGGGCTGATGCAAAACTTTGAGCACCCTGCAAGGTTAATACCGAGTAGCACCCACTTGTGAAAGTATCACAGCTTGTACAGTAAACTCTTGTTGTAACTACATAAGAATTTTTCAATTCTTGTTTGAGGGATTGATAGACAGCTCAGTCGTCAAATCCAGTACAGGGGTGTGCAGAGCTGTCCATACTTCGATTGACAGCTCAGTTGTCCAATCCAAGACTGGGAGGTGCTTAGTAGAGATGAGCAAATTTGTTCAGATTTTGGCCCCGAATCTGATTTTGACATATTCGGGCCATATTCGAACACTATTCGTGCTGAAAGTTTGTCTTATGATCAGTTCCGAACATATTCGGTAATTTTTACTCCCATTGATTCTAATGATGTTCCGCTGTGTTCAATGAATATTCCAAAACCAGTATTCGAGTCCGATCATATTCAGAACCGAATCTGAACAAATTCGCTCATCTCTAGTGCTGAGCTACTATTGTAGCATTTGTTCAGTGGTTTTGTTTGCCTGGTAATTCTGTGCTCTGTTTATTGATCTATTGCTGCTTGACCTTGGACCTTGTTCTGACCATCTGTTTGCTCAACCCCAATGCTTTGATCCGCTACTTTTCTGGTATTCTGATCTCAGACTGTGACCTGATTTTGCCTTTGTCTTTTCCTTTTTATTTACTATGTGCTGTCTTGGTATCTGCCCCCAGAACATTTGACTACCCTGCCTCAAGGCTTGTTCGTGAGCAGTGACTATCGCTATAGATGCCTTGCAGATAATAATACCCTTTTCCTTTCAGGTTAACAATTTTCAATTTCGTATATGTGAAGATATGCAAACCATCTTTTCCCCATTTCTCTCTCCAGAGACGATTTATCTTTCTTCGGCTCACAGCTCCAAACCAATCCCAAGATATAGCAGGATATCACTGGTAAACTACCGAAACTAAGAGGTGAGTACCAGATTGGAGTGGAGAAAATCAGAATAACTGAGAACTTAGAATGGAAAGCTTTATGAGACAAGCAGTGGTATTTAACTCTTGCAACCAACAACCAACAAACAAGGGAAATCTGTATCGCTAACTGTAAAGCAAAGCAGATCCGACCAGTGCAGGCATGCATATAGCCAAACTTTGCGATCTTCTGAACCCTGAAATAGACGTGACCACTCTATCTCTTGGTGCCACTATGACAGGAATCTGTCAGTAAGCTTTTGCTATCTCATCGGAGAGCAGCATAATGTAGAAAAAGAGACACTGATTCCATTGATGTATCACTTAGTTTACTGGGTGCAGCAGCTGTGACACATTCAAAGCTTTTAGATGTAGCATATAGCAGAGCTCAGAAAGCTAACCTCGCCCACACTACAGCTTTCCATATACATTGTCTAATAACAGTTTGATGCTTATCAGAAGAGGCAAAATGGTCAGACCTGGGCGCATGAGAGCTATAGTAAAGGCAGTGACAATCTCCAGGTGATAAATCTGTCAATGTATTGAAGGAGCATGTAGCCTAACAACTGGCACATCACTTAAATTGGTGTCTCAGACACTACCTCATATGGCCCCCAGATTACATAGCAAAAGTCTGGTTTTAAACACAGTAATGAGAAAGGATTTTAATGTAGGTGAGGGATCATCGTCCTGATGAAAGGAATGTTTTACCTCATGTAACACGTTGCTGCACTGTTATAGAGTAGGTGTGAACAGACGTGTATGTGTGGCCCAGCTGCACTTGGTACACATGTCTCCAGGAGGATGCACAGATAAGGTAACTGTGAAACCTGATATTCATTCACATTCACACATTTCCAACACTGCCACCAGAGGGCATCTTAGACTATTTAAGTCAGTGTGATGTAGCAGTAGTGCAGATCTCCTCAGGACATCAGGAGATTAGTTCCTGTCAGGAGTGTTCAGTTCCTGTCAGAGCTCAGATTAGTCTTGGAGGGAGAGGAGAGAAGACTGGATCCTGACAGAGCTTGTGTAGCTCAACTTGAATTGAAGTGGAGGCTAGTACGGGTAAAAGGAATTACTCTAGCCTAGTCAGAGCTATAGCCAAAACTGCTATCTCAGAACAAGCTGCCTGTAGTCTCTTAGAACGTGGAAAGTGACTCTCGGAGCGTGTATACAGTCTGACGGAACGTCCTGTGAGCTGCTCTGGACAGAGTTTTGAAGGAAAGAAAGAAGGGGATTACAGCAGTTATAACATCGAGTTAACTGAGAGCAGGTCAGTGAGCATTGGAAGGAAAGCTGACAACTACACCTACTGCTACCCGTGCGTATGTTAAGGGTAAGAGCAGGGCGACAGGCGAGTGGAGAAAGAAGGAAGAGTGTTTTCGGTGACAGATCACCTTCACTCAAATTGACCGGACACCGGGTCCGAAGCATTTCTAGTACTTCACGGCTAGTGATAGAAAATCCGGAGGCCTTGCTGGACTTCAAGTCGCAGAAGGTAGCCCTAAGTGCAGATACGTAACTGGAGTCAGGGAGAACGGGACGGAGTAGGCCTGATCAGCCACAACGACTTAGTTCTTTCCAACATCTGATTATCAGAGACAGAAAAGGCTCTTCCACAATGTCGGCCGGGCGTAGCTGTTGCATTAAGAGTTAAACTTGACTTAATGCAAGTTAGGACTCACATATATTTCGAAGGTAAAGGAGGCCTTACACCTGCTCAGCAATTACCTGAATGTGCATTCTCCAACCTGACCAGCTTCCCGGGACATACCTGCCAACAACATCAGTAAAGGTATGGAAAGAGACTGAATTGTGTGTGACTGCGTTATTATCTGCACCCTGCACCATCATAGACTTTGAGGGAACAGTCCCACCTGTGGGGGACTTAACATCTAGCTGCCTAATAACATCCCCTCAGAAGATTTACCCTGCAGCGCTGGTTTACTTGATCAGAAACCACAGGTGGCGTCACAAACTATTCTAAAATCCCTGTAAATATCCCCCTTTGAATGAGCGCCCAGGGCTACGGACCGAGCTCTGCTGCCAGTGACATCCCCATAGACTTCCATGGGCTCGGTGCCGAATACCCCATAGCCCTGGAACCCTTGTATTTGGTGCGCGTCATCTTTGGCGTCACGAAACAGGATCCGAAGCTTACTGGATGTGAGTCCTGTGTGCCTATTGGACTGTTTTTGTGAAAAAGACTGTTTGCTATTTTTGTGATTTTTGGCGCCATTTTTCGCCATTTTGCCGCCATATTCGCGCCCTGAGGAGCTGGTGAAGAAGGTGGGCGTGCCCCCCCCCTGTGGCGCGAAAGCAATGGGCGCCCTCTCCAAATGCTACTATAATGTTAGAGCCTGCCCCACTGCTAAAGAGATCCGCCTCCTCTTTATTTTCTATGCCAAGAAGAGGAAGCGCAAATCCCGCCTCCATGGAAGAGACCAGGCTGTTCCTGATGGAAAACACAGTCTGGCCTGGAGAGAGATGGCGGAAGGACAGGAGACGCTGTGTGGAGGAGCGGCGGCGCGCAGGCCCCGTTCCCCAGAAAAGCTGCCGCCTGTGCCTGAGCTGTTTCCCAGGTCGGGACACCGACCAAATTATGCTGGAATTGGAGGAGGTGAATGCGGTGCTCAAGAACATGGTCCAGCGCCGTGAAGAGATGGACGAGACGGAGAGAAGCTGGCGTGCCCGGAAACAGCGGCTGCTGTGGGACGCAATGCTCTCTCCCCAGGAACAAAGCCATTACCTGTGATCCCTGTGCCACCACAGCCAGCGGCTGATGAGAAACCGGAGGCTGGCCCCGAAAGAGCTGATCCCGACTCCACCGATGATCCGGTCGGAGGGACGGAGGCTGAGGAGGCCCTGCTCGTTCCGGAATGCCAGCCAGGCCTGGAGGCCGCAGCGGAATGCAGTCCCCCGGTAGGGACACCGGAGGGAAGCCAGCCGTCCATGATGGAGGTCGACTGGGACGTGATGGAGTATCTGGACGATGTGACCTATGACATCCAGACCGATAACGAATGGGGACGCAGTGAGCAGGAGCGGCGACGCCAGCAGGAGCAGAGAGAGGTGCAGCAGTTCCGTCAGCGGTACCAGGAGGAGTTCCTCGCCGACAAGGAGAATGTCCGGAAGGATAAAGGTACGCTCCGGGAGCCGCGGTGTCAGGGGTGCGTTAGCGATTTTAAACTCCGCAAGGGCTGGGGCTTCATCCATGAGCCAGGTCTATACCAAGGAGTATTCGTTAGTCGCCGGGATGTGGAATCGCATCTGCCCATGGGCCACCCGGGAAGGGATCTCATAAACGGGGACATCGTCAGCTATACGCGGCACTGGGGACTTAAAGGGTGGTATGCCTTAAACGTCACCCGTGTCAGCGACCCCGTCCCCGACGCCGGTAATCTACATCATGCCACAGCGTCCCAAGACCCAGCTCCAATAGCACCCGGCCGTGCACCAGCATGGCAACCTGCGTCCTCCTCTGCATCAAGATCTTACCCAGCACCACAACCTGCGACCTCAACTGCGCCACTGCGCACACCTGCATCCTGCCCAGCAGTGCATCAGGATTGTGCGTCCTATTCTGCAACGCAACCGGATGGTGCATCCTCAGCTAAATCACAGCACAAGCCTGCGTCTTCAATGGAAGATTTGTACCTGCATGAGGCACCCATGAGGTCCCAAGTGGAACGCACAAGAACTGTGGCAACGCAAACGCAGATTGCAGGCCATGACTTGTTTGTTATGCATTCGAAAACGCACTGCGTCGTTCCAGCCCCAGGAATGGAAGACATCCTTAATATCTGCAAGAAAGAAGAAAACCAGTAGGACCCAGACAGGGTTTACTGCACCTGTATAAAGTTGAAGAAGTTGCACTTTATTAATATTGTGAAAGATGTTTGATAATGTTATTTGCTAAATGTGATGATGTTTACATAGTAATCATAGAATACCCCAGTTGTGTAATGTGGAATATTTAAAAAGGAGTTAATCAAAAATTTGATTTTCTTGTGAAATGTTCATGCAAGGACTGCGTGGCTGTGGACTGTGCCAGCCCAAAAACTTTCATTGTAAATAGTTCGCACTTCGGTGCCCCATCTTGGTTTTACATAAAGCCATATTTAACTACCTCTGAAGAAAAACCCGTATGGTGTGGCCTTGAGTGAGGTCTGCAGCAATGAAGTCCTGCAGCCCACCCAGGACCCACGTGGGAGGTTTTTGGTGCGGGTCCTCCACAAGAATCTTGTCTTATATATATTTATGTGAAAAATGTTTTGATATTTTTCTAATGCCAGTGTACAAAGTGTAACGTTAAAGAGTCCGTACCTCCCACAAGGGATGAGTTATATGTTAATGTTATTAAATGCAAAAATGTTTTTCTTTTCTATTTCAGCCCGGGAGTGCTGATGATAACTAGGGGGGGATGTGTGGCCCAGCTGCGCTTGGTACACATGTCTCCAGGAGGATGCACAGATAAGGTAACTGTGAAACCTGATATTCATTCACATTCACACATTTCCAACACTGCCACCAGAGGGCATCTTAGACTATTTAAGTCAGTGTGATGTAGCAGTAGTGCAGATCTCCTCAGGACATCAGGAGATTAGTTCCTGTCAGGATTGTTCAGTTCCTGTCAGAGCTCAGATTAGTCTTGGAGGGAGAGGAGAGAAGACTGGATCCTGACAGAGCTTGTGTAGCTCATCTTGAATTGAAGTGGAGGCTAGTACGGGTAAAAGGAATTACTCTAGCCTAGTCAGAGCTATAGCCAAAACTGCTATCTCAGAACAAGCTGCCTGTAGTCTCTTAGAACGTGGAAAGTGACTCTCGGAGCGTGTATACAGTCTGACGGAACATCCTGTGAGCTGCTCTGGACAGAGTTTTGAAGGAAAGAAAGAAGGGGATTACAGCAGTTATAACATCGAGTTAACTGAGAGCAGGTCAGTGAGCATTGGAAGGAAAGCTAACAACTACACCTACTGCTACCCGTGCTTATGTTAAGGGTAAGAGCAGGGCGACAGGCGAGTGGAGAAAGAAGGAAGAGTGTTTTCGGTGACAGATCACCTTCACTCAAATTGACCGGACACCGGGTCCGAAGCATTGCTAGTACTTCACGGCTAGTGATAGAAAATCCGGAGGCCTTGCTGGACTTCAAGTCGCAGAAGGTAGCCCTAAGTGCTGATACGTAACTGGAGTTAGGGAGAACGGGACGGAGTAGGCCTGATCAGCCACAACGACTTAGTTCTTTCCAACATCTGATTATGAGAGACAGAAAAGGCTCTACCACAATGTCGGCCGGGCGTAGCTGTTGCATTAAGAGTTAAACTTGACTTAATGCAAGTTAGGACTCACATATATTTCGAAGGTAAAGGAGGCCTTACACCTGCTCAGCAATTACCTGAATGTGCATTCTCCAACCTGACCAGCTTCCCGGGACATACCTGCTAACAACACCAGTAAAGGTATGGAAAGAGACTGAATTGTGTGTGACTGCGTTATTATCTGCACCCTGCACCATCATAGACTTTGAGGGAACAGTCCCACCTGTGGGGGACTTAACATCTAGCTGCCTAATAACATCCCCTCAGAAGATTTACCCTGCAGTGCTGGTTTACTTGATCAGAAACCACAGGTGGCGTCTAGAGTTGAGCGATACTTTCCGATATCCTAAAGTATCGGAATCGTAATGGTATCGCCGATATCACTAAAAATATCGGCGATACCCGATACCGATACCGGAAGTCCCATGTAAGTCTATGGGAACAAAATATCGAAATTAAAAAAAACCCATTCTTGCCTTGTTGGTTAATTGTACATGAAGGAAAACAAGAAAGAGTAATGTAGAATGTATTGGGGGAGGTTGAGGAGACATTAAAGGCATAGATGTTTGACCCAATCCAATGGAATAGCATTAATTTTTTTTTTTAGGAAATACGTTCGGATTGACGAACAAATTGACAATGTTGTTAACCTTTTTTCTATTTTGTCACATATGTCTGTTTCACAACTTCCATGGTCTTCACCTTTTTAACTTTTCACACACTTTCTCCTTCATAATTTTCAGCAGCATCATCTTTCTCATCAAATTATTCTTCATCTTCACCTTATTAATCTTCTAAAACTTCTTGCTATTCATCTTTTTGTTAACATTACTTATATTGTTCTTATTAAACAGTTATTATTCTTCATATTCTACTTCTTCATCTTCTTCCTATTCATCCTTTTCATCATATTCTTATTTGTGACAGACATTCCTGTACTTGTAATCTGTAAAACTCTGAATTTTCATCCTTCCGTTCTTGCTGTCACGAAAGATTTTAATTACAACAGTATTTGTCCGCGTTCAGTTTAGCCTGCAGCAGCATCAGGCATTTTCCAGGGGCACCACGAGGAGGAACGGACTCACCCCCATACACTGCTTAGTCTTCTTCTGCTTAGAATTTAGAGCATATATTTTGCTCTTCATTTTGGTCTTATACTTAATGTTCTTCTGCTTTTTGATCTTCTGCTTATTGTTCTTCTGTCTCTTGTTCTGTATCTTGTAGTTTGTCTTAACCTTCTTTGTCCTGTTGGTGATGGTACAAAAGCCAATGGAAGTAACGAGGACCAGCTGACTGTGCTGGAAACCGGAGGGTCAGCAGAAGGAAAAGAGCCAATGGCACAACCGAGGACCAGCTGACGTTACTGGGACAGGGTTACTAAGCAGGAGGTACCTGTGCTCCAAAGCACTACCAAGGACCAGCAGACGTTGCTGGAACTCGGATACCGACATGGAGGCACCTAGGCCAAAGGCACTGCGGAGAACCAGCTGACGGTACTGGAACCCGGATGGGTAGCAGAAGGTACAAGAACCAATGAAAGTAACGAGGACCAGCTGACTGTGCTGGAACCCGGAGGGTCAGCAGAAGGAAAAGAGCCAATGGCACAACCGAGGACCAGCTGACGTTACTGGGACAGGGTTACTAAGCAGGAGGTACCTGTGCTCCAAAGCACTACCAAGGACCAGCAGACGTTGCTGGAACTCGGATACCGACATGGAGGCACCTAGGCCAAAGGCACTGCGGAGAACCAGCTGACGGTACTGGAACCCGGATGGGTAGCAGAAGGTACAAGAACCAATGAAAGTAACGAGGACCAGCTGACTGTGCTGGAACCCGGAGGGTCAGCAGAAGGAAAAGAGCCAATGGCACAACCGAGGACCAGCTGACGTTACTTGGACAGGGTTACTAAGCAGGAGGTACCTGTGCTCCAAAGCACTACCAAGGACCAGCAGACGTTGCTGGAACTCGGATACCGACATGGAGGCACCTAGGCCAAAGGCACTGCGGAGAACCAGCTGACGGTACTGGAACCCGGATGGGTAGCAGAAGGTACCCATGGAAATTAAAGTTGAGGCAGCAGGACTGTTTGCCGTTCACACAGCAGGGGAACAGCTGACATTACTGAACCCCAGTAACACAGGAGCAAGTGTAGACTGTGCTAACAGCACTTCCGAGAAACAACTGGCGGTGTTGTAACCCAGGGATGAGAAGAGAACATGGTGGAGGCAGCAGGACTATTTGCCGTTCACACAGCAGGGGAACAGCTGACATTACTGAACCCCAGTAACACAGGAGCAAGTGTTCACTGTGCTAACAGCACTTCCGAGAAACAACTGGCGGTGTTGTAACCCAGGGATGAGAAGAGAACATGGTGGAGGCAGCAGGACTTTTTGCCGTTCACACAGCAGGGAACAGCTGACATTACTGAACCCCAGTAACACAGGAGCAAGTGTTCACTGTGCTAACAGCACTTCCGAGAAACAACTGGCGATGTTGTAACCCAGGGATGAGAAGAGAACATGGTGGAGGCAGCAGGACTATTTGCCGTTCACACAGCAGGGGAACAGCTGACATTACTGAACCCCAGTAACACGGGAGCAAGTGTAGACTGTGCTAACAGCACTTCCGAGAAACAACTGGCGGTGTTGTAACCCAGGGATGAGAAGAGAACATGGTGGAGGCAGCAGGACTATTTGCCGTTCACACAGCAGGGGAACAGCTGACATTACTGAACCCCAGTAACACAGGAGCAAGTGTAGACTGTGCTAACAGCACTTCCGAGAAACAACTGGCGGTGTTGTAACCCAGGATGAGAAGAGAACATGGTGGAGGCAGCAGGACTATTTGCCGTTCACACAGCAGGGGAACAGCTGACATTACTGAACCCCAGTAACACAGGAGCAAGTGTTCACTGTGCTAACAGCACTTCCGAGAAACAACTGGCGGTGTTGTAACCCAGGGATGAGAAGAGAACATGGTGGAGGCAACAGACTATTTGCCGTTCACACAGCAGGGGAACAGCTGACATTACTGAACCCCAGTAACACAGGAGCAAGTGTAGACTGTGCTAACAGCACTTCCGAGAAACAACTGGCGGTGTTGTAACCCAGGGATGAGAAGAGAACATGGTGGAGGCAGCAGGACTATTTGCCGTTCACACAGCAGGGGAACAGCTGACATTACTGAACCCCAGTAACACGGGAGCAAGTGTAGACTGTGCTAACAGCACTTCCGAGAAACAACTGGCGGTGTTGTAACCCAGGGATGAGAAGAGAACATGGTGGAGGCAGCAGGACTATTTGCCGTTCACACAGCAGGGGAACAGCTGACATTACTGAACCCCAGTAACACGGGAGCAAGTGTAGACTGTGCTAACAGCACTTCCGAGAAACAACTGGCGGTGTTGTAACCCAGGGATGAGAAGAGAACATGGTGGAGGCAGCAGGACTATTTTGCCGTTCACACAGCAGGGGAACAGCTGACATTACTGAACCCCAGTAACACAGGAGCAAGTGTAGACTGTGCTAACAGCACTTCCAAGCAACAACTGGCGGTGTTGGAGCCCAGGGTCAAGGAGGGTGTAGGCAGAGGCCTAGTATGAGACGTTTGAAGTTGAAGTTGTAGTTAGCAGCAGTAATTTTTGCCAGACACACAGCAGGGGAACAGCAGGCGTTACTGAACCCCACAAACACATCACGATTGTTTTCATCTGTGCATCTAACACTTCTGAGCAGCAACTGGCGCTGTTGAAGCCCAGGGTCAAGGAGGGTGTAGGCATAAAATATAGAGTTATTGCCTTGTTACGTGGCCATTGCAAATGTATGTACTTCAAACAAGAATAAATGAAGTTTTACTACAACAATAAAATGATAAATTTCAATTACAAGAATATAAAAATATTTATACTTGAACAGTCCTCTGTGGTTGATAACGTTTAATGGCTAACTGAAAATATGGTAACAAATTCAAAGCTTTCGAGACTACTCAGGTGTCTTCATCAGGCTAAGAGTAAAGCCAAAAATGAAGAATCACATATTTCTACACACAACAGGACACAGGAATAGCTAAGACAAGTGAGGGAGGGACAAGTGAGGGGAGACCGGCAACAAAAAGGAGAACAAGGATGAATTATCAGCGCCACACAATCACAGATAAATTAATGAATTTAGCTGTGGCAAAAGACTTTTGTATGCCCGGTCATAGCATCATGGATATGGAATTACTGTTATTAAAATATAACTTCAAATATGAGAAACGTACAAAGGTTTCAGAATATAAGCTCATCATGACCTTTGACACTGTTAGTGATGGAATGAATAGATCACATGGATTTATGTCATTCTATATCAATTAAGGAATCTGCGTCTATGCCCTTCCAGGGTCATGAAAACCCCAAAAAATACGCCAATGAGAGGGCAATCAAACTTTCTATCCTTATCTAGGAACTGTTCGAATATTTATGTTCATCCCTGTGAGATAATGACAGTTTCGATACACGTCACTTACTTGTCTTACCTATTGCACTATTCCTGTGTCCTGTTGTGTATAGAAATATGTGATGCTTAATTTTTTTAGTTAGTCTTTCCCTGATGAAGAGACGTGAGTAGCCTTGAAAGCTTGCAATTTGTTTCCATCTTTTCAGTTATCCATAAAAAGGTATCAACCACTGCTGACTCTGAAGTCTAAATATTTTTCTATCTACTGGCTAACACGGTACAAAGATACACATGTTTTCTAATTTCAAGAAGGAAAAATAAAGAAAATACAAATATAAACGCATATATGCACATGCCAAAAATAAATGGAACAACACAACACCCAAAAAATTGGTAACAAAATATAGTGTTGTAAATTTAAGAATAAAAGTAAATTTTTTTTTTTATGAATAATGCTTAAGGAACGCAATGTTAAACCATAACATAGTGAAGACAATGGATTTTGTAATAGTCACTCATCATCATCATCGCAAATTTTATGTGACAGTCACAGACAATTCAATTATTTAAGTTCATAAAATCGTAACTTTCTATAGCATGTATGACATGTCCAGCATGGACTCATCAATGTGATTGATGACACAATAATGTACAATAAAAAATAAGCATTTAAAAAAACATTAGGCATTGTTTGTCACAATTTAAGTGTGTGCCTGCAAGTGTAGGTGAAACAAAGGCTACGGATAGCAAGGTATATTCTATGTCTGTATCACACAGTGGACAGCCTCTGATGGGTAATGCCGATGTTATACTGTAACGTCAATAAAGTCTGCGGCTGAAATCATGCATTTTTTGCTTGTAGAGTGTTGAAGAGGGTTAAAAGAATGTCTGTTGCGCAAAGCTTTATCCGTCAACACTACCTTCCTACTGTCACGCGTAGGGTAGGGTAGCGTGTGGCAATTAGCTGACTATCAAATTGTGAGGTTAGGCTGCGTTATTGCGCACTAGGGAACGCCAAAAAAAAGTACAGCAGTAATAATTTAATGTGTAATACTACACCTATGACAAACCAAAAAATTACGTTCCCTCTTTAACAATGTACAAGACTAACAAGCCTAATGGTTGACACTGACTTAATTGAGATACAGTATTACATCAACATTGTCCATGAGTAACTATGCACTGTGATACCTATATACCAGTATTAATTTATATCTCTTGTGGTTGTTTCAACAGCACTTGCAGGTATAAGTACCTATTGTCAGTATGCATGATGCACTTTCTAGATGTAATAATTTATTATTGGACATTATTACCATGTTTTACATGCTGGCCATTTCATATATGGTGTTTGAAGTTACAGTTGGCATCAGTATGTGTATTTTATAATGTCTGTCATAAATAAAAACTCGTGATGATGATGATGAGGATGTAATGATTCGTACATCCATTGAGTGCATTATCTTACAGGTACAGATAAAGTTCCTTAAAAAGCATTAATTCATAAGTCTGAAATGGTACTTTTATGCATTAATTTAAAAATGTGAAGAGTAGACTATGTTTTATTTTTTGTTACCATTTCTAATAAGACATGTGCAGATATGCGCTGTGATGACAAATTATTATTTGTCCATATTTGTCATAAAAAATTTATCATTCTAGGCCTGCAAAACTTCACAATTTCATGTTTTCAGCATAACAAGCAGGGTGACGGCTCTTCCCTATTTGGAGCATGTTGGTCATGTGTTTTTCTGTCCATGTGTCGGGAAACAGGAGACTTCTTGCCGTTGACACAGCAGGGGAACAGCTGGCGTTACTGAACCCCACTAACAGTAGAGCTTGTGTTTTGTTCTGTGGACACGACACTTCTGAGCAGCAACTGGCAGTGTTGGAGCCCAGGGAGTAGAGTTCAGGTGGTAGAAAGATGAACATAACAGGAGACATGGATAACGTTGCGAACCAGTTATTTAATCTGAAAACGGACAGACAAATTCTGGCGAGATCCATGCCTTGTTCATTTTCAGAAAAGTAAGCCGGTCTACATTATCGGAGGGATAGTCGCATGCGACGGTCTGTTTAGTACACCACCTGCAGCACTAAAGACGCGCTCCGATAATACCACTGGCAGCAGGGCAAGCCAGCACCTCCAATGCATACTGGCTAAGCTCTGGCCATGTATCCAGCTTAGAGACCCAAAACTTGAATGGGGAAGAGCCATCTGGGAGTACACTGAGAGGCAAAGCCAAGTAGTCTGTCACCATCTGACGGATACGTTGCCTCCCCTGACTGGAGCCCTCTCGGATGGTGTGTAGACATTTGTGGCGCGCCACAAAACTTTGCCACATTTTGAACATACTGGTCTTTCCCTGTGCAGAGGCACTGCGTGTGCTCCCTCTTGTTGCAGAGCTCTCTACACTGCCTCGACGCACAGAGCTGCTTTGTAAAAGCAGTAGCAGCAGCAGTGCTCTCGGCAGTAAGGTAGAACATTAGGGATTGCACCAGTGTGTCTTGGTACTTCCCGCATTTTTACGCTCCCGGTTCAACGGTGTGATGAGGCCTTTTGGACGTTGTCCCGGTTAGCGAGGGTCTAGAGGGTGTACACCCAATAATCAGACGTCGTGAGAATGTGGGCGATGCGGCGGTCGTTTCTTAGGCACTGCAGCATGAAATCAACCATGTGCTGCAGACTCCCAACTGGCAAAGAAACGCTGTCCTCTGCAAGAGGCTTTATCTCTGCCTGCTCTGCATCACCCCACCCTCGCTCTACATACTGACTAGAGCGTTGTGTACCTCCCTCTGGAGCGATGTCTTCCTCCTCCATTGACTCCTCCTCCTCATCCTCCTCACAAAGTGAGCCCTGCCCACCCTTTGTGAGGAACCACGTTGCGCTGACTTTCCAGAAGGTGATGGAATTTGTGACTCCTCATCCTCCACCTCTTCCAAAACCTCATCCCTTATTGCTTGCAGTGTTTTTTGAAGCAGGCAGATAAGGGGGACAGTCAGGCTGACTAGTGCATCATCTGCACTCGCCATCCGCGTTGACTCATCAAACGCACGCAAAACGTGGCACATGTCCTTCATAGTGGCCCACTCATTAATGGTGAAGTGTGGACGGCGCAAATTGCGTGTTGATTGCGCCTGATGCAGCTGATACTCCATAACTGCTGGCTGCTGCTCACACAACCGCTCCAACATATGTAACGTTGAATTCCACCTGGTGGATACGTACATATGATGCGATGTTCAGAAGGCGCAATCTGCGTTGCAGAGCTGCAATGCGCGATCTGGCCATGCTGGAACGTCGCAAGTGAGCGCACTCTAGGCGGACCTTGTGCAGCAGTGCATCAAGATCCGGATAGTCCCTCAAAAAACTCTGCACGACCAAGTTGAGCACATGTGCCAGACATGGTATGTGAGTGAGGTTGCCAAGGCCCAGAGCTGCCACCAATTTCGGCCATTGTCACACACTACCAAGCCTGGCTGGAGATTCGCTGGCAAAAACCACACGTCGCTCTCCTGCTTGATGGCATTCCAGACCTCCTGCGCTGTGTGGGCTTCGATTCCCCATGGGAATTAATTTCAGAACGGCCTGTTGCCGATTTGGCCACGGCTGTGCTCATATCGGTCGCATCAGGTAAGCGTCCACGGGTCCATGTGGAGGGTAGACCGTGACGGCTCCTGCAGCGATGATTCTGAGGAACTGGAGTAGGAGGAGGAGTCAATGTGGACAGACTTGATTCCGGCAATCCTTGGAGTTGGCAGAACACGTACAGCGCCACTCGCAAGATCTGTACCCGGCTCCACAACATTCACCCAATGGGCAGTGAGTGAAAGGTATCGTCCCTGGCCATGGGTACTGGTCCACGCATCGGTGGTCAGGTGGACCTTGCTACTGACGGCGTTTAGTAGCGCATGTTTAATTTTTGCCTCAACATGCTTTTGCAGACCAGGGACGGCTTGCCTGCTGAAATAAAATCGGCTGGGCACATTGTATTGTGGGACTGCCAATGCCATTAATTCACGGAAACTGTCAGTCTCCACCAGCCTGAATGACAGCGTTTCAAGGGACAGGAGTTTTGCAATGACAGCATCAGAGCCTGTGCTCGTGGATGGTTTTGCCGAGTATGGCGTCTTTTATCCCATTCCTGTGCTACCGATGGCTGTTTTGTGGCCTGGGTGTGTGAGGATGACAGGGAACTTGCACCTGTGGGTGGAATAACACTGTGTCTCTGGACAACAGTGACAGAGGTTCTTCCATGGCGATCCTTTGAGGAAGCCTTACCAGCTGTGTGTGAACTGGAGGAAGAGGCTCCAACAGGAGCTGAAGATGTAGGTGCTGCTGTAGGTTGGCCTACATCTCCAGTGTGTCTTTGTAACTCAACAAAGTGCTTTGACCGCACATGTTTCCACATATTTGTTGTATTAAGGTTACTGACACTTTTACCTCTTTTAATTTTTTGATTACACAGCTTGCATTTGACATAGCAAATATCATCTGCAACTGTATCAAAAAAGGACCACGCAGAGCAAGTCCTGGGAGCGCCCGGTTTGGCTGTTGTAAGAGAACTGCTCCGAACGGGTGCCAAACTGGAGGCTACAGGCAAGCGAGTCTGCAGCCTACCTCTCCCTACTGTTTGGACCGTTGGTGCAATCTCTTCCTCAGAGCTGCTCCCACCACCTTCCTGTTCCTCACGCCATGTTGGGTCTTGGACCTCATCATCTCCACCACTACCCCTCTTCCAACACCTGCTGTTGTTGGGTGGTCTGGCCAGCACCATGCTCAACAGAAACTGGCAACTGAGTCTCATCATCATCAGATGCGTTCTGCGTGTGTGCTGACCATCGGCACTGGCTCACCCGCCTCTTCAGATTCAGAGAGACAAAGCTGTTGCGCATCACTGCATACTGCCTCTTCTTCACATTCCAGAATGCTGCTTGGCTGGGCCCCTGTTTCCAAGCCAACAGATTCTGAGAACAGAAGCAGAGACTCAGCTGCTCCTGTACAGAGCTCTCTGACTGCCTGGGCAATTTGGCAGGCGGTGAAGAGACTGATGGTTGTTCAACAGTGCTGTGGTCCTGAGAGGAGGTGGAAGGTATTGAAGTCGATGCATTGGCTGCCATCCAACCAACAACGGCTTCAATTTGTTCTTCACGCAGCAGGGGGGTACGCTGAGCTCCACAAAAGTGCGCATAAAGGAACGCTCACGGGGAAAACTGGTGGATGCTGTGTCACTGGGTGCGGCAGCAGCCACAGAATCCCCACGTCCTCTCCCTGCTGCAAATCCACGCCTCGACCACGACCACGTGCCTTACTCACTGACTTCTTCATCTTGGTAGATTGATAAAGAAAGTCAGAAAAGTTAAGGCCTAAGTGTGGTTATTCCTCACAGACTACAGTGAACCCTGCAGACAACTGTTCAGTATCTGTGAAAGGCCCCTTTGTGTACTTCTATAGTGTTTGCAACCAATGTATTGTATACGGATGGAAGCGCGTCACACTAATAGATTAGATTTTTTTCCACTAAAATGGAGCAGCACCAATTAGAGAAAAATGTGAAGGATGAGGCAGTGACACACGCTCAGCAGACTACAACCGGCAGTGGTTGAAGTACAAACTGGAGCGTAATCTGCACTCACAAAATGAAAAGCTCACAGACTACAGTGAACACTGAAACACAACTATTCACTATCTGTGAAAAGCTCCTTTGTGTACTTCTATAGTGTTTGCAACCAATGTATTGTATACGGATGGAAGCGCGTCACACTAATAGATTAGATTTTTTTCCACTAAAATGGAGCAGCACCAATTAGAGAAAAATGTGAAGGATGAGGCAGTGACACACGCTCAGCAGACTACAACCGGCAGTGGTTGAAGTACAAACTGGAGCGTAATCTGCACTAACAAAATGAAAAGCTCACAGACTACAGTGAACACTGAAAACACAACTATTCACTATCTGTGAAAAGCTCCTTTGTGTACTTCTATAGTGTTTGCAACCAATGTATTGTATACGGATGGAAGCGCGTCACACTAATAGATTAGATTTTTTTCCACTAAAATGAGCAGCACCAATTAGAGAAAAATGTGAAGGATGAGGCAGTGACACACGCTCAGCAGACTACAACCGGCAGTGGTTGAAGTACAAACTGGAGCGTAATCTGCACTCACAAAATGAAAAGCTCACAGACTACAGTGAACACTGAAACACAACTATTCACTATCTGTGAAAAGCTCCTTTGTGTACTTCTATAGTGTTTGCAACCAATGTATTGTATACGGATGGAAGCGCGTTCACACTAATAGATTAGATTTTTTTTCCACTAAAATGGAGCAAGCACCAATTAGAGAAAAATGTGAAGGATGAGGCAGTGACACACGCTCAGCAGACTACAACCGGCAGTGGTTGAAGTACAAACTGGAGCGTAATCTGCACTCACAAAATGAAAAGCTCACAGACTACAGTGAACACTGAAACACAACTATTCACTATCTGTGAAAAGCTCCTTTGTGTACTTCTATAGTGTTTGCAACCATGTATTGTATACGGATGGAAGCGCGTCACACTAATAGATTAGATTTTTTTCCACTAAAATGGAGCAGCACCAATTAGAGAAAAATGTGAAGGATGAGGCAGTGACACACGCTCAGCAGACTACAACCGGCAGTGGTTGAAGAACTAACTGGAGCGTGATCTGCACTCAAAAAATCAAAACCTCACAGACTGCAGTGAACACTGAAACACAACTATTCACTATCTGTGAAAAGCTCCTTTGTGTACTTCTATAGTGTTTGCAACCAATGTATTGTATACGGATGGAAGCACGTCACACTAATAGATTTGATTTTTTCTAATATAATGGAGCTGCACCAATTCCACTAAATAAAATAAAAAAAAAAAGAGTCAGTGACACGTGCAGATGCCTACAAACAGCGGTGGATGCAGAGCAAACTGCAGCGTCACCTGCACTAAAATGGCGGCGGCGCCTTTTATAGTGCATTCTGACATCATTTCAGCAGCCAATCACAGCCATGCCATTAGTTTAAGATGACCGCAGCATTACAGGATGTGCCCACACTTCGTAGGATTCCTCATTGGCTGACTAAAATCACATTGCCTCTCAAAGAATTATGGGAACTTCCGATTCCGGTATACGATATGGAAAAAGTATCGGAATTAAGTATCGGAATTCCGATAACGCGAATATCGGCCGATACCCGATACTTGCGGTATCGGAATGCTCAACACTAGTGGCGTCACAAACTATTCTAAAATCCCCTGTAAATATCCCCCTTTGAATGAGCGCCCAGGGCTACGGACCGAGCTCTGCTGCCAGTGACATCTCCATAGACTTCCATGGGCTCGGTGCTGAGTACCCCATAGCCCTGGAACCCCTGTATTTGGTGCGCGTCATGAACATAAATGAGTTTGTTTGCTATGTAAAGCTGATTAGTGAGCCCAGATTTTTTTTATCATCAGACCCTTTATAGAAAACAAGTATAGCTTTTTTAGCTATTTGTCACTTTCTTATTTTTTCACAGTAGAATGTTCCTTCTCCTTCTTTTGGATCTTCTATTTTTCTCTGTCTTGTAATGTTTCTCAAAAAAATCAGAAGAGCACCATAAAAGAGCAAAAAGCGTAAATGCATCTTGTGCCCTGTATTCATTATGGCTTTCCAACCAAACCGTACAGTATTTCAAGTTTTGCCATTCTCTTTCCTATCTGTGAAGTAATTCTTCGAAAAATGCTGCCACAAACCATTGTCTGCTCCGTTCTCTGACATTACTCATTCTGAGAAATGATAGCGCTGATAGCTGTAAAGAAAAAAAAAAGTGAAGAGCAGTGCTGATATTTTCTACTTGCAGTCACTCCTCAGCTCTTTTAATAGCCTCCTAGGTCTCACCCAATAAAAACAAGAGTTATTTACTAGCAATGAATGCAGCTGCAGTCAGTAAGGTGACACTGATAATTAACTACAAAAATTTAAAGGCTACCAACAACCAGCAAAAACTGATTTTGACATATTTAAGGCTCCAGTCTTCTCGTTTTTGTATACATTTAGCATGTTGCACTCAGAAATCAAAAAAGCTCCCAATGTAAAAGCTAAACATTTCTTAGTTATCAGACAGAGGACAGAAAAGAATGATTTTCAGCTTTGTCTGGCTGGTATACATCAAATAATCACAACTGCAAGTGCAAGAATTTAATAATATACCATTCTATTCCATTCCTATACAAATATACCACATAGTAGATATTTTTATATGGTAGTCTACGGACAACAGGCTCCAATGTATTACGTCCAATGTATTAAATGTCTATTAAATGGGTTTGTCATGATTTTTTCATGATGTCGTCATTAAATGTTTCCAATAATGACCTATGGGTGATGGATGCCTTTCACAATTGCTCAACAGTGGCATCCAGACATTGTTATTGCATTATTATAACAATTAAAGTGGTTATTCTGATTTTTTGTTGCTAACTACCGTGTTTCTAGGGTTTATTTTGGGGGTAAGTCTTATTTTCAGGGAAAGAGGGTACCTGCCTGTGTTGCTCTATGACAGTGTCATTCCCACCAGAGCGACTCTCCTGCTTCCAGGGACATCACATCAACAGAACAGTTCCTCCTCCCACCCCGCTCTGCTCTGTTGATTGAGCTGATGTCATATTGACAGGGTCTCACGTTGAATGCAGATTCACATGTCAGTACTTAGTCAGTATTTTGCATCAGTGTTTTGTATGCCAAAACCAAGAGTGGAACTTATGGAGAAAAGCTATAATTGAAAGACTTACACTTGTTCTATGTTTTCAAGACACTCCCAGTTTTGGCATACAAACACTAAAGAAATACTGATCAAAAATAATGATGTGTGAATGAGGCCTTATGCAGCGTGGAGCTTGTGTTAATCAAAAAATGTTGGAAGTGATGCCCCAGCTCTCTTCCTACCATAACACAACATCCAATACAGCGTAATATAAAAGAAATAAAAAACAATTGTAAAAATAGCCTCTGCTGGCAGAAGAAGAATTCTTGCTTCAAGAAGTTAACAATGAAGATTAGTTTATTGAAGACAACGCATTTCAATGCCATACCGGCATCTTAATTAGATTTAAAAAAATTAACTCATTGACTTTAACCCCTTTCTGACATCTGACGTACTATCCCACCCGTGTGACCTGGGCCCCTATGACCATGGATGGGATAGTACGTCATGCCCTTTAATGCGATACTACGACTTAAGTTGCGGTGATCGCATTAAAATTCCGACACCATCTTACCTGTAGAAAGATGGTGTCAGCATCCCGGAGCCTGTTCCCGCCCATCTGGCCTCCCGATCTCTATGATTGGCTATTCAATTATGAACAGCCAATCGCAGGCTTCATCAATCTGATTGGCTGAAACAGTGAGGTCCCAGGCTAGGATCAAGCACCGATGTACTCGATCCTAGGCTAGTGCCTGGCTTCGGCCAAAACTGCTCAAATTGACGAGATCGACAATCATATCGATCCCAATCGCAGGGCAGAGCAGCAGTGTTACCACGCTGTGCCCTACCGGCACCTGCCTGGATGGGTGCTGTAATAGCACCAATCCTAGGCAGGTGCCTAGGACAGGCATAGAATGGCTTGCAACTGCTGATTGGCACGATCGATGTAATTGTCGATGGCACCAATCACAGGGCACAGCCGCGGTGTGCCCTGCTGGTGACCAGCCGGTGACCTAACTAAGATCGGAGCTGTGTGCTCTGATCCTAGGCCGGTGCCTAGCATCACCAGCATCACCAGGTTCAGCTCTGATTGGTGGGATCGATGTGATCATCAATTCCACCAATGACAGGTCACAGCAGCTGTATGACCGCTCTGTGACCTGTCTATCACCTGTCTCTGACCTGTGTGTGACTGCTCTGCAGGTCCTCACACTAGCTGAGGATTCCTGCAGAGCAGTCACACTGCCAGATCTCCTCCTGTGCTGGGCCTTGTGATGCCACAGAAGTCTGTGACACCACAATCCCTGCTGAAGACAGAAGAAAAAAGACAGAGAAAGAACAGAAGAAAGAAGAGAGACTACAACCGTAAGTGTTGATACCTGATCCCTGTCCGATCTCTCTTCATCCACCCCAATTACCCATCCACCTTCCCCTTTCCCTTTCCCTTTCTTTTTATCCCTTTCCACCCCACCTTTGCGCCGCCTCTGTGCGCCCATTTAGCAGCCTCCTAGTATTGATTGGTGATGCAGTTCATCCATCAACACTCGTGATCGCTTTTCTTTTTCACCCCCCTCCGCACACACATCCAGCAGCCACCGAACTTTGATAAATGATGCAGTTTACTTATCAGAGCTCGTGCCTGCTGTTTTCCATTTTATAAGTAACGCCGTTCACTTATCAGAGCATGTGCCTGCTATTTTACACTTTTCTTTTCACAGGCATTTTTTTCTTCCTATTTGCTTTTTTTCTTTTAGCTTTTTTTTTTTTCCTATAAACGTTTACATCAATCACTATCTTCCCTACACACACACATACAGTTATAAATAAAGTACACACAAAGCACCATATTCAAATAAAAATGTCCCACTTGTCATGTTCATCCCAACAGCGCTATTGATTGGAGGAGGCATACGCTTTCCTTGCTTCCGACACTGATAGCGAGGGAGAGGATCCCACATTTCTTTACTTTTGGGATTATTCATCCTCATCCTCTTCCTCCTCCTCATCTTCCTCGGGTTCTGCGGAACCGCCACACAGACGTCCCAGGACAGAAGTTTGTATTGGAGTTTAACTAATTTTTGGTTGTGTCCCATATAATTATTGAGTGGTAGGATTGTCCAGTCCCCCTTTTTTAACATCCTCCTTTTAATATACCTCCCAACAAAGAAAAAAGTAATGGCACTATTCCATCTTATTTATTTACATTTTATTTAATATCGATCCACACAATATTACGCTTTACGTATTACACATTTTTTATGTCTCCTACCATTATTAGGTTATTCACTTGCCATAATATATATTTCACTGTGTTATTCACTTTAATAATTTACCATAATTCATCATGATTTTATTCACACACTATTGCATTTTTTGTCACATATCATCCATATTATCACACAAGCATATTTATTGTTCACATTAACATCACTCATTATATTTAACACCCCTATCCATCACTTCATACACTCATTAGTCCAGGCTTTTTTGTCAATTTTTAGTCACTTCATCAAATCACATTACATAGTTAATCTAGATTAGGTGTGAGCTGTGGCATTTGGATATGTCTTGCCGTCTTCTGGCATCTGTTGGGAGCATCGACTTCCGCCTGCCTGTGGCCGGATGGAACGCATGCATTCCATCACCGCTGGAAGAGGGATGTCCCCTGTGGCTGTGACACTGGAGATGCATGCGCTGTTTTTGTCTTGATGCCCGGCCCAGATAAGGAGAAGATATGCAGCAGGTAGAGTTGAGCGAAACAGGTGGGTCAGATTCAAAAGTCGCCGACTTTAGCCAAAGTCGAGTTTCGTCAACTGAAACCCGACCATAGCGTGAGGTCGGCCATGCGGTCATCGAAACGAGCGCCAAAATTGAATTTCCCAGAATGCTTGCAGGTGCCTTTTTTCAGCCAATGAGCAAGGATGTACACTGTAGGCAACGAGATGACATGTGCAGCGTCCACCACCATCGTAGAGAAGGGCATTGCAGTGATTGGCTTGCTTTGGGGGGCGTCATAGTGTCTATAAAAGCCCTGAACGCCGACCTCCATTTTACTTCTGATGATCTTAATAGTAGGAAGAGGTTGCTGTTTATCAGTAGGGAGAGAGTTAGGGCTGTAAAGATAGAAAAAGTACTTATGTGCTTGCACTGATAGCAATTGTGCTGTACAGTTAGTGTGTAGTGACAGCCAGGGAGGATTTTTTTGTGTGCAGCAGCACTGGTTATTAGGCTGCCTGCCAGTGACAGGGGAGGATTTTCTTGTGTGCAGCAGCGCTGGTTATTAGTCTGCCTGCTAGCTGTATTGCTGTGTGTACATTGCTGTGCAGACTGCTTTTTACACTGCACTAATACTTTTACTCTTTTTTTCTGCACAGTTATTAAGCGTTCATTTTTTCTCAGACCGTATAGAGCTGTACGCTCCTTACACACTACCTGGTATCACGGACAAATACATGCTATCTGTGTGTGACTCCAGAAATAAATACGGAGATTGAAATTTTCCCCTACACCGTATACAACTACGCTCCTCATACAGTACCGTATATCTGCTCTTTGTATTACGGTCAAATCCATACTGACAGAGCGTCTGTGTGTGACTCCGGAAATAAATACGGAGATTGAAATTTTCCACTACACCGTATACAGCTGTATTCTTCTCATACAGTACCATATATCTGTTGGTATTTTTGACACATTTTCCCAAACATGAGGAAGTATGGTGGAAGAGGCCGTGGGCAAGGGGGGCCAGCTGGTACTGATGATGGTGGTGGTGCATCTTCTGGTAGTGCCAAAAGCATAATAGTACCTAAGGCAGGAGGTGTTGAGCCTGCGTCATCGACTGGCTCCAGAAGGCCTGGAAGGCTCCCTTTTCTGGAGTAGGTAAACCGCTTTTAAAGTCAGAGCATCAGGAACAGGTTTTTGCTTACATTGCTCTTCTGAAGTTTCAAAAAATGCAAGCACTGAGTCGTCAGTGCAGGCTCCTGGTCAGGAACAACACCTTTCCTTTTGTCCTTCACCCCCACCAAAAGTGAAAGATGTGGCAAGCCACACTTCAGATTACTCCCTGGAGCTCGTTTCACATACCATGCCTAATTTATTTAGTGAAATCTTTAATTACCCATTCCAAGATGAATATGACATGGAGTGCACTGATGCACAGCCACTGCTATATGATTCTGATGATAAAATTCACTCAGAGCACTGCAGTCCACTGAGCCAGATTCTGACCCTGATGAAACTCAGGTGCCCCTTCCCGCATACTATACCTCCTTACACGATGACACAGAGGAAGGTGCAGATGAAATTGAAGAGGAGGTGATGGATGACCCAGTTGTTGACCCAGATTGGCATCCATTGGGGGAAGAGGGTGCCGCTGGCAATAGCTCAGAAGAGGAGGATGATCCGCAGCAGGCATCGACATCGCAGCTGCGGTTATCTGGCAGGCCCATAGCAGTCCAAAAACATGTTAAAAAAACAAAAAGAGTTGCAGGACAGCTTGGCCAGACGGTCAAATTAGCACAGCATGAAAGCCCTGTAAAATTTTTCCCATAGTAGGAAGAGTGCAGTGTGGCACTTTTTTGACCAAAATCCTATTGATGAGGCAAAGGTTATCTGTAAGAAGTGCGGAAGGACCTTTAGCCAATGGAAAAATCGCGGACATTTGAATACCAGTTGCATGCTTAGACATGTAAACACCATGTACTTGCAAGTGTGGACGGACTACAAAACCTCACTGGCTTTGAATGCATACATTGCCAAACTGACCTCATTAGAGATGATGCCCTTCCGTTTGGTTGAAAGTGCAGCGTTCCGAGAGTTCATGGCCTACGCTGTCCCACGCTATGACCTACCCAGTCGGCACTTCTTTTCTAGAAAAGCCATCCCTGCCCTCCACCTGCATGTGAAAGACCACATTGTCAATGTACTCAAACAATCAGTGAGTGGAAAGGTGCACCTCACAACAGATGCATGGGCCAGTAGGCATGGCCATGGCCGTTACGTGTCCATCACCGCGCACTGGGTGAATGTGGTGGATGCAGGTTCAATAGGGGACAGCGGTGGTGGGACAGTGCTGCCTAGCCCACGGTATAGGCAACAGTTGGCTGTAGGCGTTCGACCCTCCTCCTCCAGAAGCAAAAGCTCGTCGACAGAACGCAGTCACATGAGCACTCCATCCGCAGCTGCCAGTGTTGCACATGAGGTGTACCACTATCGACCAGCTAGTGGTAAGCGTCAGCAGGCTGTTTTAAAAATGATGTCTTTGGGCAACAACAGATACACTGCGGATGTACTGGCCGACTACTTGCAGCGAGAAACTGAGTCATGGCTGGGCAGTCAACATCTTGAGCCAGGCAAGGTAGTCAGTGATAACGGATGTAATTTTGTGGCGGCCATAGCCCTGGCAAAACTCAGACATATACCTTGCCTGGCTCACATCTTGAACCTGGTGGTGCAGTGCTTCCTAAATAATTATCCGGAGTTACCAGCCCTGCTCCATAAGGTGCGAAGACTGTGCTCGCACTTCTGTCGCTCGCCTGTAGGCTCCAGTCGTATGCAGAGGCTGCAGCGATCACTCCACCTCCCCAAGCACTGCCTAATCATAGACGTTGCAACAAGGTGGAACTCCACCATACACATGGTTGAGAGGCTGTGCGAACAGAGGCAGGCTGTAATGCATTTCTGGGAGGATACACGAGCCGGTAGTTTGAGGGTAGACATCGAGTTGTCGATGGTGCAGTGGTCAAAGCAGAAAGACCTCTGTAAAGTCCTTCAGTGTTTTGAGGAATGCACACGGCTGGTAAGCGCAGACGACGCCATCATAAGCATGAGCATCCCACTTATGCGCCTTCTCATGCAAACTTTGACGCACATTAAGGATCAGGCGTCTGCAGCGAAGGAGGAGGAGGGAAGCCTTGATGACAGTCAGGCATTGTCTGCTCAAGGAACTGTCCTGGACGAGGTGGAGAAAGAAGAGGAAGAGGAGGAGGAGGATGAGCGGGATGATTATTTTGGGAAGGAGGATGCTTCTCAGGGGGCAAGAGAAAATGTTGGCTTGCCAAGGTCAGGTACAGAGTTTTTGCATGACTGGAGGGATGTGGATTTGGCAGAAAGTGCTCCTCCACCCACCACTGTCAGTGCATCATTGACACCTGGAATATTGGCCCACATATGTGATTATCTCTTGAGGATGCTAAAAAGGGACCCCCGCATTGCCTAAATTATGAAGGATGACGACTACTGGTTGGCCAGCATCCTCGATCCATGCTATAAAGGCAAATTACAGAACATCATGCCATAGGAGAACCTAGAGCTAATATTGGTGACCAAACAAGAAACTCTGGTAAACCGTTTGTTAGAGGCATTCCCAGCACACAGCAGCGGTGCAGGTTCTACCACGAGCCGTACTGGGCCAAATGGAAGAGATGTTTGTGGTGAACACAGCCGAAGTGGCATTGGAGACAGGGGTTTCATGACCATGTTGTGGACTGATTTCTCGAGTACCTCTCACATGACTGGTAATACTGAATCGATTGCAACAGACAGGAGACAGCAGTTGTCAACTATGGTTCAAAATGACCTCTCCTCCCCTATCGATGTTCTCCCTCACAGTTTATTCCCCTTTGACTACTGGGCCTGTAAACTGGATGCCTGGCCTGCATTAGCACAATATGCCTTACAGGAGCTCACTTACCCTGCTGGTAGTGTGCTATCAGAAAGAGTCTTCAGTGCTGCTGGATCAATCATGACAGAAAGAAGGTTCCAGCTGTCGACCCAAAATGTAGGTGATCTCACCTTCCTTAAAATGAACCATGCCTGGGTTTCAAAGGATTTTGTAGCACCTTCCCCTGATGACACAGGTTGCCAATAAAATGGCTCGCTTTGTCCTTGTCTTCCTCTGACTTCTCCAATTCCTCCATTTGCCGCTGCTGAGCGTCCAGCCTACACCTAAACATATGCCAGTTTTTCCACCTCCCTAACTGGGCTGTACCCCCCTACAACTTTAGCCAAATAACCCCCTGTTTTCCATGCGTTACTATTATTATAAAGTAAATTAAGGTTGACAAGCTTAAGTAATAAGAATTGATGTCGTTGGCATTGAAATGGGCACTATAGGTGTGTTTACTGTCCTCCACTCCCTGCCGACTGTTAGTCCCCATTGACTTGCATTGGGGTCGGGTTTCCGACGCCAACTCGACTTTTGTCGACAGGCATCCTATTTCGCTCGACTTTTGGTAACCCGACTCGACCCTTCCGGAGGCAAAGTTGCTCATCTCTAGCAGCAGGTACTTCCGCTGTGTGGAACGCAATAAGCTCCACTGTTATTATTGGTGGAATTTGTTGTTTAGATGTAGAGAGGATGCATGGCAGGTATTTCCTGCCTTTGAAATGCAAATGCACTCCACTAATGCTGGTGGGAGGTTACCATGTGCCACTTAAATAGACTGCAGACAATTTTTTTGTTGATTGGCTGCTTACAATACAGACTTTTCACGAGGTACAAATCAGAGGCCCTTTTTGGATAGTGGGTGGGATAAAACATCTCCAATCTCCTCTTGTTCAGTACGCCCCTGGAAGAAGAATACGCCGAAACATGCGTTGGGGTAAGAAGCAGTTCCTATTTTGGCTTCCCACCTTGTAACGACAATCTTTAGCATCTTTTTATCATCCTATTGCCCTTTGAGTCTGGTATGTTTACATGCACTCAGGCACTTTGTAGCTTTATATCTAGAGGTCATTCCAATGTTGATACTTACTTATTTTTTGCACATGAGCACTTCTGAAATATAATATATTAAAGGCAATTGAATTCCTTACCCAGAAAACTTAAAGGAGTAGCATTACCTTACCGTCTTGCAGTTACTGTTTCTATTGGTACCATGTGTGGGTGGTTTAACCCCTTAGTGACAGTGCCATTTTGCAGCTTAATGACTTGTTACGAAGTTATAAGGGATAAAAGTTGACCAGCGATTTCTCATTTTTACACCATTTTTTTTAGGGACCACATCACATTTGAAGTCACTTTGAGGGGTCTATATGATAGAAAATACCCAAAAGTGATACCATTCTAAAAACTGCACCCCTTATGGTGCTCAAAACCACATTCAATAAGTTTATTAACCCTTTACATGCTTCACAGGAACTGAAGCAATGTGGAAGGAAAAAATTAACATTTAACTTTTTTTGCAAAATCTTTACTTCAGAACCAAATTATTTTATTTTCACAAGTGTTAAAAGAAAAAATGAACCACAAAATTTGTTGTGCAATTTCTCCTGAATACGCTGATACCCCATATGTGGGGGTAAACCACTTTTTGGGTGCACGGCAGAGATCTCTAGGGAAGGAGCGCTGTTTGACTTTTTCAACGCGGAATTGGCTGGATGCCATGTCGCGTTTAGAGAGCCCCTGATGTGTTTAAACAGTGGAAACCCACCACAAGTGACCCCATTTTGGAAACTAGACCACCTAAGGAACTTATCTAGATGTGTTGTGAGCACTTTGAACCCCCAAGTGCTTCACAGAAGTTTATAACGCCCGGGCGTGAAAATAAAAAATCATATTTTTTTCCACAAACCTGATAGTTTAGTCCCCAATTTTTTATTTTCCCAAGGGTAATAGGAGAAATTAGACCACAAGAGTTGTTGTCCAATTTGTCCTGAATACGCTGATACCCCATATGTGGGGGTAAACCACTGTTTGAGTGCACGGCAGGGCTCAGATGGGAGGGAGCGCCATTTGACTTTTTGAATGCCACGTCATGTTTGGAGACCCCCTGATGTGCCTAAATAGTGGAAACCCCTCAATTCTAGCTCCAACCCTAACCCCAACACACCCCTAACCCTAATCCCAACCGTAACCCTAATCTCAACCCTAATTCCAACCCTAATTGTCACCCTAACCCTAATTGTAACCCTAACTCTAATTATAACCCTAACCCTAAGGCTAGTTTCATTTTGCATTTTACCAGCCCGTTCAACACATAGCGTTGATGGGCTGGTAACGGTATAGCATAAAGCGATCGCATTATGCTATACCCACTAGCGCAGAGGAATCAGCAGATAATTCATCTGCGCTAGCGGTGACGGAACCCAGACGCTGCAGGCCGCGTCTGAGGCTCCATCACTGAATGACGGCATGTCGCGAAATGCATGCCGCTTTACAGCATGCGTCGCGATGCGCCCTCAAATGGGAGTGAATGGCAGGGTTAATGAACTGCGTTACACCGCGTTATACCTCGGTGTAACACAGTCCGTCTAACGAACTGCCATAGCGCAGTGTGAACCCAGCCTAACCCTAACCGTAATGCTAACCCTAACCCTAATTATAACCTAATACCTAATTATAACCTAATTATAACCCTAATTATAACTCTAACCCTAACCCTAGCCCTAATCCTAACCCTAACGGAAAAATGAAAATAAATACAATTTCTATATTTTATTATATGCCCCTAACTAAGGGGGTGATAAAGGGGGGGTTTATATACTGTTTTTTTTATTTTGATCACTGTGGCACAAAGGGGGGATCGGGGACCATTTTTCTCTCTCCTCTGATTTTCAATCACATCAGAGGAGAGAGAAATTAAATGGCACATTATTTTTTTGTTGCGATTGCCGTTATAGGGTTAATAACGTCGATCGCAACACCAGGGTCGGTAAAAACCGACCCGATTCATGTTCTCTGGGGTCTCGGCTACCCCCGACAGCCGAGACCCTGGAGAAAATCCGACTGCGGGGGGCGCTATAGTCTTTTTCCACAGCGCCGTTAATTAACGGCGCTGTGGTTTAAGTACCCTTAATGACCGTCGTGAAAAGGCGTACCGGCGGTCGTCAAGGGTTAAGTAGACCTGTTTGTTTTACAGGAGGCATCCTTATCTATTTATTGAAATAAATGTTTGAATTTTGTATTATTAATAAAGTATTTTTTTCTTTATACATTCCTTTGCCTGTCCGGTATTTTGGAGGGTTTGGTTTATATGTGTCATATTGGAATGTAACTTTTTTGTTAAGAGTATTTTGGACTTATATGTATACGCAGTTGAAATGATGCAGTTTCGGGGTCTGGTCCCTCACTTGTGGATCCTGAAGAATCCATAACTTCGGTAATATTGGAGTGTTGACATTTTACACAACAGTCCAGTGTTCTGAATGGTCATGGCCCCTACGCTTTTTTTATAATCCACAAATTCCTGCATTATAACGATAATGCACAGTATCCCCCACGAGACGACCCCAACTTTGACCGTCTATTCAAAGTTTCTGCCAGTCATCGAACACTTCAACAAAAAGTTTGCTGAAGTGTACATGCCTCAAAGGGACATCTGCGTGGATGAGCACTTATTTCATTTTAAAGAAATTCTCAGATTTCGTCATTACCTGCCCAGCAAGAGGGCCAGATTCGGAATTAAACTCTACAAACTGTGTGAGAGTAACTCAGGGTACAACCACAGGTTTAGAGTTTATGAAGGAAAGGACACCAGAATTGAACTCCGAGTGTCACCCTGTCCTGGGAGTGAGTGGGAAAATTGTGTGGGATTTGGTGCACCCACTGCGGGATAAGGGTTATCAACTCTACACTGATAACTTTTATACCAGCATCCAACTCTTCAAATCCCTCTCTGCGTGAGGTACCGCAGCCTGCGGTACTGTCTGCAAAAATGAGAGAGGCCTCCCAAAAACACTACTTGGGCAAATCCTCAGAAGGAGTGACAACAGAGCCAAATGTAGCGACCACCTACTGGTGGTCAAGTAAAAGGACAAGAAGGATGTCCTTCTCTTGACCACCATACACAGTGATGGCAGTGCCCTCAGCACTGTACAAGGTACCTCTACACAGGTCTGCCAACTGAACTGTGTTTTTGGGTACAACAAAATCATGGGGGGAGTTGATCTCTCTGATCAATTCCTCTAACCGTACAGTACTTTGAGAAAGGCCTAGGTGTGGTACAAAAAGCTGCCCATGCACATCATATAAATGACAATGTTTAACACTTTCCTGCTGTCACGATGTGCATGCCATACTGATATGTCATACCTTAAGTTCCAAAAGGTAGTGGCCCTGATATTTGGCACTCAGGAAGGAGCGGGCCCCAGTACTTCCAGAACTGAAGTTGCTCGTATCGTACTAGGTCAGCATTTCCTGGGGTGCTCCCGCCAACTGAAAGAAAACATAAGCCGCAAAAAAGGTGCCGAGTGTGCTACAAAAGGGAATACTTAAGGACACCATTTATCAATGCGACACCTGCCACAAAAAACCTGGCCTGTGTATGAAAGATTGATTCAAATTGTACCACACCTCCATGCACTAATAATTTACTTAGATTTACAGGAAACAATAGATTAATTCTAAAAAGGGGCACATCTAGAGAAGTTCTTTAGGGGACTAGTTTCCAAAATTATGTCACTTGTGTTTTTTTTTTTACTGTTTAGGTACATCAGGGGTTCTGCAAATGGAACATGATGAACGCAGACCATTTCATCAAAGTCTGCATTCCAAAAGTCACTATTTCCTTTCCAAGCCCCGACGTGTGCCCAAACAGTTTTTTCCAGGCGTGGGGTACCAGCGTACTCAGTACAAATTGGACAACAACTTTTGGGGTCCAATTTCTCCTGTAACCCTTGGGAAAATAAAAAATTGAGGACTTAAAATCATTTTTGTGGATCTATTTTTTTAATGCCCGGGCATTATAAACTTTAGTGAAACATTTTGGCTTTAAAGTGCTCACCACACATCTAGATAAGTTCCTTAGGGGTCTAGATTCCAAAATGAGGTCACTTGTGGGGGTTTCTACTGTTTAGACACATAAGGAGCTCTGCAAACGGAACATGATGCCCGCAGACAATTCCATCAAAGTCTGGATTCCAAATGTCACTACTTCCCTTCCAAGCCCTGTCATGTGCCAAACAATGGTTCCCCCCCTCATATGGGGTATCAGTGTATTCAGGACAAATTGGACAAGCGTACTCAGGACAAATTGACAACCTTTGAGGTCCAATTTCTCCTTTTTACTCTTGGGAAAATAAAAAAATTGGGGACTAAAAAATCATTTTTGTGGATTTTTTTTTCACTCCCGGTCATTATAAACTTTAGAGAAACAATTGGGCGTTCAAAGGGCTCACCACACATCTAGATAAGTTCCTTAGGGGTCTAGTTTCCAAAATGAGGTCACTTGTGGGGAGTTTCCACTGTTTAGGCTCATCAGGGGCTCTCCAAACGTGAGATGGTGTCCGATCTCAATTCCAGCCAATTTTGGTTTGAAAATGTCAATTGGTGCAACTTCCCTTCAAAACTCTGCTTGGCGTCCAAACAGTTGTTCCCCCTACATATGGGGTATCAGTGTACTCAGGATAAATTGCACAACTTTATCTGTCCATTTTCTCCTTTTACCAAATTGGACAACTTTTGGGACCAATTTCTCCTATTACCCTTAAGGAAATAAAAAAAATGATGACTAGAAGATCATTTTTGTGGAAATAAAATGATTTTCTTTTTCACAGCTCTACGTTATAAACTTTTATGAAATACTTGGGGGTTCAAAGTGCTCACCACACATCTAGATAAGTTCCTTGGTGGGGTCTAGTTTCCAAAATGTTGTCACTTGTGGGGGGTTTCCACAGTTTAGGCACATCAGGTGCTCTCCAAATGCAATATGGCGTCCAATCTCAAATACAGCCAATTTCGGTTTGAAAAAGTCAAGCGGCGCTCCTTCCCTTCCGAGCCCTGCCGTGTGCTCCAACAGTGGTTTTCCCCCACATATGGGGTATCATCGTACTCAGGAGAAATTGCACAACAACTTTATCTGTCCATTTTCTCCTTTTACCCTTATGAAAATAAAAAATTGTTTGTAAATATAATTTTTGTGACTAAAAAGTTAAATGTTAATTTTTTCCATCCACATTGCTTCAGCTCCTGTGAAGCACCTGAAGGGTTAATAAACTTCTTGAACATGGTTTTGAGTACCTTTAAGGGTGCAGTTTTTAGAATGATGTCACTTTGGGGTATTTTCTGCCATATAGATCCCTCAAAGTGACTTCAAATGTGAGGTGGTCCCTAAAAAAATGGTTTTGTAAATTTTGTTGTAAAAATGAGAAATAGCTGGTCAACTTTTAACCCTTACAACTTCCTAACAAAAAAAAATTGTTTCCAAAATTGTGCTGATGTAAAGTAGATATGTGGTAAATGTTATTTATTAACTATTTTGGATGACATGTTTCTGTGTTTTAAGGGCATAAAAATTCAAAGTTTGAAAATTGCTAAATTTTCAAAATTTTTGCCATATTTCCATTTTTTTCATAAATAAACGCTAGTTTAATCAAAAAAATTTTACCACTCTCATGAAATACAATATGTCTTGAGAAAACTTTCTCAGAATCGCCAAGATCCTTTGTTGAGTTCCAGAGTTATAACCTCATAAAAGGACAGTGGTCAGAATTGTAAAAATTGGATTAATAAAGTAACGCACATCATAATCTTCTTGCAGCAAGAATTCTTTCACTAGCGCAACCTACTTTTACAAGTGTTTTTATTCCTTTTATGGACATTTTACCTGGGAACTCTTCCCAACCACGAGGGTGCAGTAAATGGATCTTTTAAACAGGATATTGTACCATCCCTTACCTTGTTTGCATTTTTTCTTTCTCCTTAAATAGGGTCCCCCTATTGTGTTCACTTTCCCCATTGCCTGTGCCACAGCATCCAGTAGAACACATATTTTTAGGTTTTTTATAAAGTTGAAAGGGTAAGGTGGTAGATTATACTTACATAAACTTCTACATCTGCACATCTGTTGTATCATGGCTCTCATACTCCAAATTATTTCAATTCTTTATATAAAACTATTAGAATTGAATTGGTGACAATGCTTTTAGCTGCACGGCTGATTGGCCTTTTCCCCTTAGTTTATTATATAATAATGTACATCTTGTAAAATAGTAAAATAAAAGATCTATACACCACAAAGTTCACGTTATGTTATATTTGAGAGGTGTTACAAAAACAGTAAGTCCTTTCAAGGTGAATCTAAAATATTGTTGTAGTGTTTCTAAGTTCAAAGGAAACTGAGCAGTCTTATTTTATTTCACACAAGCTATGAAAATCACTGACGTGAAGACCAAACGTGAGCAGTGTCAGCATATGTAGCTTCTAATTAGTAAGACTAAAACAGCCTAACTGTGTTTTGGAAGATAATTGATAATAATTACTAGAATAACGTTAGCTTAAAAGCTGACAACTGCATTTCTTGACCAGTGCAGTTCTATTTTAAATTTTATCTGTGTTTCCGCACTCATGTAAATCTTATTTGTCTTCATATGTCTTTCTTTTATTTTTTTTTTCTGGGTTCTCTCAGGCATTTTTTAACTCCAGTAGAGAAGCTAAAAAGTGCTGAAACACAACATAAAAAGTTGTGTCTCTAGTTCATTTTATAATGCATTATAGACAATAAATTAAGATCCAGCCATTCAAAACACTAAAAACTCTAAAGACCTATGCATAATACACAGCAAAAAAAAAAAAAAACTTTAACCCCTTAGTGACCAAGCCAATTTTGTCCTTAATGACCAAGCCAATTTTTACAATTCGGACCACTGTCACTTTATGAGGTTGCTGACAGAGTGAAGAGTGGGTTCAAGGAAGTCAACAATCACCTTGACCACTTGGAAGCCAACCTTAAAAGACCAGCGCAACATTTTTTTTCTGCAATTGAGTGGAGTGTGTCGGAAAACCTGCCAGGTTACTTACAGCCATGCATTAGAGCAACTGCAGCAGCAGTCACAATCCTACAATCAACAGGCCAGAGGATACCACCAGCAGCCCATCTACTATCGAGCTCCCACAGCACCGAACTATCCGCCACCACCACTGCCTCCAGTTTACCGAGCAACCATGCTGCCAAGTGTATCAACCCTGCAGACGGTAGCATCCACCATGCTTCAGAGTCCAGCACCCATCCAGCCAGCAGTAAACACAATGCAGCCCTGTCCACCACCCCTGCCCAGTCCAGCACCCCTGCCCATTCCAGCAACCCTGCCAACTACAGCACCCCTGCAGCCAGCAGTATCCACAATGTGACCAAGTCCAGTACCACGCCAGATGACTGCTACAGAGCCCAGCACCCTCACTGGGCCAAGAAAAACAAGGTCCAAAAAAAAAATCTTGGCCTCAGGACCAAAACCAGGAGCCAAAAAAATCTGCCCGCCTTGAACCCACCACTTCCATCCCTCACCTACCAATTTGTCACTACCTTCAATTGTGTCTCTGTCTGTTCCTTCCAGTTTGTCCATCGATTCCCATGATTCCACTTTGTCATTTATCCCCAATGTCTCCACTGACATACCTGATCCAATCCTTCAATTTGTTGCCCCTTCCCCTGTAGACCCTTCCCCTGTAAGCCCTTCCTCATCAACTACCACCCAATCCTCACATCTCCACATCCCCAGGGTCCTCCCCATTTCACCCTCACGCAAACCCCAAAGAAAAAACAAATCACCCCAACCTTAACTATTCTTTTTGTAAAAGTGTTTAAAATAAAAGTTGTTAAGTGTTGAAAATAAAATTTGTATTTTGTTCCAACTTGAGTATGGTTTAATGAGTAGTGTTGAGCATTCCGATACTGCAAATATCGGGTATCGGCCGATATTCGCTGTATCGGAATTCGGATTCTGAGATCTGATATTTTTGTCATATCGGATACCGGAATCGGAGTTTTCCTCTAAAGTCTATGGGGAGTTCCTGTGTCACAGAACGAAGTACGTGACACAGGAACTTCCCGAAAGTGTCACTGTCAGTGTCGGTCGGGTCTGTCAGGTGTCAGCAGCACTTACCTGGCAGAAGATCCCCGGCGGTCACGTCCATCCATCCATCCATCCAGGCCGGCCATTACCCTCTCCCTGGCGGTCACGTGCAGCATCTCGCGATAACTGCACGGGCTGCCGGTACTGGGTAATCTCGGCCAGCTGTACTCTCGCGACAGCTGGCCGTAAACCTGTCCGGATGATGTCACCGCCGGAGTTGCAGCAATGGTAATCAGCTCTGCTCTATTTGGATGTCAGGCTCAGCCTGTCATCCAGATGTAGCAGAGCTGGACTCGTCGTGGGACACTCGTTATTTTGGACTGCGTCGGACAGGGAGTATTTGTTTGTTATTTTTGTTTTTTTACAGGAGATCGATGGCGTCGCAGGATGAGCGTGAAATAAAAATAATAAAAACTGTGTTGTGTTTTATTTCATTAACCCCTTCATGACCCAGCCTATTTTGACCTAAATGATCTGGCCATTTTTTGCAATTCTGACCAGTGTCCCTTTATGAGGTAATAACTCAGGAACGCTTCAACGGATCATAACGATTCTGAGATTGTTTTTTTCGTGACATATTGGGCTTCATGTTAGTGGTAAATTTAGGTCAATAATTTTTGCGTTTATTTGTGAAAAAAATGGAACTTTGGCCAAAATTTTGAAAATTTCGCAATTTTCAAATTTTGAATTTTTATTCTGTTAAACCAGAGTTATGTGACACAAAATAGTTAATAAATAACATTTCCCACATGTCTACTTTACATCAGCACAATTTTGGGAACAACATTTTTTTTGTTAGGAATTTTATAAGGGTTAAAAGTTGACCAGCGTTTTCTCATTTTTACAGCAAAATTTACAAAACCTTTTTTTTTTAGGGACCACCTCACATTTGAAGTCACTTTGAGGGGTCTGTATGGCAGAAAATCCCCAAAAAGTGACACCATTATAAAACTGCACCCCCTCAAGCTACTTAAAACTACATTCAAGAAGATTATTAACCCTTCAGGTGCTTCACAGGAACTAAAGCAACATGGAAGGAAAAAAATGGACATTTTAATTTTTCCAACAAAATTTTTCATTTAGCATCAATTTTTTCATTTTTGCATGGGCAACAGGATAAAATGGACCCTAAAATTGTTGGGCAATTTCTCCTGAGTACACAGATACCTCATATGTGGTCATAAACCACTGTTTGGGCGCACGGCAGGGCTCAGAAGGGAAGGAGCGCCATTTGACTTTTTGAATGGAAAATATGCTGGAATATTTAGCGGATGCCATGTCGCATTGGAGAGTCCCTGTGTGCCTAAACATTGGAGCTCCCCCACAAGTGACCCCATTTTGGAAACTAGACCCCCCAAGGAACTTTTCTAGATGCAGAGTGAGCACTTGAACCCCCTTATGAGGTCACAAATAGAATCCGTTCAACGATAAAACAAATTCTAGATTTTTTTTCTACAATAATTCTTCTTTTATAGGTCATATTTTTTATTTTGAAAATGGGAACTGCAAAATTAAAATCCAAATTTTCTTTGAATTTTTCTGTTAACCAATAGCTCAAATGTGTATAAAACACATTTCCCACAGGCTACTTTAATGGAAAGACGCATTTGGAACATTTTTTGATGGAAATAAGGGAAAATTTCAGCGATTTCTCTTTTACAGATTACAAACATTTTGGAGAACCCACTTGTGGCCTTAACATTGGAGTCACCCACAAGTGACCCATTTGAAAACTAGCACCCCCAAGACTTTAACTACATTCAATGAAGATTATAACCCTCAGGTCTTCACAGAACTAAGAAACTCGAAGAAAAAAGGACATTTTATTTTTCACAAAATTTTCTTTTGCTCAATTTTTTCAATTTTCATGGGCAACAGTTTAAAATGGACCCTAAAATTGTTGGGCAATTTCTCCTGAGTACACAGATACCTCATATGTGGTCATAAACCACTGTTTGGGCGCACGGCAGGGCCCCGAAGGGAAGGAGCGCCATTTGACTTTTTGAATGGAAAATATGCTCGAATCGTTAGCGGAAGCCATGTCGTTTGGAGAGTCCTTTGTATGCCTAAACCTTTTGAGAAATAGACCCCAAACCTATCAAGCAGCATTGAAATGCTCCAATTGCTGTAGTAAATATAAAATCTTTTCAGTGCTGCTAGTGAAATTGGGATCTATCGTAAATAATCATAAAGATTTGGGCAAACCAAGTACGACACAGATCCAATTGTATTTAGAAAAAATACCCATTTTTTATTGAATGATAATTCAATATATAGCTGACAGTGTTAACACGGTGAACAACAGGAAGTATGATGTCAACTCAGCATTGCCACTTTAATCCCTGGTCTCCAATGTCGTAAATAAGTATTTGCTTATTTATCTGAGCTCGTTTTAAAATTTTCAAGGGGCAGTTTTATATAGAAATAAATATATTATATCACTTAGCCAATATGTGGTAAATAATGTCACACCGTGACAGACAATGATAATGAAATGTGTCTAAACAGATGTGTTATCCACTTCATCCACTAATGCCAGATGGAAAACCCCTAAAATATTTTCTCTGAACATTATGAAAGAGCGGTCATATATGATCAGAATTGTATAGAGGATACACACATATCACCGATACATATGGAACAGAGCATATGCTACACATATAGCAAGACTATGACAACCATGTGTCTACTAAGGATCTATATCTAATTTGAACCAACATTAATATCAATAGCTGAAAATCCGCTTAAAAGGCTTCAGATTGTGCCTGTTGAAAACCCCAGTGCCTGTATGTAATCCACAGAAACATGTGGAACTAAGTCATACCCAGCAGAACATATTGACCGGATGTGTATAAATGAAGGGAACATTACCTCTACAATAGTAACCGCACATGTAAGGGAACACCAGGTGAGTGCAAACGTGCCCCGACGCACGTTTCGGATAAAGCTCCTTCGTCAGGGGGCGTAATACTATTTAACCACCATTAGGGAACCCAGGTGGATGTATTCAGTGGCAGATGTCCTGGATTGACATCATACCTCTCTAGTTGTTCACCGTTTTAATACACCTGTCTGTCTATATACTTGTAATTAAATGAATAATAAAAAATGTTGGTATTTTTCTATAATACAATTGGATCTGTTGTCGTTTCTTTGGTGTTTCAACCAATTTGCTTTTATGCCTAAATTTGGAGCTTCCCCACAAATGACCCCATTTTGGAAACTAGACCCCCTAAGGAACTTATGTAGATGCACAGTGAGCACTTTGAACCCCAGGTGCTTCACAAAAGTTTATAACGCAGAGCTGTGAAAATAAAAAATCTTTTTTTTTTCTCAAAAAATGATTATTTAGCCCCCTATTTTTTATTTTCACAATGGTTACAGGAGAAATTGGACCCCAAAAGTTGTTGTCTAATTTGTCCTAAGTATGCTAGTACCTCACATGTGGGGGGGAACCACTGATTGGGCACACGTTAGGGCTTGGAAGGGATGTAGTGACGCTTTGAAATGCCGACTTGATGGAATGGTCTGCGGGCGGGCAGAGCCCCTGATGTGCCTAAACAGTAGAAACCCCCCACAAGTGACCACATTTTGTAAACTAGACCCCTCAAGGAACTTATCTAGATGTGTGGTGAGCACCTTGAACCCCCACGTGCTTCACAGAAGTTTGTAATGCAGAGCCGTGAAAATAAAAAATCATTTTTTTCAGTCAAAAACTGATTTTTTTTTAACTCGCAATTTTTTATTTTCACAAGGGTAACAGGAGAAATTGGACCACAAAAGTTGTTGTACAGTTTGTCCTGAGTACACTGGTACCCCATATGTGGGGGGAACCACTGTTTTGGCGCATGGGAGAGCACAGAAGGGAAGGAGCGCCATTTTGGAATGCAGACTTGATGGAATGTTCTGTGGGCGTCATGTTGCGTTTGCAGAGCCCTTGATGTGCCTAAACAGTAGAAACCCCCCACAAGTGACCCCATTTTGGAAACTAAACCCCCCAAGGAGCTTATCTAGATGTGTAGTGAGCACTTTTAACCCCCAAGGGCTACACAGAAGTTTATAACGCCGGGGCATGAAAATAAAAAAATCATATTTTTTCAACAAACGTGATCTTTTAGTCCCCAATTTTTTTATTTTCCTAAGGGTAACAGGAGAAATTAGACCTCAAAAGTTGTTGTCCAATTTGTTCTGAGTACGCTGATATCCCATATGTGGAGAGAAAACTACTGTATGGGCACACTTCGGGGCTCGGAAGGGAAGTAGTGACGTTTTGAAATGCCGACTTGATGGAATGGTCTGCGGGTGTCATGTTACGTTTGCAGAGCCCATGATGTGCCTAAACAGTAGAAACCCCCCAAGTGACCCCATTTTGGAAACTAGATCCCCAAGGAACTTCTCTAGATGTGTGGTAAGCACTTTGAATCTCCAAGTTCTTCACAGAAGTTTATAACGCAGAGCCGTGAAAATAAAAAATCATTTTTTTCCACAAAAATAACATTTTTAGTCCCCAATTTTTTTTTCCCAACAGTAACAGGAGAAATTAGACCCCCAAAGTTGTGCAATTTTTCCCGAGTACGCTGATACCCCATATGTGGGGGTAAACCACTGTTTGGGCACACGTCGGGGCTTGAAATAAAGGGAGCACTGTTTGACTTTTTGAACGCAAAATTTGCAGGAATCAATGGTGGCGCCATGTCGCGTATGGAGACCCCTGATGTGCGTAAATAGTGGAAACCCCTCAATTCTAACTCCAACCCTAACCCCAACACACCCCTAACCCCAACCCTAACTCCTACACACCCCTAACCCTAATACAAACCCTAACCATAACCCTAACCCCAACACACCCCTAATCCTAATCCCAACTCTAACCATAAACCTAACCACAAGCCTAACCCTAATCCCAACCCTAACCGCAAAACATCCCTAACGCTTATCCTAACTCTAACCCTAACCACAAACCTAACCCTAATCCCAACCCTAACCCTAATTCCAACCCTAACCCTAATTCCAAACCCTTACCCTAGTTCTAACCATAACCCTAGTTCTAACCCTAACTCTGGGTTCATATTGCGTTTTACCAGCCCGTTCAACACGTAGCGTTGACGGGCTGGTAACGGTATAGCATAACGCGATCGTGTTATGCTATACCCGCTAGTGCAGAGGAATCAGCGATGATTCATCTGTGCTAGCGGTGATGGAGCCCAGACGTTGCAGCCTGCGTCCAAAGCTCCGTCACTGAATGACGACACGTCGCGAACGCATGCCGCTTCATGGCATGCGTTGCGATGCGCACACAAATGGGGTGAATGGCAGCGTTAACGGACTGCGTTACACGGCGTTATACCGCGGTGAAATGCAGTCCATCTAACGGACTGCCATAATGCAATATGAACCCAGCCTAACCCTAACCCTGAGGCCCCGTGCACACGTTGCGGATTCACTTGCGGATTTTTCTAAACTCCGCAGGTAAAATGACCTGCCTTTTACCTGCGTATTTAGCGCGGATTTGCTGCGGTTTTTCTCTGCGGTTTTACGCCTATAATGGAATAGGTGTAAAATCGCTGCGGAATCCGCACAAAGAATTGACATGCTGCGGATTTAAAACCGCAGCAAATCCGCGCTGAAAAATCTGCAGCATGTGCACAGCGTTTTTTTTTAGCATTTATTTGCATTGTACTGTACATGGTTTCTGGATCTGCTGTGGATCCGCAGCGCAAAATCCGCTGCGGATCCGCAACGCAAAATCCGCTGCTGATCCGCAGCAAAATCCGCTGTGGATCCGCAGCAAAATCCGCAACGTGTGCACAGGGCCTAATAGGAAAAAAAAAATTCTTTATTATTTGTCCCTACCTATGACAGGGGGGTTCACTTACTTTTTTTTTATTTTGATCACTGTGACAGTTTATCACAGTGATCAAAATAAATTTCTTGACTCTGCAGGGCGCACTGCGCATGCGCCCGCCATTTTCCAAGATGGCGGCGCCCATGAAGAATCCCGGGCAGCCGCCAGGAAGGATCCAGGGACATCGGTGGACCGGGAGAGGTGAGTATGGGGGTCGGAAGTGGGGGGGAGATCGGAAGGTGGGGGCAGCAGAGGCCAGGACGAGGGGAGCTGTTAGTGACGGCGGTGACCGACCGCTGCCATCTTTCGGTGGCGGCGGCCGATTGCCGCCGTGACTACGTGTGGGGGGGTCAGGGCTCGGTGTCCAGCCATGGCAGATGCTATTGCAGCATCGGCCATGGCTGGATTGTAATATTTCACCAATTACATTGGTGAAATATTACAGATTGCTCTAATTGGCTGTTTCACTTTCGGGAAGGGGTTAAAAGACTTTATTCTGGCTGTGTATTTTTTTTTTAAATTTACAAACTATGATTAATAATGGATCGCTGTCTTATTAACGCCTCTCCATTATTAACCGGGCTTATTGTCACCGTTCAATCAAAGGTGACATTAACCCCTTATTACCCCGCTACAGGGCAAGTGGGAAGAGCCGGGTGAAGTGCCACAATTGGCGCATCTTTGGATGCGCCATTTGAGGGGCTGCTGCAGCCTGGTATTTTTAGGCTGTTGAGGGCCAAAATCCATGGGCCCTGACAGTCTTTTATTACCAGGCCGCAGCAGTCTGCTTTTTACTTGGCTGGTTAACAAAAATAGGGGGGACCCCCAGGCCATTTTTTTTTCGAGGGGATCCCCTATTTTTGTTAACCAGCCAAGCTAAGCAGACTGCTGTGGCCTGGTATTATCAGGCTTGCAAGGTTCATGGATATTGGATCCTTACCAGCCTGAAAAACCAGGCTTCAGTAGTCTGCTTTATCAGGCTGGTTAACAAAAATAGGGGGAACCCCACGCCATTTTATTTTCGAGTGGATCCCCTATTTTTGTTAATCAGTTCACTTCAGGTCAGCCGGGATTCCCTCTGACGTCACTGATGCAGTGCGGTGTCCCTGGCTGACCTGAAGTGAAAGTGGGAAGCAATCAATTATGCTAACCACTTCCTCTCCTGTCAGCCAGGAGAGGAGATGATTCAGTAGGGGGTTTACTGTGAGACTGTCAGCATTAGCTGCGGTCTCTGCAGTAAACATTAACCCTTTCAGAAGGATTACATCGGTGGACCTGACTGAACATCGGATAGGTAAGAATAATGTTGCTTTATTATTTTTTTTTTATTACAGGTGAACAAGGGCTTCGCAAGGAATGGCAGTAAAATAAAATATGGTCAAAAACTGTGTTTATTTAATTAAAATGATTTTTAATTAAAGTGTGTGTGTTTTATTTTTATTTCATACAATAGGATTAATAATTGATAGTTGTCTAATTGACAGCTCTCAATTATTAACCTGGCTTAAAGTCACCTTTCAATAGCAAGGTGGCATTAACCCCTTATTAACCCATTCACCACCGCTACAGGGCAATGGGAATAGACGGGCAAAGTGCCAGAAAGGGCGAATCTAATTATAGATTTGCCTTTTCTGGGGTGTCTGAGGGCAGATGTTAGTAGCCGGGGGGGGCCAAAAATAATGGTCCCTCTCTGGGCTATTATTATCTGCCCCCACTCGCTGGCTTTGTCTGTCTGGTTGAGAAAATAGGGCGGGAGCCCACACATTTTTTTTCAATAATTTTACACCTCATATATAAATATACATGTCATTGAACTTGTGACACATATATATCTATATATATGTATATATATATAGATATATATATATATATATTTATAGTACATACACTTCTACGTAGTATAATAGCCACTAATTCAATTGCCGGCTTTTGTGAAAATACAGAACCCCCATGAAATGACACATGGTTTACATAGAGTTAACCATGTAATTTCATGTAGTTTGATATATGGTTTTCACTAACAATTACATGAGTGTATGTGTGCAAAATTTGACACATGTAGGGGTTAATTAAAGGTGTAAATTCGTAGCAAAAAAATGCGGGTTTTTTACAACGAATTTACACTTTTAATTAACCCCTACATGTGTCAAATTTTGCACACATACACTCATGTACACTCATATATCAAACTACATGAAATCACATGGTTATCTCTATGTAAACCTTGTGTCATGTCATGTCGGGTGGTTCTGTATTTTCACAAAAGCCGGCATGGCCCGGCAATTGAATCAGAGGCTATTTTACTATGTAGAAGTGTATGAACTATAAATATATGTATATATATATATATATATATATTATATATATGTCACAATGACATGTATATATATATATATATATATATATACTGTATATATGTATTCTATGTGTGTATATCTAGTGTTTACAAGGAAAGAAAGAGGTATTTTTAGTTCCGATATTTCTGTCCCATTGACTTGCATTGGGTTTCCGGTATAGGATCGGCGATACCCGATACTTTTTGAGTATCGGGCCGATCCAATCCTATCTGATATTTCGGGATATCGGGCAGTATCGCTCAACACTATTAATGAGATTGGCACACATTTGGAACGCCTCATCACCAACAACAACAAAAGGCATTGGTGGTCCATCAGTGTTGGGCAGAGGTCGTGGCGCCGGAAAATTAAAATTATTCCCATACAGACGTTGGCCCATGTCTGAGTTTTTGAACATCTGCGAGTCATTGCCTCACCAAATGAGCCAATATCCACGGCAACAAATCTACAATAGGCATCCGCAATAGCCATTAGAACAATGGAAAAATATTTTTTATAATTGAAGTACTCTGTTCCACTTCCAGATGGTTTCATAATCCTAATTTGTTTGCCGTCCACAGTCCCCACACAGTTCGGAAAATTGCAAATTTCCTGGAATTTGGAAGCATTTTCAATGCAGAGTTCACTTGTGGGTTGGGGGAGGAATTCTTGCCGCAGAATGCCAACTAAAGCATGATAAGTGTCTACAATAATCCCAGAAAGGGTGGATACTCAAATCCGGAATTGGAAATGTAAAGAGGACAATGTCTCTCCAGTAGCCAGGAATCTGCAGAAAAGAAAAAGAAAAACAAAAATTAGTACACTGCTTAGGGTTAGGGATAGGGTTAGGGATAGGTTTAGGGATAAGGTAGGGTTAGGGTTATTTATGACAGGAGTTTCTTTTTCAACACAACGTACGTCAGGGTGACCAAGACATGTTCCTCAGCAGGAATTGCTCAACGGAGCTGTGTGTCCTGCCTGGCAATGGATCATTGGACACATAGCAGCAAGTCATGGAAGCTCTCTAGCGACATCCTCATGTAGTCAAAAAACTTCTCCGGGTTTTGCTGCAGCTTGGTGTACAAAGAGTGGTAGGCTCCATGGCTCACTCGGAGTTCAAGGATGGGGTGTTGCCAATAGAGACGACGACATCTTCTCAGTCTTTTTCTTCTTCTGTGTTCTTGACAAGAAAGAGCAAAGGGAGAAGCCAACTTCAATTGTTAATCCAGATCTTCTAGGGAGCTGTCCAGGTCAAGATCCATCTTGCAGCAAGACACAGCAGCCAAAGACGAGGATTTCCTCAGTGCAGTGTGTCTATATATATAGAAATCCTATGAGACATTCCTACTGGATGTCTGATGTCAAGGAACAGCTACTGGAAAAAATTCGAAATTTCTAACGCATGCGCATAAAAAATGCAAACGCATGCAAAAACGCATACACACGCATGTAAACGCTGTGTTTTCTTGCCATCAAGCATAAGATCATGCAGATAAAAATGCTGCATTTACATGCGTTTACATGCGTTTTTTCATGAGTCTGAGAATGCGGATGATACGCTGCGGAATCAAACGCAAATGTGAACCTAACCAGTTATTAATGCTCTAGGTTAACTCCAAAATTCTCAATTATAATACAGTAAAACAAGTAGTAGCACAAACATTAAAAAAAAGATGGCTAATAATACCTGTTTTATTTGGCAATTTCACCTTACGTATTTATTATGTCTAACAACACACTGTTACCTCCTACTCTTCTCTTGATTATAATTCTTAACTGCTCATCTACAAGTACATTCACCATGTTCTACAGCAGTGTTTCTCAACTCCAGTCCTCAGGACCCACCAATAGGTCATGTTTTCAGAATTTCCTAAGTATTGCAAAGGTGATGGAAATAATGCTTGAGCAGGTGATAAAATTATCACCTGTGCAATACTAAGGAAATCCTGAAAACATGACCTGTTGGTGGGTCCTGAGGACTGGAGTTGAGAAACACTGTTCTATAGCATAAAAATACCCATTATCATTCTTACTTTGCAACTGCATCTGAATGATACTTCCAGTAGATTAATTATATTCTAAAATTACTGTGTAATTGCATCTGGATGGATATTATGAAATTTCAATCTACACAGTGTGTCTGTCATGCCCCAAAATATCCCCAATTAAAGGGAATCTGTTAGTTGAAATTGTAGTCAATTTATTGATAACTTTATTTTTTAATGATTCCACCCCTCAGTGCTGAGCTGTATGTTCAGTGACTGACAGCTCAGTTGTCCAGTTTGGTGCAGGGACATGCAAAGCTGTCTGTGTTTTGATTGACAGCATGGCCATCCCATCTGAAACTGGGAGGTGATAAGCTCCCAGTTACTGTAATTGCTCAGCTGTTTAACCGAGCTTGCAATCCCAGACAGATGTCAGCTGTACTTTCAGCTGAGTGTGGTTGGTATACTTTGTAAGTTGATGTATAACCTTGGACCTCGTTCTGGCCATCTGTCTGTTTAACCTCTTTTCTCTGATCCGCTATCCTCCTGGCAGTTTGATCTCAGACCATTATCTGACTATGACTTTGTCTCTTCCCTCTGTTTATGATGTACACTCTTGGCTATTGATCTCGGACTCCTCAATTATCACATCTCATTGCTTGTCCATGAGAAGTGACTCATTGTCACATTACAGCTGACTGATACCTTTTTCTTTTTCTCCAGTATGTAACCTGTTCATACGCTCCATGATCAGATGGCGAATTTGGAGCTGATGATGTAAAATCTGGCTAAGGAATGCCAGAGTCTGGAATCATCGCAATATCATCTGCAGGATCAGATGATTAGTTTTATGAACTCTCCAGATAGCCCTCCACTGCCAATAGTGGCTGTGACATCAGTACCCTCTGATGTACAGAGTAATAGCCCCGTTGATGGTCGTGAGAGGATGAGCTTCAGTTTTTGGGAATAATCATGACTCTACTTTAAGGGGGTCCTCAGACCTGGGCATTTTTCTTGTCTCCACAAACCCCAGCATCCAGGTCATTGAGGCAAAGATCATGAATCTGGCACAAGGGGTCTGCACTGCTGAAGACTACTGCACTGAGCTTTGGAAGTGGTATACTAAAGTTCTGTGGAATGATACAGTTCTCAGGTGCCAGTTCGCAAAGGTCGTTCTAAGAATCTTAAAGATGCTCTGGTTTTTAATGATGCTCATTGTTTTCTGGTAGGGGCGATAACCCAGGCTATTTGAATGGACCACAGAGTCAGTGAGAGATGTGGTGAACAGTGGGCTGCGAATTATACTTACCCTGAGCAGATCCATTTACTGGAGGTGGAGCCATTGGAGATTAGAGTTGCCAGGTTTTGTGTTATGGAGAGAAAACATAGACAAGATCTTGGACTCTGAACTGTAGTCTCACTGGACATTTTGTCAATAATTGTCCAACTCATCCTCAGGCAAGCAAAATATAGGAACGTCTGAATCTGGGTGACAGCTGAGCAGGTCACCCAGCCCCTCAGGTTCCTTTTTCTTCCTTTTATAAAGTACTGATGAATACAGTATTATCTGTCAAGGACCAGGTGTTATTAGCATTGGCATTTATTAACTGTGTGTTGGCTGCTATCTTTATTGATTTGGGACTGGTACTAAAGTTAGGACTAGTGATAGTTTAGAAAGACCCATTGGCAAGATACCATTAGCCTGGAATCTGGTCAAGGGGTAACAGTGGATTTTGCATTAAAAGTGGGAGCACTCCACTCTGAATCCATCTCTTGTTTTGTTTTGGATAGTCTACCTGCTGGGTTTTTACTGGTGCTATCATGGCTGCATATTAAGAATCATGTTATTGATCAGTGTCAGTAGGAAATTGTTAAATGGAGCCCCAATTGTTACAAGAAATATCTAAATTCTGTACAAATATGCTCTGGTGGTCTGAAGGACTTCAGAGATGTTTTCTCGCAAAAAAAGCAGAGATACTACCTCCCCATTGTCCTTATGATTGAGCTATTAAACTTCTCCCTAATGCCAAATTACCTTAAACTTGCCTTTACAATTTGTCTCGACCTGAAAGGGCCTTCATGAAAGAATATGTTAACGAAAGTTTGCAGAAGGGTCATATCCATCCTTCCTACTGTAGCTGATGAATTTTCCTTTGTAAAAAAGAAAGATTCTATCTTCCAATCCTGCCTCGATTTCTGAGAAAGTAACAAAATCATGGTTAAAAATACGTACACACTTCCACTCATTCCCAACCTTTATAATCCACTTCTGGTGGCTAAGTGATTTTGTGAGCTTGATCTTAGAGGGGCTTACAATTTGAAGTGCATCCGGAAAGGTGATAGATGGAAAGCGGCGTTATTAATGTCTGAGGTTCTATTTGAAAATCTTTTCATGACAGTTGAGTTATCCAATGTACCTTCTCTTTTTTCAAAATTTTATGAATGATATTTTCTTTGACTGCATTGGAAGATTTATTGTTATTTACCTAGATGATATTCTAATTTTCTTGCCCATTTTGCACTTGAGGAACATATCTGTGTAGTATTACAAAGAGTGAGAAAGAACTCTTGTTTGTTTGTTAGAGAAATGTGTTTTTCACGTTCAGGAATTTTTGTTCTTGGGGTTTATCTTGTCAGCAGAAGGGTTTAAGATGAACCCTGGAAAGATGCAGGCCATAATTAATTGGGTTAAACCTTGTGACCTTAAAGCTTTGCAACGTTTTCTTGGATTCGACAAACATTATAAGAAATTTATCAAGGGTTTTTTCAGATTGCTAAATCTCTTACTAACCTTACACATTAGGGTGCACATTAAGAATCTCAAGGTTTGGTCGCCAGATGCTATAAAGGTCTTTAATAAATTAAAAGAGTATTTCATGTGTACTCACATTCTATTTTAATCCTATCTCCAAGACCCTTTCATTGTGGAGGTGGATGCTTCGTAGGTTGGGGTAGAGGCCATTTTATCACAGGAGCCCAAAATTCTGACTAACCTGCGTCCATATGTATTTTTTTCTAAAAAATTCTCGCCTGTCAAGAAAAATTATTATGTTGGGAACTGTGAGTTACTTCCTGACAATTTGGCCTTTTAGGAATAGAAACATTTTTTGGAGGGGGTAGTTCATCAAGTTACTGTGATCACTGATCACACGAATTAAACTTATATTGAATCAGCTATATGATTAACCCCAAGACAGGCCAGATAGTCCTTGTTTTTCTGTAGGATTAATTTTTCTATCACTTTTGGCCGGGGTCTAAGAATGTGAAAGCTGATGCCTTAACTCAGTCTCATTTCAATTTCTCCTGCAGAACCTCTATCCCCTATTCTTCCTCATTGTATTGTGGTTTCTATGGTAAATGCAGAGTTGGATAAGGAGATCTGTAAAGTCCAGTCATTGACTCCTTCCACCTCTCCAGGACCAAAATTATTTATGCCTGTGTACCCAAGATTATATCTGTTAAGCGTTTCATTATTCCGTTTTTGAGAGATCATCCTGGGGTTAATGTTACATGAAAAGTCATTGCTAGACTTTTTTGGTGGCAGTCCATGCATAATGATTTTAAATATTTTGTATCCACTTGTGAAGTCTGTGCACGTGTTAAAGTCAGTCATAGGTGGCTGGCCAGGGAATTGGCCCCATTGCAAACCTTATTAAGATCATGGAGTCATCTGTCCATGGATTTCATCATGGATTTGCCTACTTCTGGAGGGGTAGTAGCTGATCAATTGATCAAACAAGCTCATTTTGTTCCTTTATCAGGATTACCAAATACAGAGACACTCTCCAGGTTGTTTATTTCTCATATTGTAAGGTTACATGGGATACCTCTTTACATTGTGTCTGATAGATGCAATTTGTCTCTAAATTCTAGAGAGCGTTTTGTTGTGAATTGGAGATTGAATTCTCATTTTCTTTCCCCAGCACCCAAAAACCAACAGTCAGACTGAGAGGACAAATCAGTTTTTAGAACAAATTTTAAGGTGTTTTGTGGCAGCTCAGGAGGAGGACTAGCCTTCATTTTTACCACTCGCTGAGTTTGCCTTTAACAATCGAGTAAATTAGTCTATGGGAACCTCAATGCTTTTCTGTAATTTTGAAACTATGGTTTTTTCCCTATTTTGGATAGTTTTCTAGGATTAGTTCAGTATATAATATGAGGTGCAGAGAGTTGTGGACTTTTATTGGTCCAAAATTCCCTCCAGTACCTCATCCACTGTAGGGGATACAGACCTGAATAGATATCCTGGGGCACAGATTCAGATGTGAAGCACGATCGGTTAGTCAGGGCCTTCCATCTGACGTTTCATGGGAAACCTGAGGGTCTGGTTGCCCCCAAAGAAGAGCAGGTACTGTACCGATTCCACACCACAATGTTGAGCTGTCTGTGCAGTGACTGACAACTCAGTGATCCAGTCTGGTGCAGGGGCATGCTGAGCTGTCTGTGCTTTGATTGACAGCTTTGCCGTCCAATCTGTGACTTGGAGATCAGCTACTTAACTGAGCTGGCAGTCTAAGATGGCTGTCAGCTTTAGTTTCAGCAAAGTGTGGTTGGTTTACTCTGTGCTCTGTATTTTGCTTGTTTATGTACTGTATGACCTTGGACCTTATTCTGGCCATCCGTCAGTTTAACCCTTTGCTCTGAACTGCTATCTTTCTGATATTTTGACCTCGGACTCTTACCTGACTACGGCTTTGTCTCTTCCCTCTGTTTATGATGTACTCTCTTGGCCTCCTCTGTGTTGACTGATGACTGATATACATCTGAACTCAGGCACTAGCCAGTAAATCATGTGCCTCTTCAGGTCAGTGGCCTCCTTGTTTCTGTGTAGTGAGAGCACAAGCCTAATTGCCCTAAATAGGGCAAGTTATTGTGCAGAAGTGAAAAAGCCACTGATCTGAGTAGGAGTATGATGTATTGACCAGCCCATTTCATGACATGAATATCAGGTATCGATAAACTTAGAGAGAGAGAGGAACCAAAAATGTTAATGACCCCAAGAGGTACGGTATCATTAAGTGTATTATCCTGCTTCCACTGGACTTACCATCTCATTTGCACATTGCAATAAATGTGTATTTCTTAAGACTGAGGCAATAGATTGGCAATTTATAGAATAGATATCCGAATTGTCTCTTCAGAGAGGAAGAGGACTAGACCTATAGTGCCAACTGCAGACACTGTGTTTCGGTGTACTTCCCCTCATCAGTGCAAAGTGTGAGATCTGGTTTGGCTGGGTAAAAGACATTAGACCCATATCCAAGGTTTAAAGTTTCCCCTAGTGGAGAGTGACATGTGAAGCCTGACATGCCAAGGTGAGGAAACTTTTAAGCTGCAATGTTGCTATGGGAAATATGCAAATTGCCTCTTCAGAGAGGAAGAGGACTAGTACTCTAGTGCCACCTATAGGAAGTAGCAATCCTAAGTCAATATCGACTCTCTAACAAGCCTTGTCACATGACTGAAGATAAAAAACAAAAACACAGTGTCTGCAAATTGAAATTTTGATTTTGGCTTTTATCCTAAGTCATGTGACAAGGCTTGTTAGAGAGCCGATATTGACTTTTAGGATTGCTACTTCCTGAAAACTTTAGTACCAATGAGTTCAACTTTCACTGGCCGACATGCACATATAAATTGTTTAGGGGGATCAAATACTGACAGATACCTTTAAGATGATACTTTTGATATATGCCTATATGCTAATTAGAGTACTTGGTGCAATGACAGTAGATTTGACCGGAGCTTATAATGACTGAAGACAAAGTTGGTGCATGCACTTGCTCACAGTCTGAGTTCCTGGATCGGCACTTCTCTCCTCTTTGCTTTGCCACTCTCTACAAAGGGAAAATTGTTAATCACTTAGCCACAGGGCTACCATTCTTCTTGTGCACTAAATAATTTAGTGACCTCAACTTTAGTAGCCTCACACTGCAGCATGGAGCGCAGATAATCCTTTGACTGTGTATCTATATTATACTGTATATTCCTGGCTTCAAACCACTAAAAGAGAAAATTTAATTATCTAATTGCACAATATCTTTTAGGATCCAAAAATGACCGTGCTCAAGAGTGCCAAAGCTTGCTAAATCTTTGCTGTAGCAGCCTGTCAGCAGAAGAAAATAGTTCCAAGAACCCACTAGGGGGTATATAAACTAATAATCAATAGATACAAATATAGGGCAGAAAATACTATAGGGAATTGTGAGCCCCTGCTGGATAACAAATAATTCAAACAATGAGTGCGGTCATTTTTAGATATTTATAGTACTTTATCCCAGTTGGGTGGACACCTACCGCTACTTGACCTTAGCAGCCGGAGTTTTCATTTTATCTACCATCGAGTAAGCGCCTGTGTGTTCTTGTTTATTATCTTTTAGGAGCCATTTTCTCCTGATACCCTTGTAACCATAAAAAAATTTGGAGCTAAAGTAAAATTTTTGTGAAAAAACTTAAATGTTCATTTTTTTCCTGCCACATTGCTTCAGTTACTGTGAAGCACCTAAAGGATTAATAAACTTATTGAATGTGGTTTTGAGAACCCTGAGGGGTACAGTTTCTAGAACAGTGTCACTTTTGGGTACTTTCTGTTTTATAGACCCCTCAAAGTCACTTCAAATGATATGTGGCCCCTAAAAAAAATGTAAATTTTGTTGAAAAAATGAGAAATTTCTAGTCAACTTTTAACCCTTCTAACTTCCTAACAAAAAGATTTAATGGTCTTTATACTTTATCATTATGATAATAAATATGTTGTGGACATGATCTTGAGGCAGGTACTGATATATAAATGCTGAGGCTCATGCAAACAACCATATTTTCAGTCCGAATTCAATCCAACAACACATTGGATCACAATTGGACCAATGTTATTGTATGGGGCAGCGCACATGTCCAATATTTTCTTTGGTCTAAGTCTGTCCAAGGAAACAATTGCAGCATGCGCTATTTGCATCTGTAAATTGGATTGCATCAGACTATGCAAGTCAATGGGAAAATAATAATGCACTTTTCACAGACTGACAGAAGGTGAAGTTGGAGATTTTTTTTGTTTTCCATCTTCTCCACAGCCAAAGAAATCAGATTACACTGTGATCATGCTCTGATCAAACTCATAATTGTCCCGACTTTCTAGGATGAGAGAATATACTTTTGTGTGACCTTAGCCTTAAAACCACTTTTTGGTGTTGCCTTCCTGTCTAACTCTCCTGTCCTCAAAATGACTGCAGAAGGTGGTGTATGTGAACAGAGCAGGGAGGACACAGACAGAAGATTTTCCCTGTGCAAGAACTGTACTTGATCCTCAAATTGCACCTGTTTATGTGCCTGAGACAAAATCAGCTTCCTGTTTTTGGAGGTGAAAGTGGGTTTCCCTATCTCTTGAGCCTCCTCCAAATGAAAGACAGCTTTCAAGTGCAAAATGTTTTCCAATTTTAAGAAACTGATGGACAAGTCTGGTCACATAATGGTCCATCACGAGAGCTGTGTAATCTGAGAAAGGAGGAAAACCTTTAACGGTATGTGCACGTTCAGCAACTGGCAGCACTTTGGACACATCACATGTCCACTGTGTACAAAGCGCTGCTGGCTATTGAATGCAGGTGAATCTGTATGTGTTCATTGAACCGCGCGGATTCACTCCATCCAATACATTGTACGGGTGAATTTTATCTTGCGGTGATTAGTGTCTCTGCAAGATAAATAGACATGCTACCGTCTGGAAAGACGCACCGCATGTTCGTCTCCGCAGGTAAGCCACTGGAGTCTCTTGAAAATGTATTGATTTCTTGAAATCTCATCCACTATGCTATAACACCTGGACACTGCAGGTTGGACGCTGCACAAGTACAGTCATGGCCAAAAGTTTTGAGAATGACACAAATATTATATTTTCACATGATCTGCTGCCCTCTGGTTTTTATGTGTGTTTGACAGATGTTTTTATTACAGACAGAAATATAATAATTGCAAACATATGAGTAACAAAAGCTTATATTGACAGTTAGAATGAGTTAATGCAGCAAGTCAATATTTGCAGTGTTGACCCTTCTTCTCAGGACCTCAGCAATTCTCCCTGGCATGCTCTCAATCAACTTCTGGACCAAATCCTGACTGATAGCAGTCCATTCTTGCACAATCAATGCTTTCATTTTGTCAGAATTTTTAGGTTTTTATTTGTCCACCCGTCTCTTAATGATTGACCACAAGTTCTCAATGGGATTAAGATCTGGGAGTTTCCAGGCCATGGACCCAAAATCTCTATGTTTTGTTCCCTGAGCCATTTAGTTATCACCTTTGCTTTATGGCAAGGTGCTCCATCATGCTGGAAAAGGCATTGCTGATCGCCAAACTGCTCTTGGAGGGTTGGGAGAAGTTGCTCTTGGAGGACATTCTGGTACCATTCTTTATTCATGGCTGTGTTTTTAGGCAAGACTGTGAGAGAGCCGATTCCCTTGGCTGAGAAGCAACCCCACACATGAATGGTTTCAGGATGCTTAACAGTTGGCATGAGACAAGACTGGTGGTAGCGCTCACCTTGTCTTCTGGAATGAGGCGTTTTCCTGATGTCCCAAACAATCGAAAAGGGGATTCATCAGAGAAAATAGCTTTACCCCAGTCTTCAGCAGTCCACTGCCTGTACCTTTTGCAGAATATCAGTCTGTCCATGATGTTTTTTCTGGAGAGAAGTGGCTTCTTTGCTGCCCTCCTTGAGACCAGGCCTTGCTCCAAGAGTCTCCGCCTCACAGTGAGTGCAGATGCACTCACACCTGCCTGCTGCCATTCCTGATCAAGCTCTGCACTGCTGGTAGCCTGATCCCGCAGCTGAAACACTTTTAAGAGACGGTCCTGGCACTTGCTGGTCTTTCTTGGGCGCCCTGGAGCCTTTTAGCAACAATGGAACCTCTCTCCTTGAAGTTCTTGATGATACGATAGATTGTTGACTGAGGTGCAATCTTTCTAGCTGCGATACTCTTCCCTGTTAGGCCATTTTTGTGCATTGCAATGATGACTGCACGTGTTTCTTTAGAGATAACCATGGTTAACAGAAGAGAAACAATGATGCCAAGCACCAGCCTCCTTTTAAAGTGTCCAGTGGTGTCATTCTTACTTAATCATGACAGATTGATCTCCAGCCATGTCATCATCAACACCCACACCTGTGTTAATGGAGCAATCACTGAAAAGAGGTTAGCTTGTCCTTTAAAGGCAGGGCTGTGATGATGTTGAAATGTGTTTTGGGGGATAAAGTTCATTTTCTAGCCAAATATTGACTTTGCAAGTAATTGCTGTTAAGCTGATCACTCTTTATAACATTCTGGAGTATATGCAAATTGCCATTAGAAAAAGTGAAGCAGTAGACTTTGTAAAAATTAATATTTGTGTCATTCTCAAAACTTTTGGCCATGACTGTACACAGCACCCAACCCGCAGTGTTTACTGACTGTGTACACCTACACTAATGCTTACTTTTAATAAGTGCCAAAAAATCTTGTCCTTAACTTAATTGTTGCAATAAACATAAAATGAAAAACTCAATTGATCCAATGTGACTCCACAATATTTCTAAGACAATGTATCTGATCTAAGATTGCCTGTAACAAAGTATATTGTTAGATTCCAAAATGGTAAGCGTTTGATGTTCATAGAGGTATATGTGGAGATACTGCAAAAAAAAAGGATTTCTACAAACAAGCTGTTCTTTCAGCAATTTACCTAAAAATAGCCAAGGACCATTATAATTTCCCAATTACCCATTAACCACACTATGTAAATGATTAGAAGCCGAGAAGCAGCGTCATTACACCGTCCAACACCATAACTATTTACGGACATTTCAACACAGGAAACTTGATTTTAGCTTGAGGTCAGCACGTTTAACAGATGGTCAGTCATTGAGTCAAGCAAGAAAGAGATTTTAGCATCAGCTAGGCGCATTGTTATTTTCGTCAGTGATGTCTATAAATGAAATATATATTGCTATCTCTGAGCAGAGCCGGGATATCATTTTACAAATGAAAGTTATAAAGAAATTTGCTGAATAAGATAAAATATTGTTAAGGTTTGTTCATAGCAGCATGTTGGAATCAGCAAGGGGATCTTCCCTTGGGAGATATTAGAGAAATGTGCTGCTAGGGTTGTTTTTTTTATTGTTCCACTTCCAAGGCTGTGTAAATATATAAAATGTAAGCATAGTAGCCTTGGAATTCAGGCAGATGTGATATAATTCACAAAATAAATCTTCTTTCAACCCAATATTAATTTTCCTTCCCGGTAAACTGTCTTTGCACTTGCTAAGCAATCAACACAATTAAAATCAATCCTGGTCCTCCTGCTTTAGCATAAAATATTCAAAGTATTTCTGCCAGATTGTAAAGCCTTCTCATAGTAAATGATGTACTGTGAAAATAAAAGCATTATAATCTGAGATGACATCCAGACAGTAATCGTGAACTTTTTTTCTGGCATCTCAGCTCCCTATACATGGGTGATTTCTGAGTAATATTATAATATATGTCCACATAACTGACATCAAAAAGGGCAAAGCTTTACTACTTAGAATGCATGCTATGCTATAGACATTACCATAAGAGAGGTAACGATTGTTCAGATTTCCAGGAATTCTTTTTATGAAGGTTCACCGTTTTCTCTTCATTAAAGCACCACTCCAGCGTCTTTTTTTTTATTGCAACATAGGAGTGGTGCTTCTAATCTACGTTGCCTGCCCCTAATCTTACACTTAACAGCCGCTGCCTTCATGTTTTATCAGAGCCGCTCCAGTCAAACTCCAGTAGTTTATGGCTTGCTGGTTTGCTCCAGTGTTTGCTGGGCGATCTGGATTCTATGAGTTCCAAGGCCAGAATGGGGCTTTTATTGATTTACCTTGAGAGCTTGTTATCGTTACCTCTTACTTCCAATCAGTCAGAAGTTGTGGTCATAAGATGGTGGTGTGGGACCAGAGTGATGCTGAGAAAGCTGAAGACAGTGGCTCTTAAGTATAAGAGTAAAGGCAGGGAGCTTAACTGCTTCATGACCGCCGACGGTATATAAACATCAGCGCTAGCAGGGCTTTGTGCAGCGCCGACGTTTGTCTACGGTCGGCGGTTTAGTGCTGCTCAGGACCCCACGTACCTTATAACGAGGGGATTCCATCACACATCGCTTCCTGTGACCCCCGACCTCATCCAGACCAGAGCAGCCAATGAGACAATTGCTGGGAAAGTTTGTTGTAGCAATAAAGTTTCCCGGCGATCTGCCTTATAATAATGATGTATCTCCTCTGATCTCCTCTCAGTGAGAGATTAGAGGAGAAACAGTGTGACAAGGGCTGCGGCCAACAGCTGTGCCAGTCAGCGATCATGTTATAAAGTAAAAAAAACAGATAAGGCAGGTTAGGGTTAGTGCTATAGTTAGGGTTAGTGTTGGGGCTAAAGTTAGGGTTACTGTTAGGGTTAGGATTACTGTTAAGTTAGGGTTACTGTTAGGCTAAAGTTTTGGTTACTGTTAGGCTAAAGCTAAGGTTACTGTTAGGTTAAAGTTAGGGTTGCTATTAGCAGGGCCGGCGTCAGCACCCGGCACACCCGGGCAAGTGCCGGGGCCCTGAGCAGGCGGGGGGCCCACTCGCCGTCTGGCAGCCCCCCTCCTTTAGCGGAGGAGAGCGGTGCTCAGGGCCCCGGCATCAGATGGCACAATACTTACCTCTCCCGTGCCTCCGCTGCCGCAGCTCCGGGCTCCAGGGGGTGCCAGCGCTTCCTCTCACAGCAGGCCACTGAATGACGTCATCAATCAGCGGCCGGCTGTGACAGAGAGCGCGGACGCTGGACGGGTAAGACGTGTGTGTGTGTCTCTCTGTGTGTGTGTGTCTGTGTGTATGTAGTGCAGTGCTTTGTGTGTGTGTGTGTGTGTATGTGTGTGTGTATGTATGTGAGAGAGTGCTTGTGTGCTGTCTGTGTGTGATGATGGGCAGGCATTGCTGATAATGGGGAGGCATTGATGATGATGATGGGGAGAAGATGATGATAATGGTCAGGCATTGATGATAATGGGCAGGCATTGATGATGGGGAGAAGATGATGATTGGCAGGCATTGATGATAATGGGGAGGCCATGATGATAATGGGCAGGCATTGATGATGGGGAGGAGATGATGATGATGGGCAGGCATTGATGATGATGGGGAGGAGATGATGATGATGATGGGCAGGCATTGATGATAATGGGGAGGCCATGATGATGATGGGGAGACAATGATGATGATAAGGAGGCAATGATGATGATGAGGAGGAAATCATGATGATAATGGGGAGTCTTTCCACAGCGCCCTTTCCTGAGCCGTAAAAGTGCAGAACGCAGTACAGCGCAGAGGAGAGCTCCATATTTTGTATGGAGCATTATATGGGGACCAGTATCCTGTATGGAGCATTATATGGGGACCAGTATCCTGTATGGAGCATTATATTGGGTCCAGTATTCTGTATGGAGCATTATTTTGGGTCCAGTATTCTGTATGGAGCATTATATGAGGGGTGACATCCTGCATGGGGTATTATATGGGTGATGAGGGGGAGACTGTGGTGCCCATAATATTGTATGGAGGACTGTACTGTCCAGTCTGTTCTGTGCGCTGTGCGGATTTGGCGGTTTTTGAGCTATTGTACAATTTACAATAGGCATCAGTCATGTAATGGAAGAAGTGAAGTGTTTGGCATTGTACTGTACCCATATTTCTCTGCAGTATCTGTGTATTATGAATCGTGGTCTGTGTTAAAGGGGCCCACTGAGGCTCTTTCGCCCGGGGCCCATAAAAACCTGGAGCCGGCCCTGGCTATTAGTCTAAAGTTTGGGTTAGTGTTAGGGTTAGATTTACTGTTAGGCTAAAGTTAGGGTTACTGTTAAGGTTACTGTTAGGCTAAAGTTTTGGTTACTGTTAGGCTAAAGCTAAGGTTACTGTTAGGCTAAAGTTAGGGCTACTATTAGTCTAAAGTTAGGGTTAGTGTTAGGGTTAGGTTTACTGTTTGTCTAAAGTTAGGGTTACTGTTACGGTTAGGGTTACTGTTAGGCTAAAGTTAGGGTTACCATTAGGGTTACTGTTAGGCTAAAGTTAGGGTTACTGTCAGGCTAAAGTTAGGGTAACTGTTAGTATAAAGATTGGGTTAATGTTAGGGTTACTGTTAGGGTTAGGGTTACTGTTAGGAAAAAGTTAGGGTTACCATTAGTGTTACTGTTAGGCTAAAGTTAGGGTTACTGTCAGGCTAAAGTTAGGGTAACTGTTAGTATAAAGATTGGGTTAATGTTAGGGTTACTGTTAGGGTTAGGGTTACTGTTAGGCAAAAGTTAGGGTTACCATTAGGGTTACTGTTAGGCTAAAGTTTTGGATACTGTTTGGCTAAAGTTAAGGTTACTGTTAGGCTAAAGTTAGGGTTACTATTAAGCTAAAGTTAGGTTTAATATTAGGGTTAGCAAACATCCAAAGCACAAAGTGTAGAAAACCACCAAAATATCATAAAAAGTCGATATTTATTAATTTCCAAAATGTACATACATAATATATAACACCAAAAGAAACAATTAAGGTATAAATAAGGAAGCAGACAAGCAACCAAAATGTAGTATCCTGGTCCTAGATAAGATTACATATATGTAATAGGAGGTGGGCGGGCGGTACTAATAATCACATAGACATAACACTACTGATACCATTATGGTCCAAAGTGCATGTGCATAAATAATAAAAGACCGTAACTTCACTGACCCAAATGGACAAGCCCACATGCAGTCACCAGAACTGTCAATGATGTACCAACCAGAATTTACACCACCGGGCCTATAAAAATGAAGGTCTCACAAATAGTATCATAAAGTAATCACATGTAAACAAAGTAACCGCTCTCACCCATAGTGCCTCACTAGGATCCCACGGACACGCAGCCCCAACGCGCGTTTCGCGTTGGCTTCTTCAGGGGCAGTGTCTTACGCTGTGTCCAGACCGCCATATATACCCCTTTGTGCACACACTCACATGTGGTCCCATCACGGCGTGTGTGCTGCAGTGCCGCGCCGGAAATTACGTCACATCCGGCCTCCATGACACTGCGGGTCACGGGAACACCCCGTTTTAATGTCAATGACCCGCAAACGTCATCAAAGGACGCCCCATGCGACGCTCTGGCAAGAGCAGAACGGCACACGCGCACTGGCCGTTTATGGAGCAAAGATTTAAAAAGAGTGCAGGGACAAATAGATGAAATATAATATATAATAGCGAAAAGGGTCCCAAAAATAGCCGCAACATGAGGAACTGAGTGTACTGGATGGATATATAAGGGAAGAGTTTTTCTAAATGTGGATCCCAATGAAAATTATATAATAATAAAAATATACATCATAAGGTTCTAAGTATATTGCATACAAGACTAAGTCACCAAAAATGTGTAAATATAAAATAAAGATAATAAATTAAAACTAAACATATAGTGAAACTACAAAAGTGGATAAAATAAAAAATATATAATATATACACAAGATTAATGACTAGTTACAATGATAATAAGAATAAACAATATAAATACAATTAAATGTATATAATAAGAAGGTGATTAAGACAAATTATTCATTCGAGACGTGCACTCAATAAGTTGCAGTGAAGAACTCCATCATCCTCCATTTCTCCATCTCATCCTCCATCCAACATGTTGCAGCATAAATAGAGAATATGGGGCATAAAACTAAAAAATAAAAAATAAAATCAAAATTAGGACACACATAAAAGGACACAAATACAACATAAACAAATATTAGGGTTAGTGTTATTTTTAGGCTAAAGTTAGGGCTACTGTTAGGCTAAAGTTAGGGTTACCGTTAGGGTTTGGGTTACTGTTAGGCTAAAGATAGGGTTACTGTTAGGGTTAGATTTATTGTTATGCTAAAGTTAGGGTTACTGTTAGGCTAAAGTTAGGATTACTGTTAGGCTAAAGTTGGGTTACTGATAGGCTACAGTCAGGGTTACTGTTAGGGTTAGGTTTATTGTTAGGCTAAAGTTAGGGTTACTGTTAGGCTAAAGTTAGGGTTACTGTTAGGCTAAAGTTGGGTTACTGTTAAGCTAAAGTCAGGGTTACTGTTAGGGTTAGGTTTATTGTTAGGCTAAAGTTAGGGTTATTGTTAGGCTAAAGTTAGGGTTAGAGATAGGGTTAGTGTTAGGCTAAAGTTAGGGTTAAAGTTGGGGCTAAAGTTAGGGTTATGGTTGGGGCTAGGGTTAGGGTTAAGGTTGAGGCTAGGGTTAAGGTTGGGATTAGGGTTAGGGGTATGTTTGGGTTAAATTTGTGGTTAGGGTTATGGTTAGGGTTGGAATTAGGGTTGTGGTTGTGATTAGGATTATGGATGGGATTAGGGTTAAGGGTGTGTTGGTGTTAGGGTTGTGATTAGGGTTATGGTTAGGGTTGGGATTAGGGTTAGGGGAGTGTTGCGGTTAGGGCTGGAATTATAATTGGGGTTTCCACTGTTTAGGCACATCAGGGGCTATCCAAAGGCGACATGGAATCTGATCTCAATTCCAGCCAATTCTGCATTGAAAAAGTCAAATGGTGTTCCTTTCCTTCCGAGCTCTGCCATGCCCCAAATAAGTGGTTTACCCTCACATATGGGGTGTCGCCGTACTCAAGACAAATTGCACAGCAACTGTGGGTGTCTAAGTTCTCCTATTACCCTTGGGAAAATAAAAATTTTGGGACAAAAAGATTATTTTTGTGGAAAAAATATAATTTTTTCTTTTCATGGCTCTACGTTATAAACTTCTGTGAAGCACTTGGGGGGTTCAAAGTTCTCACCACATATCTAGATAAGTTCCTTGGGTGGTCTATTTTCCAAAATGGGGTCACTTGTGGGGGGTTTCTACTGTTTAGGCACATCAGAGGCTCTGCAAACGCAACATGATGCCCGCAGACCATTCCTTCAAAGTCTGGATTCCAAAATGTGACTGCTTCCATTCCGAGCCTCATCTTGTGCCCAAACAGCAGTTTTCTCCCACATATGGGGTACCAACGTACTCACAACAAATTGTAAAACAACTTTTGGAGTCCAATTTCTCCTGTTACCCTTAGGAAAATAAAAAATTGGGGGCTAAAAAATCATTTTTGTGGAAAAAAATGTTTTTTTTTCACGGCCGGGCATTATAAACTTTTGTGAAACACTTGGGGGTTCAAAGTTCTCAAAACATATCTAGATAAGTTTCTTAGGGGGTCTAGTTTCCAAAATGGGGTCACTTGTGGGTTTCCACTGTTTAGACACATCAGTGGCTTTCCAAACGTGACATGGCGTCAGGTCTCAATACCAGCCAATTCTGCATTGAAAAAGTCAAATGGCGCTCCTTCCCTTCCGAGCTCTGCCGTGCGCCCAAACAGTGGTTTACCCACACATATGGGGTATCGTCGCGCTCAGGACAAATTTCACAACAAATTTCTTATTTCTCCTTTTACCCTTGGGAAAATAATAATTTGGGGGTGAAAAGATAATTTTTCTGGAAAAAATATGATTTTTTATTTTCAAGGCTCTACATTATAAGCTTCTGTAAAGCATTTGGGGTTCAAAGTGCTCACCACATATCTAGATAAGTGCCTTGGGAGGTCTAGTTTCCAAAGTGCTGTCACTTATGGGGGTTTCCACTGTTTAAGCACATCAGGAGCTCTCCAAACACGACATGGCGTCAAATCTCAATTCAAGCCAATTCTGCATGGAAAAAGTCAAACAGCACTACTTCCATTCTGAACTCTGAAGTGCACCCAAACAGTGGTGTACCCCCAAATATGGGGTATCGGCATATTTAGGAGAAATTGAACAACAAATTTTGTGATTCATTTTTTCTTTTTACACTTGGGAAAATAAAAAAAATGGCTCTGAAGTAAAATGTTTGTGAAAAAAGTTAAATGTTCATTCATTTTCCCATTTCTTCAGTTCCTTTGAAGCATGTAAAGGGTTAATTAACTTCTTGAATGTGGTTCTGAGCACCTTGAGGGGTGCAGTTTTTAGAATGGTGTCACTTTTGGGTACTTTCTGTCATGTACACCACTCAAAGTGACTTCAAATATGATGTAGTCCCTAAAGAAAATGGTTTTGTAAATGTTTCAAAAATGAGAAATCGCTGGTCATAGAATCATAGAATCATAGAATGGTAGAGTTGGAAGGGACCTCCTGGGTCATCTGGTCCAACCCCTGCTCAAAGCAGGATTCAATTTTTAACCTTTATAATTTTCTAATAAAAAAAAATGTTGGTCCCAAAATTGTGCTGATGTAAAGTGGACATGTGGGAAATGTTATTTATTATCTATTTTGTGTGATATGACTCTGATTTAAGGGCATAAAAATTATAATTTTGAAAATTGCAAAATTTTCTAAATTTTTGCCAAATTTCCATTTTTTTCACAAATAAATGAAAGTCATATTGAAGAAATTTTACTGCTATCATAAAGTACAATATGTCACGAAAAAAAATCTCAGAATCACCGGGATCTGTTGAAGTGTTCCAGAGTTATGACCTCATAAATTGACAGTGGTTAGAATTGTAAAATTTGTCCCAGTCACGAAGGCAAAAACAGGCTGGGGCATGAAAAAGTTAAATTTGTAAAAACCAAACACAGAAACATATGTTTTTTTTAACCTAACTCAGTAGCACCACTCCAGTGCTGAAATAAAAAAAAAAATTCAGCAGTGGCGCTTTAATGTAAAGTTATATCAGTCAATGACCATATGAGCGTGTTTGTCTTGCAGAAGCAGACTGGGTATTGTCTGGGACAAGAGATGAGTAAAAAGTTGCCTTGGTCTGGCATCCTCTTCAGCTCTCCCTTGCAGCTGGATAAAAGCATTGTGAACTGCCTTGGCTGAAACTCGAATACTGGCAGCCTGGACACTTTTTTGAATTATTCAGACTGCCCTGAACCATTTAGCGTAGATCACCGGAGTGGATTCTGGACCAGGGTAGTGTGAATCTATTTGCTCATCTTTATCTAAAACTAAAAGCTCTTTAACCGAACCGAGTTTCATAGTTAGGCCGAAGTCACACTAAACCTATGAAAAATTGGTTTGAGTCTCCCTGCTGAGAATCACACCAGTGTAATGCAAGCATCATGCGAGTGTCATGCGAGTACAATCTTAATTTTTCACACTAGCATCCGATTTATATCCGAATGCAGTGCGATTGCTATCTGATTGCAATGCGATTTTAGCAAGAGCTTTTACATAGAGCAATTCTCTATGTTGTTTCCACATCGTTTTCAAAGGAAATATTTGTCAAAACACACACACACACACATATATACATAAATATACTGCATATATAGCTATTATAAGATATGACAAGTTAGAATAGAATAGATAGAATAGATATATACACAAAGAATACATAGATATATAAGTAGATGTCAGTGCCACACATTCACACAGGATAGTGTAAAATTACAGTAGGAGCCAACATGAAAGAGATGGATTACATACAGTAAATGCAAATAGAATAGGTAGATATACAGATGTCTGTGACAAATACAATTAGTACAGTGTGTGCATCTTACTGTACATGTATTTAATTAATAAAATATTATTTTTCTGAGAAAATGGTGTGGGCTCCCGCATAATTTTCGTAACCAGCAGAGGGAAAGACGACGGCTGGGGCCAGAGGTTTATAGCCTGGTAAGGGGGTAACATCCATGAAGCTTCCCATGATATTAATATCAGCTCACAACTGGGGCTATTAAAATGGGGGACCCTAAAAAGAATGATGTAGGGTCCCCCTATAATTGATAACCAGCAAAGGCCTTGCAGACAGGTGCGGGCTGATATTAATAGCCTTAGAGTCGGCCATGGATACTGGCCCCCACAGGCTAAAGACATCAACTCTCAACTGCCCCAGAAAAAGGCGCATCTCTAAGATACGCCAATTATGGCACTTAGCCTCGCTCTTCCCTCTTGCCCTGTAGCGAAGTCTACATAGCCTTTGCTAGTTATTAATTATTGTCATTTTTTTTTAGAGTCCCTCATTTTAATAACCAGTAAAGGCTAAGTATACAGATGTGAGCTGATATTATTAGCCTGGAAAGCTCAATTGGTATTACCCCCTTCAAAGTCTATAAAAATCTGCCCCAGCCGTCAGCTTTTGCTCTTCTGGTTATGAAAATTAAGCTGGAGACCACACCATTTTTTCAGAAAAATAGTCTTTTAATAATTAAATACATGTACAGTAAGCTGCACACACTGTACTTACTGTATATCTATTCTATTTGTATTTGCTAGATGTAATCCATCTATTCTATCTTGTCGGCTCCTGCTGTGATTTTACACTTCCCAGCTGTGGAATTGCCGGCTTTTCTTTTAGCTATCTATCTATGTAATATATATACATATATTTCCGTGTATGTCACTTACATCTATATATCTATGTATTCTGTGTGTATATATCTATTTTATCTATTCTATTCTAACCTGTCACCCTGTGATTTTACTGTATGCGGGACATGAATTGCTGGCTTTTCAAAGGACAACAATGCGTAAAAATCGGACAGCACTCGCATGGTTTGAATGCTGTGCGAATTTTTGTCTCGCATCCATAGGCTTGCATTGGTAAGTCTTAGCGGAGTCCCTGTGACAATCGCAGCATGCTGTGATTTTACACGCACGCTGAATACGGCAGGTAAAATAAACGGTGATGTGAGCTTCCCATAGATTAACACTGGGCCGAGTGCTATGCGATGTTTTCTCACACAGCACTCGGCCGTATTCTACTGTAGTGTGACTCCGGCCTTACTTAGCAACTTTCCTCTTTACACAAATTTTTAATGCATTTTTATTCTCAGTACCATGTACCAATGTGACCTTTTGGGAATGAAGCCTTTACCAGTGCTATAACTTCATATAGTTAGTACTGCCCTTCTTCACGCACCAAAGAAGTTGATCCTAAACATGAGCGAATAACTTCGGCTCACTTCTTATTTGGCAAGCTATAGAGCTTACTGACCAAGCTGCCGCGAAGACCCAGATACCTGGATCGCTCCTGCTGATCAGCTGATCAGCGTCGCAACTCTGTTTGTTGAACGGGCTCTCCATGCATGTGTTGTGACTAGTGTTGAGCATTCCGATACCGCAAGTATCGGGTATCGGCCGATATTCGCTGTATCGGAATTCCGATACTTAGTTCCGATATTTTTCCTATATCGTATACCGGAATCGGAAGTTCCCATAATTCTTTGAGAGGCAGTGTGATTTTAGTCAGCCAATGAGGAATCCTACGAAGTGTGGGCACATCCTGTAATGCTGCGGTCATCTTAACTAATGGCATGGCTGTGATTGGCTGCTGAAATGATGTCAGAATGCACTATAAAAGGCGCCGACGCCATTTTAGCGTCACTGTGCTGTGAATTCAGATAGGGACAGAACGCTGCTCTGCTGACTCTGAGGGACAGTTAGAGATTGCGATTTTGTGTACTTTGCTTTAGGCAGGCTAGTTTACCAACCGCTGTGTAAAGCTACCTTTTGCCTTGCAGTGTTGTTTTAACAGCTCTGCAAGGTGTGTGTGTGAGAGTGCAGGTGACGCTGCAGTTTGCTCTGCATCCAACGCTGTCTGTAGGCATCTGCACGTGTCACTCACTGACTCTTTTTTTTTCTTTACTGTAATTCTTGCTGCTCCATTCAATTGAAATTATAGTGTGACGTGCTTCCATCCGTATCCAATACATTGGTTGCAAACACTATAGAAGTACAGAAAGGAGCCTTTCACAGATAGTGAACAGTTGTGTTTCAGTGTTCACTGCAGTCTGTGAGGTATTTTTTTTTTTTTTAAATGCAGATCACGCTCCAGTTACTTCTTCAACCACCGCTGCGTGTACTCTGCTGAGTGTCTGTCACTGGCTCATCCTTGTCATTTTTCTAAAATTGGTGCTGCTTTATTCTATTTTCAATTTACTAAAATCTATTAGTGTGACGCTCTTCCATCAAAATACAATACATTGCTTGCAAACATAATAGAAGTCCACAAAAAGACATTTCACAGCAAGTGAACAGTTGTGTTCACTGTTCACTCTAGTCTGAGGTTTAAATTTTTGGTAGGAGTGTAGATCCCGCTCCACTTACTTCAACCACCGCTGCGTGTACTCTGCTGAGTGTCTGTCACTGGCTCATCCTTGTCATTTTTCTAAAATTGGTGCTGCTTTATTCTATTTTCAATTTACTAAAATCTATTAGTGTGACGCTCTTCCATCAAAATACAATACATTGCTTGCAAACATAATAGAAGTCCACAAAAAGGCCTTTCACAGCAAGTGAACAGTTGTGTTCACTGTTCACTCTAGTCTGAGGTTTAAATTTTGGTAGGAGTGTAGATCCCGCTCCACTTACTTCAACCACCGCTGCGTGTACTCTGCTGAGTGTCTGTCACTGGCTCATCCTTGTAATTTTTCTAAAATTGGTGCTGCTTTATTCTATTTTCAATTTACTAAAATCTATTAGTGTGACGCTCTTCCATCAAAATACAATACATTGCTTGCAAACATAATAGAAGTCCACAAAAAGGCCTTTCACAGCAAGTGAACAGTTGTGTTCACTGTTCACTCTAGTCTGAGGTTTAAATTTTTGGTAGGAGTGTAGATCCCGCTCCACTTACTTCAACCACCGCTGCGTGTACTCTGTGTGTGTCTGTCACTGGCTCATCCTTGTCATTTTTCTAAAATTGGTGCTGCTTTATTCTATTTTCAATTTACTAAAATCTATTAGTGTGACGCTCTTCCATCAAAATACAATACATTGCTTGCAAACATAATAGAAGTCCACAAAAAGGCCTTTCACAGCAAGTGAACAGTTGTGTTCACTGTTCACTCTAGTCTGAGGTTTAAATTTTTGGTAGGAGTGTAGATCCCGCTCCACTTACTTCAACCACCGCTGCGTGTACTCTGCTGAGTGTCTGTCACTGGCTCATCCTTGTCATTTTTCTAAAATTGGTGCTGCTTTATTCTATTTTCAATTTACTAAAATCTATTAGTGTGACGCTCTTCCATCAAAATACAATACATTGCTTGCAAACATAATAGAAGTCCACAAAAAGGCCTTTCACAGCAAGTGAACAGTTGTGTTCACTGTTCACTCTAGTCTGAGGTTTAAATTTTTGGTAGGAGTGTAGATCCCGCTCCACTTACTTCAACCACCGCTGCGTGTACTCTGCTGAGTGTCTGTCACTGGCTCATCCTTGTCATTTTTCTAAAATTGGTGCTGCTTTATTCTATTTTCAATTTACTAAAATCTATTAGTGTGACGCTCTTCCATCAAAATACAATACATTGCTTGCAAACATAATAGAAGTCCACAAAAAGGCCTTTCACAGCAAGTGAACAGTTTGTTCACTGTTCACTCTAGTCTGAGGTTTAAATTTTTGGTAGGAGTGTAGATCCCGCTCCACTTACTTCAACCACCGCTGCGTGTACTCTGCTGAGTGTCTGTCACTGGCTCATCATTGTCATTTTTCTAAAATTGGTGCTGCTTTATTCTATTTTCAATTTACTAAAATCTATTAGTGTGACGCTCTTCCATCAAAATACAATACATTGCTTGCAAAGAAATAGAAGTCCACAAAAAGGCCTTTCACAGCAAGTGAACAGTTGTGTTCACTGTTCACTCTAGTCTAGGTTTAAATTTTTGGTAGGAGTGTAGATCCCGCTCCACTTACTTCAACCACCGCTGCGTTTACTCTGCTGAGTGTCTGTCACTGGCTCATCCTTGTCATTTGTCTAAAATTGGTGCTGCTTTATTCTATTTTCAATTTACTAAAATCTATTAGTGTGACGCTCTTCCATCAAAATACAATACATTGCTTGCAAACATAATAGAAGTCCACAAAAAGGCCTTTCACAGCAAGTGAACAGTTGTGTTCACTGTTCACTCTAGTCTGAGGTTTAAATTTTTGGTAGGAGTGTAGATCCCGCTCCACTTACTTCAACCACCGCTGCGTGTACTCTGCTGAATGTCTGTCACTGGCTCATCCTTGTCATTTTTCTAAAATTGGTGCTGCTTTATTCTATTTTCAATTTACTAAAATCTATTAGTGTGACGCTCTTCCATCAAAATACAATACATTGCTTGCAAACATAATAGAAGTCCACAAAAAGGCCTTTCACAGCAAGTGAACAGTTGTGTTCACTGTTCACTCTAGTCTGAGGTTTAAATTTTTGGGTAGGAGTGTAGATCCCGCTCCACTTACTTCAACCACCGCTGCGTGTACTCTGCTGAGTGTCTGTCACTGGCTCATCCTTGTCATTTTTCTAAAATTGGTGCTGCTTTATTCTATTTTCAATTTACTAAAATCTATTAGTGTGACGCTCTTCCATCAAAATACAATACATTGCATGCAAACATAATAGAAGTCCACAAAAAGGCCTTTCACAGCAAGTGAACAGTTGTGTTCACTGTTCACTCTAGTCTGAGGTTTAAATTTTTGGTAGGAGTGTAGATCCCGCTCCACTTACTTCAACCACCGCTGCGTGTACTCTGCTGAGTGTCTGTCACTGGCTCATCCTTGTCATTTTTCTAAAATTGGTGCTGCTTTATTCTATTTTCAATTTACTAAAATCTATTAGTGTGACGCTCTTCCATCAAAATACAATACATTGCTTGCAAACATAATAGAAGTCCACAAAAAGGCCTTTCTCAGCAAGTGAACAGTTTGTTCACTGTTCACTCTAGTCTGAGGTTTAAATTTTTGGTAGGAGTGTAGATCCCGCTCCACTTACTTCAACCACCGCTGCGTGTACTCTGCTGAGTGTCTGTCACTGGCTCACTTTGCCATTTGTCTAAAATTGGTGCTGCTTTATTCTATTTTCAATTTACTAAAATCTATTAGTGTGACGCTCTTCAATCAAAATACAATACATTGCTTGCAAACAAATAGAAGTCCACAAAAAGGCCTTTCACAGCAAGTGAACAGTTGTGTTCACTGTTCACTCTAGTCTGAGGTTTAAATTTTTGGTAGGAGTGTAGATCCCGCTCCACTTACTTCAACCACCGCTGCGTGTTACTCTGCTGAGTGTCTGTCACTGGCTCATCCTTGTCATTTTCTAAAATTGGTGCTGCTTTATTCTATTTTCAATTTACTAAAATCTATTAGTGTGACGCTCTTCCATCAAAATACAATACATTGCTTGCAAACATAATAGAAGTCCACAAAAAGGCCTTTCACAGCAAGTGAACAGTTGTGTTCACTGTTCACTCTAGTCTGAGGTTTAAATTTTTGGTAGGAGTGTAGATCCCGCTCCACTTACTTCAACCACCGCTGCGTGTACTCTGCTGAGTGTCTGTTACTGGCTCATCCTTGTCATTTTTCTAAAATTGGTGCTGCTTTATTCTATTTTCAATTTACTAAAATTATTAGTGTGACGCTCTTCCATCAAAATACAATACATTGCTTGCAAACATAATAGAAGTCCACAAAAAGGCCTTTCCAGCAAGTGAACAGTTGTGTTCACTGTTCACTCTAGTCTGAGGTTTAAATTTTTGGTAGGAGTGTAGATCCCGCTCCACTTACTTCAACCACCGCTGCGTGTACTCTGCTGAGTGTCTGTCACTGGCTCATCCTTAGTCATTTTTCTAAAATTGGTGCTGCTTTATTCTATTTTCAATTTACTAAAATCTATTAGTGTGACGCTCTTCCATCAAAATACAATACATTGCTTGCAAACATAATAGAAGTCCACAAAAAGGCCTTTCACAGCAAGTGAACAGTTGTGTTCACTGTTCACTCTAGTCTGAGGTTTAAATTTTTGGTAGGAGTGTAGATCCCGCTCCACTTACTTCAACCACCGCTGCGTGTACTCTGCTGAGTGTCTGTCACTGGCTCATCGTTGTCATTTTTCTAAAATTGGTGCTGCTTTATTCTATTTTCAATTTACTAAAATCTATTAGTGTGACGCTCTTCCATCAAATTACAATACATTGCTTGCAAACATAATAGAAGTCCACAAAAAGGCCTTTCACAGCAAGTGAACAGTTGTGTTCACTGTTCACTCTAGTCTGAGGTTTAAATTTTTGGTAGGAGTGTAGATCCCGCTCCACTTACTTCAACCACCGCTGCGTGTACTCTGCTGAGTGTCTGTCACTGGCTCATCCTTGTCATTTTTCTAAAATTGGTGCTGCTTTATTCTATTTTCAATTTACTAAAATCTATTAGTGTGACGCTCTTCCATCAAAATACAATACATTGCTTGCAAACATAATAGAAGTCCACAAAAAGGCCTTTCACAGCAAGTGAACAGTTGTGTTCACTGTTCACTCTAGTCTGAGGTTTAAATTTTTGGTAGGAGTGTAGATCCCGCTCCACTTACTTCAACCACCGCTGCGTGTACTCTGCTGAGTGTCTGTTACTGGCTCATCCTTGTCATTTTTCTAAAATTGGTGCTGCTTTATTCTATTTTCAATTTACTAAAATATATTAGTGTGACGCTCTTCCATCAAAATACAATACATTGCTTGCAAACATAATAGAAGTCCACAAAAAGGCCTTTCTCAGCAAGTGAACAGTTGTGTTCACTGTTCACTCTAGTCTGAGGTTTAAATTTTTGGTAGGAGTGTAGATCCCGCTCCACTTACTTCAACCACCGCTGCGTGTACTCTGCTGAGTGTCTGTCACTGGCTCATCCTAGTCATTTTTCTAAAATTGGTGCTGCTTTATTCTATTTTCAATTTACTAAAATCTATTAGTGTGACGCTCTTCCATCAAAATACAATACATTGCTTGCAAACATAATAGAAGTCCACAAAAAGGCCTTTCACAGCAAGTGAACAGTTGTGTTCACTGTTCACTCTAGTCTGAGGTTTAAATTTTTGGTAGGAGTGTAGATCCCGCTCCACTTACTTCAACCACCGCTGCGTGTACTCTGCTGAGTGTCTGTCACTGGCTCATCGTTGTCATTTTTCTAAAATTGGTGCTGCTTTATTCTATTTTCAATTTACTAAAATCTATTAGTGTGACGCTCTTCCATCAAAATACAATACATTGCTTGCAAACATAATAGAAGTCCACAAAAAGGCCTTTCACAGCAAGTGAACAGTTGTGTTCACTGTTCACTCTAGTCTGAGGTTTAAATTTTTGGTAGGAGTGTAGATCCCGCTCCACTTACTTCAACCACCGCTGCGTGTACTCTGCTGAGTGTCTGTCACTGGCTCATCCTTGTCATTTTTCTAAAATTGGTGCTGCTTTATTCTATTTTCAATTTACTAAAATCTATTAGTGTGACGCTCTTCCATCAAAATACAATACATTGCTTGCAAACATAATAGAAGTCCACAAAAAGGCCTTTCACAGCAAGTGAACAGTTGTGTTCACTGTTCACTCTAGTCTGAGGTTTAAATTTTTGGTAGGAGTGTAGATCCCGTTCCACTTACTTCAACCACCGCTGCGTGTACTCTGCTGAGTGTCTGTCACTGGCTCATCCTTGTCATTTTTCTAAAATTGGTGCTGCTTTATTCTATTTTCAGTTTACTAAAATCTATTAGTGTGACGCTCTTCCATCAAAATACAATACATTGCTTGCAAACATAATAGAAGTCCACAAAAAGGCCTTTCACAGCAAGTGAACAGTTGTGTTCACTGTTCACTCTAGTCTGAGGTTTAAATTTTTGGGTAGGAGTGTAGATCCCGCTCCACTTACTTCAACCACCGCTGCGTGTACTCTGCTGAGTGTCTGTCACTGGCTCATCCTTGTCATTTTTCTAAAATTGGTGCTGCTTTATTCTATTTTCAATTTACTAAAATCTATTAGTGTGACGCTCTTCCATCAAAATAAATACATTGCTTGCAAACATAATAGAAGTCCACAAAAAGGCCTTTCACAGCAAGTGAACAGTTGTGTTCACTGTTCACTCTAGTCTGAGGTTTAAATTTTTGGTAGGAGTGTAGATCCCGTTCCACTTACTTCAACCACCGCTGCGTGTACTCTGCTGAGTGTCTGTCACTGGCTCATCCTTGTCATTTTTCTAAAATTGGTGCTGCTTTATTCTATTTTCAGTTTACTAAAATCTATTAGTGTGACGCTCTTCCATCAAAATACAATACATTGCTTGCAAACATAATAGAAGTCCACAAAAAGGCCTTTCACAGCAAGTGAACAGTTGTGTTCACTGTTCACTCTAGTCTGAGGTTTAAATTTTTGGTAGGAGTGTAGATCCCGCTCCACTTACTTCAACCACCGCTGCGTGTACTCTGCTGAGTGTCTGTCACTGGCTCATCCTTGTCATTTTTCTAAAATTGGTGCTGCTTTATTCTATTTTCAATTTACTAAAATCTATTAGTGTGACGCTCTTCCATCAAAATACAATACATTGCTTGCAAACATAATAGAAGTCCACAAAAAGGCCTTTCACAGCAAGTGAACAGTTGTGTTCACTGTTCACTCTAGTCTGAGGTTTAAATTTTTGGTAGGAGTGTAGATCCCGCTCCACTTACTTCAACCACCGCTGCGTGTACTCTGCTGAGTGTCTGTCACTGGCTCATCCTAGTCATTTTTCTAAAATTGGTGCTGCTTTATTCTATTTTCAATTTACTAAAATCTATTAGTGTGACGCTCTTCCATCAAAATACAATACATTGCTTGCAAACATAATAGAAGTCCACAAAAAGGCCTTTCACAGCAAGTGAACAGTTGTGTTCACTGTTCACTCTAGTCTGAGGTTTAAATTTTTGGTAGGAGTGTAGATCCCGCTCCACTTACTTCAACCACCGCTGCGTGTACTCTGCTGAGCTGTCTCACTGCCTCATCCTTCACATTTTTCTCGAATTGGTGCTGCTACATTCTATTTCAAATAATTCAAATCTATTACAGTGACGTGCTTCCATCCGTATACAATACATTGGTTGCAAACAATATAGAAGTACACAAACGGGCCTTTCACAGCTACTGAACATGGGTTTTTAATTTTTAACTAAAATATGTATTTTTTCAAATTACACAAATATAAGTAATTTTGAAGAGGAATAGTCCTACATCCATTGTTTGCACAATATTACAGGTGTACATCATGTCCCTTAATCAACAATGTATTATTATATTTACTTGTATGCTTTTATTTAAAAGCCAAGAACACAGAAGGATAACCTTCGCACTGCAGCTGTTGTCAAAGTTCAACCCACATTATGCACTTCCAACATTGCAGCATTTGAGGCATGTTGTGAGTTGGATTTGTCAAAGTTATGGAGTGAGAAGGTTTACCATCAGTACCCTATAGCATAAGTATGCTTTTGTGTTAGCATTTGTGTTAGACATGTGGATATCTGCCATAATATGTCACAATTATTTAGTTACAGATTTGTTACCAACACTAATCATTGAATGGTTTTAAATGTGACGTTTCACTTGTTTACAGCTTAGAAATAATGGTGTAGCCTGATATCTATGTGTAGCACTAGCCACTTTAACATGTCATGTTTTTTTCAACATGTGTAGCTAGGTAGCAGTATTTTTTGCGGACACACAGCAGGTGAACAGCAGGCGTTACTGAACCCCACAAACACACTCATCGATTGTTTTGATCTGTGCATCCAACACTTCTGAGCCCAGGGTCAAGGAGGGTGTAGCCTGAGGCCTAGTATGAGATGTTTGAACTTTAATTTGAACTTTAATTTGGAGTTAGCAGCATTAATTTTTGTCAGACACACAGCAGGGGAACAGCAGGCGTTACTGAACCCCTCTATCACTATAGCTTGTGTATTGGTCTGTGGACACGACACTTCTGAGCAGCAACTGGCAGTGTTGTAGCCCAGGGAGTATAGCTCAGGTGGTAGAAAGATGAACATAACAGGAGACATGGAAAACGTTGCCAACCAGTTAGTTAATCTGAAACGGACAGGCAAATTCAGGCGAGATCCATGCCTAGTTCATTTTCAGAAAAGTAAGCCGTTCTACATTATCGGAGGATAGTCGCATGCAACGGTCTGTTAGTACACCACCTGCAGCAGTAAAGACGCGCTCCGATAATACACTGGCAGCAGGGCAAGCCAGCACCTCCAATGCATACTGGCTAAGCTCTGGCCATGTATCCAGCTTAGAGACACAAAACTTGAATGGGGAAGAGCCATCTGGGAGTACACTGAGAGGGAAAGACATGTAGTCTGTCACCATCTTACGGAAATGTTGCCTCCTGCTGACTGGAGCCGTCTCGGATGGTGTAGACATTGGTGGCGCTGCGGCAAAACTTCGCCACATTTGGAGCATACTGTTCTTGCCCTGTGCAGAGGCGCTGCTTGTGCTCCCTCTTGTTGCAGAGCTGTCTCCACTGCCTCGACGCACAGAGCTGCTTTGTAAAGCAGTAGCAGCAGTGCTCTCGGCTGGAATGGAGAACATTATGGATTGCACCAGTGTGTCTTGGTACTTCCGCATTTTACGCTCCCGGTTCAACGGTGTGATGAGGCTTTGTAAGTTGTCCCGGTAGCGAGGGTCTAGGAGGGTGTACACCCAATAATCAGACGTGGTGTGAATGTGTTCGATGCGGCGGTCGTTTCTCAGGCACTGCAGCATGAAATAAACCATGTGCTGCAGACTCCCAACTGGCCAAGAAACGTTGTCCCCTGCAAGAGGCGTCATCTCTGCCTGCTGTGCATCACCCCACCCTTGGTCTACATACTGACTAGAGCATTGTCTACCTCCCTCTGGAGCTATGTCTTCCTCCTCCATTGACTCCTCCTCATCCTCCTCACAAAGTCCTTCAAATACATAAAAATTTACAAAATTTAAAACTCAAAATTTAAAAACATTGTATCATAATTCTGTAACATCAGTTTATGGAAACACAATAGCATTACAAAAGGATAGACAAAAACTGTACATTATATGCTTTGTAAATACATTAAAAGTTTGGAATGGTTATGAAAATATAGACAGCGACTCTGGAGGTTCAATTGTTGATACAGCATGGTACTTTGAAAGTCCTCCAGCCCTTTGTGAGGAACCACGTTGCTCTGACTGTCCAGAAGGTGATGGAATTTGTGACTCCTCATCCTCCACCTCTTCCAAAACCTCATGCCTTAGTGCTTGCAGTGTTTTTTGAAGCAGGCAGATAAGGGGGACAGTCAGGCTGACTAGTGCATCATCTGCACTCGCCATCCGCGTTGACTTATCAAACGCACGCAAAACGTGGCAGATGTCCTTCATAGAGTCCTTCGCCACTCATTACACTGGCTGGCCATTCATTATAGGATCCAATTCTAATTACTGGTTCTCACCAACAAAGCTCTCCACAGTGCAGCACCCCCCTACATCTCCTCCCTCATTTATATTTATCGGCCTAACCGACTGCTGCACTCTGCAAACGACCTTCGACTAACCTCTGCACTAATCCGTACCTCCCACTCCCAACTCCAAGACTTCTCCCGCGCTGCGCCAATCCTCTGGAATGCTCTACCCCAAGAAATTAGGACTATCCGCAATTTGGATGGTTTCAGGCGCTCCCTCAAAACACATTTGTTCACAGTGGCCTATCACATTCACTAATCAAAGTCATTCTATGTGTAAGTCTGTGTGTGTAGCCCATTCACTATCTCCATGCATCCCTCACTCCCTTAAAATGGCTGGACCATCATTTTAAAAACACCATTGTATATAAACACCTGTACTTTGTATCTCCCCCACCTCATTGTAGATTGTAAGCTTTCACCAGCAGGGGCGGCTGATTTTGCTTTAATTATTGTATTGTTAACGTTGTTACTTATGACTTGTACAGCGCCACTCGCAAGATCAGTACCCGGCTACACAACATTGACCCAATGGGCAGTGAGGGAAAGGTATTGTCCCTGGCCATGGGTGTTAGAACCCTCTTGTTAGGTTTTGTTTCAGTTTGCTGGTCACATGACCTTTTTTCCCTATTTAGTCTGGCTCCGCCCTTCTGGCTTTGCTTGACTTCATTGTATTATCTACTGTTAAGCTAGCCGGGTGCTTAGGTGCCTTAATCTGTCAGTTTTGCTTGATGTTAGGATCGCAAAGTATTTATTTTTCTGTTTAATTATCCATGCTACAATTTATGTTAGGAGGTGTCCACCTTTTCTCCCAGTCCCTAGATCTTGTAGGGATTACTCCCTCGCAACTATAGGTCTTCGTTCACACTAGATGAGGACTTTAGCGGGTCTGGTCGCAGGATCAGGTTCCCCGTTACATCGTAGGGATTCAGCTTAGTTGTATTGTAGGGACAGAATTCCCTTCTTTCCTTACTGGTTGTAGCAGATCATAACAATGGGTACTGGTCCACGCATCGGTGGTCAGGTGGACCTTGCTACTGAGGGCGTTTAGTAGCGCATGTTTAATTTTTCCCTCAACATGCTTTTGCAGACCAGGGACGGCTTGCCTGCTGAAATGAAATCGGCTTGGCACATTGTATTGTGGGACTGACAATGATATTCAGTTACGGAAACTGTCTGTCTCCACCAGCCTGAATGACAGCATTTCAAGGGACAGGAGTTTTGCAATGCCAGCATTCAGAGCCTGTGCTCGTGCATGGTTTGCGGAGTATGGCCGTCTTTTATCCCATGCCTGTGCTACCGATGGCTGTTTTGTGGCCTGGGAGTGTGAGGATGACAGGGAACTTGCTGCTGTGTGTGGAATAACAGTTTGTCTCTGGACAACAGTGGCCGAGGTTCTCCATGGCGATCCTGTGAGGAAGCAGAACCAGCTGTGTGTGAGCTCGATGAAGAGGCTTCAACACAACCTGAAGATGTAGGTGCTGCTGTAGGTTGGCCTACATCTCCAGTGTGTCTTTGTAACTCAACTACGTGCTTTGTCCGCACATGTTTCCACATATTTGTGGTATTGAGGTGACTGACACTTTTAGCTAATTTTAATTTTTGATTACACAGCTTGCATTTGACATAGCAAATATCATGTGCAAGTATGTGAAAAAATAACCACGCAGTGCAAGTCCTGGGAGCGCACGTTTTGACTTTTGGAAGACAACTGCTCCGAACAGGTGCCAAACTGGAGGCTACAGGCAACCGAGTCTGCAGCCTAACTCTCCCTCCTGTTTGTACCGTTGGGGCAATGTCTTCCTTCTATCACTAACCACTTCTCTAGGCCTCTCACAGCTTTCAACCAAAGTACTGGTTCTCAGCCACAAAGCTATCCACAGTGCAGCACCCCTCCTACATCTCCTCCCTCATTTCTATCTATCGGCCTAACCGACTGCTGCACTCTGCAAACGACTTTCGACTAACCTCTGCACTAATACGTACCTCCCACTACCGACTCCAAGACTTCTCCCGCGCTACGCCAATCCTCTGGAATGCTGTACCCCAAGAAATTAGGACTATCCACAATTTGCATGGTTTCAGGCACTCCCTCAAAACACATTTGTTCAGAGCGGCCTATCACATTCACTAATCAAAGTCATTCTATGTATTCTGTGTAAGTGTGTATGTGTGTGTGTGTCTCTAGCCCATTCACTATCTCCATCCCTCAGTCCCTTAAGATGGCTGGACCATCATTGTAAATGCACCATTGTATATAAACACCTATACTTTGTATCTCCCCCACCTCATTGTACATTGTAAGCTGTCACGAGCAGGGGCGACTTATTTAGCTTAAATTATTGTATTGTTAACGTTGTTACTTATGACTTGTGTTCTTAAACTGCAAAACTGTAAAGCGATGCGTAATATGATGGCGCTATATAAATTAATATTATTATTATTAGGATTCCTCTGAGCTGCTCCCACCACCTTCCTGTTCCTCACGCCATGTTGGGTCTTGGACCTCATCATCTCCACTACCCTCTTCCAACACCTGCTGTTGGGTGGTCTGGCCAGCACCATGCTCAACAGAAACTGGCACCTGAGTCTCATCATCATCAGATGCGTTCTGCGGTGTGCTGACCATCGGCACTGTCTCACCCGCCTCTTCAGATTCAGAGAGACACAGCTGTTGCGCATCACTGCATACTCCCTCTTCACATTACAGAATGCTGCTTGGCTGGGCCCCTGTTTGCAAGCCAATAGATTCTGAGAACAGAAGCAGACACTCAGCTGGCTCCTGTACAGAACTCTCTGACTGCCTGGGCAATTTGCCAGGCGGTGAAGAGACAGATGGTTGCTCAACAGTGCTGTGGTCCTGAGAGGAGGTGGAAGCAATAATTGAAGTCGATGCATTGGCTGACATCCAAACAACAACGGCTTCAATTTGTTCTTCCCGCAGCAGGGGGGTACTCCGAGCTCCTACAAAAGTGCGCATAAAGGAACGCTCACGGGGAAAACTGGTGGATGCTGTGTCACTGGGGGCCGCAGCGGCCACAGAATCCCCACGTCCTCTCCCTGAAGAAACTCCACGGCCACGACCACGTGCCTTACTCCCTGCCTTCTTCATCTTGGTAGATTGATAAAGAAAGTCTGAAAAGTTATAAGGTCTAAGTGTGGTTATTCCGCAGAGACTGCAGTGAACACTGCACACAACTGTTCACTACCCAACGCGTCTCAGCAGGAAGGCAGTCTGTGCGTCAAAACAAAGGCGCAAGCATACATCCATGTACCCTGTTTATAAAGCTATATAAAAAATTATGTAGTAGTGACGCACACTTTATTGAGGTACAGTATTACATCGCCATTCACCATCTGTGGCTATGCAGTCTCATCTATATATACCTTATCTATCCGTTGTCATGCTTGCAAGTCGACAGTCAGCCATAAATAGCAATTTTCACTATGCACTATGCACTTTTTAAAGGTTATGTTTGTTAATAAAAATGATTATTGCCACATATTATGAGTATTACATGATGGAAATTGTATAATTTTGTATAAACTGTTTAGTGACATTATTCAGCAAATGGAACATTTTAGTAATATCACAGATAACTTGTAATGCTGATGATGTTTTGAAGTCAGACATTCATTGTCTATACAATAAAAATGGTGTACATACTGTTACTTATGCATCATTAATGGATTCAGATATGTACTTGTATGCTTTTATGTACAACCGTATAGCAGATTCCTTAACTAATTCCACTTCATATGTAAAGCGCCATGGAATAAATGGCGCTATATAAATATATAATAATAATAATAATAATTTATTTTGTGGTTTGCATTGCTGTTCAACATGTTAATGTATGTGTTTATGTTTGTCAATTCTTTATTTATCTAGATATTAGTTTAAATGAAATCATCATCTTATGGTAGTAAAGGTTATCTTTCTCTTGTTTGAAGTATAGACATTTAAAATTGACAGGTAACAAGGAAATTACTTGATCTAGTATTTAAACATCCTCCTTGACCCTGGGCTCCAACACCGCCAGTTGTTGCTCGGAAGTGCTGTTAGCACAGTCAACATTTGCTCCTGTGTTACTGGGGTTCAGTAATGTCAGCTGTTCCCCTGCTGTGTGTACGTCAAAAAGTCCTGCTGCCTCCACCCTGTTGTCTTCTCATCCCTGGGCTCCAACACCGCCAGTTGTTGCTCGGAAGTGCTGTTAGCACAGTCAACACTTGCTCCTGTGTTACTGGGGTTCAGTAATGTCAGCTGTTCCCTGCTGTGTGTACGTCAAAGTCTGCTGCCTCCACCTGTTGTCTTCTCATCCCTGGGCTCCAACACCGCAGTTAGCTCGAAGTGCTGTTAGCACAGTCAACACTTGTCCTGTGTTACTGGTCAGTAAGTCAGTGCCTCGTTGTGCCATTGGCTCTTTTCCTTCTGCTGCCCTCCGGGTTCCAGTACCGTCAGCTGGTTCTCCGCAGTGCCTTTGGCCTAGGTGCCTTCATCTCGGTATCCGAGTTCCAGCAACGTCTGCTGGTCCTTGGTAGTGCTTTGGAGCACAGGTACCTCCTGCTTAGTAACCGTGTCCCTGTAACGTCAGCTGGTCCTCGGTTGTGCCATTGGCTCTTTTCCTTCTGCTGCCCTCCGGGTTCCAGTACCGTCAGCTGGTTCTCCGCAGTGCCTTTGGCCTAGGTGCCTCCATCTCGGTATCCGAGTTCCAGCAACGTCTGCTGGTCCTTGGTTGTGCTTTGGAGCACAGGTACCTCCTGCTTAGTAACCGTGTCCCAGTAACATCAGCTGGTCCTCGGTTGTGCCATTGGCTCTTTTCCTTCTGCTGCCCCTCCGGGTTCCAGTACCGTCAGCTGGTTCTCCGCAGTGCCTTTGGCCTAGGTGCCTCCATCTCGGTATCCGAGTTCCAGCAACGTCTGCTGGTCCTTGGTAGTGCTTTGGAGCACAGGTACCTCCAGCTTAGTAACCGTGTCCCAGTAACGTCAGCTGGTCCTCGGTTGTGCCATTGGCTCTTTTCCTTCTGCTGTCCCTCCGGGTTCCAGCACAGTCAGCTGGTCCTCGTTACTTGCATTGGCTCTTGTACCTTCTGCTACATTTACAAATTGAAGATTTTTTAAATGTTTTTTTGGGTAATCACTCTGGATCTCCAACAATGAAGACGACGACCCTGATGACCACCCCGAAGAAGATGACGACCACAAGGACGATGAGCATCAAGCCAACCAGCCTAAACACCATCACAAAGAAGAAATAAAAGATTACCAAACAGGACTAAGAAGGTTAAGACAAACTACAAGATACAGAACAAGAGACTTAAGAACAATAAGCAGAAGAACATGAAGTATAAGACCAAAATGAAGAGCAAAATATATGCTCTAAATTATAAGCAGAAGAAGACTAAGCAGTGTATGGGGGTGAGTCCGTTCCTCCTCGTGGTGCCCCTGGAAAATGCCTGCTGCTGCAGGCTAAACTGAACACGGACAAATACTGTTGTAATTTAAATCTTTTGTGACAGCAAGAACGGAAGGATGAAAAATTCATACTTTGACAGATTACAAGTACAGGATTCTCTGTCACAAATAAGAATATGATGAAGAAGATGAAGCAGAATATGAATAAGAATAATAGTTTAATAAGAAGAATATGAGTAATGTTAACAAAGATGAATAGCAAGAAGTTTAAGAAGAAGATAAAGAAGGTGAAGATGAAGAATAATTTGATGAAAAAGATGATGCTGCAGAAGATTATGAAGGAGAAAGTGTGTGAAAAGTTAAAAAGGTGAAGATGAAGAGCATGGAAGTTGTGTAATATACATATTTGCCAAAATATAAAAAACGTTAACATTGTCAATTTCTTCGTCAATCCGAACATCTTTAAAAAAAAAAATATTTATGCTATTCCATTTGATTGGGTTAAACATCTATGCCTTTAATGTCTCCTCAACCTTCCCCAATACATTCTACACTACTCTTTGTTGTTTTCCTTCATGTACAATTAACCAACAAGGCAAGAATGGGTTTTTTTTAATTCCGATATTTTGCTCCCATAGACTTACATTGGATTTCCGGTATCGGTATCGGGTATCGCCGATATTTTTGGGGTATCGGCGATACCATTCCGATTCCGATACTTTTGGATATCGGAAAGTATCGCTCAACTCTAGTTGTGACTGTCACACAGTTGCATCACATGCAGTTGTGGTGTTGAACAGCTGATGAGCAGGATCGATCCAGATACCCGGGTTCCCGCGGCAGCTTGTTTGGTAAGCGCTTTACCTTGCCGAATACGGAGGGAGCTGAAGATATTCGCTCATGTCTAGTTGATCCTACAATCCTCAGAGATTACACCAAAGAATCACATTCTATTTAACTATAAATTAGAAAATGACATGGGTTTTAGCCAGAAAATTAAGACAATTTTTTTCTCTTTTTCTCACTCTTATGCAATCCGTTTTTTTTAAACAGCATCAGATGTTAATCATTTACAAGGCCATTTACAGTGTCTTATGTTACAGAAGTTCAATGTGTCCAAAAAAACAAAACAGATACTAGACTATGGCCGGGATCACACATGCGAGAAAATCGTCCGATGCTCGCATGTGAAATTCCAGCTCTGGTGCCGGCACTCGGGAGTGGAGCGAGCGGCTGCATATAAATACATGCAGCCGCGCTCTCCACTCCCGAGTGCTGGCGCCAGAGCTGGGATTTCACATGCGAGCATCGGACGATTTCCTCGCATGTGTGATCCCGGCCTAAGGGCTCATACTCACATGCGAGGAAAGCGTCCGATGCTCGCATGTGAAATCCCAGCTCTGGCGCTGGCACTCGGGAGTGGAGCAAGCGACTGCATATAAATACATGCAGCCGCGCTCTCCACTCCCGAGTGCCGGCGCCAGAGCTGGGATTTCACATGCGAGCATCGGACGCTTTCCTCGCATGTGAGTATGAGCCCTAAGGCTCTGTACGGTACCCAATTTTTTTAGTTCACCTATAGACTTGTATGGGTGAGTTTCATCCAGTTTAAGGAAGAAACTAATACATACTGCAGTCTTTTTCTCATGCAGATTTGGACAGTGAAAAAAATCGCTCATTTGTACTGCATTATTAAATAACATTGGTCCGAGAGCTGTTTCACAGATAGCATATGGACTGAAAAGACAGGCGAGTGAATGAGCTTCAAGGGAAATCATTTTCATGTAGAAATTGTTGAATCCTGATGGATCCATTCAACGTTAATTGGAATTTAGGGATTTGGGATTTTTGGGAGGGTACAAAGAATAGGATTACAAAAAATAAAAATACCAAAAAGTCTGACTGAACCTCAATAGAACCCACTGTTGCTAATTAAAAAAAAGTCAAATAATGTGAAGTATACCCATTGACGAAAACTCTTTGACGGAAGTATCACTCATGCACTGCTGATGACGGACCAAAAATGTATAAAATAAAAACATTTATTGTGCAGGTTTCAGGAGTCAATGCATTTTGAGGTCACACAGGACCTCTTCATCAGGACGTTGCTTTTGAGCGACCATACCAGGTTAGTGGATCCTTATCCCTTGACACCCCATGGTCATCACGTAAGACCCTATTGCGCTTTTTTGTTCCCAGTTTCTCATCTTCAAACATACCCATTTTAGCACATTCTCCTATAATTAATTGTACTGCATCAAAGTCTTCTTGATTAAAGTGAACCCATAACTTAGTTTGGGGCCAATATACCATGAGCGTGTTGTTATTCAGCTTGGAAAAAGATTTATTCATTTCAAGTTGAGTACAGGAGATGAGTCCAATAACATTGGACACATGGAGATTGGGCATTAGACCTGAGCTTGTGCATGCGCTCATGTCAAAATTGCACTGGTGTAAAAAAAAACTGATCATAATCAAATCAATCTACTTCACAGTAGTGTCAGTGCTTTAATTAAAAATATTAATAATAATAATAATATATCATTTAATATTTTTATAAAAACTGAAAATTTTGGAAAATGAAGTTGATGGGAAAAAGATGAAATTTTGTTGGCTTGGCTGTAGAATTCTTGTTGTTCTATGAAGGATACATTATATGTCCTCTGTATCCAATAAAGTCTTAGCACATCAAAGCCACCATAAAAGTGAATAATAAGATAATCTGTGATTCAACAATATGTATAAATCTATGGTTAGAGGGTATATTTAGCATATTAACCCATGGCAAAAAAAAATAATATACTGTATTGTGTTAATCTTCAAAGATTCACCTTATACCATTCTCACTGAAGAGCAGATAAAAGGAGAAGAAAATGATATTCTTTGTTATATTACATGGTAGTGTTATGATCATATCACAATTTACTGATTTGATTTTTGAAATGCAGGTTAACATTTTAGAGTCTGACAGGCGTATAATGAGTGTAAATCAGGGAGAAAGCTTCACTAGAAAACTCACGGGAAACAAAAGAAAACACAAATACAGTGAAATCCAGGCTGGAAGCATTTCCATGCACACTAATACTGTATATTATTTCCTAGCCCTGCTGTGCAGCTGTTTTATGTGATGAGATAAATACCGGCAAATAAGAAGCAATGTAGACAGCATGAGTGCTGGTCAATTGTCTACATCAAAGGGTAAGTGCACAAGATCAAGAATTGCTGTTTGTTCAGGCATCATACCCGGGCCGGCGGCAGCACCCGGCGCACCCGATCAAGTGCCTGGGCCCTGAGCAGGCGGGGGGCCCACTCACAGTCGGGGACACCGGCATACTATGGGGGCCCGGTGCCTCGAGCAGCGCAGCGGCCAGTGAGGAGAGGTGTAATGTATGAAGTAAGTGAAATGTTTGGCATTGTACTACACCTATATTTCTCTGCCGTATCTGTGCATCATGAATCATGGTCTGTGTTAAAGGGGCCCATTGAGACTCTTTCGCCCGGGGCCCATGAAAACCTGGAGCCGACCCTGGATTCATACCTGCGTGAAAGCATGTGAAATCTGCACTTCAATCTGTACCTGAGGTCACTGTCAGGTCACCTGTGTTTTTGCTTGCATTTTTGATGCATTTTGCTTGCGTTTTTGATCCATTTTTTCACTGCATGAGGTTTTTTGTTCACTTGAAATATAGCTATTGAAAGTTGGTTTGTGGGAAGGAAAAAAATAATAATTTCCTGTTTGCAAAGATCCTGCTGCCCTGGATCCCAGTGTAATGCCATTCTAACTAAAGAGCATTGTACTGCACTTGATATTTCTCATTCTAAGGCTGGAGTCAAACTAGCGTAGTATATACTAATGACCCACTACTGCGAGCGGGAGCCGAGTGTCATGCTACTGTGCTCAGATCCCCTCACACAGTGGCAATACTTCTGTAAAACTGTAAGGGTATGTGCACACGTTGCGGATTGTGCTGCTGATCCGCTGCAGATCCACTAGTGATGTACAGTACAATGTAGCACAATGGGGAAAAAAAAAACGCTGTGCACATGCTGCAGATTTTTTCGCACGGATTTGCTGTGGATTTAAATCTGCAGCATGTCAATTCTTTGTGCGGAATCCATAAATCAATATAAAAATCCGCAGGTGTAAAACCGCAGGGGAAGTCCGCACAAAAGCCGCAGAAAATCCGCAGTAAATCTGAAGGTAAATCCGCGCGGAAAAATCCGCAATGCGAAACGGGGCCTAACTGGCTCTCCTTTGTTTCTCATTGATGAAAGGCTTTTCTCTAGCTTTACATGACTTGAGCCCTGCCTCTAGGAGCCTGTTACGAACTGTTCTTGCTGTGCACTTCACCCCAGCTGCCATTTGCCATTCCTTTTGTAAGTCACTTGATGTCATCCTGCAGTTGCTGAGTGACATTCTATTAAGATGACGGTCAACCCGGTCAGTGGAGAGTCTCTTTCGCCCTCTGCCAGTCTAGCTTTGTTGCCCCCAATGTCTGCTGCTTGACCTTGTTGTAATGGACTGCCGTCTTACAAATTTTAAGGATGGAGGCAACATGACGATCACTCAAGACTTTTCTTTTCAACTCCTTTGGCATGGCTAAAAGTTTTTTTTCATTCCTATTACCGTATATACTCATGTATAAGCTGACCCGTGTATAAGCCGACCCCCCTAATTTTGCCACAAAAAACTGGGAAAACCTATTGACTCGCTATAAGCCGGGTGTATAAACCACCGTCCTGCTCTGTGCTGCCCCGTCCTTCTCCTTGCTCCCCATCCAGCTCAGTGTTCCCCCATTCTCCTCTGTGCTCCCCCCTCCTGCTCCGTCCTCCGCTGTGCTCCCCCTTCCTGTTCCGTCCTCCTGTGCCCCCGTCCTGCTCTGTGCTCCTATGTGCTTTCCATCCTCCCCCTCGTCCTGCTCCGTGCTCCTCTGTGCCCTCCATCCTCCCCCCGTCCTGCTCCGTGCTCCTCTGTGCTCTCCATCCTCCCCCCGTCCTGCTCTGTGCTCCTCTGTGCTCTCCATCCTCCCCCCATCCTGCTCCGTGCTCCTCTGTGCCCTCCATCCTCCCCCCCGTCCTGCTCCGTGCTCTGTGCCCTCCATCCTCCCTGTTGTGAATGGACTTGAAATGAGTTCTGAGCAGAGGCTCCCTCTGGTGGTTACAAGCGGTACTGGACTGTCCAGTGAAGATTGTGAGGAGTGGGAATCAGGTGTTACTGACTGGTCTTGTATAAGGGAGTCGCCTTCCCATCAGGGTTGCCGGTGATCAATTGTTCTGGTCTCAATCCTTGAGTCCTGTTTCCTTTGTAGCCTGCTGTGTCGTGTCTGCATCTCCTGCTAACAGATAAGACATTTTCTTCTTTTTGTTTTTGTGCTTGATTTTTGCATTTTGTCCTGCACTTCTGTGAGGGCCTTCAGGGTCCCCTCTGTGGGCTTTTGCCCTCTCAGTTTAGTTCAGCCACTGATGTTTGTACTTTTGCTTTTTCCAGTTTTTTCAGTGGCTGCTGTTTTGATTTTGTTACACCAGAGAACTAATTTAGGTGGTAGAGGTCGTGTGATCTCAGGTGATTTTGAAATTAGTAGAGTTGGTGCTTTTCAGGGTTTTTTGGGATTGCAGTAAGTGCCCTTCCTATCCTTTTCTATTTAGGTAGTTTGGGCCCCAACGTTTGCTCATACTATTTTCTGTCTGTGTCTGTATTTCATCTTGTCTAACCGCCATTACATGTTTGGGGGCTTTCTATGTTCTTTGGGGATCTGCTCCGGGGCAGATAGCTTTCCTATATCTATCTTTAGGTGTAGTTAGTTTCTCAGGCTGTGACGAGGCGTCTAGGACCAACGTAGGAACGCTCCACGGCTGCCTCTAGTTGTGGTGGTTAGTCAGGGTACTGCAATCTCATAGATTCCAACTTCTCTGGTGTATTGCCTTTTTTACCTGCACTCCTCAGCTACCGAAACATAACACTCCCCCGTCCTGCTCCGTGCTATGTACTTTCCATCCTCCCCTCCGTCGTGCTCCTCTGTGCTCTCCGTCCTCCCCCCCGTCCTGCTCCGTGCTCATTGTCCTCCTCCATGCTTTCCCCTCCTCCGTTCTCCCCCGTCATACTCACCCTCCCCGTGCCATCGCTGAACGTCTGGCAATCCTGCGTTGTACCCGGCTTCCTGCAGCTCTCCTGTGCTGAGCGGTGACGTAATACCGCTCATTAAGACCATGAATATGGACGCCACACCTATGGGAGTGGCGTCGCGTCCATATTACATGAACTTATTGAGCGGTATTACGTCACCACTCAGCACAGGAGAGCTGCAAGAAGCCGGGTACAACGCAGGATTGCCGGGACGTTCAGCGATGGCACGTGGAGGGTGAGTATGATGTCCCAGTCACCGGCTCCTGCCGCGGCACCCCCTCCCCCGCTGGTTTCTGCCCAATGACTCGTGTATAAGCCGAGGGGGCATTTTCAGCACCAAAAAAGGTGCTGAAAATCTCGGCTTATACCCGAGTATATACGGTACTTTTGGGATATTACTAGCACTTGTTTTGCCATCCAGCTTGTCCTATTACAAGAGGATTGTGAACACCACAGCAGGGTTTTTTTTTTATACTTTCCTTTGTTAAATAAGATTTGGTTCAGGTGATCGCCTAATCAGAAACACATTAAGTAGAATTAGGTGTACTCTGGTTGGAATTCAACTGACACTGGAATGGAATTGCTGTCAGACATGTAGAGAAGCTGATTTTTATAAAACTGTACAGTGGTCTCCTAATTTTTGCCATAGCTGTATATATATATATATATATATATATATATATATATACAGTTACATTACACTTTACAAAAAAGTGTGAAACAACTGAAAAAATGTCTAATATTCCAGGTTCTTCAAAGTAGCCACCTTTTGCTTTGATTACTGCTTTGCACGCAGAAAAGGTGATCGGATGGACTCTACATGCCTAGTTCCAACCGTGAAGCATGGAGGAGGAGGTGTGATGTGTGGGGGTGCTTTGCTGGTGACACTGTTGGGGATTTATTTAAAATTGAAGGCATAGTGAACGAGAATGGCTACTACAGCATCTTGCAGCAGCATGCTATTCCATCTGGTTTGAGTTTAGTTGGACCATCTATTATTTTTCAACAGGACAATGACCCCAAACACACCTCCAGACTGTGTAAGGGCTATTTGACCAAGAAGGAGAGTGTTGGGGTGAAATGCCGGATGACCTGGCCTCCACAGTCACCAGACCTGAACCCAATCGAGATGGTTTGGGGTGAGCTGGACCGCTCACCGCTTCAATTTTGAATAAATCCCCAACAGTTTCACCAGCAAAGCACCCCCACACCATCACGCCACCTCCTCCATGCTTCACGGTGGGAACTAGGCATGTAGAGTCCAGCCGTTCACCTTTTCTGCGTGCAAAGCAGTAATCAAAGCAAAAGGTGGCTACTTTGAAGAACCTAGAATATAAGACACATTTTCAGTTGTTTCACACTTTTTTGTAAAGTGTAATGTATAATTCCACATGTGTAAAATTCATAGTTTTGATGCCTTCAGTGTGATTCTACAATTTTCATAGTCATGAAAATGCAGAAAAATCTTTGAATGAGGTGTGTCCAAACTTTTGGTCTGTACTGTACATATATATATATATATAATATATATATATTGTATACACACACATTTTTTAAAAATGTACACATATACATATATAAGTCTGTCGATCAGCTGATCGAGAGAACTCGGCTGCACGTGACCACCGGGGACGGGATTATCTCTGTTTAGCAGCAACAGCCAGCGCTCTCACAATCAGCTGAACGCGAGAACTTGGCTGTATGTGATTGCTGGGGACAGGGTTATCTCCAGTCACAAGCAAGCAACAGCCAGCGTTCTCAAAATCAGCTGATCGCGAGAACTTGGCTGCACGTGACCACCGGGGAAGGGTTTTTTTGAGATCACCATTAACAGCCTGCATGATGCCATCATCCAGCAAAAGGCATCCAGATGTAGCAGAGTTGTACTCATCATGGGACAGTATATATATATCCTCAGCTGACAGGTAAGGAATAATGTTGTTTATTTTTTTAAGTTTGTTCCAGGAGACAATAGCTTGGCTGATGTCATAAGTATGGTTTAATTAAGATACATTAAAGGATTCTGTGCCTTTATTTCAAATAAAGGATGTAATTCTGCATGTGTGTGTTTTGTACAACATGACTGCAGAATTAGTAATGGATAGGTGTCTTATAGATGCCTTTCCATCACTAAACTGTGGGCTTGATGTCGCCTGACAATAAAAAGGTGACATCACCCCACAAGTATTACATCACTTGCCACACACAACAGGGCAAGTGGAAAAAGAGGGGAAAATTACTATAATTGATGCTATGGATGTGTCAATTGTGGGGCGGCTGTGTGGCTACTATGTTTAGGCTAGAGAGGGCCAAAATCCATGGACCTTGCCAGCCTCATAATACCAGGCAGCAGCTATTAACTTTTTCCTTGGCTGGCTAACAGAAATAGGTTGACCCCACATCATTTTTGTTCGGGGATCCCCCTATTTTTGCTAACCATCCAAGGAAAGCAGACCGCTGCGGCCTGGTATTATCAGGCCGGTAAGGTTCATGGATATTGGATCCTTTCCAGCCTAAAATACCAGCCCGCAGTAGTCTGTTTTACTCTGGCTGGTTAACAAAAATAAAGGAACCCCACATCATTTTTTTTAAATTCTTTATTTAGTAAAAAAAGGTTCAAGGTTGGAAAGACATTACATTCAACTGATCTCTCTCTATGCTTTCTTCAACTTTCTGTGTCATGTACTTTCCGCTGTGTCACTAGACTCATTATTTAAATTAGTACACATGCACAGTAAGGTGCGTAAATGCACATTAATATGCATGTGTTTATCAAGATATATGGATTTACAATTTCTAATGAAGTCTATGGCTAATTTACGCAGCGGAGACTAAGCATCTCTGCTACATAAATTGACATTCTGCGGCTCGTAAACCCACACCGCGGGTGAGTTTATGCAGCTTCAAAAAGAAGCACAGTGGGCATGGGATCTCTATAAATCCCATCCACTGTGCTTGCACTGTACACTGTGTTCCAAATTATTATGCAAATAATATTTTCTCAGATTTTCCCAAATTACCTATATGAATTGCAGTCATTGTAATTTTCCAGTCAAATAACTATTAGAGTACAAGTGAAAGGTTTTTGTACAAACTGCCTATGATAACAGTATATTTTTAAAAAATAAAACACTCAAACTGCACTCAAAATGCATGTTCCAAATTATTATGCACAGCAGAGTTTTCAACCTTTTCATTTTAATAAAGAACAAAAAAATTGTCATTTTTGAAATTATAAGCATCAGCAGGTTATTACAAACTGAAACCAACAGTTTTCAACTCAAAACTTTATTCTAGGTGATGTTACATTTGCACATAGGACCCCTTGTTCGAAAGGAGCTTCTGAACTCTCCCGTCCATTGAATTTGTCAGGTTTTGGATGGTTTCTGCTTCAATTGTTTTGCATGAGGACAGAATACCCTCCCAGAGCTGTTGCTTAGATGTGAACTGCCTCCCGCCATCATAGACACTCCTTTTGATGATGCTCCAGAGGTTCTCAATGGGGTTGAGATCAGGGGAGCATGGGGGCCACACCATAAGTTTGTCCCCTTTTATGCCCATAGCAGCCAGAGATGCAGATGTGTTATGTGCAGCATGAGATGGTGCATTATCATGCATAAAAATGATCTTGCTGCGGAATGCACGGTTCTTCTTCTTGAACCATGGCAGGAATTGCTGTTTGAGAAACTCAACATACACTATGGAGTTCATCTTTACCCCTTCAGGGATCCTAAAGGGGCCGACAATCTCTCTCCCCATGATTCCAGCCCAAAACATTACTCCACCTCCTCCTTGTTGGCGCCGTAGCCGTGTTTGCATGGTGTGTCCATCAACCAGCCATCCTCCACTCCATCCATCTGGACTATCGAGCGTTGCACGGCACTCATCGGTGGACAAAACAGTTTTGAAGTCAGCCTTCATGTATTGTTTGGCCCACTGGAGCCGTTTCTGCTTGTGTGCAGTGGATAGAGGAGGTCGACAGGATGGCTTACGCACAGCTGCAAACCTCTGAAGGACCCTGCATCTTGTTGTTCGGGGGACGTTGGAGGCACCAGCAGCTTCTAAAACTTGTCTGCTGCTATGACAAGGCTTTTTTGCTGCTGCACTTTTAACCTGACGTAATTGCCTGTAGGAAAGAGTCCTTCAATTTTCCCTTATCAGCACGCACACGTGTGTACTGTGAATCAGCTATATACTTCTTGATTGTGCGATGATCACGATGAAGTGTCTTGGCAATGTTGATTGTAGTCATGCCTTGACCTAAACAATCCACAATTTGTTGCTTCTCAGCAGCCAAAACATCCTTTTTCTTTCCCATTTTGGCAGAAATGTAGGCTGATTAATAATGTGGGACAGCCTTCTTAAGTAGTCTTGCCTTTCATTGGACACACCTCCCAAACTAATTAGAACAGGTGTCTTCAATTGCTTACAGTGATATAAAGAGCCCTGACACACATCACCATCAATGAGTTTAACTGACAAACAATAAAAATTCTTACTTATCACTCCTAAACAATTTTTGCATAATAATTTGGAACACAGTGCATAACGCAGCATTTTAAAAGCAGCTAAAGTGTGATGCATCCAACCTGCAGAGTTTACTGATCGTGTGCACAAAAAGGGTATTCCCATCTCAGTCATTTTGGCATATCTAAACCACAGTTGATTTGGGCTCCACTGGTGGAAATCACATCTCTCTTGAGAACAGGGTCCAGCCGCATGCTGCTGTCAGTGAAGAAGTGACCATGATACCATATCTCTGCTTTCATTAAGGCCCCATTCCAGTGAATATACAATAAAAGTATACAATGGTGATACCCTTGTAAGCAGAGCCGGAATGACTTTTGGGAAAAATCTGTCAAATTTCAGATGGGCTATACCAACTTTTCCATCCTCAGGATGCCAAAACTGTTAACAACTACTATAGTGGGGCAGTGAGCTAATAGCTCACAGATAAGCTAGAAGAGGAGAGATGGCAGCTGCGATGAATGAACAGAGAGCCAGGATTAGGTATCATTTTTTCCTATATTATTTTATATTAGAATTTTTCTGAGGACTCTAGTAACAGTGCCACAATCAATGTCGTTAATGGCTGGACCAGACAATCCGGCATTTGCCAGATTTGCCTGATAGCCAGTCAAGCATTGGTACCTGGGCCATCACAGATCAGTGGTTTCTAATAGAGCACAGTTTGATCAGCAGAGTCATTTTCCAGTCCAAGAATAAGACAGTCACATTTTTTACAATTAAAGGTGCTGTGATGCTAAAGAAAAGTATGCTTATTACAGAACCATTCAAGTCAATAGTATTCCTTCAAAAATTTTAAAACCTAAGGAAATTCAAACTATTTAAAGAGGTTATGAAGGACTTTAATTTTTTTTCTTAATGGAATAAGAACCTACAGGATGGTGATCTTTAACTACCTATGCATTCTGGCCAGCGCCACAGAGTGATCACAGAGCACTCCTACTAACAATTCTGTAGCGTCCACTGAGTAGTTGTTATTGACGGTTATTGCCGATGTCACTCTGATTGACAGCCAGCTCTGTTTAACTATGAGGAGCTTCCTGTAAATCAGCATGATGATGTGAGCAGTCAAGCCCCATTAACAGAGCAGCAAGTATGAGGAAGAGCTGCTCTATTGACTACAGGTCAAATGAAACAGCAGAATCTCTGGCAGAAGAGGTTTGTGACTAGACATGGGTGAACCCAAACAGTAAAGTACCGAGCATCTACTGTTCAGGCAAGGACACCAAACACGGACATCACCAGGAAGTCCGTGTTACTGTTCGGCTGCAGCCCCCCGAGCACCGGGTGTTTGTCGCACTGTCATGTGCATGACATTTTTTTTTTAAATTGTTTATTTAGACTACTGACGCAGGCTGATGAATACTCCCATCAGCCGCGGCCTGCTCTCAATGTTATTAGCGGCAGCAGGCTTGGTTAGCTGACGCCAGTGAACGGAGGTAAACTTTATATCCGCAATCACAGCTGTAGGCTCACGCTGTCATTTGACATGATTTTACCACTGATCAGAAGCAGCGTTTGCCGCACTATCATGCACATGACAGTGTCAAACACTGGATGTTCAGGCCCCGAATATCCAGAGGTCACCCATCTTTATTTGTGACCGCTCTGAGCCATCGGCGGACAGAATAGGAAAGTAAAAGCTCACAATAAACTACCTGCGCCTCTACACCAATACAACCATCCAAAAAGGGGGGGGGGACCACAAA
>JARQOD010000001.1:63048083-63063207 GCA_033576555.1 Oophaga sylvatica | reverse complement strand
GCGTAGCTGCAGCCAGTTTGTCCACCGCTACCTCTGCTCCGACATTATCCCATCTCCCACTTCCAGACAAGTTTACGGGTGACAGTAAACTTTGTCGGGGATTCGTGAGTCAGTGCTCTACACAGCTTGAGCTTCTGGCAACACGTTTCCCCACGGAACGGGCACAAGTGGCTTTTATTGTGTCTCTTCTGTTGGGCAGAGCATTGGTATGGGCAACGCCGCTGTGGGAGCGTGGCGATCGTGTGGTGCGGAGTGCTCCTCAGTTTTTGGAGGCTCTGAAAAAGGTCTTTTTAGGACCTCAGGTCACGCACGATACGGCACTCCAACTGCTGGCAATGTCACAGGGCTTGTCCATGGTCAGCCAGTTCTCAGTCCAATTTCGGACTTTGTACTCTGAATTAGAGTGGCCAGATAAAGTTCTTATTCCAGTGTTCTGGAGAGGACTGGCAGACCATGTAAAGGACGCTTTGGCTACCAGGGAGATTTCTGCCACACTGGAGAAACTAATTTCTATATATACCCGCATCGACCTCCGTTTTCACGAGCCGAGATTAGAGCGGACCCAGTGTAGGCAGAGGTTTTGGCTGGCACCCACCTTTGCCAAACCTCTTGAATTTCCCGTTCGGGCGTCCGACTCCCCAGAGACCGTGGAGACTACTCGAGTGGGATCTAAGTCTCGGACCACTCGAGTATCTGTGGTCTGTAGAGTGTGTCAGCAGCCAGGACATTATGCCAACCGATGTGAATAATGTCTTTGGCACTACTGTAGAAACAATTGTGGTGCCTGAGAAGGATCCCAATCCGTATAGTGATATAATATAGTCTCGGCACACACCAATATGATTTAGTGATAGTAATTTAATCAAAATTCAAAAGCCAGTACATACAGACGTTTCGGTCTGAAACACGACCTTCCTCAATGTACTGTAATGCAGAACAAAATGTATAGAAAACAAAACAAAACAATATAAGTTGGGCATAAAAATAAGCATATACAGATATATAATATATATATATAATATGTAGACATATTGTATGATCATGAGCGAATGGGGGATTTTCATTAACATATAATGCTTAAAAACATCCATTGTTATCTCTTCAGGTAAGTAACATAGGAAATATACGCATTTAGAGGTGTATACCAACCCCTATGTGGAGACCACTATAGTGGACTATAGTAGCCTACTATCACCTGGTCTATTAATGCCAGTTACTGGTACGTATATCTCTGTTGCCTATAAGTTCTGGTCTCCACATAGGGGTTGGTATACACCTCTAAATGCGTATATTTCCTGTTACTTACCTGAAGAGATAACAATGGATGTTTTTAAGCATTATATATTAATGAAAATCCCCCATTCGCTCATGATCATACAATATGTCTACATATTATATATATATATATATATATCTGTATATACTTATTTTTATGCCCAACTTATATTGTTTTGTTTTGTTTTCTATACATTTTGTTCTGCATTACAGTACATTGAGGAAGGTCGTGTTTCAGACCGAAACGTCTGTATGTACTGGCTTTTGAATTTTGATTAAATTACTATCACTAAATCATATTGGTGTGTGCCGAGACTATATTATATCATTATGCCAACCGATGTCCCCAGTGAATGAGTAAACGGTCATATCCGTGACCATGGGTGCAGGGTCATTAGACGCGAGGGATTTTGCTCCGAAAGTGCTCTATAAAGGGTTCATCTCTCTAGGTACACCCACTCTTCCCGCCAAGCTTTGTGTGGACTCTGGGGCAGAGGGGAATTTTGTGTCCTCCTCCTTTGCCTCTCACCATTCCATACCGCTGGTGACTATCGCCGAGCCAATATCGGTGAGAGTATTGCATGGAGCAATCATGCCCTCACAAATCACCCACAAGACTATCTCTCTACCTCTGTCTGTTTTCCCTTCTCATCAGGAGAATATATCCCTTTTTGTTCTTCCTGAGGGAATAGATGAGGTTTTGTTGGGATTACCCTGGCTTCGCCACACTTTCCACCATATTGAGTGGTCCTCTGGGAGAATACTGGGTTGGGGTGATCATTGCAGAGACAGATGTCTCAGAGAGGACGTTCAGGTTTCCACCACGGAGATACCCATAGACCTTGCTTCTCTCCCCAAGGTTTATCGGTCATACGCAGACGTGTTCTCCAAAAAGGCAGCGGAGACTCTTCCGTCTCATCGCCCCTATGACTGTCCTATAGACCTCTTGCCTGGAACGGAGCCCCCTCTGGAAAGAGTGTATGCTCTCTCTCTTCCTGAGACAGAGGCTATGTCACAATACATCCAGGAAAATCTGGCTAGAGGGTTTATTAGGAAGTCAGTGTCACCAGCTGGGGCAGAAGAAGAATGGAGAATTACGACCGTGTATAGACTCTAGGGGTCTTAACGCCATTACCGTTAAGAACAAATATTCTTTGCCCCTAATATCTGAGCTCTTTGATAGGCTCCGGGAAGCAAGGGTATTTACTAAGCTGGATCTTTGTGGTGCCTATAACCTGATCCGCATCCGTGAGGGGGACGAATGGAAGACGGCGTTCAATACCAGACATGGACATTACGAATATCTTGTGATGCCCTTCGGGCTCTGTAATGCTCCAGCCGTCTTCCAAGATTTCGTAAATGACATCTTCCGGGACATGCTTGCCACCTCTGTGGTAGTCTATCTGGATGACATTCTCATCTTTTCTCCAGATATGGACACCCACCGGAGAGATGTTTGCAGGGTCTTCGACCTCCTGCGGGCAAATTCCTTATATGCGAAGTTGGAGAAGTGTGTGTTTGAGCAGGAGTCTCTGCCATTCCTGGGCTATATCATCTCCACTCAGGGATTGGCTATGGATCCTGCCAAACTACAGGCTGTGATGGATTGGCAAGAACCCCACTCTCTTAAAGCGGTGCAGCGCTTTATGGGGTTCATTAATTACTATCGCCAATTCATTCCCCACTTCTCTACTTTGGTTGCTCCCTTAGTAGCCCTCACCAAGAAGGTAGCCAATCCCAAATTGTGGTCAGAGGAGGTCTCCAAGGCCTTTACTTCAATCAAGTCCCATTTTGCTAGCGCTCCTATCCTACATCGTCCCGAGGTTGATAAGCCTTTTATATTGGAGGTAGATGCCTCGTCCGTTGGTGCTGGAGCAGTCCTTTTTCAAAAGGATGCTCAAGGTCGTAAACATCCTTGCTTCTTCTTCTCTAAGACCTTCACACCAGCGGAGAGGAAATATTCCATTGGGGATAGGGAGTTGCTAGCCATGAAGTTGGCCTTTTCCGAGTGGAGACATCTCCTGGAGGGGGCTCGCTTTCCCTTTCAAGTGTTCACTGACCACAAAAATTTGGTCTATTTACAGACCGCCCAGCGGCTAAATTCCCGTCAGGCCAGATGGTCCCTGTTCTTCTCACGGTTCCATTTCACCCTCGATTTTCTCTCCGGGGAGAAGAACATTTGTGCCGATGCATTGTCTCGCTCCGTGGTGTCCTCTGAGGAGGTGGAGGAGGAGCCTCGGCTGATTGTCCCCACAGAGAGCCTAAGAACTGTGGCCCCGGTTTCGCTTGAGTCTGTCCCTCCGGGCAAGACTTTTGTGCCCATCAATTTGCAACCGGAAGTACTCTCTTGGGCACACTCGTCCAGTGTGGGTGGACATTTTGGGGCAAAGAGGACATCTGAGTTGCTGGCGAGGACATACTGGTAGCCACATATGGTCCGTGACGTCAGGGAATACGTTCAGGCGTGCGTCTCCTGCGCCAAGAATAAGTCCCCTCGACAACGGCCAGCTGCTTTACTTTTCCCTCTACCGGTGGCAGACAGGCCTTGGGAGATGGTCGGGATGGATTTTGTGGTGGGCTTACCCAAGTCTCGGGGCTGCACCATCATCTGGGTGATAACCGACCACTTCTCCAAAATTGTGCACTTGGTGCCGTTACCACGGTTATCGTCTGCACGGGCCTTGGCAGCATTATTCATTAGGCATATTTTCCGCCTACATGGTATGCCAGACAAAATTGTTAGTGATCGAGGTCCCCAGTTTGCATCTCGGTTCTGGAGAGAGCTGTGTCGTTTACTCAGCATTGAGTTGAATCTCTCCTATGCATATCATCCCGAGACGAATGGGTTGGTAGAGAGGGCCAACCAGACCTTGGTCACATAATTGTGACATTTTGTCTCTGCCAGGCAGGATGACTGGGCATCCTTGCTACCGTGGGCTGAGTTCGCTCTAAATAATGCTGTGGCTGACTCCACTGGACAGACCCCATTCCTCCTGAACTATGGTCAGCATCCGCGGGTACCAGTGCCCATGCCCGTGTCTTCCGCCAATTCCAGGGTGGCAGACTGGGCTGTGGAGGCACGGGACATTTGGGACCGCACCCAGGATGCCATTCAGGCCTCCAAAGAGAGGATGAGGTCTTCGGACGATGCCCATCGGTGCCCCGCTCATACATTTGCTCCGGGTGACCTAGTGTGGCTCTCTGCCCGAAACATCAGGCTACGTGTAGAGTCCACCAAGTTGGCACCTCCCTTTTTGGGTCAATTTAAAGTTCTTGAGCAGGAGAACCCGGTGGTTTACCGCCTAGCCTTCCGCCTCGCCTTGGTATCACCGACACCTTTCACATGTCCCTCCTGAAACCCGTGGCCATTTCCCGATTTTCCGAGTCATCTGCCAGGACGTCGGGTTCATCTACCGACGATCATGAGGTGAACGCCATTGTTGGGTGCAAGCTGGTACGAGGAAAAAATTTTTATTTGGTAGATTGGAGGGGTTATGGGCCTGAGGATAGTTCCTGGGAGCCTGCCGAGCATGTTCACACTCCACAGCTCATCGCTGCCTTTGAGTGCAGCGAGGCCCTAGGAGGGTGGGTAATTTTAGGGTTCGAGTTCCCACTGCTGCACAAGGGGATTCTCGAACCAGTCCCGCTGCGGTCCCCCATCCATCTCTGGCCGCAGTGGAGCCTGATCAGCAAAGACGTCGGTCCCAGCATCTCGCTCGGTCTAATACGGAGCAGAGACTTGTTGCTGCCTCTTCAGGTTCTGCTATTGTAGCCAGTACTGGTCAGCGGCGAGCAGTCGTCTTTAGGACTGAGTTCTTTGTTGCTTCATCTGAGCGTGCCCAGAGCAAGATCTCCCATTGGCGATCAGGGGTCACATGCTCAGATACAGCTGACACTCCTATTGATCCTTCAGGAAGGTCCTGTGGCTGTTGATGTTCTGAAGCAGCTTCCCATTGATCCTTCCTGGAAGGTCTTTTCTCGTGGCTGCTATAAAAGGCTGTCCTTACCGCACGGCTGTGCGCTAGTATCAAATCTGGTACGTGCTTGCCCCAGTGTGGTCATGTATGCATGTGGTTAGATCTGGCTGAAATAAGCCCCTAGAATACCGGCACCTCCGGTGAGGAGATTGTATGCACTTGTTCAGGGCTCGGCTGAAAACGCCATTAGAATACCGGCTACTCCGGTGAGGAGATTACTGCTTGGGTTCTGATTGCATGACCACAGACTGCAATCCGCTTAGCAGTCATCTGTGTTCCCTGTGAGTCTAACAGGACACAGTCTTTGTTACAGCGGCTCTGTGAGTTAACAGAGACCGCTTATTCCGCCATATAGTGCTACGGCGTTTACATCTGCGACTCTGCGGGAAACCAGAGTTTGCTTATATTGCCTATTTACGCCATCTTACTAGCAGCAAGCTCTGCCTGCATGGTAGACCCGGGGCTGCGAACGCACCTCTCCGTAATATCTATTAGGTGCGTTCCGCAGGCCCTTAACAATATGTCACACAAAATAGTTAAGAAATAACATTTCCCACATGTCTACTTTACATAAGCACAATTTTGAAACCAAATTTTTTTTTTGTTACGAAGTTATAAGGGTTAAAAGTTGACCAGCAATTTCTCATTTTTACAACAAATTGTACAAAACCCTTTTTTTAGGGACCACCTCACATTTGAAGTCACTTTGAGGGGTCTATATGGCAGAAAATACCCAAAAGTGACACCATTCTAAAAACTGCACCCCTCAAGGTACTCAAAACCACATTCAAGAAGTTTATTAACCCTTCAGGTGCTTCACAGGAGCTAACGCAACTTGGAAGGAAAAAATGAACATTTAACTTTTTAGTCACAAAAATGATTTTTACAAACAATTTTTTTATTTCAACAAGGGTAAAAGGAGAAAATGGACAGAAAAAGTTGTTGTGCAATTTCTCCTGAGTACGCTGATACCCCATATGTGGGGGAAAACCACTGTCTGGGCGCATGGCCGGGCTCAGAAGGGAAGGAGCGCCGTTTGACTTTTTCAAACCAAAATTTGCTGGAATTGAGATTGTATGCCATGTTGTGTTTGGAGAGCCCCTGAAGTGCCTAAACAGTGGAAACCCCCACAAGTGACACCAATTTGGAAACTAGACCCCCTAAGGAACTTATCTAGATCTGTTGTGAGCACTTTGAACCCCCAAGTGTTTCACTAAAGTTTATAATGCCTGGGTGTGAAAAAAAAAATCCACAAAAATGATTTTTAGTCTCCAATTTTCCAATTTTTGATTTTTCACAAGGTAATTGGACCCCAAAAGTTGTTGTCCAATTTGTCCTGAGTACGCTGATACCCCATATGGAAAGTAATGACATTTTGAAATGCAGACTTTGATGGGTGTCATGTTCAGATTGCAGAGCCCCTGATGTGCCTAAGCAGTGTAAACCCCCCACAAGTGACCCCATTTTGGAAACTAGACCCCCTAAGGAACTTATCTAGATGTGTGGTGAGCACTTTGAACCCCCAAATGCTTCACAGAAGATTATAACGCCCGGGCGTGAAAATAAAAAAATCATATTTTTTCCAAAAACATGACATTTTAGTCCCCAGTTTTTTATGTTCCCAAGGGTAACAGGAGAAATTGGACCCAAAAAATTGTTGTCCAATTTGTCCTGAGTATGCTGATACCCTATATGTGGGAGAAAACTACTGTATGGGCACACGTCGGGGCTCGGAAGTGAAGTAGTGACGTTATGCATTGCAGACTTTGATGGAATGGTCTGCAGTTGTCATGTCGCGTTTGGAGAGCCCCTGATGCGCCTAAACAGTGGAAACGCCCCACAAATGACCCCATTTTGGAAACTAGACCCCAAAGAAACTTATCTATATGTGTGGTGAGAACTTTGAACCCTCAAGTGCTTCACAGAAGTTTATAATATGAAGCCATATAAATAATAAATAATATTTTTTTTTCCACAAAAATGATATTTTCGCCCCCAATTTTTTATTTTCCCAAGGATAACAGAAGAAATTGGACCCCAAAAGTTATTGTGCAATTTGTCCTGAGTATGCTGATACCCCATATATGGGGGTAAACTACTGTTTGAGCTCAGAAGGGAAGGAGCACCGTTTGACTTTTTTAACGCAGAATTGGCTGGAATTGAGATCAGACGCCATGTCACATTTGGAGAGCCCCTGATGTGCCTAAACAGTGCATACCCCCCAATTCTAACTCCAACCCTAACACCAACACACCCCTAACCCTAATCCCAACCCTAATCATAACCCCAACCACAAACCTAACCCTAACACACCCGTAACCCTAATCCCAACCCTAACTTTAGCCCCAACTCTAACCCTAACTTTAGCCCCAACCCTAACACTAATGAGAAAATGGAAATAAATAGATTTTTTAAATTTTATTATTTTTCCCTAACTAAGGGGGTGATAAAGGGGGTTTTGATTTACTATTTATAGTGGGTTTTTATGATTGGCAGCTGTCACACGCTTTTTATTGCAAAAAATAGTTTTTGCATCATCACATTTTGAGAACTATAATTCTTCTATATTTTGTCCCACAGAGTCATGTGAGGTCTTATTTTTTGTGGGACGAGGTGGCATTTTATTGGTACCATTTTTGGGCACATGACATTTTTTGATCGCTTTTTATTACGATTTTTGGGAGGCAGAATGAACAAAACCAGCAATTCATGTAGGGGTTAACTAATGGGACAGTTTTATAGGACAGGTCATAACGGATGCGGCGATACTAAATATGAGTACTTTTATTGTTTTTTTTATTTACATGAATTAAGGAATTTATTGGGGAATATTTTTTTTTTCTTTATTTATGAATTTTTTTTTTACACTTGTTATTTTTATTTTTTTAACTTTTTTACTTTGTCCCAGGGTGGGACATCACTGTATAATGTCAGATCGCTGGTGTGACAGTGTGCACAGCACTCTGTCACACCAACGATCTCACTGGCACTGCTGCAGGCTTTCTCAGCACCTGCTCTCAGCAGGCACTGAGGAAGCCACCTCCCTGCAGGACCCGGAAGGACCCTGTGGCCCTCTTGGATCCGGGGTCCTGCAGTGAGGAGGGTCCCTTGGAACAGCGCGACACATCTCGCTGTTCTGAGGGCCTCAGGGGAGCACGCAGGGAGCCCCCTCCCTGCACGATACTTCCTATAACGCTGGAACACTGTGATCATCTTGATCGCAGTGTGCCAGGTTAATGTGCTGGGAGCAGTCCGGCACATAGTGCCGGGTGTCAGCTGTGATAATCAGCTGACACCCGGCCGCGATCAGCTGCGCTCCCCCCGGGAGTGCAGCTGATCGCATGTGACGTACTATTCCGTCCATGGGAATTAAGTCCAGGGTCACATGGACGGAATAGTACGTCTGATGGGATAAAGGGGTTAAAAACTGTTTTATAGAAAAAATTATTGTTTTTGCATCACTTTATTCTAAGAGCTATAACCTTTTTATTTTTCTGCTGATGGAGCTCTACGGCAGCCAGTTTTTTTGCAGGACAAGATGTCGTTTTCAGCGGTACCATGTTTATTTATATCCATCTTTTTTATCGCGTTTTATTCCACTTTTTGTTCGGTGGTATGATGATAAAGCATGTTTTTTGGCCTTTTTCTATTATGGTGTTCACTAATGGGGTTAATTAGTGGACAGTTATATAGGTCGGGTCTTTGCGGGCGCGACGATACCAAATATGTATACTTTTATTTTTTATATTTTTTTTCATTCAAATATTTATTTATGATAGAATATATATTGATTTTTTTATTATTATATTTGAGTTTTAAAAAAATATTTTTACAACTATTTAACTTTTTTTTTACTCTTTCCAGAGTTTTTTACTTTGTCCCACTATGGGACAATCATTTTTTGCAGACTGATTGCTTCTATAGCATACAGATGAAGCAGCATCTTCATGCTATAAAAGCTGTCAGCGATGCACTGACAGGGAGACTTGCTGATCATGCACTGCGCATGATCAGCAAGTTTCCTAGCTCTGGTGACCCGGATGTCATCATGACGACATCTGTTCACATGACAATGATCGGGACCCTTGGGTCACGCCACAAGGTCTCCGATCTGTCAGCCCTCTGCCCTCTGCCGGCTCCTGGAATGCTGCGACCTTGTTAGATCACAGCATTTCAGGGTTTAAAGTGCCAGGAGTGGTCTGTGACTGCTCCTAGCACCTAGTACGGGGTGTCCGCTGTCAGAATCAGCTGATACCTGGACGCGGTCGGCCGCGCTCCCCCCATTAGCACGGCCGATCGCTTAGATGTAATGATCCGTCCATGGTCAAATTGGCCCAAGTCACATTGACGGATCATTACGTATAATGTCAGAAAGGGGTTAAACTGTTTTGATGACATTATAGTCAATTTTTTCACCACCAAAGAAAGAATGTGGTCACGTGCAGCAGCTATGTATTTAACAACAGACTGCAAATCTCTATGCCCTGCCTAGCGACTGTATTCATCCACTCTCCCTGCTCCTGCAGTTGTCCCTAGGCTAAATGCAGAATGTATCTAATACAAAAAGCAAAGCACAGAATAATCCCTTAGAAGGACTGAAAGTATGATGATTCTGCATCAGCACCAGTATCAACACTAGAGGACTCTGCTTAATTTAACTGTACAAATACAGGCCTGGATAGCTGCTCCCTCCACTCACAACTGGTCCTGAGCTGTGCAATGGCGTCACTGGGCCGAGCATGGTGAGCCAAGCTGAGAATGGCGGAGGCAATCCTTTTATAAACTCTGATTAGGTAATGCATCCAGCTAATCACAGTAATGTCACTGCTAAGATGGCGACGGTATTACAGTGACTGGCAGGAAATCCTTGCATGTTTATTGGCTGTGTAACAGGCGCCAAACATACGTGTCGGGGATTTGAGCTTAAAATCTGAGCACCAGCCAATGCTCGTTGAGGGCCAAGCACATCCGAGCATCCAGCACTCAAGTGATTTATGAGTATCACCAAGTACGTTTGCTCATCCCTAATGACCCATCTTCATAGCTTTTACTGAGGAAAGAAGGTTGTTGGCCAAAATATTAATAGAACTTGGCACTCAACTTAGATAATCCATAAACAACTTTACTGCAGTCCAATACATGAACAGACCAGACGTTTCAGTCATGCAAAGACCTTCATCAGTGTTGCTGAAGTATAAGAAAAACACATACTGTATATTCAGCTCATGGGGTTATTATAAGGCCCAGAAATAAGTGTGGTGATGTTTACATATAGGGGTTTTCCCAAATAAAATATAGCATAAATTATAGGAGCATACCTGTGTCCCAGGTATATTGGGACACTACGTATAATATGGCGTAAATCTGGAATCCTCTGGTAAATTATCATACTTAGTCATTTTTTCTATAAGGATAGTGTGAGATACTTTGTCAAATGCTTTGCTGAAGTCAAGATATAATATATCTACAGCATTTCCCTGATTCACCCAGTCAGTGATTCTGTCACAGAAGGAAATTAAATTAGTCTGACATGACTTATTAGTTACAAACCCATGCTGACTCTGGTTAAGCACTTCATTCTTGTCCAGGTACTTACATACATGTTATTTAATAATTTGTTCAAAGATCTTTCCTGGTATAGATGTCATACTCACAGGCCTAGAGTTCCCTGGGTCCACCTTCTTCCCCCTTTTGAAGGTAGGGACAACATTTGCTCTTCTCCAGTCTTCTGGGATTTCTCCTGTTCTTCATTTATATAATTTCAAGGATGCTAACACTTTCCACCATGAATGCATATTTATCACACTAGTGTTTATATAGCACATCTCTGTTAGAGATAAGCAGATCAGGTAAACTGAATTTGCCAGTTTTTCCCTGGGAATTCAATGCTCAGAGAATGTAATGTTCTTTATAAAGCTCTGGGGTCTAGTGAGACCCCAGAGCATAGTAAATGTGATATGTAAAAAATATTTAAAAGCTTATACTACCTTCACCGCTCACCTCTCTCACTTCTCTGTTACTCACCATCACTAATCACGTCCTAAAAGGAATCTCCCAGCAGGTTTTCACCATGCAATCTGAAAACAGCATAAGGTAGGGGTTAAAGCTCAGAATTCAATGATGTGTCATATGTCAAACTGGGTGCTGTTGTTTATTTACATTGAAGGTTTTAACACCTGGTGATTATCATTGCTGTGACTACCTGGTGTGCATCTTCAAGTCTGACACTGCCCTCTCCTCTGGTAAGAAGCTCACTGACAAAAGAAATGAGGATTTACAAAATACTGCAAAATAAAAAAAAATGTGATTTAGATTTTAGGAGCATGCAGTCACATGCAGTGACATGACAAGAATCTGCACAAATTATCATAGGCTAAATAGTTCCAAGTTCAATTTATGTATGAGATAGCAAAGATGATTTTCTATAATATGATGGTAGTCTCATGTTCAAAGCTGTAATAGATGGTGAGAGATGGAGCCTGAAAGTCAAAAGTCCAAAACATTGTTACCCTTTTGCTTGTCAGTGTAAATGGAGAACCTTGTGTGCGTGGTGTAGTGCATCGGCATTTACACAGTGCAACAGATAGCAGGACCACAGAAAGTTCAATAAAAAATGTCTTTATTTCCAGAACTCACATAAACAGAACTCGATATCCTCCTGTTCGCAGCCGGGTCCACAAAAACAGTCCTTATTCCAACCCATTGCTGTGAGCAATAGCACCAATATAACTCCTGGGTGTGTCAGCTTTCATGAAGTCAATGGCTCTGTGTTGGCTTCATACAGGCCTGGGTTGCACAAAGTCTCCTGCTCTGCAGCTTGCAAAACTAAAACTGACACACCCAAGACCAAACTGAGAGATTAAATGGGAATCGTGGACATAGAGCCACTCCCAAAACCCAAAGTAGAGAGGTGGATTAGCCCCACTACCAAACCTGGAAATCCCTCTAAAAATAAAAGCCCATGTCGGGTTTTCCTAAAATTTGACCTGGTCAACTACTTTGACCAAATCCACATTTACTTTTATTTTGCCTTGTGTTTCTCAGGCGTTCTGTTGTAAATACGAGGTGCTCCAGCTGGCTTAATATGACTCTGTACACATCCTGGGGGACACATACCGGCCATTGTATATGATCACCCCTCACTACCTCACAGTGGGGATAGCTTTCTCAGCTCTGCTGTATTCTACACATAGGAGCTCTGATTGTGTCCCAGCTGCTGTACCCAGTAAACTACCGTAAGTGATATATATCTTAGCAAAAACCTGCTGAACCCTTCTCATTGATGCATCTTCGGATTGGTGTCAGCAGCAGTGAAATCCGGCACATGCAATGCCATCATATGTCTTGGCATGAGCGCATCCTTGCTGGGCACATTTACATAACCTTCCTTGGCCTAGAAAACCCGGAGGGAATTTCAACACTGCCATGCAGATCCAAAGATACGACGAGGACTGGACGAGTGGTGGTGAGGGATGGAGGGTCCGGAGAGTTGAGTATAAGGTTTATTCTTGTTGTTCTTTTTTTACATTTTATTGGCATGTAATAGTTCTGAAAAATTGCTGCCAGTGGATGTCATTTTACTGAATCTGACCAGAGGCAAATTTAAATAATATATTTCTGATATAAAAATGTGATGTTTCTATTAATATGATATCACTGGAAAATCTGTACCAAGTTAGAATGAGCACTCTGTAATTACCTGTTTCATTAAGGACCTAATTTAAAAAATACTAAACTCATCTTAATGTATAGATTTTTTTCGATATATATCAAGAGTTGGATGAAGGCTGATCTATTTGTTTGTTTTTCACACTGTAAGAGATTTCCAATGATGAAAAAAAGGGTCAGGAGAATAAGTGACATGATCCTGTAAGCTCTTACAGATACCGTGTCCATGGACTTTAAACAGTTTGACCTCTTCATTGACTGTGTTTACTAATTGGGTAGTTATTGCGGCACTTCTAGCTCTGGTCAGCGATGATGCCGGGTTGTTTAGCTGCATCACTGAAATCAATCTGGCACTAAGTAGCCAAAGGGCATATTAAATCCTAAATAGGAAGCAGAGTAACCCATTGCCCTGACATGTAAAGATGGATATAGTTTTAGAACAAATCATGGTGAAGGATTAATACATAGTTCAGATAATTAATAGGATGAAATTTGTGCAGAATAAGTCAAACAACACCAATGACGCACATATATTGAAATCTGTTTTACCCTTTATGGCCAGAGGACACACCAGCTTTTTTTGTTTAGTTAATCTCTGACTTTCGAAGTCTATAACTTTTCCGTTTATCTGTAATTGTAGCTGTATAGGAGTTTGTTTTTAGCACGATAACTTGCATTTTTAATGGCCCCATTTTGACATACTTTATATATAATATATTAAAAAAAAATTGAAATTCTTTTTTTCTCGTGAAATTGATCTTGTATGATTCCAGAGATACATTTATTACACTACGTAACACAATTTTTGTTCCTGACTTGCAAATGTAATATTTCAACTGCTTATGTTTAAAGGCTATGGGAAAACGACTACATTCAGTACAAACTATGATTTTATGACCACAGGCCAGAAAAATTTCGTATTTATTGCATCAAAAAAGGAAATTATTATATTTTCGTTCATGTGGTCTGATAAAAGTCAACATTTGCATGGTAAATAGACAAAGACAGTAAAAAATCGCTCAAAAAGGTTCAGAAATGAGTAGTTTTTCTAGATTTGCGAATATACTGCAAATCGCTTTCTCGAATAAGCCCCCAAATGTAGTCCCCCATCATGTTTTCGTTATACTGTCCTTGGTAACGACGTTCAAAGTCCAATATATCTTGATGAAAGAGCTCTCCTTGCTCTGAGTAAGCTCCCATTTTCTCCTTGAACTTGTCAAGATGAGCTTCAAGGATATGGACTTCGAGAGACATTCTGCATCCCATTATGGAGTAATTCCTTATGAGAGTCTGAACCAATTGTCAAGCCATGAACCTCTGCAACAAAAATGTTCCAAGAAACTTTCTCTGTCCTGCTCAGCAGCTTGGTGAACTCGTCACATTCTATGATCTTCTTGATCTGCATTCCGACTAAGATACCAGCCTTGACCTTTGCCTCGGACAGCTTTGGAAAGAGATCTTGGAGGTACTCGAAAGCTGCTGACTCCTTGTCAAGAGCTGTGACAAATTGCTTGATGAGGCTTAACTTGATATGCAGTGGTGGCATCAGCACCTTCAGAGGTTTTTCTGTCAATATGGCCATGTGAGGGCTTGTCTTTTGTTGGATGAGTTGTACTTTTGAATGACACCATTGGTTTTAGCATGTGTACTCGAAAATGGGAAAAATACACTTGTTTTTTGTTTGGCTTTTTTGCTAGGTTCAATAAATGCTAAAACTCACCGGCTATTATGATTTTCTGGGTCATTACGAGTTCATAGACACCAAACATGCCTAGGTTCCCTTTTATCTTAAGTGGTGAAAAAAAAATCAAAAACTTGCTAAAAAAAAAAATATGCCATTTTCCGAGACACATGGCGTCTCCAGTTTTTGTGATCTCGTGTTGGGTGGGGGCTTATTTTTCGTATGCCGAGATGATGTTTTTAATGATACCACTTTTGTGGAGATACAATCTTTTGATCGCTCGATATTGCATTTTAATGCAATGTCGCGGCGACCAAAAAAACATAGTCCTGGCGATTTGAATTTTTTGTCGCTATGCTGTTTAGTTATGAGGTTAATCCTTTTTGTATTGATAGATCGGGTGATTATGAATGCGGCGATACCAAATATATGCATGTTTGATGTTTTTTTATTGTTTTATTTTGAATGTTATCCCGAAAACAGGCAAATTTCAAAATATCATTGTCCTGATCACAAAAGCAAA
>JARQOD010000001.1:62985859-63047983 GCA_033576555.1 Oophaga sylvatica | reverse complement strand
GCACAATGCAGAATTAAGGGGGTTTACAGCAGTGAACGCAGACTGAAGTAAAAGCCAGGAGAGCACAGGACACAGGAGATTCCAGAGTGGCAACTTATCGCAGGGCTGAAGCCCCAGAACCAGGGCGAAATGGCTGAGGGAACCCCCAACCGCAGTGAGTGAAAACATAAGGGACACTGCATTATCGTTGAAGGAGGTAGGTTTCCTCAACGTAATGTGCTAGAGGCCATAGGAAAAACCAAACAGGAACACATATAGCAATACAGGAGGGCAGGTCACTCGCTATGTGGCAACTGACTTGGGAGGCTGAAACACTCATGTCGGGTAAAAAAGACTGGGGAAGGTCTAACTTTGCAGAGCTAAACTGGGAGGACACTGAGAACCGTGTGAGATAGTCCGACCCGGGTATGTGCTGTGTGCCAGAGAAAGAAGTACAGGAAAAGAGGAAAGAAATGTGCAGAATAAAGCCTTTTGTTAATACAGTCATGGCCAAAAGTTTTGAGAATGACACAAATATTATATTTTCCACATGATCTGCTGCCCTCTGGTTTTATGTGTGTTTGACAGATGTTTTTAAATCACAGACGGGAAATATAATAATTGCAAACATATGAGTAACAAAAGCTTATATTGACAGTTAGAAGAGTTAATGCAGCAAGTCAATATTTGCAGTGTTGACCCTTCTTCTTCAGGACCTCTGCAATTCTCCCTGGCATGCTCTCAATCAACTTCTGGACCAAATCCTGACTGATAGCAGTCCATTCTTGCACAATCAATGCTTTCATTTTGTCAGAATTTTTAGGTTTTTGTTTGTCCACCCGTCTATTGATGATTGACCACAAGTTCTCAATGGGATTAAGATCTGGGGAGTTTCCAGGCCATGGACCCAAAATCTCTATGTTTTGTTCCCTGAGCCATTTAGTTATCACCTTTGCTTTATGGCAAGGTGCTCCATCATGCTGGAAAAGGCATTGTTGATCGCCAAACTGCTCTTGGAGGGTTGGGAGAAGTTGCTCTTGGAGGACATTCTGGTACCATTCTTTATTCATGGCTGTGTTTTTAGGCAAGACTGTGAGAGAGCCGATTCCCTTGGCTGAGAAGCAACCCCACACATGAATGGTTTCAGGATGCTTAACAGTTGGCATGAGACAAGACTGGTGGTAGCGCTCACCTTGTCTTCTCCGAATGAGGCGTTTTTCTGATGTCCCAAACAATCGAAAAGGGGATTCATCAGAAAATAACTTTACCCCAGTCCTCAGCAGTCCACTGCCTGTACCTTTTGCAGAATATCAGTCTGTCCATGATGTTTTTTCTGGAGAGAAGTGGCTTCTTTGCTGCCCTCCTTGAAACCAGGCCTTGCTCCAAGAGTCTCCGCCTCATAGTGCGTGTGGATGCACTCACACCTGCCTGCTGCCATTCCTGAGCAAGCTCTGCACTGCTGGTAGCCCGATTCTGCAGCTGAAACACTTTTAAGAGACGGTCCTGGCGCTTGCTGGTCTTTCTTGGGCGCCCTGAAGCCTTTTTGGCAACAATGGAACCTCTCTCCTTGAAGTTCTTGATGATGCGATAGATTGTTGACTGAGGTGCAATCTTTCTAGCTGCGATACTCTTCCCTGTTAGGCCATTTTTGTGCATTGCACTGATGACTGCACGTTTTTCTTTAGAGATAACCATGGTTAACAGAAGAGAAACAATGATGCCAAGCACCAACCTCCTTTTAAAGTGTCCAGTGGTGTCATTCTTACTTAATCATGACAGATTGATCTCGAGCCATGTCCTCATCAACACCCACACCTGTGCTAATGGAGCAATCACTGAAAAGAGGTTAGCTGGTCCTTTAAAGCAGGGCTGCAATGATGTTGAAATGTGTTTTTGGGGATAAAGTTCATTTTCCAGCCAAATATTGACTTTGCAAGTAATTGCTGTTAAGCTGATCACTCTTTATAACATTCTGGAGTATATGCAAATTGCCATTAGAAAAAGTGAAGCAGTAGACTTTGTAAAAATTAATATTTGTGTCATTCTCAAAACTTTTGGCCATGACTGTACTGTGAAGAACATGGATGTGCTGTGTAAAGACGTCAGTAAAGTCGCTCAGTTTGAAGTTAATTTGGACTGTTTCAATTTATGCCAAACTGACCATGGCGAGCCTACAGCAACACAGAAATGTTCCTGATAGTGAGGGAAACGAAGCAACAGGTATGCTGACAGAAAACTGTCATGTCTATATGAGCGGAGGCCAGGACACCATTGCCCCTGAGTTCTCGGCCACGACCACCGCTCTGGCTGAACCTTACATATAAACCAGATATTAGTAATATCACAACAATGTATTCATAGTAAGATACATAGTACATGGATGCAAGTAGTGTCATCAATTTCATAAGCCAGAGATAAGATATAGAAATATCCATAATAGGATCGATATATAATGGGAACAAGTGAAATATACCCACATTCTGAGATAGTAATATAAAGGATGAACTTATCTTAAGGTAGAGTACCCCATCCTGACATGTTTCCCCCTTTTCTGTCGACAAGGGGTTCATCAGGGGATTTTTTTTGGGTAAAGAAGCAGTTTTTTAGTAATTCTGCTACTATCCAGACTTCATGCATTGTGTACATTCCAGCATGCTTGGGTTCCTTTTTAAATTGTACCACAGTCTCTTACCAGAAATGATTCATGCTGCCTTGCATTGCGTCACCTGAAGTTACGAATAATAGAAGGTAGAAAACAAATGTGCTCCCCCATAAAGCCCGCATCACAGGAAGTGACTATACTGGGAGGTGGAATATAAATGCGCTCCATCATACAGCCCACATGACCAGAAGTGAAGTATATTTGGAGGAGTAACGCAGGTGCGTTCCACCATACAGAAGGTGCCATCGGACGTGCTCAGATGCACTCCCCAATACATGAGACGCCACTAAGAGTGACACATATTAGAAGGTGTCACACAAATGCTCCCCACCATATAAACTGCAAAAGGGCACAAAAAAAGTCCATATTAAGGAGCAAGTCTGTTAAACAACATCCACAGTCATTATGTTACAGGACCCATACCATTAGACTATCAATAAACTTAAAGCTGGAAGATTGACCAAAAGGTCCACTGAAAATATATAAATAATCAAGAACCTTAAACCCATAAATATATGATAAAGATAATAACTTTCACTGTCTATCTGGACCAGTACATCCTAACATTATTAACTGTACAAAAACCAAAAGAAAATCAAAGGGATGCATTCCTCCCATTCATGTCCAGGGAACCACTCCCTTCTTACCTGCATTGCAGGGTACACAAATCCCACCATTGGCTAATACCAAGCAACATATCCTCCTGCATTGCCTAGCAACCGGGAGACACAGTGTCCCTGGTCTCCCAGGCTGCAAAACCTGTGGGAAGCACGGTATCACGTGTTCCCAGTATCGCTCACCACTTCCACACACACGAGGCACCACAGTGTGTAGTCACATCACCCAAGAGAGCGCTAGCTCTGCCCCCCAGCACGAACCGACCGACGTAAAAGTCTGGAAACTGGAGGAGAATGACTGTAATGCAGGTGACCGGCTGCAATGCATCGAGGACACGAGACAAGAACAATAGTGAATGATGTAATTTAAAGTAGTTAAAAAAATTCTGCTATTAAACAATGCATATCAACAATGAACCATTACTATTGTAATGCCAATGATAGCTCTTCGTATATAACGCTAATGTTCTCTGTATGAGGAGGTTCCACCCATTCACGAGAGTTAACATGTAAGTTTTTCCTGTGATTCTAGCCCCAGCAGGGTCACTGGATTTTCCCGCTAGGCCACAAGTCTTTTTGACAAAGTCTATCAAAGCGTGTTGAGCGTCCCTCCCCACCTGATGTTCTAGCCCAGGCCAGCCACGGTACCATATATTATAGCTGGAAGTGACGGCCCTGCTCACTTGCGCTGTCCCTCTGCAACTGAAGGTGTGCTTCTTTGGTCTCGTCTCCTCTAGTGTCTTTAGTGCTCTACTATAGGGGGACATTTCTGGGTGGAAGAACTGGGCCCTGACTTTTGACAAATGTCGTCTGGTTCCTGTATCTTGACCAGTGTAGGGCACAGGTCCTGGTGTTGACCGGTGCAGTTTGGACTCTGGGTGTTGACTGCTGCAGTCTGGACTATGGGTCACACTAAGCATCATCTGGACCTTGTCAGATGATGACCGGCACCTTAGTGCTATAGGCTTTCCGCCGAGGCCTGTCATGCTAGCCTCAGTACTTTCCCTGTTCTGCATCTCCGCCACTCTCATTTTTGGTGCCAAATCCTCCTGCGGTTGTTGAGCGGGTCTTTTATATCCAGGAACTCTGTCTTGCGAGTCATCTCACCAGATCCAGCACAAAACTTGCTCCTCCTGCAATTCCTCTTGTACAAATTGGTTCCACCTGGTTTCGCCCGGCCAACAGATGACAGTCTTTCCTCACTAATGTTGCATCACGCAAGGACTCTTCAGAGCTCCAGAGGTATCACTGCTTCCTTTTTCGCGTGCATAGCAAGTATTCCTAATAGTTGCATCATGTATCTACCATCAGAATGAGTTAAAAGGAAGGAAAATGCATCAAATAACTTGAAATATTCACCATTTTCACACCTCCTTAGACAGCAAGTGCATTTCAATCTAATCCGTGACTGTATCTTTTTGTGAAAAATATTAAATGAAAATATGAATAAATGTACAAAAATTCATTTTTACTGCATAAGTGGTACTACAAGCTGCTGCATTGTAGAAGCCTTTGTTGTTCTGATAGTATCAGCTTTCGGCATTGAAGATATTTTCTTTTTCTTTTCTTTTGTTTTAGTATGAACATTTTGTTCATTATATGTAAGTCTTGTGAGGCTTAAAGTTCAAAATAAGCAAAAGTAGTTTTCAAGTCTACAAGAACTGGATAAGAAGTCATAAGGACCCTTAGTTGGCTGCTTGCACACATTACATTTCAATATGTTTCTGAATATTTAGTACAAGAGGGTACGAAATGTTATGTAGATTTATAAGACTAAAACCCATAAAACCTAGCATAAAACCTGACAAAATATTAGGGGAGCAACACTGAACATGTCAAAGTGCTTTATATTCTAAGAAAAATAAAACTATGAAAAAACTGAAAATTTATCATATTTATACTTTTAAAAATACCAACTAAACTGAAAATGTTAGACACTGTATATACACTTAATATTTATATTGTATACAATATATATGGAGCGCCAACCAGGGCAGTGGGGATACTCGGTACCGGGCCGCTTTTTAAAGGGGCAGTGTCACGACAGCAGTGACCCAGTCTGTGGCCCTGGGCATCCAATAAAAGGGGTGATGATAAAAAGGGATAATAAAGAGTTTGTAATAAAGTGTTTGCGATGCTACCTGTGGTATTCGGCAATAAAGATGTTGGCCGACGCTGCAGATTCAGTCTACTAGGACAGTTGTTGATGCAGCAGGGTTGGTTCAGCTCTCCACAGGCAAAACTATGTCCCAGGGCAGTTAAGATGTTAAGGGGGATGTTGGTGGTGAGTGTGGTAAAGAGCAGGTGACGAAAGAATAATTCAGAGGACACAGCGGGGTGCAGTTTCCAATGCTTTACTCACAGTTCACTTGTGCATAGATGCCCGCTTGGTGCTGTGTCCTCGAGGTGAGGGGTCCAGCAAACTCCCAGGTAGATAAGGATACACCTTTCCAGACTCTTCAGTATGTTCCTTTTCCTGGCCGAATCTACCCTCCCTACGTTACGCTCAGGTACCCTGACTGAACTAGTCTGTGTTGGGTGCGAGTGTTAGAGTCCTGGGTAATGCTCCCTCCTTACCTCAGAGTGGGATACCACACCTCTGGATGAGGTGCAGTACCTCTGTGGCAACTTGACCCTCAGGCGCGCAACATATACGTATATGTATGTATACAAAATCAACACTATGCAACAACACTCTGCTAACATTATATTCATGAATTCCATTATTGTTAAACAAGTAAAATATCAAAGTGTACAGCCCATTTGCCAGCAAAAAGGTGACAACTTTTAAATTGGACCCTATAATTAAGACACTTTTTTAAGCCTAGATCTGAAATTAACAGGAGAAGTAAAAGATACAGCTATATTTTCATCTAATTAAAAGAGATTATTTAGGATGCATGCATTGCCAGACTATGCAGCCAAGCGTCCCCAAGTAACATTGATTCTGAGACCTACTGTTCAGCTATAAGCAATGTTACCTGACCTTTCTTCACAAATTCACCTATGTTTCTATATACTAAATTGAATAGTTTGCTAAATGAATAATGAGATATTGCCTTTATCTCCAAATAATTCACTAACTCCTTCACAGCCGATGATGTATAAGTATGTTCTTGGTAGTGTCCCTGCCGTTGATGAGGGCTCCGGTGCTGAGTCCGTATCTTTCCCTGCACATTACAGCTGATTTGATCTGCTGCTATGTGCATCCAACAGCTGCGATCCACCCACGGCTGTTAACAAGTTAAATGCCAGAGTAAATCTCTGACACAGGCATTTAACACGCACTGGCCGGTAGTGAATAACAAGACCTGTCAATCGGCACCCCTTTCAAGTGATTGCTAGGCGCCAATGGGTTTTCTCATGACAGCTGTTAGTGTACATAGGAGATCACGATTTATGCTACACATGGCAGGGCAGAAACAGGCGATAAGGTGATCACAGCTTCCAGACTCCTAAGGGGACTATTAACCCCTTAGTGACAGAGCCATTTTGCAGCTTAATGACCGGGCCAATTTTTACAATTCTGACCACTGTCACTTTATGAGGTTATAACTCTGGAATGCTTTAATGAATCCAGCTGATTCTGATATTGTTTTTTCATGACATGTTGTACTTCATGTTAGTCGTAAAAATATTTTTATATGACTTGCTTTTATTTATGAAAAAACTGAAATATGGCGAAAATTTTGAAAATTTAGCAATTTTCAAACTTTAAATTTTTATGCCCTTAAATCAGAGAGATATGTCACACAAATTTCTTAATAAATAAAATTTCACACATGTCTACTTTACATCAGCACAATTTTGGGAACAAAATTTTCTTTTTGTTATGAGGTTGTGACCAGCGATTTCACATTTTTACAACACCATTTTTTTTAGGGACCACATCACATTTGAAGTCACTTTGAGGGGTCTATATGATAGAAAATACTGAAAAGTGACACCATTCTAAAAACTGCACCCCTCAAGGTGCCCAAAACCACATTCAAGAAGTTTATTAACCCTTCAGGTGCTTCACAGGAGCTGAAGCAATGTGGAAGGAAAAAATTGACATTTAACTTTTTTGCAAAAGCTTTACTTCGGAACCAATTTTTTTATTTTCACAAGTGTTAAAAGAAAAAATGAACCACAAAATTTGTTGTGCAATTTCTCCTGAATACGCCGATACCCCATATGTGGGGATAAACCTTAAGGAACTTTCTAGATGTGTGGTGAGCACTTTGAACCTCCAAGTGCTTCACACAAGTTTATAACGTAGAGCTGTGAAAATAAAAAATCATTTTTTTCCACAAAAATGATCTTTTCACCCCAATTTTTATTTTCCCAAGAGTAACAAGACCCCAAAAGTTTTTGTGCAATTTGTCCTGAGCATGCCGATACCCCATATGTGGGGGTAAACCACTTTTTGGGCGCACGGCAGAGGTCGCAAGGGAAGGAGCGACTTTTTCAGCGCAGAATTGGCTGGACGCCATGTCGCATTTGCAGAGGCCCTGATGTGTCTAAACAGTGGAAACCCCACAAGTGACCCCATTTTGGAAACTAGACCCCCTAAGGAACTTATCTAGATGTGTGGTGAGCACTTTGAACCCCCAAGTGCTTTACAGAAGTTTATAACGCCCGGGCGTGAAAATAAAAAATCATGTTTTTTCCACAAACCTGATCGTTTAGTCCCCTATTTTTTATTTTCCCAAGGGTAACAGGAGAAATTAGACCACAAAAGTTGTTGTCCAATTTGTCCTGAGTACGCTGAAACCCCATATGTGGGGGGGACCACTGTTTAGGCGCACGGCAGGGCTTGGAAGGGAAGCAGCGCCGTTTGACTTTTTCAAACTAAAATTGGCTTTAATTGAGATTGGACACCATGTCGCGTTTGGAGAGCCCCTGATGCGCCTAAACAGTGGAAACCCCCCGCATAATTTGTAACGACCAATTTTGTGAAAACTTTAGAAGAACCCCCTAAAAATGTGAACTTTATCAGTAGATCCTGTGTTGACTGACACATGTGGAAGTACCCCAAGGTGTTTTCAACAAAAGTTATTATGAAATGCCTGGAGTGTGGAAACATAAACAAACAAAAACAATTTTTCCACTAAAAATGATTTAAATTTTAAGTGTCCCAAAATTTTTAGTCAATATTTTCACAAGGAAATTGGACCCTAAAAGTTGTTGCCCAAATTGTCCTGAGTACACTGATACCAAATATGTGGAGGGGGAACTGTTTGGGTGCACGGCAGGGCTTGGAAAGGAAGTAATAACGTTTTGGAATGCAGACATTGATTAACCCTAATTATAACCCTAACCCTAGCCCTAACCCTAACGGATAAATGAAAATAAATATAATTTCTATATTTTATTATATGTCCCTAACTAAGGGGGTGATAAAGGGGGGTTATGTACTGTTTTTTTTATTTTGATCACTGTGATAGTTTATCACAGTGATTAAAATGTACTTTTAGGAGAATGAATAGAAAATTTTTTGAATCTGCCGCCAGGCATGCGCCCGCCATTTTTTTTTACAGGAAGAAGACCCGGGAGGATCGCAGCACAGGGGGACCTTCCGGAGGACACCGGCAGGTACGGGGGGGGTCGGAGGACTTGGGGACCCTAATTCTTCTCCCCTCTGATGTGCGATCACATCAAAGGGAAGAGAAATCATTTATTTTTTTTTTTTTGCGGTCACCATTATACTAAGTATAACGGCGATGCGACACCGGGGTCGGTAAATACCGACCCGGATCATGTTCTCTTGGAACCCCAGAGAAAAATGCCCAAGCCCCCCCAGCACATCGCGGCGGGCGCACTGAGCATGCGCCGGCCATTTTCTAGGCCTCAAACATGGCGGCGCCCACGAGGGACACCGGAGGGCCCGGGGGCCACATGGAGGGGATCGGGGGCCACAAGGGGGGATCAGGGACCCCTTTTCTCTCTCCTCTGATGTCCGATCACATCAGAGGAGAGAGAAATTAAATGGCACACCATTTTTTTTTGTTGCGATCGCCGTTAAAGGGTTAATAACGGTGATTGCAACATTGGGGGTGGGTAAAAACCGACCCGATTCATGTTCTCTGGGGTCTCGTTTATTTTTTCTGTTTAAGTGGCCATGTAAGGGTTTTTTTTTTTGCAGGAAAAGTTGTACTTTGAAAGAAACCATTGGTTTTAACATATTGTGTACTGGAAAATGGGGAAAAAATTCCACAGCTGTTTTCTGTTTTTTTTTTTACCATGTACACTACATGCAAAAACTGATGATTCTCTAGGTCATTACAAGTTTTTAGACACCAAACATGTCGAGGTTATTTTTTATTTAAGTGGTGAAAAAAAATCCAAAATTTGGTTTGAATTTTTTTTTAAAAAAGTCGCCATTTTCCAAGATCTGTAGCTTCTCCATTTTTTATGATCTTGGGCTGGGTAAGGGCTTATCTTCTGCATGCGAAACTGATATTTTTACTGATACCATTATGGCTGAGATACAATCTTTTGCTCACCCGTTATTGCAATGTAGAAGCGACCAAAAAACGTAATTCTGATGTTTTGAATTTTTTTTATCGTTACAACCGTTTAGGGTTAATTTCTTTTTATATTGTTAGATCGGGCGATTCTGAATGCTGTGATGCCAAATATGTGTATTTTTGATTTTTTTTATTGTTTTATTTTGAATGGGGCAAAAGGGTGGTGATTTGAACTTTTATTTTTTTATATTTTTAAAAACATTTTTATTTACTCTTTCCATGCTTCAATAGTCTCCATAGGAGACTAGAAGCTGCAGAATTTTCATCTCCTCTGCTACCCACAGGCGATGATCAGATTGCCTGTGTTTAGCAAAAATCCTCACTTGCTATGAGCGCCAACCACGGAGTGGTGCTCATAGCAATCTAGCAATGACAACCATAGAGGTCTGCTGCAGATCTCTGATTGTCATGCCGACCCATTGGTGACCCGCAATCATGACGATGATGTGGGCGGGATTAGCAATGCGCCTCCGGTAACCGAGAGTTAAATGCTTCTGTCAGAGATTGACAGCGGCATTTAACTAGTTAACAGCCGCTGGTGGATTGCGATTCCACTTGAGGCTGTTGCGGGCACATGTCAGCAATATAGATCAGCTGTCATGTGACCGGAAAGGTGTGGGCTCAATACCAGAGCCTGCACCAAACAAGGGGAGTCTGGAAATGGCGTACTATTACGTCTAATGTCGGAAAGGGGTTAATATTGGAAAACCACTTTAAGACACCAGAGAAACAATTTTTGAAAAAAACACCAAAAGCTGATTTTTTTCTTCTTCAATTCATGTTCTAAAATATAAGAGTATTGAATTTTTTTTGCATTTTCTCTCCTGTCTTGATGCTATAGATCAATGTTCCTAACAACCAACAGCTAAAAACATAAAAGTCATTTTGTTTTTCAACTATCTACTATGCTCCAAGACACAAACACCAAAACACTTCCCAAATACAATTAGTTCACAAATACCCTGTCAATAAAAGCTTTATCTGCATGCCTAGTGAAACAAAGAAATAGAAAGACATTTTTTCTGACTATTAGCTCTATTAGCGATTACAGTCTAACAGTAATGCTAATCAGTGGCAATAGTTCTACCAACAGAGCAACTCCTACTAGTACCTTGCTGCAAAATAGATAGAAAATGGTTATATGCTCTAGTAAAACATTGGGACACAACCTTTCAGTCTTCTCCACCAATTACAAGCAGCAAGATTGTCTATTCTTTAATTGTCTAAGACTGGGTTTCATGTAAATGACAGCAAATCTGGAACATGGCCTTACAACTCCTTTCTAAATTTGAATTATGTATGTAGACATTGATTAAACTGTGCTGAAAAAATTATCAAAACATTGGAAACTTTTTGCATTTAGAAAAAAAGGATTATTTATGGCTTAATTTATTTGCATATTGGCTTATAATTAATTCAATGTAACAGGAGTGGTGGAACCACTGTGCTGTTGTCCTAGGAGAGCCTGGAGGGGTGTGACAAGTTGAGCACCTGACTCTTCACTAGATCCCCTGATGGTGGGGTTAGGATTCGCTCCCGATGTACAGCAGGTGCTACTCCAGGAGAGACCTTGGACGCATGGAAGCTGACCCTCAAAGTTAGCTGAAAGGGCTCAGTAGGAGAGCACAGCAGAAACTAGCAAGCATGGCAGGAACACAGAAACCACACATGCAGATGAGTATGGCTGGTATAATGGTAGGCACAGGCAGGTGCATGCTGGTCCGGATGATATGACTGGAACGGCAAATGCAAGTGGGTACAGCTTAAATACAGATTGGATTGGCAGGTGTAGGTAGATGCTGCTGATAAAAAGACTGGCATGGCAGGTGCAGGTGGATCCGATAAATAAATAGACTGGCACTGCAGGTTCAGGTGAGGCCGGCTGAAATACAGACAAACAAGGCAGGAACTGGCATGGAGGTTAGATACGGAAACAAACTAGCAGAACTAGAGGGAATCAATGGACAGGGACCTGAGAACTAACAGTCGTGTTGGGAACAAATTAACAACATCGCACAGGCACCTACATGCAGGTGGAGGTGCCCTAAGTAATAAGTGTCTCCCAGCCATTGGCTGCTGACACGTTAGGATGGCACAGGTGGACCATTTAATAAGGAGTTAGAGCGCACACCCTAAACACTGTGCCCAGGGATCTGCACGCAGTGCGCGGGACCCAGGCAGCAGCCAGAGAGGAAGGAGGAGGAAGTGCAGGACGGGGCTGCGTCCCTGCCGGGGGAGAAGAGCAGTGTTCAAGGATGCCGGCGCTACAATCAGAGTACTCTATAAGGCTCCTAAAAATACACAGATGTGCAAAGATAAAATTGTTTAAAAAGTTAGAGGTGATTTTTATATATATTCGATTTATGAAGTCAGTAAAAATATAGAAAAAGTTCCATCACGTACAGGTTTGTCATAAGCACAGACTCCACAGGCTGCTTCTTGAACCATACTTTGACACCTTTGCTGGCCTTTGGTGGATGATTTTGATGTCATTGGGTTGATTTGAAATTAATGGATGCTGTGCTGTGATTGGCTGCAGCGGGCAGAGAAGATTTTCTTATCCCAGCTTCCAAAGAGTATCCAGTCATAGCATATCTTTCATTTTACCTCAGCAGTATAAGAAATAAAAGCTGCACTATGATTTGTTGTTATGGGAAGTAAAACCAGATTTTTTTTAGTACCAGTTCATAACAGTGTGGTGGTATCCATAGCAATCAATCAGAGCACAGAATTAATTTTACCTCAGCAGCATAAGAACTGAAAGCTGCACTGTGATTGGCTGCTGTAGGGGCAAATGCAGATATTCTTTTAGACAGAGTTCATAAGAATTTGGTGGTGTGCTTAGCACGATTCCTTTCAGTATTTAGTGGTAAGGCCGGCGTCACACTCACCGCAGAAAAAAACGGACCGTATTGCACGGTCGTATTACGCAGAAATGTTGCCAGCACATTTATCCGTATTTCATCCGTTGTCAGGATGCGGCTGCGTATTTTGCGCATGTAAGCACTCCCGTATGGCATCCGTACGGCGAGAATTTCTCGCCGGCTTGCAAAACCGACATATAATGGATCCCAATGACAGTTTTGACATGACAAAAGAAAGAATAGATATATACACATAGAATATATATATATATATATATATATATATATATATATACATGTCATGGTGACATATATATATATATATATATATATATATTTATAGTTCATACACTTCTACATAGTATAATAGCCGTTAATTCAATTGCCGTCTTTTGTGAAATTACAGAACCCGACATAAAGTGACACATGGTTTACATACAGTTAATCATGTAATTTCATGTAGTTTGATATATGGTTTAAACTAACAATTGCATGAGTGTATGTGTGCAAAATTTCATACATGTAGGGGTTAATTAAAGGTGTAAATTCATTGTAAAAAAATGCATGGGCTCTCGTGCTATTTTCTCCACCAGACAGGGAAAGCCAGCGATTGAAGACAGCTATTAGTAGCCCAGAGAGGGAACATTATTTTTGTGCCCCCCCGGCTACTAACATTTGCCCCCAGCCACCCCAGAAAAGGCACATCTATGATTAGATGCGTCTTTTGTGGCACTTAGCCGTCTATTCCCATTGCCCTGTAGCAGTGGCTAATGGGTTAATAATGGGTTAAGGCCACCTTGCTATTGGAAGGTGACTTTAAGCCAGGTTAATAATTGACAGTTGTCAATTAGACAACTCTCAATTATTAATCCTATTGTATGAAATTAAAAAAAACACACACATTAATTTAAAATCATTTTAATGAAATAAACACACAGTTTTTGACCATCTTTTATTGTACTCGTAATCCTTCGAATCCCTTGTTCTCCTGTAATAAAAAAATAAAATAAAGCAAGATCAGTCAGGTCCAACACTGTAATCCTTCACAAGGGTTAACAAGTTTACAGCAAGCAGCGCAGCTAATGCTGCCATCCTGGCTGTAAGCCCCCGAATGAATGAGCTTATCTCCCCGACTCACAGGAGATGAGCTGATAAGCTGGGAAGCTTAATTGAATGTTTCCCACGCTAATCAGTTCAGGTCAGCCGGGGACACTGCACAGCATCAGTGACATCACAGGGAGACCTCGGCTGACCTGAAGTGAACTGATTAGCCTGGGAAGCAATCAATTAACCTTCCCAGCTAATCACTTCCTCTTCTGTCAGCTGGGAGAAGAGATGATTCATTGGGGGGTTTACTGCGAGGCTGGCAGCATTAGCTGCGGTCCCCACAGTAAACGTTAACCCTTTCAGAAGGATTACATCGGGGAACCTGACAGAGCGCTGGATAGGTAAGAATAATGTTGTTTTATTATTTTTTTTACAGGAGAACAAGGGAATCGAAGGAATACCAGTACAATAAAAGAATGGTCAAAAACCATACAATAGGATTAAAAATTGATAGTTGTCTAATTGACAACTCTCAATTATTAACCTGGCTTAAAGTCACCTTTCAATAGCAAGGTGGCATTAACCCATTATTAACCCATTAGCCACCGCTACAGGGCAATGGGAATAGACTGGCTAAGTGCCAGAAAGGGCGCATGTAATCATAGATGTGCCTTTTCTGGGTGGCTGGGGGCAGATGTTAGTAGCCAGGGGGGGCACAAAATAAATGCACCCTCCCTAGGCTATTATTATCTGCCCCCACTCGCTGGCTTTGCCTGTCTGGTGGAGAAAATACAGCGGGAGCCCGTGCATTTTTTTTCAACGAATTTACACCTTTAATTAACCCCTACATGTATGAAATTTTGCACACATACACTCATGTAATTGTTAGTGAAAACCATCTATCAAACTACATGAAATGACATGGTTAACTGTATGTAAACCATGTGTCATTTCATGTCGGGTCTGTAATTTCACAAAAGCTGGCAACTGAATTAGTGGCTATTATACTATGTAGAAGTGTATGAACTATAAATATATATATATATATATATATATATATATATATATGTGTGTGCACCATGACATGTGTGTGTGTATATATATATATAATATATATATATATATATGTATTCTATGTGTATATATTGTAAGCTTTTCAGGGGATATAGCTCTGGGATCGCCGTCCGGGTAGACGGAGTGGCACGGAAACAGTTCATTCACAGACAGCAGTTCTGGTAAAACTGGCCGCAACCAGTTTTAATTAAAGTCCACAGCAAACAGAACATAATCAAAACCAAATCATAAACATAAGCCCTGGGCTTGTCCAGCCACTTACTACACTTAGATAGATTTCCCTCTCTATCCGGGACCAGACTCTAACAGCCTGGGCCAAAACAACACATATGTTCAGCATTTACCAGCATGGAGTTTCACAGAGTCTCCTCCTTGTGTCTGAAGGCACCTCCAACGTCCAGACTTGAGAGAGCTCCCCTCCTATTCAGCAGCTATCCGCATGGATTCTCACAGAGACTACTCCTGTGTCCGGGGTACATCGAGCACCCAGACTGAGAAAGCTCATACTCCAGGAGACTCCTTCTTGTGCCTGGACTCCTTGTCCAGACTAAGCGAGCTCTCTGTCTGTGTTCGCAGACACCTATTTCTGGTCTCCTAATTAACAGCTGAGTGGTTTCAGGCCTGAGCTCAAGTGTGTACTGAATGTAAGGTGTAGTGACCTTTCTCTACCACTAGGTTTACAAAGCCATACATTTCCCTTATACCAGTCAGCAAAGTATCTAGGTGAAATGTACACCCCATTCAACACACATACTCTCACTGTCTCACATATCCCCCCCCTCTTCTCCAGACCGGAGGGCTGGTCATCCAGACCGGAGGGCTAGTCAACAATCCAAAAGAGACAGTGAACTCTGGACCAGTCATGGCCCTCATCAGCTTCATCTTCACTACTGTCATCTGTATGTTCACCTGAGCCATAGCCAACATCAGCTTTCTCTTCATCTGAAGCATCTGCACTACCCTGTACCCTCCCAGGCCTATGCTCTCTGCGGGCCTCGGGTATCCTGCACGGTTTCATCTTGACCTTAGGGCCGGGCTCAGTTTCGATATAGTGCCTGGCCAGAGAAGTGCGACCCGGCACATCAGAACACTTCTGCTGACTCTTCCTCAGAAACTCACGTACCTCCTGTCCCTGGTGCACTGACCATTTGTCACCAACTATCACAGAAGGTATAGGGGTTTTTTCACTTTTCTCTAGTTCCCCTTGAACCCTCTTTAGCACATCTATTTTCTTGAATATCGGTTGACTCATAAAGTCTATTTCACAGACCTTAAGCTCCTCTGCCATGGTCTCTGACCATTTTAAGCTACACTGTTCAAATGATTGGGACTGTAGAAGGAGCTGATCGTTTTTCTTTTGCAGTACACATAATTCATCCGCTAAGTCTCCAGCTGAATTGTAATTTTCTACCGTAACAACAGCATTCTTATATAGAGCCTTAGACTTATTGAGCAGCATTTGCTCTTGCAACGAAGAGATTCTCTGTATCCTTCCTTTTACTTCATTGACCTTCTCACGAAGATGCTCATGGCTTTCATCACACTCCTTCATCACAGTTTGGAGTTTTTTCTGAGAAGTCATCAATTCATCTAGTACCTGTTGGACGTCTTTTATGTCTTCGGCCCCTTCTTCAGGCTCTTCTGGTAGAACATGCTCAGAAGCCCTACCGTCAGTCTTACATTCTACCTCTTCAGTCACATCATTATGGTCTCCAATATTTCCATTTATTCCGGCTTTCAAGTTCTCCTTGATAGCTGCATCTGTATACTCAGAACCCGCCGGATTCTTCTCTTCCACCACGTTCTGCATCCCATCTGAGCTCCCGTGTGTCTGCAGCGGCAACGGAGTGACACATCGCTTTTCCCATTTGTTGGGACGTGGCTCCGATGTAGACTCCATGAAAGTGCGCTTGAGCTCACCAACGCCAGCCTGATGTCTCAAAATCTCATCTTGTGACTTATCCAGATCCTTGGTGTCACTCGGGAACACCGCTGGGGCTCCGGGCGCCGAACTTCCAGCCTGAGCTTCACGAGTTGCAGCTACTGATCCGAACCGCAACCCGTCCACGCCGCTGTCTTCGGCAGAAACAGATTCCTGGACAGAGTCAGTCCCCATATCTTCAGTCTTGTTCCTCACAGCTTCACTTGAGACCTCAGCTTCTGATGAGGCATCTGGCTTGGTGACTACCACTTCTATGGCTTTTTCCACCTCTGCAGCATCTCCCTCAGAGTCCTTGGCACGATACAGATCCACACCATACCTTGGTAACTTCACATTTCCAACAGCATCTACTTGGGCTGTGTTCAGTTTCAGAGTCCTGCCTTTAAAGCTCAGCTCTCCTCCTTTCACCTTAGTCTTCGCCAGGGAACCGGCCAACTGTAAAACATCTTCAGATGCCATCTTCTGTCCGACTGCAAGGTCAGCATCAGCTTTCCTCTCAGGACTCTCAACCTCCTCTGCTACCATGCCTTCCTCATTTGCACTGGTTGCTTGATTGTCATCAGATGATTCACTATCACTACCACTATCCCTGTCTGACCCCTTTTTCACAGCCACATCTGGCTCACTTTCAGGGTTATACCTTCATTTTCATTCACATCCTGCTCACTGTCAGGGTTATACAATTCATTCTCATTCACATCCTGCTCACTTTCAGGGTTATACACTTCATTTTCATTCACATCCTGCTCACTGTCAGGGTTATACAATTCATTCTCATTCACATCTTGATCTGGAACCTTAGTTAACATGTCATCCACAACATTAACTTCACCATCTGGTCCCTGGTTTCCCTCAGTGGGTCCCTCAAGTATGTGACTATGTGACAACCCCAGCACTATACTTCCATATAGCTCAGGTACTAGGAGCTGGCTCACGACCTCTCCCTGGACTTCAGTGTCCCTATACAACAGGTGAGTGTTTATGGCAACATGAGGAAACCTCTCCTCAGAGCCAGGCTCTTGGGAAACCTCATTTAGAACATTTATATTTTCCTGGGCCGTTTTAAGAGAGGGGTCTCGCCACTGCTCACTCTCAAAATTGTCACAGGACACAGGTAAGTCAGGGACACTCGGTTCCCGAGAACCACCATCCTCGTCTCCCAACATCACCTGCAAAGGAATTTCATCACTATCACAGTCATCATTATTATCAATATCATTATCATGATTATGATCAGTATCATCATCACTATCATGATCATCATCATTATCATTATCAGCATCAGCATCATTATCATGGTCATCATCATCATTATCATTATCATCATCATCATCATCATTGTCACATAAGTTTAACGCCCACTAGCATTGTGTTCCGCCCCTCGGGACTGCACACCCTCAATAGGAGCTTCATCACTCTGTCCATCAGAAACATTTTTCCCCCAGAGACCCTTAGATCAGGGAAAGTCATTACCCAATATGACGGGGTGCACCCGGTTCTTCACTACCCCCACTTCACATGAAACCTCCCCGCGTTTGGGGATCAAGTCCACGACAGTCTCTGGGTAGACTTGGTGTCTCCATGGACACACACCACACTCAGGTGTTTATCAGGGATGAAGTCCCTATCAATCAGGCTGTCCCATACGGAAGTCACTGGACTCTCTGAGTCCAAGAGGGCCTGTGCTGGGCAGTCATTTACAACCACCGGGACCCCTGTGGTCCAGTCTCTTCGGCTGAGGTGGACACACACACAGGCTATGCGCAGGGAGAGAGGGATCCGCCAACATCACAACACATAGGCTCCCCCTCTATTGGACAGTTGGCTGCAATTTCACGACATCTCCAACACTGCTCATCACACTCTCCCACCCACACGACCCCAACAGCTGGAACGCTCTTACCGGGAGAGTTCGGCGTCCAGGAACTCCGAAGTGACGACCTCTCAGACGGCTGGTCACGGAGGCAGTCCTTGGTGGCGAAGGCCCTCTCCATCAGGCTGACCAGACGATTGGCGTCCTGGTGGTCTCTTTGTCCGACCTCTGGCTGTACCTCAGGAGGACGTGCTTGGGTGTAGCGGTCCACTATCACCTTTTCAACTCCATAATCAGGTTTGCTGACTGCAGACTCCCAACTGCATCTCCAGTCATGAACTCTCCTGGCACGGGCTGTCACCGTAACACCCAGCCGGGTAAGAATCTCCGCTTTCAGCTTGGCATAGTCTTGGCTGTCCTGCTCGCTCAGGTCAGCATAGGCCCTTTGGGGTTCTCCAATCAGATAGGGTGCGACCATCATGGCCCATTCAGATAGGGGCAGATTCTCCTTCTCTGCCAGTCCCTCAAACCTAGTGAGATATATCTCCACATCATCACGAGGTGTCATCTTTTTCACGGACCGTCTTACCGCCTTCTTTACAGCGGACAATGCAGGTGACTTTGCAACATTACTTTGGGACGATGCGCTGCAAGTCTTTTGTAGTGCTGCAACCTGCTCAAAAAACAACCGTTATTCTCCTGCTGCTGCTGCAGGAATTGCTGCTGGGCCTGCTGCATGCGCTGCTGGTGCTGCAGGCGCTGCCGCTCCATGCTCTGCTGCATGCTCCGCTGGGCCTGGACCAGGTACTCAACGAGCTCCTCCATACTGCCGGACTTATCTGTCTCAACCACGGCAGTCTTATGTTGCACATTAACTTGCGCCATTTGTTCAAACAGCGCCTCCATGCTGTCATCCATGCTGTCAGACTTCTCTGTCTCAACAACGGCAGTCTTCACTCAAGACATACACACTCCACAGTCTTTTCCACAGAAAATTCAGCCTTGCTGTGCAGACACTTTTTTTTTTTTTTTTCTCTGCAAACTCTATTAGGGCCACTGTCTCTTTAAGACTGCTCCAACAGACGTTTCTCCTTTATTGACACACTTTTTTTTTTTTTTCTTTGCAAAGTCTATTAGGGCTACTGTCTCTTTAAGACTGCTCCAACAGACGTTTCTCCTTTATTGACACACTTTTTTTTTTTTTCTTTCTCTGCTGCTGCTTCAACAGACTTCACCTTTTATTGCTGTCTCTCGCCACTGTGCTGCATGCACATTCCAGCACCAATTGTAAGCTTTTCAGGGATATAGCTCTGGGATCGCCGTCCGGGTAGACGGAGTGGCACGGAAACAGTTCATTCACAGACAGCAGTTCTGGTAAAAACTGGCCGCAACCAGTTTTATTAAAGTCCACAGCAAACAGAACATAATCAAAACCAAATCATAAACATAAGCCCTGGGCTTGTCCAGCCACTTACTACACTTAGATAGATTTCCCTCTCTATCCGGGACCAGACTCTAACAGCCTGGGCCAAAACAACACATATGTTCAGCATTTACCAGCATGGAGTTTCACAGAGTCTCCTCCTTGTGTCTGAAGGCACCTCCAACGTCCAGACTTGAGAGAGCTCCCCTCCTATTCAGCAGCTATCCGCATGGATTCTCACAGAGACTACTCCTGTGTCCGGGGTACATCGAGCACCCAGACTGAGACAGCTCATACTCCTGGAGACTCCTTCTTGTGCCTGGACTCCTTGTCCAGACTAAGCGAGCTCTCTGTCTGTGTTCGCAGACACCTATTTCTGGTCTCCTAATTAACAGCTGAGTGGTTTCAGGCCTGAGCTGCAAGTGTGTACTGAATGTAAGGTGTAGTGACCTTTCTCTACCACTAGGTTTACAAAGCCATACATTTCCCTTATACCAGTCAGCAAAGTATCTAGGTGAAATGTACACCCCATTCAACACACATACTCTCACTGTCTCACAATATCTATTCTTTCTATTCTTTATTATACCTGTCAGAGTGATTTTACAGTATAGCCGGGGATGAATTGCCGGCTTTTTTAAAGGACACCGGTGCATATTTCTCGCAAGTCACACGTCTGGTCCATGTGTAATCCGTTGTTTTCTCGCACCCATAGACTTTCATAGGTGTACAACGGGCGTAATATGCGTATAATCGCAGCATGCTGTGGGTGTCTCGCACCGTAACATACGGGCGAGAAAAAATACGCCTGATCAGAGCTGCCCCATAGAGAAATATTGGTCCGTGTGTAATGCGTGGTTTTCACGCCTCTCACTCGTCCGTATTCCTCCTCAGTGTGACACCGGCCTTATGGTGGATTAAGCTTCTTTTTCTAACAACTAGATCGAAATGGCTGCAAGGGGGTTGACGAAATTCACCCAACAAATTTTGCTGCATTTGTGGTTGTTTTGTAGTGAAGAAACAACGATGGAACATTACGGACTTTGTTAGAAAAGTGTATTATGAGTACTTTGATGTAAAACTAGTTGATCAGGACAAGTCATGGGCTCCACATGTAGTGTGTTCTGTTTGTCTAGAAGAATTACGACAGTGGTCTAAGGGGAAGAAAGGGAGCTTTAGTTTTGGCATGCCTACGATCTTGAGGGTACTGCAAAATTATAATGTTCACTGCTACTTTTGTTCGTACAACTTGGAGGGATTCAAGCTGGAAAATAAGGAGGAAATTATTTACTTTAACCTTCTGTCAGCGATTCACCCTGTTACTTATGGTTAAGGAATACCTGTCCCTTCACCTCTGGAAAAACTTGAAGATACAACTGATTCAGAAGATTCAGAACTTGAAGAGCAAGTCCGGCGCCTAGAAACCCGATGTGTACCTTGGTTACCAGCTGATCGTTGGTCTCCTGCCTGCCACACGCAGCGATGTGTTTTGGCCAGCAGGAGACCAACGATCAAAAAAATGTCCAGGACTTTCAGCGACGATCAGCGATACCCAGCAGGGGGCTGATCGTCGCTGAATGTCACACACAGCGATATCGCTGGGGAGATCGCTGTTGCATCACAAAACTTGTGACTCAGCAGCGATCTCACTAGCGATCTCGCTATGTGAGACGGGCTTAAGGTCTAGATCAGGATCACTATCACTCATCACACCCACAGCTCCATGATTGACAAACCAATGTTTGCTGTGAAACTTAGGGATGGGTAATGAAATTCTGAGACTAATGTGCATTTTTTAAAAATAAAATAAATAATAAAATAGCTTGTAATAAATAGGTGGCTAAAAACTTTATTAGGAGACTAATCAAGAACTTCTATTAGATTATAAGGGTACATTCCCTTATGGCTGGTTCTGTTTATTACTCAGAACTTATACCAGTAACACATATAATTATTTCCAATCAATGTCTTTACATTTCCGGAATGATGTAACCTGCCGATGGAAATCGTGTTCTCAAGTAAATAAATGAATACTAAAAATTTGATAAATATTGTTTCAGATGGCTCACTCCAAATATCAATACTAACATGCTAAATGGGAAATATGCGAAGAATAAGGATAAACAAAGTTTCGGTATTTTATTCCTTACCAAGGGCCTGTAAATCTATTCTGTGTTTAAGTGAACATTTAAATACATGCTCAGAATACATTGTGTCATACAGGGTTCATTATATCGTCAAATAACTGGAAACACTTATTTCAAGGGAGCATTATAGGCTTACACCAGAAATATAACGAGACGGTGGTATTAATCTGCATGCTTCATTTTATTGTATTTTCCATGCAGCTCAGCAAACATAATGTGTCCCCCTTCTGTCGAATCTTTAATGTTACCTTATTATCACTTCTCTGCATATTATTAGACCTTACTCTTTCCTCCAAGCATAATGATTTTTTTTTTTCATGTCAACATTGATACAGTTCATAAAACTTTGCAAAATGCTGCATGTGATTATATTATGCAAATTAATCTTCACATTTTTTTTTTTTTATCACCGAGAAGAAATTTAGTATGTGTTTCTGATTACTATTTCTTTATGGAGAAATAAACATAATTGCTTAATACCATAAATATCTCACATTTATTATTTGTGTCCTCTTTACAATGTAACATTATATTTTGTAACTAAAGTAAATGCCCTGATGCCGTAATAATTGCTCCTTTTAGTTACTATGTGGCTAAAAATGTTATAATTACAGCAAAGAAGACAATATAGTCACTGGAGAGCCACGTATATATAATATTATGAAACAAACTAATTGCCAGGAATGAGATCTAAATCATTACTCAATTAGTATATTCCAACAATTTTACATTTTCTTTTTCAATGTTTCAGATATTTCATACATTGTAGTCTCCCTAACAGATTGTGAATATTGCATTGTTTGGTTTCCCCATTATTATAATTGGTTTATCAGAAAAGAATGTGATAATGTTGGGGTTACCTTTACACCTAGAAATATGGACGCAATTTCTGTCCAGCTATATCAATTTAAACTGATGCCTGTTGATGTAATTCAAATTAATCTTATTTTATAGAAAAGTGATTTGAAATGCTTATCATTTTTTGTGTCAATCACGCTGATATTAGCGTGTAAACAGCACAGAATTCTGGAAAAATAATCTCCTTTATAAGATATACTCGGTCAGCGATCCAAACAAACTAACACTTGTCTGCCAGCTGATAATATCTTTTATGAAGGCCCAAAATGATTGGTCGTCTGCAGCATGCCACCTTGCATAAACAGGGATGTGCTGCCTTACAATATGAAAACGAGGGAGAATGATCCACCATTTATGGAAACTCCCTCAATATCTTAGTTCACAATAAAATTACATTAATATGAGCACCAGACTTTATTAGTGCTGCATGTAAAAAGGCGGCCTGTGAAATTAGGTGGTTGGCATCCACCACTACTTTTGGGCTTCACTGTTCAAATCTTTTAGGCCGGCATCAGACTCACCGTACAAAAATACGGAGCGTATTGTACGGCCGTATTACGCCAAAATGTTGCTGGCACAACAATCCATATTTCATGCGTTTTCAGGGTGCGGCTGTGTATTTCGCGCATGTAAGCATCCGTATGCAATCCGTATGGCATCTTTATAGCGTTTTTTTTCTCGCAGCCTTGCAAAATGGACATTTAACGTTTTTAGGCCTAAAACTCATTCAAATCATCATCAGCATGGCTATTTATTGCCTCTGCATCCGGTTGCAACCCCCAATCTTGCCATTTTTGGGGTCTGCTTGTGTTGGAGGGCTGCTGCTTGGTTGGCAACATGTCTGAGAGTCTGCAGTTCACCCCAAATGAGAGTGTTGTACAACTGGGTTTTGTCCCGCCGCTTTGGCCAGTCTTACCCAGTGATCAGTGATCCGCGCAGGAGGAGGCAAATTTGGGTGCATCCGCATTTGATGAAATGCCTTACTAAAGACCATTTTTACCGCCTGTATGCATCTCTGCGGACTCATCCAGACAAGTTTTTTTTTTTGTCGGATGATCATTCCCACCTTTGAAGTTTTGTTGGAGATTGTGCGCCCTGGGATCACCTACCAGGATACCCGGATGCGCAAAGCTATCTCTGCAGAGGAGCGACTTCTCCATACGCTACGGTATGTATTCCTCACCTACATACTGTTCGTTGATGATGTGTTTTCCCACAACTGCCACTATAGCCTTCTGTGTGTAGCTGAAATATCCTCAGATTATATCCCATATATCAGCTACAACTACCAGAACTATTGTATCTATGTAAACATATCAGAATCCTTTAACTTGTGGTAAATGTAAGTTAGGATTGTTTGTAACTGACATCATGTAAGGGTTATGTATAGTGCGTTTGTTCTACCTTTGTGCATGTATAATGATTGGTCTCTCTCTATTTGGTTACTTGTAGGTTCCTAACTACTGGCATATCTTATGCGGCACTCCATCTGGAGGTCTTGATTGGGAGGTTCCCCATCTCTGTCATTGTGCGTGATACCTGCTCTCAACTCTGGGACAGACTTCATCAACAGGTGATGCCTGAGCCAAAGATGGAAGACTAGAAGAGGATTGCCAGGGGATTTGAGGAGCTATGCCAGTTCCCAAATTGCATAGGAGCCCTTGATGGGAAGCATATCCGTGTGCCTAAGCCGTCAAACTCAGGGTCCCAATTCTAGAATTATAAACAATATTTTTCTGTTGTGCTGTTGGCTCTGGTTGACAGTAACTACAGGTTTATAATTGTAGACATTGGGGCCTATGGAAGAACTGGAGACTCTAGAGTCTTCAATTCTTCCATTATGGGTCGGCGGCTGTGCAATAACGAGTTGCACCTACTACCAGCACGCCAACTTCCTGGCTCCAACCTCAAACCGGTCCCATATGGTGATGAGGCCTTCCAGCTATCAAGGAATGTGATGAGGCCATATCCACGATGGCACCTTGACCACCGTCGTCAGATCTTCAACTTGCGCCTATCACGGGCCAGGGGCCTGGTGGAGTGTGCTTTTGGCATTCTGTGTGCGAAATGGCGGGTTCTCCAGTCTGCTATTCAGCTGAGTGAAGCCATCGTCAATGAGGTCATAAAAGCATGTGTTGTTCTACATAATTTCACCAGAATGCATGATTGTGGCCCATCTGATGTTGGTGAAAGTGTGTTGCCCAAAGGGGATATGCCTACACCCCATGTGATCCCTTTACGTCACCCACTGTCAGGACTTAAAACCAGGGATATCTTCACCCATTATTTTGTGTCACCTAAAGGAACTACAACATGGCAAGATGAGGCATTGTCTATGTTGTAATGTTTTTGTGTGACTACCTTATAAAAGTATTGTTTCTATGCATAGTCTCTGTCTGTTGTTAATGGTCATAATAGATGTGTTGGTGGTTGAGTACATACAACTTATGGAAACAGATCTAACATTTTTATAAAAATATATATTTATATTTTCAAACTGCCACTTGAGGTAGTGACTACCATATTTGCTTCATATGGTATATGTATCTACAGCACAATAGTGTAAGTGTGCATTCTTACACAAGTACCAAAATAAGGCATGACAAAATTACAAATAATTCCAAAGTCTGGAGATGCTAAGGGGAGCTGCACGGAAACTACAACCTTTACTACAAAAAGATGCCCGATTACAATCCATATTTCCAGACCCCCCACTACTATGTTTTAGGCAGCCCCCAAATCTAAGAAGCATCATTGTCAGAAGCTCCCTGTCCTCCCCAACAGCTGCAGGAACCTTTCCTTGCAGACAAAAGAAATGCAAGACCTGTACATCTATAATGACCACGGACAGGATAAAGATCCCCAACTCCCATCAGGACTACAAGATACCAGGTACTTTCAGCTGCATCACATCTAATGTGGTGTACCTAATTATATGTACTAAATGTCCAACTGGGGGTCTGTATGTGGGGGAGACCGGGCAAAAACTGAGAACAAGGATGAATTCTCATCGCCACACGATAAGAGAAAAAAGAATGGATTTACCTGTGGCCAAACACTTTTGTATGCCCGGTCATAGCATGACAGATATGGAATTACTTGTATTAAAATCTAACTTCAAATCTGAGAAGGATAGAAAAGTCTGGGAATATAAACTTATGAAGACCTTTGACACTCTTAGTGCTGGATGAATATATCCCAGAGTTTTATGTCGTTCTACAACAATTAAGGAATCTGCCTCCCTGACCTTTTAGGGTCATCACAACACAATACCAGACCCCAATCAGAGGGTAATAAAACCTTCACTCCTTATCTATGAACTAGTCATATTTATGTTAATCCCTCTGCCATAATGACAGTTCTGCTTCATGTCACTTGTCCTACCTATTGCATTTTTTCTGTGCTATTTGTGTATAAATATGTGATTCTTCAGATGTTGTATTAGTCTACGCCTGATGAAGAGACCTGAGTAGTCTCGAAAGCTTGCAATTTGTTACCATCTTTTCAGTTAGCCATTAAAAGGTATCAACCACTGAGGACTCTCAAGTCTAAATATTTTTCTATCTACTGGCTAACACGGTACGAAGATACACATCTTTCCTATATCAAATAATTCCAGACATAATAGTATGTAAACACAAAAACCAATAGTCAATATGGGTAGTGCTGATCATATGTGACCTATATGTCTGATTGATCACATGACACAAGTGCAAAGATGCAATAGACAACATGGAGTTAAATAAAAAAATACTAAATAAGTAACTTTTCAAAAAATAATAATAAATAAGGAAAAGAAACAAATCTCACTATCACTAGTGACCACCATATCTACCCCATATGGTTGGGTTTATAAGACTAGACTAATGCAATGATGCAATAGCCAACACGTTTTAAAATAGATGGGGCAAAAATAACAAACATTGGTATAAATTATAAGATATAACGAAATAATAATATTTCCCCTAGCCCATATCCTACCATCTAAGTACCATATGCTGTTTGTAGCCATTCAGAAGAGTGCAAATATGCTTTACACATCATAGTGTATTAATAAATCAAAAGAAATAACTAAATTTTGTTGTAAGCATAGGACATAATGCAAAGACCTTACGTTGAGTAGGCCTAAACAATAGCATATTGTTACCATATGTAGCTTAGCTGCTTATAGATTGTTGCACATTTCTGTTACACAACAGTACTATAAACTAAAAATTAAAAAATTACTAAATACTTTTCAAATCATATGTTACTGAAATTAATAATCACAGCTGGTGGTATGTGGTGGTGGGGTAGGCAGGTTCCCAGCATCTCTTTGTGGTTGGCTATGATGTGAACCTTGACCATCACCCTGTTAGGGTGGATTTTCAGGGCCCTGAGCTAACATCTGCCCACGTTCAGGTTGGTGTGTGGGCACATTCCCATACAGATAAGGGACATTAAATTCTTGTGGAAGATGATAGCCACAAGAATCATACCCCCCAATATGTCCATGTTGAGCATATCCAGGTTGGGACCAGCCTCCAACACTGGATCTGTACAAGTGGCCATATTGGAAAGAGGGATTATAGCCTGGCATTTGACCCTGTTTGGGTTGGTTTGGTGGGGAATGGGTTGAGGTGTAGGTGCCAGTGCAGGAGGATCATCAGATCCTAATTGAGCATGCACATTTTGTTGGGGGGCAATGGGCATAAGGTTATGGGGGGAGGACTGCCACCACTCAAGGAATTCAAACACCTCATACGGGGTATTGACGGGTGTGCATGCGTCAATTAGGATCTGAATTGATCCTCGCACACGGAGCCTGACCTCTCAGGGTAGGGGACGAAGGTAGCGGGTAAGGCTACGGGCATAGGCCTCTTCACCCTCATCCACAGCTGCCCTTGAAAGGTAATTGAGTACCCCAGTGTCCACATGCCTACGTGTGTCTGAGGCGGTGATGTCTCTCCGTCTTCTCCCACGGCGGGATATAGCACCAGGCTTGGGGGAGCCCACAAGAGGTACAGTGGGGCTGCTGCTATTGGCTGCTTCCTCTACACTGGGCCCTGCTGCTGCAGCAGGTGTGTCAGGTACAGGTTGCGGCCCAGAAGCTTGGCCAGGTCCTGGTGCTTCTGAAGCTTGGGGGATGCTGCAGGGAGGCTCAGAAGATGGGCCAGCCACCTCTTCATCTCCCCCAACCGGGTCAATAATGGCCTCTGAGTCTGAGCCAGTGTCCCTCTCAGTGAGGTTGGATTGGGTTCTGTGGGGAAATAAAAGGGGATTAGAGCATGTAGGAGGGGTGAGCCTAAAATACATATGTGTTATGTGGTGTGATATATGTACTTACAGTCTGAGATCCAGAATTGGTGCCAGAAAACCCAGCCTGTCAAAATACACGTACTTTCGTTTTCCTGGGTGCTGCTGAGCCGCTCTTGCTCCTCTGCTGCCGTTCCCGCCTGTATTGGTTGCAGATGCTTCTCCATCTTCTCATAACATCATCCACTGCAATGACACATATAATGTAAACAATTAGCTAGCTGCACAAAGCAACATTGTTCAACATACACCTAATATAGTCATGGGGCCTAGTAGGATGTGCCTATCTTAATATTTTTCATACCCAATAAAAAAAAAACATTTTCGCTGAAATTCTGCGCTATAAATCCGCTGTGACCATTAACAATTTTGTACAAATATCAAGTAACTTACTGATTCGCTGCTGCTCCTCGCGTGGGCTGTTGCCAAAGTGGGGAAACATTTGCCCACAAATGCGCCTCCATGCTGCCTCTTTCCTTGTGCGGTCAGCGTAATGCGCGTCTCTCTGGTCCCATATTTCGGGCCTCTCCTGCACCAATACAATGAGCATCTCCACATTGATCAGTGTAGACATCATGGCCCACTCCGTGGAGGCATTCTTCCGGGATGTCTGGCGCTCTTTTTGAGCTAATTTGCATGCGTCTGCTTCCTCCTGCATGTGTTGCACCATTTCCTGTGAGCTACAGAAGTCTTTCGTATTTCTCGCAAGTCACATGCCTGGTCCGTGTGTAATCCGTTGTTTTCTCGCACCCATAGACTTTCATTGGCGTACAACGGGAATAATACGAGTACAATCGCACCATATTGCGGGTGTTTCGCACCGTAAGATACGGTCGAGAAAAAAAACGCATGATCAGCGCTACCCCATAGAGAAGTATTGGTCCGTGTGTTATGCGTGGTTTTCACGCCTCTCACTCGTCCGTATTCCTACCTAGTGTGACTCCGGCCTTACGCTATGCCTCAACACTGCTACATTGCCCCTGTGAGACTCCTGACACACCCAGTTTTCCATGTGCTTACTGACATACTTAGCTCTGCCACAAAGCTACTGTGTGCCCATTGACTCTGCTCTGCTACACTGCTGGATTTTGCTACATTGTTACCAAATGTGTCCTGTTAAAGTCAGCTCTGCATTGCCCTGACTGTGCTATATTAACTCTGTGTGCCTTCTGATATGCTCAGCTTTACTTATCACTGGGATCTAATTCACTGAAGCAGTGTGCCTTCTGAAGTACTAAGCTCTGCTACATCACTGGACTGTGCTAGATGACTAAAGTGTTGCTTGGGACATACTCAACTTAAAAACATTTTGAGACTATGGACATACCCAGTTTTCTCTGTGCCTCCTGACATACTCAGCTCAGCCATATAACTATTGTGTGTCAACTGATTCTACTGCTGTTTTCTGCTACATTGTTGCTAAATGCCCACTGCAATAGTCAATTCTGCATTTCCGTTGGCTCTGCTATAGTTACACCTTAACGAGCAGAGGTATTTCAGTTTTCGCATTTTCGTTTTTTGTTCCCCTTCTTCCCAGAGCCATAACTTTTTTTTTTTTGGTCAAAATGGGCTTGTTTTTTGAGGGACAAGTTGTACTTTTGAACAACTCCATTGGTTTTAACATATTGTGTAATGGAAAACAGGAAAAATATTCCAATTGCTGTGAAATTGCAAAAAAAGTCCAATTCCACATTTTTTTTTTTTTTACATTTTCAATAAAAGCTAAAACTGATCTGCCATTATGGTTCTCCGGGTCAATACGAGTTCATAGGCACCAATCATGTATATTTTCTCTTTTATTTAAGAAATAAAATCGAAAATTTAGTAAAAAAAAAATGGCGCCAATTTTCAAGACCTGTAGCGTCTCCATTTTTCATGATCTGGGGCTGAGTGAGGACTTATTTTGCATGCCGAGCTGGCGTTTTAATTGATACCATTTTGGTGTGGATACGATCTTTTATTCACCCATTATTTCATGTTAACGCTATGTAGCAGTGATCAAAAAAATGTACTTCTTATGCACTGAATTTTATTCTCGTTACGTCGCTTAGCGATCGGGTTAATTCTTTCTTTATATTGATAGATTGGGTGATTCTGAACGAGGCGATACCAAATGTGTATATTTGATTTTTGTTTATTGCTTTATTTTGAAGGGGGTGATTTGAACTTTTATATTTTTTTATTTTTTTAATATTTTTTTAATTTTTTTTTACTTTTTACATGAGTTAATAGTCTCCACGGAGAGTAGAAGCTGCAGTACTTCGATCGTCTCTGCTACACACAGGTGATGATCAGTTTTTTTTGCTCTGTCTTTCTGTGTTATTATGTTATCGATGAGTTTTTCCAGGTTTACTTGTAGGTGCGCATTTGTGTGAACTGTTCTTAGTTGACGTTTACTAAATCGATAATACATAATAATATTCATTTCAAAGTTACAGATAGACTACAAATAATAGAAGAAGGTTCTGTAACATTTTTGTTTTGTTCTTTCTACCATTCTTAAATTCTCTTCCGTGAGGCTTTCAATAAATCACAGGTCAAATGAGGCTGGTGTGATAAAGCCATAACCTGCAAATCTCTTTAAGTTTGTTTCATGCTCCAGTGATTATTAACGATGGCTTTTTAATGTATTCGTGTAATAAACTCCTAATTTACGTCTAGCTGGGAGCATCTTTCTTTTTTGCAAATTACCTTGTAAGGATAGTGATTGTCGATTGTTTATTATAGGGATTATTGCTCTGATATACAGTACATTAGCGTTACGCCATATTTGACACTGACCTTCCTGCAAATTATGTGAAAGACACCGCAACGCACAGAGTTCCGGCTGGCGCTTTCCTGAGAAGGCAATAAAACATTTATGTTTTTCAGTGCAGTAGATTCTGGATGCTTGTTATTATGATGTTATAATTGTGGCTTATATGGGGTCTAAAATTAACTAAGCATCCTAAACATTCTATGACAAGTCAAAGCGTTGTATGTGTGAGGCTAACCTGCATATTGATAAATAGTCATTAGTTAGTGACATCAATGTTATTGGATTACATTGGCTATGCAGCATCTTCTACGCGTCCTGCATAAAGCACTTTCTCCACCTCTACCTCCAGCATCTCCAGGTTAAACTGCGTTGTGTAAAAATTGAGAGTGAAATGTACAGAAAAGAATCATTCTTGGCAGGCTGAGTGAGTCTTTAACCAAAATTCTCTCGAAATTGAAAGATAATTGAATGACTGGTTCACAATGACCGGTTATTAGATGTTCTCAAAGGGATAAAGAACATTGATGTTCATTTATTCAAGGGTCAGTCCAAGTGAAATGGCAATTACATTTCTAGCATCCTTGGGAAGCATTTCACGGTATCTCTATGAGATATGCTATAGATGTGTCCATCATTTCTTCTCTTGACACAGGATATTTCAAGAAGTATAGTGCAAGATTAACAACATGATTTCACTATACTCAGTCTGGACATATTAATTGTAAATATGTACAGTGAAGGAAATAATTATTTGATCCCTTGCTGATTTTGTAAGTTTGCCCACTGACAGTCATGAACAGTCTATAATTTTAAGGTATGTTAATTTTAAAATTGAGAGATAGAATATCAAAAATAAAATCCAGAAAATCACGTTGTATAAAATATATAAATTTATTTCCATTTTGCAGTGAGAAATAAGTATTTGATCCCTCTGGCAAAAAAAGCTTAATACTTGGTGGCAAAACCCTTGTTGGCAAGCACAGCAGTCAGACGTTTTTTGTAGTTGATGATGAGGTTTGTGCACATGTCAGGAGGAATTTTGCTCCACTCCTCTTTGCAGATCTTCTCTAAATCATTAAGATTTTGAGGCTGTCGCTTGGCAACTTGGAGCTTCAACTCCTTCCATAAGTTTTTTATGGGATTAATGTCTGGAGACTGGCTAGGCAACTCCATGACCTTAATGTGCTTCTTTTTGAGCCACTCCCTTGTTGCTTTGGCTGTATTTTTTGGGTCATTGTCTTGCTGAAAGACCAAGCCACAACCCATTTTTAATGTCCTGACAGAGGGAAGGAGGTTGCCACTCAGGATTTTACAGTACATGGCTCCATCCATTGTCCCATTGATGCACTGGAGTAGTCCTGTGCACGTAGAAGAGAAACACCCTCAAAACATAATGTTTCCATCTCCATGCTTGACAGTGGGGACCGTGTTCTTTGGGTCATAGGCAGCATGTCTCTTCCTCCAAACACGAGTTGAGTTAATGCCAAAGACCTCAATTTTTGTCTCATCTGACCACAGCACCTTCTCCCACTCACTCACACAATCATCCAGGTGTAAAGTGGCAAACTTCAGATGGGACTGCATATGTGCCTTCTTGAGCATGTGGACCTTGCTGGCACTGCAGGATTTTAAACTTTTATGGCGTAATGTGTTACCAATGGTTTTCTTGGTGACTGTGGTCGTAGCTGCCTTGAGATCAATAACAAGTTCCCTCTATGTAGTTCTAGGCTGACCTTTCACTTTCTTCAAGATTAAGGATAGCCCACGAGGTGACATTTTGCATGGTGCCCCAGATCGATGTCGGTTGACAGTCATTTTGTATTTCTTCCATTTTCTTACTATAGGACCAATAGTTGTCTCCTTCTCATCCAGAATCTTACTTATGGTTTTGAAGCCCATTCCAGATTTGTTCAGGTCTATGATCTTGCTCCTGACATCCTTAGAAAGCTCTTTGGTCTTTCCATGTTATAGAGGTTAGAGTCTGACTGATTAATTGAGTCTGTGGATAGGAGTCTTTTATAAAGGTGAATATTCAAGACAGCTGTCTTTAATGCAGGTAATGAGTTCATTAGGAGCTTCTAACTGATCTGTAGGAACCAGAACTCTTAATGTTTGGTAGGGGATCAAATACGTACTTCTCACTGCAAAATGCAAATAAATTTATATAATTTATACAATGTGATTTTCTGGATTTTATTTTTGATATTCTATCTCTCAATGCTAAAATTAATCTACCTTTAAAATTATAGACTGTTCATATCTTTGTCAGAGGGCAAACTTACAAAATCAGCAAGGGATCAAATAATTATTTCCTTCATTGTGTATAGTGGCCACCTTGTGATTGTGATGTAAATTGCAGCCTGCTAAGGTTCGCTAACATGTCACATAAAAGCATGTTTTCCTGATACCCTAAATGGAGATATGTATTCTGTTATGTTTCGGTAGCTGAGGAGGAAAAGCAAAAATGGCAATACACCAGAGAGGCTGTAACCTGAACTAACCACACAACTAGAGGTAGCCGTGAAGCGTTCCTACGTTGATCTTAGACGCCTCGTCACAGCCTGAGAGATAACTACACCTAAAGGCAGAAAGATGAAAGCTATCTGCCCCGGAGCAGATCCCCAAAGAAAATAGGAAGCCCCCAAACATGTAATGGCGGTTAGACAAGAAGCACGGACACAGACAGAAAATAGAATGAGCAAACGCTGGGGCCCAATCAGTCTAGACAGAAGATTACAGGAAAGAATTCTGACTGCAATCCAACAAAAAACCCTAAAAATACCAACTCTTCTGATTGCAAAAACACCTGAGATCACACAATCTCCACCACCTAAATCAGATCTCTGGTGTAACAAAACTAAGCCGCAGCCACGGAAAAAACAGGAAAAAGCAAATGAACAAATAACAGTGGCTACAGATAAACTGAAAGGAGCACAGGCCCCAGGAGGGGACCCGGCTGACCTCCACAAAAGTGCAGAAAATTATGCAAAAAGCAAGCACAAAAAGAAATGCAGAAAATATCTTATCTGAAAGCAGCAGATGCATGCAAGACTCCAGCAGGCTTCCAAATGAACCAGGAACCACAATTGAGACAAGAACAATTGATCACCGGCGACCATCATGGGAGGAACCTCTCTTATATCAGTCCAGTCCGTGATCCCAGATTGCCATTCCTCGCTGTAACTTTCAGTACTGTCTGCAACCACCAGAGGGAGCCTCTGCTCAGAAACCATCTCCAGCACATTCATAACAGTACCCCCCTTGAGGAGGGGTCACCGAAACCTCACTTGTGCAACCAGGCCGATCAGGATGAGCTCGGTGATAGGCACGGATCAGTCTCCTAGCATGGATGTCCGAAGCAAACACCCAAGAATTGTCCTCCTGACCATAACCTCTCCACTTAAACAAATACTTGAGTTTCTGTCTAGAAAAACGAGAATCCAATATTTTCTCAACCACATACTCCAGATTGCCCTCAACCAAAACAGGGTCAGGAGGCGCAGCCATAGGAACCACTGGCTCGACAAACCTCTTCAATAAGGACTTGTGGAACACGTTATGGATCTTAAATGTCCCTGGAAGAAGCAAACGGAAGGAAACAGGATTAAGAATCTCCAAGATCTTATAAGGTCCAATGAACCTAGGTTTAAACTTTGGAGATGCAACCCTCATAGGGATATTTCTTGAGGACAACCAAACCAAGTCCCCCACATTAAACCGAGGACCATCAGTCCTATGCCGGTTGGCAAACCGTTGAGCCTTCTCCTGAGAGAGAGACAACCTTTCCACTACCTGGTCCCAAATCTACAAAAAAATACTTCCAATTCATAATATATGAAATAATAATGTTGGTAGAAGTCTACCTCATTTAAACTGAAATGCAGCTACGACTCATAATATCAATTTAAAGCAAGGAGAAAAATGGAGTCAAAAATGCTAATAAAACATCGTGTTTTTATTGAATAACTGACAAAACACCAAATAATGATATCTATATATACACAACATAGAGTAAGGCATGAAAACCCACTGATTGAACAGTGGGAGTGAGCAGGAAAAATAGCAAGAATGTAGGTAGATAGCAAAAAATAGCATTACAACCGAAAAAATGGTAGCAAGACAAAAAGTGTCCCAAATCAAAAATGCAAAGTAAGAATGGACCACATGACAGCTTAGTTGGAATTATCGTGGCACAACTGATCTAAGCAGTAGTGCTTTACCTTCAGCAGTATAGCAGACGGATAGGGGTGCAGCTGGGGAATGCATATGCCAAGAGCCAAATAGCCCATGAGACTTCTCACTGGGAGAGCACAGTAATACTGGCATGTTAGAGGCATATTGTAACCACTGAAGCAATTACCTGTCATGACTTTGCAGATCTGAATGAGGGACACCGGATCCCCGACGCGCGTTTCGGCACTCCTTCTTCAGGGGGCGTAGTCTGGGGAATCCAAGTGTCTCCTTATATACCTGACTCGTCCGATCACGTGCTAAAAATGGGTGAAAGGCTGACACAAATGTGTGCAGCCATAATTAGAGGCCCAAACTCTAGCGCACATGCGCCCACACCGGATATGGGTCGCGTCACACGGGGCGGGCGGCGCCTGGCCGTTCCCAAGCAACGCAGCACACATCACGGAGGAGGAGCGAAATATCGCGAGAGTCAAAATACAAAGTGGGCAGTACTAAGACACGTGATCAACAGAGGCAGGTACACTACGCTGCATAAAAAAGCATCAATGTGGAGATATATAAACATGAATCAAATATGAGTATTGATTTACATAAACTAATACTTAGTAACCAAGAAAATACAAGAATAACAAAAAATAACAATCAAAATCTAGTAAACAATAGTGGCATCAATAAAGATTTATTCGCAGAACTAAATACTTAAACTAAACTTAACCATTATGATACTGAAAAAGACCAGCAAATATTAAGCTGAATGTCGGTGCTAGAAATAATTCTCATAGACGCACCATCTTAAATTCAACACAAAGGTATACAACAAAGTCACTGTGGGATTGCAATCCTTCAGAATTGTATATAAGAAGATTGTTGATTGTAGTGAGTCCACGTTGAATACTGATACAAATGTTGTCTGGCGTGAGAAATAAGGAAGACTGAACAGGATTCACAGGCTGAAATGAATATTGTAGTCACTTGAAAAAAGACAATAACAATAAAGAAAATTAAAACCAGCAATAAAAACAGACATAAAATAAAGAAAACGCTAAGGGGTAGGACATGAGTATACTAAGGACGGAAATAGAAAAACTCAAAGATATCTCTATTTTAGAGGAACGAGGCGAAACCATGGGATTCGTTCAAACCAACTGGGGACATTGTCCCCAGGATGGTGATCCATCGACATTCTTTCTGCGCAAGTAGGCGCTTGATGTCTCCTCCTCTAATCCCACTTTGTATATGTTGAATTCCTCTGACCATGAATGATTTCGGATTACAATGGTGAAACTGTTTAAAATGTCTAGGTATTGTTGTTAACATAGATGGGTCTGAGATATCGGCCGCGGCAAGAATATTGCGTACATGTTCCCTTGTGCGTATTTTGAGTTGCCGAGAGGTCATACCTATATAAATCTTTTGACAACCACAAGTAGCATAATAGATAACCTGCGTTGTGTTGCAAGTTATATATTGTCTGATTGTGTAATTGATTTTCCCATCAGCCGATGAGAAGGTATTAGTTCGCGTTATGTTCTTACATGCAACACAATTGGCACAAGGGTAGCAGCCCTGTGGAGGGCCTCGTGAATTGAAGGGATTTCTTATTGTGGGAACATAATGACTGTGTACTAGGATATCAGCCAAATTTTGGCTGCGTCTAGCTGTCATTAATGGACGTTCAGAAAGAACAGCCGCTAATGTAGGTTCAGTTTGCAAAATATTCCAGTGACGTTGTAGAGATTCCCGCATAGCGGACCATTCCCCATTGAAAGTGGAAATAAACCTGACTACGTCAGGCTCTTGATCTTTGGTCTTCCTTTTATTTTGGGGATGTATTAAAGAGTTACGCTGGCTCTTTTTTGCTCTAAGATAGCCGTGTTTAATACTTCTATTGCTATACCCGCGCATTTCAAATCTCTCCCTAAGATCAAGGGCCTGCTCCTCAAAACGTAAGTCAGTAGAACAAACTCTACGCAGTCTTAAAAATTGTCCAGTTGGGATGGCCCTTACAGTTGTACCCGGGTGGCATGAAGTAGCATGAAGTAATGAGTTGACCGAGGTGGGCTTACGATAAATATCCGTCTGCAAATGTAGATGTTCGTCTACTATTATCTTAATATCGAGAAAGTCCACCTCGGTCTTACTATAGGTATAAGTGATTTTGATATTGAAAATGTTTTGATTTAACCCTTCCATGAAATTTTCGGGGGGGAGGGCGCCCAGGCCGCTGACCATGTGCAGTGCTGGCTGAGGTACATCGACGATGTACTAATTATTTGGCAGGGCACTGAGCAGGAATTACATACCTTCATGGAAGGGTTAAATCAAAACATTTTCAATATCAAAATCACTTATACCTATAGTAAGACCGAGGTGGACTTTCTCGATATTAAGATAATAGTAGACGAACATCTACATTTGCAGACGGATATTTATCGTAAGCCCACCTCGGTCAACTCATTACTTCATGCTACTTCATGCCACCCGGGTACAACTGTAAGGGCCATCCCAACTGGACAATTTTTAAGACTGCGTAGAGTTTGTTCTACTGACTTACGTTTTGAGGAGCAGGCCCTTGATCTTAGGGAGAGATTTGAAATGCGCGGGTATAGCAATAGAAGTATTAAACACGGCTATCTTAGAGCAAAAAAGAGCCAGCGTAACTCTTTAATACATCCCCAAAATAAAAGGAAGACCAAAGATCAAGAGCCTGACGTAGTCAGGTTTATTTCCACTTTCAATGGGGAATGGTCCGCTATGCGGGAATCTCTACAACGTCACTGGAATATTTTGCAAACTGAACCTACATTAGCGGCTGTTCTTTCTGAACGTCCATTAATGACAGCTAGACGCAGCCAAAATTTGGCTGATATCCTAGTACACAGTCATTATGTTCCCACAATAAGAAATCCCTTCAATTCACGAGGCCCTCCACAGGGCTGCTACCCTTGTGCCAATTGTGTTGCATGTAAGAACATAACGCGAACTAATACCTTCTCATCGGCTGATGGGAAAATCAATTACACAATCAGACAATATATAACTTGCAACACAACGCAGGTTATCTATTATGCTACTTGTGGTTGTCAAAAGATTTATATAGGTATGACCTCTCGGCAACTCAAAATACGCACAAGGGAACATGTACGCAATATTCTTGCCGCGGCCGATATCTCAGACCCATCTATGTTAACAACAATACCTAGACATTTTAAACAGTTTCACCATTGTAATCCGAAATCATTCATGGTCAGAGGAATTCAACATAACAAAGTGGGATTAGAGGAGGAGACATCAAGCGCCTACTTGCGCAGAAAGAATGTCGATGGATCACCATCCTGGGGACAATGTCCCCAGTTGGTTTGAACGAATCCCATGGTTTCGCCTCGTTCCTCTAAAATAGAGATATCTTTTAGTTTTTCTATTTCCGTCCTTAGTATACTCATGTCCTACCCCTTAGCGTTTTCTTTATTTTATGTCTGTTTTTATTGCTGGTTTTAATTTTCTTTATTGTTATTGTCTTTTTTCAAGTGACTACAATATTCATTTCAGCCTGTGAATCCTGTTCAGTCTTCCTTATTTCTCACGCCAGACAACATTTGTATCAGTATTCAACGTGGACTCACTACAATCAAGAATCTTCTTATATACAATTCTGAAGGATTGCAATCCCACAGTGACTTTGTTGTATACCTTTGTGTTGAATTTAAGATGGTGCGTCTATGAGAATTATTTCTAGCACCGACATTCAGCTTAATATTTGCTGGTCTTTTTCAGTATCATAATGGTTAAGTTTAGTTTAAGTATTTAGTTCTGCGAATAAATCTTTATTGATGCACTATTGTTTACTAGATTTTGATTGTTATTTTTTGTTATTCTTGTATTTTCTTGGTTACTAAGTATTAGTTTATGTAAATCAATACTCATATTTGATTCATGTTTATATATCTCCACATTGATGCTTTTTTATGCAGCGTAGTGTACCTGCCTCTGTTGATCACGTGTCTTAGTACTGCCCACTTTGTATTTTGACTCTCGCGATATTTCGCTCCTCCTCCGTGATGTGTGCTGCGTTGCTTGGGAACGGCCAGGCGCCGGCCGCCCCGTGTGACGCGACCCACTATCCGGTGTGGGCGCATGTGCGCTAGAGTTTGGGCCTCTAATTATGGCTGCACACATTTGTGTCAGCCTTTCACCCATTTTTAGCACGTGATCGGACGAGTCAGGTATACAAGGAGACACTTGGATTCCCCAGACTACGCCCCCTGAAGAAGGAGTGCCGAAACGCGCGTCGGGGATCCGATGTCCCTCATTCAGATCTGCAAAGTCATGACAGGTAATTGCTTCAGTGGTTACAATATGCCTCTAACTTCTTTGACTGCTATATGATTATAGTATTGCTCGGACAGACGGATAGTGCAGCTCATCTGTGGCATGCAATGCCAGTATTACTGTGCTCTCCCAGTGAGAAGTCTCATGGGCTATTTGGCTCTTGGCATATGCATTCCCCAGCTGCGCCCCTATCCGTCTGCTATACTGCTGAAGGTAAAGCACTACTGCTTAGATCAGTTGTGCCACGATAATTCCAACTAAGCTGTCATGTGGTCCATTCTTACTTTGCATTTTTGATTTGGGACACTTTTTGTCTTGCTACCATTTTTTCGGTTGTAATGCTATTTTTTGCTATCTACCTACATTCTTGCTATTTTTCCTGCTCACTCCCACTGTTCAATCAGTGGGTTTTCATGCCTTACTCTATGTTGTGTATATATAGATATCATTATTTGGTGTTTTGTCAGTTATTCAATAAAAACACGATGTTTTATTAGCATTTTTGACTCCATTTTTCTCCTTGCTTTAAACTGGTCCCAAATCTGCTGCATATGCTCCACAACAGAGTCAACACCCGGACAGACAGAAGCCTCCGCCTGTCCCGAAGAAAATCGAGGGTGAAACCCAGAATTGCAGAAAAATGGAGACATCAAGGTGGCAGAGCTAGCCCTATTATTAAGAGCAAACTCAGCCAAAGGCAAAAAAGAGACCCAGTCATCTTGATCAGCAGACACAAAACATCTCAAATAATTCTCCAATGTCTGGTTTGTTCTCTCGGTTTGTCCATTGGTCTGAGGATGAAATGCAGAGGAGAAAGATAATTGAACACCAAGTTTAGAACAAAATATCCTCCAAAATCTGGAAACAAACTGGACTCCTCTGTCAGACACAATGTTCTCCGGAATGCCATGTAACCGAACCATGTGCTGAAGGAACAAAGGCATAAATTCGGAGGAGGAAGGTAACTTAGGTAATGGCACAAGATGTATCATCTTGGGAAAACCTATCACAGATTACCCAGATAACGGTCATTTTCTGAGAAACAGGGAGGTCCGAAATAAGATCCATAGAGATATGGGTCCATGTCCTCTTGGGCACAGGTAATGGCATTAACAAACCTCTAGAGCGAGGGCAAGGCATGGAGCGAGAGCAAGTCCCACAGGACTGCACAAATTCCCTGACGTCACGAGACAAAGTAGGCCACCAAAAGGACCGACTCACCAAGTCTCTGGTATCAAAAATCCCGGGATGACCAGCCAACGCGGAACAATGAATCTCAGACATCACACTCTTCTTCCACTGGTCTGGGACAAACAATTTCCCAATAGGGCAGCGCTCAGGTTTATCCTCCTGACACCCTTCCAGAGCCAGTCTCAAATTGGGCGAGATGGCGGAAAGTACTACACCCTCTTTCAAAATAACAGCAGGATCAGATAACTCAGGAGAGTCCGCAAAGAAACTCCTCGAGAGGGCATCCGCCACATTCTTAGTGCCAGGAAGAAAAGAAACCACAAAATTAAAACGTGTGAAAAACAAGGCCCACCTGGCCTGTCTAGGATTTAGTCGCTTGGCTGATTCGAGATAAACCAGATTCTTATGGTCCATGAGGACCACCACCTGATGTTTGGCTCCTTCCAGCCAATGTCTCCACTCTTCAAAGGCCCACTTCATGGCCAATAACTCCCGATTACCCACGTCATAAATTACGTTGAGTTGGAGAAAATTTTCGAGAGAAAAAGGCACAAGGGTTACTCTTAGAGGTCTCTGGATCTCTTTGGGACAAAACGGCACCTGCCCCAATTTCAGAGGCTGCCATAGAACAGGAGCAGAAGTGAATCTCTGCTTAAGTTCCTGAAATGCAGAAACTGCCTCAGGAGGCCAATTCACCACATCAAAACCCTTTTTGGTCGAATCAGTCAATGGTTTAACAATACCAGAGAAATTACCAATAAATTTACGATAAAAATTGGCAAAACCCAAAAATCTCTGAAAAGCCTTTAATGAAGTAGGTTGGACCCAATCACAGATGGTCTGAACCTTGACCGGGTCCATTTTAATAACAGATGGAGACAAAATGAATCCCAGAAATGAGACCTTCTGTACGCCAAAAAGACACTTTGATCCCTTCACATACAGTGCATTCTCTCTCAAAATCTGGAACACAGTCCTAACATGTTTCACATGAGAGTCCCAGTCACTGGAAAAAATCAAGATATCATCCAAATAAACAATCATAAATTTATCCACAAAATCCCTGCAAATATCATTCATGAAGGATTGGAAGAAGGAAGGAGCATTAGTGAGCCCAAAGGGCATCATTAGGTACTCAAAATGCCCCTCTGGGGTATTAAACGCCGTCTTCCATTCATCCCCGTGCTTAATGCGAATAAGGTTATACGCCCCCCTGAGGTCAAGCTTGGTAAACCAACTAGCACTTTTCACTCTGGAAAACAGGTCAGAAATCAAGGGTAATGGATATTGATACTTCACAGTGATCTTATTCAAGAGACGATAATCAATACACGGCCTCAATGAACCATCCTTTTTGGCCACAAAGAAAAAACCGGCGCCCAAGGGTGAAGAGGATGGTCTGATATGACCCTTCTCCAATGACTCCTTGATATAAAATCGCATAGCCTCGTGTTCAGGTACAGACAAGTTAAAAAGGCGACCTTTAGGAAATTTACCATCAGGCACTAATTCAATAGCGCAATCATAGCTCCTGTGAGGGGGCAAGGATGCAGATTTACTTTCATTAAATACATCCGAAAAATCAGTCAAAAAGTCAGGAACATCCTGAGACTGGGGAAAGGCAGAAAAAACAGGAGTGTCAGTATTAACACATTGGCAGCCCCAACTGGTCACAGACACAGATTTCCAATCCAAAACAAGATTATGAGACTGTAACCAAGGGAAGCCCAGTACAATAATGTCATGCAGATTATACAGCACCAGAAATTTGCAACTCTCCTGATGATCAGGTTCAACCCTCATTATCACCTGAGTAGAAAACTGGGGTTTATTCTCCACCAAAGGGGTAGAATCAATGCCCAGTAGGGGATTAGACTTCCGTAGGGGTATCATGGGAAACCCACAACATTTGGCAAAGTCAAAATCCATCAGGTTAATAGCTGCTCCTGAATCAACAAAATCCTGAGCAGAAAATGTGGACAGGGAGCAAATCAGGGTAACAGTCAACAGAAATTTAGTCTGAACACTACCCAAGACAACTGAGCATGCAAAACGTCTTCCCCGCTTAGGGCAGACGGAAAGAGCGTGAGAGGCGTCACCACAATAGAAACATAACCCATTGCGCTTTCGAAACTCATGACGCTGAGCCCCAGAAGTCACTCCATCACACTGCATGGGCCCAGGAGCTAGCTCACAAGGCAACACTATCTCACGCATATCTCTGCGCTCACGCAAACATCTGTCAATTTGAATAGCCAATGACATAGAATCATTGAGACCAGAGGGGACAGGGAATCCCACCATAACATCCTTTACATTCTCTGACAGCCCCTTCCGAAAAAGGGCTGCCAAAGCATCATCATTCAATTTGGTCAAGACTGCCCACTTTCGGAATTTCTGACAGTACAACTTAGCGGCTTCAAGACCCTGATTTAATGCCAACAAGGTTTTTTCAGTTTGATCAGTGACATTAGGTTCATCGTACAATAACCCCAGAGCCAGAAAAAATACATCAATATCTTTCAAAACAGGATCCCCAGGTGTCAGGGAAAAAGCCCAATCCTGAGGGTCGCCACGCAGGAGAGAGATGACAATTTGAACCTGCTGTGCTGCGCTCCCCGAGAACTTAGGTTTTAAGGCAAAAAACAACTTACAGTTATTTTTGAAATTCAGAAATTTAGCCCGACCCCCTAAAAACAAATCTGGCATGGGAATCCTAGGTTCCACAACCGGCAACCCAGCAAGATAGGTAGCAATACTCCGAACCTCAGTGGCAAGCTGATCCACATGGCCAGACAACTGTGCAAACTCCATTGAGAGATTAAAAAATCCTCCTCAGCACCAAGAGAAAAAGAGGAAAAAAATGCAACAAACAGGAAAAAAAAACTCTGACAACTTTTTTTTTTTTTTCTTTCCACACTATTTTTCCCTTCTGTGAGTACCATATAATTTTCAGTTTGGGCCGGTGATACTGTTATGTTTCGGTAGCTGAGGAGGAAAAGCAAAAACGGCAATACACCAGAGAGGCTGGAACCTATTGGATTGCAGTAACCTGAACTAACCACACAACTAGAGGTAGCCGTGGAGCGTTCCTACGTTGATCCTAGATGCCTCTCACAGCCTGAGAGATAACTACACCTAAAGGCAGAAAGATGAAAGCTATCTGCCCCGGAGCAGATCCCCAAAGAAAATAGGAAGCCCCCAAACATGTAATGGTGGTTAGACAAGAAGCACGGACACAGACAGAAAATAGAATGAGCAAACGCTGGGGCCCAATCTGTTTAGACAGAAAAGTACAGGAAAGAATTCTGACTGCAATCCAACAAAAAACCCTAAAAATACCAACTCTTCTGATTGCAAAAACACCTGAGATCACACGATCTCCACCACCTAAATCAGACCTCTGGTGTAACAAAACTAAGCCGCAGCCACGGAAAAAAACAGGAGAAAGCAAATGAACAAATAACAGTGGCTACAGATAAACTGAGAGGAGCACAGGCCCCAGGAGGGGACCCGGCTGACCTCCACAAAAGTGCCGAAAATTATGCAAAAAGCAAGCACAAAAAGAAAAGCAGAAAATATTTTATCTGAAAGCAGCAGATGCATGCAAGACTCCAGCAGGCTTCCAAATGAACCAGGAACCACAATTGAGACAAGAACAATTGATCACCGGCGACCATCATGGGAGGGAACCTCCCTTATATCAGTCCAGTCCGTGATGCCAGATTGCCATTCCTCGCTGTAAGGTTCAGTACTGTCTGCAACCACCAGAGGGAGCCTCTGCTCAGAAACCATCTCCAGCACATTCATAACAGTATTCTATGTGTCTTTATTGGCTGCCTTATGCTTGCAATGTGAATTACAGCCTACTAAAGTTCAATAGCATGTCACAATGTTGTACTAAATATGTTTTATGAGTAAAGATAAGAGGATTGGGCAAAATTCATGGAGCCTTTACGAGTGTGAGACATGTAATGACTGACAGCTGGTCTCCTGATCTGCATGTCTTACACTGTTAATGCCCCCTTCCATTTAATATGAGCCCTGGAGGCAGATTTTTGTAGAGATCAGTTAGAGGCACATGATAGTTAATGAATGTGTGCCTCTGTGCGCCTAGCCAGAAATGTTACTCTAGTCAGGGACAGAAGTGATGTTCCTTGAGTAAGAAATGCTTCCACTTTGCATGAATTTGAATGGTGGCATTGTCATGCCACATCCCACCCTGGCACTACTCAGGACTGCTTGAAATTGCATGAAAACGCTAAAGCTAACACAATTTTTGAGCAAATCTGACACCAAGTTGAGCAGTTTTTTTAGAGTAAAAATGTTAATGTATTGGATTCTTAGGCAACGTTCAAACTTTCAGTGTTTGGTGAGTTTTTTACCTCAGTATTGGAAGCCAAAACCAGGAGTGTGTGATAAATACAGAAGTGGTGACGTGTTTCTATTATACTTTTCCTCTGATTGTTCCACTCCTGATTTTGGCTTACACATGCTGATGGAAAATACTGATCAAATACTGAACGTGGGAATATTGCTTATTGTACGTAATAAAAATGTTCAAATGTTAACTATAGGAAAGATGTGTATCTTCGTACCGTGTTAGCCAGTAGATAGAAAAATATTTAGACTTGAGAGTCCTCAGTGGTTGATACCTTTTAATGGCTAACTGAAAAGATGGTAACAAATTGCAAGCTTTCGAGACTACTCAGGTCTCTTCATCAGGCGTAGACTAATACAACATCTGAAGAATCACATATTTATACACAAAATAGCACAGAAAAAATGCAATAGGTAGGACAAGTGACATGAAGCAGAACTGTCATTATGGCAGAGGGATTAACATAAATATGACTAGTTCATAGATAAGGAGTGAAGGTTTTATTACCCTCTGATTGGGGTCTGGTATTGTGTTGTGATGACCCTAAAAGGTCAGGGAGGCAGATTCCTTAATTGTTGTAGAACGACATAAAACTCTGGGATATATTCATCCCAGCACTAAGAGTGTCAAAGGTCATCATAAGTTTATATTCCCAGACTTTTCTATCCTTCTCAGATTTGAAGTTAGATTTTAATACAAGTAATTCCATATCTGTCATGCTATGACCGGGCATACAAAAGTGTTTGGCCACAGGTAAATCCATTCTTTTTTCTCTTATCGTGTGGCGATGAGAATTCATCCTTGTTCTCAGTTTTTGCCCGGTCTCCCCACATACAGACCCCCAGTTGGACATTTAGTACATATAATTAGGTAAACCACATTAGATGTGATGCAGCTGAAAGTACCTGGTATCTTGTAGTCCTGATGGGAGTTGGGGATCTTTATCCTGTCCGTGGTCATTATAGATGTACAGGTCTTGCATTTCTTTTGTCTGCAAGGAAAGGTTCCTGCAGCTGTTGGGGAGGACAGGGAGCTTCTGACAATGATGCTTCTTAGATTTGGGGGCTGCCTAAAACATAGTAGTGGGGGTCTGGAAATATGGATTGTAATCGGGCATCTTTTTGTAGTAAAGGTTGTAGTTTCCGTGCAGCTCCCCTTAGCATCTCCAGACTTGGATTGTAGGTGACCACTAGAGGCACCCGGTTATTTTCTTCTTTAGCTTTGTAATGTAGCAGGTGATTCCTTGATATTCTGGTGGCTCTTGTAATTTGGTTTTCAATTGTTCTTGGATGGTAGCCCTGGTTCAAAAAAGTCTTTCTGAGGCGACCAAGGTGTTCATCTCTATCCATGGGGTTGGAACATATACGGTTGTATCTGATGGCTTGGCTGTAGACAATAGAGTTTTTTATGTGTTTAGGATGGAAACTGTCCCATTTAAGATATGTTGGACGGTCGATTGGCTTCTGATACAGGGATGTCTCTATTTCATTGTTCTTTAGCTTAATGGTGGTGTCTAAAAAGTTAATTTCAGTGCTGGAGTAGTTAAGTGTTAAGTTGATGGTGGGATGAAATTGATTGAACTGTTCATGGAACATCTTTAGCTGTTGTTCAGACTCCGTCCAGATGATTAAAATGTCATCAATGTAGCGGTAGTAGGCCCGAGGCCTGATGGGGCAGGAGGACAAAAATTCGCTTTCAAGCTTGGCCATGAAAAGATTTGCATACTGTGGAGCCATTTTACTTCCCATAGCTGTGCCAGTCTCCTGAAGATAGATCTTGTTGTCAAATTCGAAGTAATTGTGGGTGAGGATGAATTTTGTGAGTTTCACCACAGAATCAGCATCATTCCCGGTGTTTCCCATGAAGACTTTGCAGGCATTTAATCCATCCTGGTGTGGGATATTAGAGTACAAAGATTCCACATCCATGGTGGCCAGGATGGTTCCTTCTGGTAGAGAACCTATTGCTGCTAGTTTATTCAGTAGGTCAGTTGTGTCCTGAATGTAGCTGGGTGTATCCTTTACCAGGGGTTTAAGAACACCCTCTACCCATCCAGATACTTGCTCAGTAAGGGTGTCCACACATGAAATAATCGGCCTCCCTGGATTTCCGGCTTTGTGGATTTTGGGAAGCATGTAGAATGTCCCTGTTCTTGGACTTTCTGGTATCAGGTCATCAGCTCTTGTCTGTCTGACAAATCCATAAGAGCTGATGACCTGATACCAGAAAGTCCAAGAACAGGGACATTCTACATGCTTCCCAAAATCCACAAAGCCGGAAATCCAGGGAGGCCGATTATTTCATGTGTGGACACCCTTACTGAGCAAGTATCTGGATGGGTAGAGGGTGTTCTTAAACCCCTGGTAAAGGATACACCCAGCTACATTCAGGACACAACTGACCTACTGAATAAACTAGCAGCAATAGGTTCTCTACCAGAAGGAACCATCCTGGCCACCATGGATGTGGAATCTTTGTACTCTAATATCCCACACCAGGATGGATTAAATGCCTGCAAAGTCTTCATGGGAAACACCGGGAATGATGCTGATTCTGTGGTGAAACTCACAAAATTCATCCTCACCCACAATTACTTCGAATTTGACAACAAGATCTATCTTCAGGAGACTGGCACAGCTATGGGAAGTAAAATGGCTCCACAGTATGCAAATCTTTTCATGGCCAAGCTTGAAAGCGAATTTTTGTCCTCCTGCCCCATCAGGCCTCGGGCCTACTACCGCTACATTGATGACATTTTAATCATCTGGACGGAGTCTGAACAACAGCTAAAGACGTTCCATGAACAGTTCAATCAATTTCATCCCACCATCAACTTAACACTTAACTACTCCAGCACTGAAATTAACTTTTTAGACACCACCATTAAGCTAAAGAACAATGAAATAGAGACATCCCTGTATCAGAAGCCAATCGACCGTCCAACATATCTTAAATGGGACAGTTTCCATCCTAAACACATAAAAAACTCTATTGTCTACAGCCAAGCCATCAGATACAACCGTATATGTTCCAACCCCATGGATAGAGATGAACACCTTGGTCGCCTCAGAAAGACTTTTTTGAACCAGGGCTACCATCCAAGAACAATTGAAAACCAAATTACAAGAGCCACCAGAATATCAAGGAATCACCTGCTACATTACAAAGCTAAAGAAGAAAATAACCGGGTGCCTCTAGTGGTCACCTACAATCCAAGTCTGGAGATGCTAAGGGGAGCTGCACGGAAACTACAACCTTTACTACAAAAAGATGCCCGATTACAATCCATATTTCCAGACCCCCCACTACTATGTTTTAGGCAGCCCCCAAATCTAAGAAGCATCATTGTCAGAAGCTCCCTGTCCTCCCCAACAGCTGCAGGAACCTTTCCTTGCAGACAAAAGAAATGCAAGACCTGTACATCTATAATGACCACGGACAGGATAAAGATCCCCAACTCCCATCAGGACTACAAGATACCAGGTACTTTCAGCTGCATCACATCTAATGTGGTGTACCTAATTATATGTACTAAATGTCCAACTGGGGGTCTGTATGTGGGGGAGACCGGGCAAAAACTGAGAACAAGGATGAATTCTCATCGCCACACGATAAGAGAAAAAAGAATGGATTTACCTGTGGCCAAACACTTTTGTATGCCCGGTCATAGCATGACAGATATGGAATTACTTGTATTAAAATCTAACTTCAAATCTGAGAAGGATAGAAAAGTCTGGGAATATAAACTTATGATGACCTTTGACACTCTTAGTGCTGGGATGAATATATCCCAGAGTTTTATGTCGTTCTACAACAATTAAGGAATCTGCCTCCCTGACCTTTTAGGGTCATCACAACACAATACCAGACCCCAATCAGAGGGTAATAAAACCTTCACTCCTTATCTATGAACTATTCATATTTATGTTAATCCCTCTGCCATAATGACAGTTCTGCTTCATGTCACTTGTCCTACCTATTGCATTTTTTCTGTGCTATTTTGTGTATAAATATGTGATTCTTCAGATGTTGTATTAGTCTACGCCTGATGAAGAGACCTGAGTAGTCTCGAAAGCTTGCAATTTGTTACCATCTTTTCAGTTAGCCATTAAAAGGTATCAACCACTGAGGACTCTCAAGTCTAAATATTTTTCAAATGTTAACTATAAATTTTATTTTATCATCTTTTGGAATATCTGCTGTTTTATGTCTCTTGTATTGACTATGCTCTCTTCAGATGCTCATACATTTCAGGAACTTCATGTTTCTTTTAAACAGCTGTTGAGACTGGTTAATTGGAAAGTGACACATGGCCGTTAGCATTTATGCAGGACTGAATTTCACACTAGTTCTCAAACTATCATTGCCATTTGCCAAGTTTTCTAAGCTCCTAATCAGTTCAGTAATAATTTCTCGAGTTTGAAGAGATGATTTTATAGTTATAGAAATATTTGAGGAGTAAGTAATGAAAACATTGTTGCTATATGATCTGCTTCAATTGCTCAGTATACAGGAGCAATTGAGGTTCATCATACAATTAACTGTAAGCTGTTTAATTTATGTACAGACAAAACCCCCAAAAAACAAAATGAGCAAATACCCTGTCATAAATAAATAAGTAAATAGTAATAGCCCATATACCGTAATTTTAGGACTATAAGATGCACCCCAAATTTTCAGAAGGAAAATGGGGAAAAAAATCATGTGTCAAAAGGGGGTTCATCTTACAGTCCTGAATTCACCTCAGGGGCGATCAGCAGCACTGGCGGTAGCCGGAGTCAGGCGATTCTTCCTGTGGTCCAACACTGCAGAGTGGTGATCTCGCTCCCATCCCAGCCTGGTGCATTTGGTGCAGCAGGTTCGGCGGTGCTCGGTGGTGTTGGGGCCCCTAGCGACATTTTGTGAAAGCCCGGAGCCCCCACACTTTTATTGCCTCTATGCTGTGGCCTCCGGGAAAATGGCCGTCGGCACGCGCAGATTGAGATTTCGGCAACGAGATCTCCCCGAGATATTGGGAGATGAGATTTTGGAGCCAAGATCTCAATCTGTGCATGCGCCACAGCATTGTGGCAATAGAAGTGCATGGCTCCGGACTTTCAGAAAATGTCATCTGAGCCCCTGGCACCACCAAGCACCATCATCACCCTGCAGCGTCAGACCAGGACCACCGGAGGAATTGCCCGACTCCTGCTGCCACCACGCTAAGTGTAAGTACTGTACATTCCGACTATAAGATGCACCCCTGTTTCCCCTAAAAAGTTTTTGGAAAAAAGTGCATTTTGTAGTCCAAAAAAATATGGTAAATAACATATGGTATTAACCCCTTAACAACTGACAATACGTCTTTTAACGGAGGAAGTTAAAGGGCCTTATTCGTCAGTGCCGCTTTTTAACGGTGCTGAGAACAAAGGCTATAGCGCCCCCCAGCATTGGAAAATCTCTGGAGTCTCGGCTACCGGGAGTAGCTTAGACCCTGGAGAACATGATTTGGGCCAGTTAAAAAGTCAGATTTTTAATTAATTTCTCTCTCCTCTGATATGATTTAGCATACCAGGGGAGAGAGAAATGGGGTCCCCTGACCCCTCCCAGTACCTCCAGTACCTCCATCATCCCTGGACCCTTCGGCTCCATCCCGTGGCCCTCCGTGTCATCTTCCTAGAAGAAAATGGCAGGCGCATGTGCAGTGTGTTGGTAAAGATCTGCCTGTCGGTACCTTGCAACAATAGGAGATTTTCCTATTGGTTCATTTTGATCACTGTGATACACCCTATCACAGTGATCAAAATAAATAAAAAGTAAATCAAATCCCGCTTTATCACACCCTTAATTAGGTAAAGATAATAAAATTAAAAAAGTATTTTTTTCCATTCTTTATCGTTAGGGTTGGGGTTGAAGCTGGGCTTAGGGTTGGGTTAGGGTAAGGTTTGGTATTAGGGTTAGGGTTGGGGTTAGAGCCAGCATTAGGGTTGGGCTAGGGTTAGGGTTGGGCTACGGTTAGGGTTGGGGCTAGGGTTAGAGTTTGGGCTAGGGTTAGATTTGGGGCTAGGGTCATTGTTGAGGTTGGGGCTAAGGTTAGGATTGTGTTGGGGTTAGGGTTGTGTTGGGGTTACTGTTGGGTGTACGGTTGTGGTGTTGGAGTTAGGGTTGTGTTGGAGTTAGGGCTGTGGTTAGGGTTGAGGTTGCATTGGAGTTATGGTTGTGGTTAGGGTTGAGGATGGGATTAGGGTTAGGGTATGTTGGTGTTAGGGATGGAGTTAGGGTTGTGTTAAGGTTGGATTTAGAATTGGGGATTTACACTGTTTAGGTTCATCAGGGGTCTCCAAACACGACATGGTGCCCGTCATTGATTCCAGCGAATTTTGAGTTTAAAAAGTCAAATGGTGCTCCCTTCCTTCTGAGCCCTGCCATGTGCCTAAACAGTGGCTTTCCCTCCACATACGCGGTATCGACGTACTCAGGAGAAATTGCACAACAAAGTTTGTGGTCCATTTTCTCCTCATACCCTTGTGAATATAAAAACGTTTGGGACTAAATAATATTTTTGTGAAAAAAGTAAAATGTTCATTTTTTCCTTCCATATTGCTTTAGTTCTTGTGAAGCACCTGAATGGATAATAAACTTTCTGAATGTGGTTTTGAGCACCTAAAAGGGTGCAGTTTTTAGAATGGAGTCAATTTTGGAAATTTTCTGTTATATTGACCTCCCAAACTCACTTGAAATGTGAAGTGGTCTCTGAAATAAATGGTTTTGTAAATTTTGTTTGAAAAATGAGAATTCGCTAGCCAACTTTTAACCCTTATAAGATCCTAACAAAAAAATATGTTTCAAAAATTGTGCTGAAGTAAAGTAGACATGTGGGAAATGTTATTTATTAACTATTTTGTGTGACACGACTCTTTGAATTAAAGGCACAAAAATTAAAAGTTTGAAAAATGCAAAATTTTCAAATTTTTTGCCAAATTTCCGTTTTTAAACGCAAGTCATATCAAAGAAATTTTACCACTAATATGATGTACAATATGTCACAAAAAAGTCTCAGAATACGTGGAATCTGTTGAAGTGTTCCAGAGCTATAACCTCATAAAGCGACAGTGGTCAGAATTGTAAAAACTGGCTTGGCCATGAAGGTCAAAATTGGCTTGGTCAATGAGGGATTAAGCTAGCATTATTTTGATCAAAAAACATAAAAGTCATCCCACTGCGACAAGGTGTACACAATCAGGACAGCCTTATCCTATCTCTAATATTAGAACCTCATCATGTGTCAGCGACCTCAATGTAAGAACATTTGATATCATGTACGAAAATTAATAAAGCAAATTTTTACTGTATTTCTATTAAGAATAACGTCCAAAACTTAGAGATATCATGAAAACATCAAAAAAAGAAACTGAATGAAAAAATGAGAAAGACATTGGAATGTGTACATTTCTTACTCTTTACTTTGCTAATATGGAGAAGATTAAAGCAAGACAACTAAGCTTTAAAATCTGGTAACTGACTAATATCCTGGTTTTAATATTATATTTAGTGGACCTTTCACCAACTTTTAAAGTTCCAATAGCATTCATTATTAAATAGATCTTTTAGACCTCATGGTGCTTATAGTATAAACCTGATATTTAAATTAGCACTCTATGAGTCCCGTCGAAGAGAGAGGGAGCTCATGAGTCCTAGCTTATTCAATTTCTACTGACAGAGCCTGAGAGCTTCAGCTTCTACTGAGCTTACTTGTACTCCGTTTACATTAAAAGAATCAGTAGAAAGTCCTCTTTAATAAATTGCAACATTGTGTTTGTGAAAATTCATTATGCACAACCCTTGCCTATATCTCAGATCATTAGCATCAGCAACACAACTGCAGTTGGTGTGTGAAAGATAAATAGGGCTCAAGGATCTTCTCAAAGTCCTGACAATATCCTCTTCACTGTTTACCTGACATAGTTCTGTACATTCTGCAATGGTTCTGATGGCACTGGCAGTCATTGTGGCTAAATCCTAGTAGAGTGAATAGAACCAAACTGCAGTTCCAGCCACAGCTACTATCAGAGGGACACAGCTATGTCTGGTTGATAAAAAAGAGTTGGGTTAGCTGAACCCCTAGTCTGAACCCCCCAATGTTCTAATAATGATGGTCTTTCCAATGTTTAGGCCATTAATGTTGAAATCCAGGATTATGTTGGCATGTTAAAAAGAAGAAAATTTCATGTTCTACTATTTAGTAATATTCTACAAAATTCAATATTTATTAAAGAAGCACTCCAACTAACATTTTTATGTTTTAAATGTGTGTGTAGGTGCATGTAATGTAATGCAAGTGTATTGATATACTAACAAACCCGGCTCTCTCTTCTGAATGACGTCACCACTCTGTGCTCTTTGTGACTTTTACAGTGTTAAGACCCCGTCACACATAACGAGATCGCTAGCGAGATCGTTGATACGTCACGGGTTTTGTGATGCAATAACGATTTCGCTAGCGATCTCGTTACGTCTGACAGGTAGCAATGATCAGGCCCCTGCTGTGAGATCGCTAATCGTTACAAAGCTTCCTGGACCATTCCTGGGTCGTTGCGCTCCCGCTGGGCAGTGTGCATCGCTGTATTTGACACCTAACCAACGACCTCGTTAGCAATTCAGAACTGAGACACGTAGGCGTGCATAAATTGGACTTTTCTGCGCCCCTTGTCCCCGATTGGTGGTCGCTACAGCATTCTCATTTCCCGCCGTGCATAAAGAAAGCAACAGAATAGCGATTCCATCCTTTGTTTCTGACCTCGTGCTGGATTGCAGATCTTAGCAGAATTCTCTGGGCTGTGTGGAGTCACAGCTGAAGAACACTACAATCCACAAACCAGAACGCTTGTCAGGAACAAAGCCCAGATGAATGGATACAGAGTAACAGCCGAAGAACGCTGCTACGATCCGAAACCAGAACGCGAACAGGAACAAAGGGACGGAATTGCTACAACGTGGCTTTACTTTAAACCTGCCGCCCAATCAGAACGCAGCAGCGTCCAACAATCGGAGATGATTGGTGACACATTACAGCCCTATCAAGGTGTGGATCGTTGAAATAGCAGCTGTGTGAAAGCGTCCCAACGAGCAACGAGATCGTTAGTTAGATCGCTGGGGTGGCCGAAATCGTTGGGAAGTTCTGCATGTTTGACAGCTCCCCAACAATCACGATACGGCTCTCCAGCGATTTCAAAACTGTGACGTAATTACGATCTCGCTAGCGATCTCATTATGTGTGATGGGGCCTTAAGCCTAAATAGCTTCACAATGAGACTCCATAGACTTACATTGTATAAATGACCACTGGCTCGCGTGTAGAGTTTACAATGAGCCGGTAGCTTCATTTGCGATGACGTCACTGAGAGGCAGAGAAAAACGACGCTGGACACTGAAGAGAGCTGCGCTGAGTGGGTATATTAATACACACACGCTACATTACATCAATGTGCACACACATTTAAAAATTAAAAATGTTACTGGTAGTGTTGAGCGATACGATAATGCAAATATCGGCTATCGGCAGATATTAGCTCTATCGGCCTTTCGATAATTCGTTTCGATATTTTCGTCTTATCAAATACCGGAATCGGATTTGTCACTGTCACTGTGAGTGTCCGTCGGTCGGGTCTGTCAGGAGTCAGCGGCACTTACCTGGCAGAAGATCTCCGGCGGTCACGTCCTGGACTGCTTGATGGCCGCCATTATCTTCTCCCTGGCGGTCACATGCAGTTTTTCGCGATAACTGCAGTGACTGCAGGGTAATCCCGGCCGTAAAGCAGTCAGTCCGATGACGTCACCGCCGGGGAAGCAGGTAATCAGCTGTGCTGCGCCGGGATGACAAGCTCTGCCTGTCATTCTGATGTAGCAGAGCTGGATCGTCGTGGGACACTCGTTACTATGGACTGCGTCGGTCAGGTGGTATACTTTTTTTTTTTCATTTTTTTACAGGAGATCGATGGCGTCGCAGGATGAGACAGTAATAAAAGAAATGAAAACTGTGTTTTTTTTTTTTAATTAAATTAAAAAACTTTTTTAGGAACATTCACCCGTCCGGGTACATAAACAATTTAACTATTTACATACAGGGACCCTGTCCGGGTTATTTAGACTTCTTTGGCTGGCCTCTTCCAGGTACCACCTGGTACTCTTCTTGAGATTGCCAAACATCCGAGGCACCAAGGACCACCAGGACCTGATGACGTCGTGTGGCCTGTACAGTGACGTCGTGACCCGCTATCTGGGTCTGTGTGGCCACCTCTTTCATCTCCCTCCGGGTCTGGAGCCCTATGTCACGGACTGAACGAACCCCAGGGGGCCTAACAGGCGCCGGGTACGGGCCAACTACACTTATCATGTCCATAGCTGGGGCTGCTGAGGAGACCACTGAGGGAGGCTGGGGAGATTTACGGCGTGGGGTGGGCACTTTTGCAGAGGCCTGGATGTGGGAGGCTGAAGGCTTCGAAGGTCTCACAGGTTCCTCACACACTGGAGAGTAGGGGTCGCACCTGGTAACATTTAGGGCGTACCACCCATTGTAACCCCAGTGTCGGGTGTAAGTCACCAAATCTCCTGGCAACAGGTCCCTCCCCGGGTGTCCTTCTGGGAGGTGAGCCTCCACGTCCCGCCGGGTCACAAAGACTTCTAAATAAAGTCCAGGCTCCTTGATGAAGCCCCAACCACCTTTCAATTTAAAGTTCCGTACTGCACCCTTACGCCGCGGCTCACTCAGGGTTCCTTTATCCTTTCTCATCTGGTCCTTATCTGCCCGGTCCTTCTCCAGGTGACGTTGGCGAAGTTTTAGGGTTTCTCGCTGCTCCCTTTGTCGCTCTGCTTCCCGCTCCCAACGTCTCCACTCTTCCTCCTGACGCCGGTTGAAATTCTCCTCCACCAGCTGCTCCATGTCTCCACCACTCCACTGAAGCTTACAGTGTCCGGTTTGCGGCAGCTCTCCTGTCGCCCCCCAGTCCTGGCGGCACTCCCCTGCGGAGGAAGCAGACGGCTCTAAATCAGATGACAGTCGGGGCTCCGGTACAGGCAGGTAGTGCTCTGGTGCCTGCGCGGCCTCCTCCATGAGGACGGGTGTCGCTTCTTCTGTCTCAGCGACGGGGGCAGACAGCGGGATCTGGGGTGCTGCTGACGGTGCTGCGGTTTTTGCAGGAACGGGTGCCTCCACTGCGACAACGTCAACCGGATCACATTGCAAGGTCTCCTCTACTAGAACGGGTGCATCACCTTCCGGTACAGACACTTCAGGTAAGAGGGATTGGCGCCGCTCCAAGTTTATTTTTAGGGCACGCCAGCTGGCTTCCATCCTGGCGACCTCCTCCCGGTGCCGGGCCAGGCCTCTTAGGGTATCCTCCGCTTCTTGCAGCGTAGGAGGGTTTACAGGCCGGGTGCCCAACGGTGATTCTGTGGCGATCGGGTCGCTTCCGTGGGGGGAGAGCTCTGACTGCTCCATCCCTTCCCACTTCTGCTCGTCGTGTCCATTAGCCATCTCTGCCAAGTCACATGTGTCATTAGCATCTGGAGAGGGCCCCTCTTTTGTAGTGAGGCGGGACCTTTGTGTTAGTTTCCGCACACTGAGGAGGATGAGGAGGCGGAACTGAAGAGCTGTGGGGCACGATCTTACATTGCAGTACCATTTAGAGTGGTCGGCCATCGTTTTCACGCCACTGAGTGAGTGACACCCACGAAGAGCACGCCCTTCTTCTTCACCAGTGCCTCGTCGTGACGCAGATATGGCGGAAAAATGGCAAATACATTCTCTGATGATTTTAGCAATTCTCAAGCACAAAACCAGTGCAATTCAGGCACACAGGACTCGCTTATAGCGAGCTACAGAATCCTGTTTGTGACGCCCAAGTTGAGTCGCACAGAGCCAGAGGTTTTCGGGGTACTCGGCACCGAGCCCGTCGACTTCTATGGGGTATGTCACGTCTTTACCCGGCAATTGAATTAGAGTCGATTTTACTATGTAGAAGTGTATAAACTATAAATATATGTATATATATATGTCACAATGACATGTATATATATATATATGTATTCTATGTGTGTATATTTAGTGTTTACAAGGAAATAAAGGTTTTTTTTAATTTCGATATTTTGTTCCCATAGACTTACATGGGACTTCCGCTATCGAAATCGGATATCGACGATATTTAGTGCTATCGGCGATACAATTTCGATACGATATTTTTAGATATCGAGCAATATCGCTCAACACTAGTTACTGGGAATGCTTCTTTAATTTTATCACATTTTTTACTCATGGTGACCTCTTAGCAGCATTGTTGTGTAATGTTTTTGCCAGGCAATTTACACACTATTGAACTGTTTTAGTTACCACAAAACAAGCAGCAGTCACAATTCTCTCTCTTGCTCTCAGTACTGGCAGTACTCTCATGAAGGTGGGCCGGTGCTCCCTAACAGGAATAAACTACATCTTCAGACAGCTCAGACAGGAGCTCTTGGTATGCTTCTTTGAGGACATCTCTAAAGCTATGGGGCAATATCAAAAAATGTTTTTAAAACTATGAAAAAAACAGTAAAGTTCAAAACACACACCCTTTTACCCCATTAAAGATAAAACAATTAAAAAAAACATAAAAAATACATATATGGTATCACTGAGTTTGTAAAAGTCAGAGATATCAAAATATAAAATATATTAATCTGATGGGTAAATAAATTAATGAGAAATGAAAATCGAAAAGCCAGAATTACATTTTAAGTCCACCACAAAATTGCAAAACAATGCAAGAATAGGCCTTCAAAACATTGTATCTACCCCAAAATAGTATCAGTAAAACTGTCAGCTCAGGGTACAAAAGTTAAGCCATCAAATTACCCCATATCCTGAAAATTCAAAATTCTACAGGTCTCAGAAAATGGCGACACAAGCAAAGTTAGGGCTATTTTTTATACATTTCCAAAATTATATATATTATATATATATATATATATATATATATATAAATATAAAATTTTTAGAAACTATACATGTTTGGAATCTGGGTACCTATACTGACCTGAAGAATCCTATTGCCATGTAGTGAACATGGTAAATAAAAACCCAAAAAATAAATGTGGAATTGCAGTTTTTTTGCAAGTTTAACGCACTTGGATTTTTTTTCCCGCTTTCCAGTGCATCACATGATAAAATGAATTGTGTTATCCAAAAGTCCAACTTATCTCATGTCATTAAGGGGTTAAAATGCTTCCCATATTTGATTAAAATAGTACTTACTGCAGAAACGAGCAAATAATAACTATCCAATCAAATAAAATCTACCACTGTCTTTCATTATAAGAAAAAGTACTCTAAAACATTTCACAAAAGTTTATGGGAAGTTACATTATATGTCTGAATAACAAATATAATAAAATGTGCTTTATTTCCAAAATGTCAACATAACATGTCAACCACTTCACAACTTGAGGAATAAAGAAAAACGTTTAATAAGGGAAAAAATCCCTACGACAACTTTTATTAAATAGTTCTTCAAGAAAGTGTCTTAAAACAGGTTACTGTTAAATCTGACAGTTTCTTATATTTCTGAAATAACTTGGCTGTTTTTGCAAAAGTTCTGTGGTTGTTAAACCTTTCAAGAATTTATTTATTTTCCAGTTGGAGTAAAAGGATAGTTTAAGAAGATTCGGAATCACAGAAGTGTACTGCATTTGTCATTTCTCTTCTTTCCGTGATTCCCTTTTATACAGAATCATCCTGTTTGTACTGGAAGACTCAGATTAGCATGTCAAAATGCCACCGACTTCAACATTTTTCTGATGGAAAAAGCAAGGAAGACTTTACAATTTTCTTTACCTTCCTTTCTTTTCATGGTTTTGTATTGCCAAATTGTTGTGAAATGTTTCGTAAGCTCTTCTGTATCAGACAAAAGTAAGTATGTAACGTAAGAATGTTAAAAGTAGGGTTGAGCATTCCGATACTGCAAATATCGGGTATCGGCCGATATTGGCTGTATCGGAATTCCGATTCCGAGTTCCAATATTTTCGTCATATCGGATACCGGAATCGGGATGTCACTGTCACTGTCAGTGTCCGTCTGTCGGGTCTGTCAGGAGTCAGCGGCACTTACCTGGCAGAAGATCTCCGGCGGTCACGTCCTGGACTGCTTCATGGCCGCCATCCTCTTCTCACCGGCGGTCACATGCAGTTTCTCGCGATAACTGCAGTGACTGCTGGGTAATCCCGGCCGTAAAGCAGTCAGTCCGATGACGTCACCGCCGGGGAAACAGGTAATCAGCTGTGCTGCGTTGCAATGACAGGCTCTGCCTGTCATTGCGATGTAGCAGAGCTGGATCGTCGTGGGACTGTCGTTATGGACTGCGTCGGACAGGTGGTATACTGTTGGTTTGTTTTTTTTCTTTTTTTACAGGAGATCGATGGCGTCGCAGGAATGAGAGAGTAATAAAAAAAATGAAAACTGTGTTGTCTCTTTTATTTCATTAAAATACTTTTTTCTTGCTGTGTCTTTTTTTTACACATTTAAAAACTTTGGGATTAATAATGGATCGGTGTCTTATTGACGCCTATCCATTATTAACCGGGCTTATTGTCACCGTGCAATCAACGGTGACATTAACCCCTTATTACCCCACTTGCCACCGCTACAGGGCAGTGGGAAGAGCCGGGTAAAGTGCCACAATTGGCACATCTTTTGATGCGCCAAATGTGGGGCTGCTGTAGCCTGGTCTTATCAGGCTGTTGAGGGCCAAAATCCATGGGCCTTGACAGTCTTTTAATACCAGGCCGCAGCAGTCTGCATTTTACTTGGCTGGTTAACAAAAATAGGGGGACCCCTACGCCATTTTTTTTTCGAGGGGATCCCCTATTTTTGTTAACCAGCCAAGCTAAGCAGACTGCTGTGGCCTGGTATTATCAGGCTTGCAAGGTCCATGGATATTGGATCCTTACCAGCCTGAAAAACCAGGCCTCAGCGGTCTGCTTCATCTGGCTGGTTAACAAAAATAGGGGGGACCCCACGCCAATTTTTTTCGAGGGGATCCCCTATTTTTGTTAATCAGCCAAGATATGCAGACTGCTGTGGCCTGGTATTATCAGGCTGGCAAGGTCCATGGATCTTGGCTCCTTAACAGCCTGAAAATCCAGGCCTCAGCGGTCTGCTTCATCTGGCTGGTTAACAAAAATAGGGGGGACCCCACGCCAATTTTTTTCGAGGGGATCCCCTATTTTTGTTAATCAGCCAAGATATGCAGACTGCTGTGGCCTGGTATTATCAGTCTGGCAAGGTCCATGGATCTTGGCTCCTTAACAGCCTGAAAATCCAGGCCTCAGCGGTCTGCTTCATCTGGCTGTTAACAAAAATAGGGGGGACCCCACGCCATTTTTTTTTTCGAAGGGAACCCCTATTTTTGTTAATCAGTTCCCTCTGACGTCACTGATGGTGTCCCTGGCTGACCTGAAGTGAAAGTGGAAAGCAATCAATTAAGCTTTCCACTTCCTCTCCTGTCAGCCAGGAGAGGAACTCATTCATTTGGGGGTTTACTGTGAGGCTGCAGCATTAGCTGCGGTCCCTGCAGTAAACATTAACCCTTTCTGAAGGATTACACCGTGGGACCTGACTGTGCATCAGATTGGTAAGAATAATTTTGCTTTATTATTTTATTTTTATTACAGGAAATGGTTTTAGCAGGTAAATAAAATATGGTCAAAAACTGTGTGATTATTTCATTAAACTTCTTTTTTATTAAAGTGTGTGTGTTTGATTTTTCTTTCATACAATAGGATTAATAATTGATAGTTGTCTAATTGACAGCTCTCAATTATTAACCTGGCTTAAAGTGACCTTTCAATTGCAAGGTCATTTTAACCCCTTATTAACCCATTCGCCACCGCTACAGGGCAATGGGAATAGACGGGCAAAGTGCCAGAAAGGGCAAATCTAATTAGAAATTTGCCCTTTCTGGGGTGTCTGGGGGCAGATGTTAAGTAGCCGGGGGGGGCCAAAAAAAATGGTCCCTCTCTGGGCTATTATTATCTGCCCCCACTCACTGGCTTTGTCTGTCTGGTTGCGAAAATAGAGCGGGAGCCCACGCATTTTTTTTCAGCAATTTTACATCTCATATATATATATACATGTCATTGAATTTGTGACACATATATATATATATATTTATATTTATAGTTCATACACTTCTACATAGTATAATAGCCGCTAATTCAATTGCCGGCTTTTGTGAAAATGCAGAACCCGACATGAAATGACACTTGGTGTACATAGGGTTAACCATGTCTTTTCATGTAGTTTGATATCTGATTTGCACAAACAATTACATGAGTGTAAGTGTGCAAAATTTCACACCTGTAGGGGTTAATTAAAGGTGTAAATTCGTAGCAAAAAAGTCCGTTTTTTTTACAACGAATTTACACCTTTAATTAACCCCTACAGGTGTGAAATTTTGCACACATAGACTGATGTAATTGTATGTGCAAATCAGATAGCAAACGACATGAAAAGACATGGTTAACCCTATGTACACCAAGTGTCATTTGAAATGACACTTGGTGTACATAGGGTTAACCATGTCTTTTCATGTCGTTTGCTATCTGATTTGCACATACAATTACATCAGTCTATGTGTGCAAAATTTCACACCTGTAGGGGTTAATTAAAGGTGTAAATTCGTAGCAAAAAAGTCCGTTTTTTTTACAACGAATTTACACCTTTAATTAACCCCTACAGGTGTGAAATTTTGCACACATAGACTGATGTAATTGTTTGTGCAAATCAGATAGCAAACGACATGAAAAACATGGTTAACCCTATGTACACCAAGTGTCATTTCATGTCGGGTGCTTCTGTCTTTTCACAGAAGCCGACTTTACCCGGCAATTGAATCAGAGGATATTTTACTATGTAGAAGTGTATAAAACTATACATATATGTATATATATATGTCACTAATGACATGTATATATATATATATATATATATATATATGTATTCTATGTGTGTATATTTAGTGTTTACAA
>JARQOD010000001.1:62905775-62985759 GCA_033576555.1 Oophaga sylvatica | reverse complement strand
ATATTTCCGGAGTCACACACAGACGCTCACTCAGTATGGATTTGACCATAATACAAAGAGCAGAAATACAGTACTGTATCAGAAGCGGACAGCTGTATACGGTGTAGGGTAAATTTGCAATCGTCGTATATATTTCCGGAGTCACATACAGACGCTCACTCTGTATGGATTTGACCGTAATACAAAGAGCAGATATACGGTACTGTCTCAGAAGCGCACAGCTGTATACGGTGTAGTGGAAAATTGCAATCTCTGTATATATTTCCGGAGTCACACACAGACGCTCACTCAGCATGGATTTGACCGTAATACAAAGAGCAGATATACGGTACTGTCTCAGAAGCGTACAGCTGTATACATATCATCTTAATTTAAATTCAAAGCTGTAAATGGTGGCCCAGACCGTGACACCTCATGCATGGAGCATGGCTGACTGTTGGTCAATTGATGCTACTTTTCCTGTTATTTGCCACTAACTTTTGTAAATGGTTGGACTCCAAGTTGGGTCTTTTTCATTTGTGTTGCCTCCCATTTATTTTAATGAGGTTCGGATATGTTTGACGTAATGTTGGCGAACTGTTTGGGGAACGTCGGGACGTTCGCAGATCCGTACCAAACTTTCAAAGGTTCACTCATCTCTTATAATCTGCATAAACTACATGTGTTTTATTCACACTACTAATTCAAAAGTTAGAGGAAGCTTTGTCATCTTTTTTGATATCACTATATTCCCAAGTATCTCAACTTCAAAGTATTTTTGCCTTTCGCTGCAAAACCGTTATGATGTGCAACATCAATTCTCTGAACCTGTCCATAACTGAATAGAAAGTGTTTGCCTGTATAATGATGCAAACTCCAGAGAAAATATTTTCCCCTTCCCTCTAACTTTTACTTGTAGAGAGTTTAGCCACAGAAGAGAAAAGAAATGTTGCAAAAATAACCAGAGGAAAAATACTCTACACAAGAAAAAAACTATTGCATGTGTTTTGTCTGTGCGAAGAACAAAGTGTCTGAGAATCATATGGTGTTTTAGAAATTCTGAAAGGCACTTTGAAAAATCAGATTTGGAAGTCAGTGAAAAAAAATTGTTGGCACCAGCATAATTAAAAAGGCTTGAAGGAACCCAGACTCCGAAGTGTGGAGTCACTGTGAAAGAAGGCTGTTCTACAGCTTATATTATACAGACAAAATTACTTTCACTTACAGCTTTGTTGCCTCGCAGGTAGGACTGACATTGCAATGAATGGGGACATAGGGCATTAGACTTGATATTGATATAGCTCATTTTAAAATTCATTATTTTATGGCTTACAGTAAAAGGGAGTTTAGAGCGGTCTTCATTTAGGTTGACGTGTCATTATTATTCAAGTAGGAAATAGGACTGCTTTAGCTTTAATAATCTTCCTGGAATAATTTATCACGATGCATTTTAAAGTGACTAGGTTGATAAATATTACAAACAAGGCACTTAGAGTATATTATATGGGAGCTTTAGTTTGCTACAGGCACGATTAAAATAAATGTCTAGATTAAGATAAATCTAAGCATAAAATGATGGATTTCAAAATAGAAAGTAAATGATCATTTTTTTGTAATTTTAGCTTTAATTTAGAGTACATATCATCAAAATCCACTCTTATAAAACAAAAAGTGTACATATAATAATAAAAAAAGAGGGATGATTTTTCATGCTACCTGCTCTTTAAAGCTTGAAATGTAGCAAAGTATAAAATAATTAATTTGCTTTGGAAAAGATGCATTATATATTAATCTATTATTAAAGTCTGTTAGGTCAACTGTTAGGTCTTTTAAACACTCTGAGGAGCCTTAGGGTATGTGCACACTTTGCAGATTTGGTGCGGATCCGCAGCGTTTTTGGACGCGCAAAATTGCAACAGACCCGCAGTGTAGTGCAGCTCCAATGAATGGGAATTTGAGAATTGGTGTGCACATGCTGTGGATTTTTCAGCATTTTATTTTCCGCAGCATGTCAATTCTTTTTGCGGATCTGCAGTGTTTCTGCATCCATTGACTATACATTGAGTCAGGCAAATCTGCATAAAAAAACACATTAAAATCCACATCATATCCGCAACTAATCCGCGTGGATTTTTACCTGCATTTTCTGGCAATAGAGGAAGAATCAGCGCAGAAAACTCCACAGGCAAATCTGCAAGATGCGCACATGAACGGTTTCCAATTCCTTTAAAGCTATTTAACTCAAACATAGCTTTAGCAATATCAAAGTGAATTGACCTCAACATACATAGCCATGAGTAAACATGTCGTAACCATTTTTCACTGCTGTTCTGTCACACACACTAACCTTCTTCACTGTTATGCTATAACCCAAACTACCTGTAGAATTTGTTCACCGTTTTATGGCTTTCGTTCCATATTTTTAGGGCCATGCAATGAACTGTTAAAGAAAATCTATCAGCAGGTTTTAACTATGTAATATGAAGACAGCATTGTGAAGGGGTCCAAACACAGATTTCAACGATGCCTCTACTGTCAAGCTCCACTCCTTTGTTTACTTGCAATTATTGTTTTAGCACCAGGAGCTTATCGTTGCTGGGATACCGCAGCTTGTGCTTCCAGGTCCAACTCTACCTCCTTCTGTTATAAGCAGCTCAGGGTATATACAGAGTCTGATGTGAGCGGGGTTAGCTGTGGTGTGGGTGGGGTTAGCTTTCTCAGCTCTACTGCATTGCTAAATCTAAAAGCTCTGATTGTGCCAGAATTGATGCACCCAGTAATCTAAGTGATACACTTTTGGATTCAGGCTCTCTTTTGATACATCATGCTGCTCTCAGATGAGATAACAAAAACCTCCTGCCCTTTAATTCTCACTAACCAGATTCACTACAAAGTGGCTGCTGCATTCCCTGCTTCTGCTTTCATACTAGCTAGAACATGTAATATCTGTAAGGCATTATCATGAAGTCCACCCAAACACTCCCTAAAGCTATGTGGGCTTTCTCTTGCTGAAATAATATTCTGTACTGTATAAAATTGGGGCTGTTAATTTTGGCAATTCATGGGAAATAAATTGAAAACTGTTCAAATTCATTGAATTTGTTGTCTCATTCATTTTTGATTACAGCATAAGCTCAGCACTCTTACCCATAAACTCACCACTGTGCTTCATCACTTTATATATATAGATATTCCTTCATGTCTGTCTACTACAATGCTCTCTGTTCTAACAAGTGATCTAAGACTATAATCCTCCATTATTTGGACCTCTCATGCCCATCTCCTTGACTTTTTCATGCTGTGCCAGTTCTCTGAAATGCACTATACCAGAAAGGCGGGATATTTCCAGTGACCAAAGTTTTACATGTGCCCTAAAAGTACATATTTTACCTTAATAAAGAACTAGAACTGAAACAGACATGACTGATAAAAGGCACAGTGCTTTTGTTGCATACATGCCCAATAGATTAATAGTTTTACGTGCATTGGTTATTAGATTTGAAACCTACATCTTCATCAGTCTATGGCTGCTTGAATAGTAACTAAATCACTCCTCTTTATCTGGAAACTTCTGCATACTCAATCAATGCCCCATAAACCCTTAAGCGCCTACATTAACTAGTGGATGGAGCATAAACAGCCTATTATGTAACCCATCAATCTCAAAAGCTAATTGATCTACTAGTTGTTTTATGCTTTGAAACTTTCAATGCTTTTGTAATAAATGGAATAAAACATCCCTTCTTTCACATCTCCACCTGGACATGGTCCAGAGACATCTGCTTCCATCACCAGATTCTGTCATACTTATTGGATGGTTGGTATTGGAGGAAACATCATGGCCAAAATTTCTGGATGTTGTAGGCTTTGTCCAGCTAGTGATACTAGTGAGGATGGAATATTTGGTACCACCTAGTCAGGCAGAAGAGTTGTATGTCTAGTAGATCAGCAGGAGTAATCAGTTCTCTACTGTGGCATCACCATGTCCTAAATAAACTCCCAGATTCCTGTTGAAGTGGCCAGTTATAAGCTCATACTTACTCTAATTAACCCCTTAGTAACAGAGCCATTTTGCAGCTTAATGACCGGGCCAATTTTTACAATTCTGACCACTGTCATTTTATGAGGTTATAACTCTGGAACGCTTTAACGAATCCAGCTGATTCTGAGACTGTTTTTTCGTGACATATTGTACTTCACGTTAGTGGTAAAAAAAAATTTTATATGACTTTCTTTTATTTATGAAAAAAATGGAAATATGGCGAAAATTTGGAAAATTTCTCAATTTTCAAACTTGAAATTTTTATGCCCTTAAATCAGAGAGATATGTCACACAAATTTCTTACTAAATAACATTTCCCACATGTCTACTTTACATCAGCACAATTTTGGGAACAACATTTTCTTTTGTTACGAAGTTATAAGGGTTAAAAGTTGACCAGCGATTTCTCATTTTTACAACACCATTTTTTTAGGGACCACATCACATTTGACATCACTTTAATGGGTCTATATGATAGAAAATACCCAAAAGTGACACCATTCTAAAAACTGTACCCCTCCAGGTGCTCAAAACCACATTCAAGAAGTTTATTAACCCTTCAGGTGCTTCACAGGAGCTGAAGCATTGTGGAAGGAAAAAATTGACATTTAACTTTTTTTGTGTAAAAGCTTTAATTCGGAACCAATTTTTTTTATTTTCACAAGTGTTAAAAGAAAAAATGAACCACAAAATTTGTTGTAGCAATTTCTCCTGAATATGCCGATACCCAATATGTGGGGGTAAACCACTTTTTGGGCGCACAGCAGTGGTCGCAAGGGAAGGAGCGCCGTTTGACTTTTTCAATGCAGAATTGGCTGGATGCCATGTCGTGTTTAGAGAGCCCCTGATGTGCCTAAACAGTAGAAACTCCCAACGAGTGTCCCCATTTTGGAAACTAGACCCCTTAAGGAACTTATCTAGATGTGTGGTGAGCACTTTGAACCTCCAAGTGCTTCACACAAATTTATAACGTAGAGCCGTGAAAATAAAAATCTTTTTTTTCCACAAAAATGATCTTTCCACTCCAATTTTTATTTTCCCAAGGGAAACAAGACCCCAAAAGTTTTTGTGCAATTTGTCCTGAGCATGCAGATACCCCATATGTGGGGGTAAACCACTTTTTGGGCACACGGCAGAGGTCGCAAGGGAAGGAGCGCCGTTTGACTTTTTCAATGCAGAATTGGCTGGATGCCATGTCGTGTTTAGAGAGCCCCTGATGTGCCTAAACAGTGGAAACCCCCAACGAGTGACCCCATTTTGGAAACTAGACCCCTTAAGGAACTTATCTAGATGTGTGGTGAACACTTTGAACCTCCAAGTGCTTCACACAAGTTTATAACGTAGAGCCGTGAAAATAAAAATCTTTCTTTTTCCGCAAAAATGATCTTTTCACCCCAATTTTTATTTTCCCAAGGGAAACAATACCCCAAAAGTTTTTGTGCAATTTGTCCTGAGCATGCCGATACCCCATATGTGGGGGTAAACCACTTTTTGGGCGCACGGCAGAGGTCGCAAGGGAAGGAGTGCCGTTTGACTTTTTCAACGCAGAATTGGCTGTATGCCATGTCGTGTTTAGAAAGCCCCTGATGTGCCTAAACAGTGGAAACCCCCAACAAGTGACCCCATTTTGGAAACTAGACCCCTTAAGGAACTTATCTAGATGTATGGTGAGCACTTTAACCTCCAAGTGCTTCACACAAGTTTATAACGTAGAGCCGTGAAAATAAAAATCTTTTTTTTCACAAAAATGATCTTTTCACCCCAATTTTTATTTTACCAAGGGAAACAAGACCCCAAAAGTTTTTGTGCAATTTGTCCTGAGCATGCCGATACCCCATATGTGGGGGTAAACCACTTTTTGGGCACACGGCAGAGGTCGCAAGGGAAGGAGCGCCATTTGACTTTTTCAATGCAGAATTGGCTGGATGCCATGTCGCGTTTAGAGAGCCCCTGATGTGCCTAAACAGTGGAAACCCCCAACAAGTGACCCCAGTTTGGAAACTAGATCCCTTAAGGAACTTATCTAGATGTGTGGTGAGCACTTTGAACCCCCAAGTGCTTCACAGAAGTTTATTACACCCGGGCGTGAAAATAAAAAATAATATTTTTTCCACAAACCTGATCGGTTAGTCCCCAATTTTTTATTTTCCCAAGGGTAACAGGAGAAATTAGATCATAAAAGTTGTTGTCCAATTTGTCCCGAGTACGCTGATACCCCTTATGTGGGGGCGACCACTGTTTGGGCGCACGGCAGGGCTTGGAAGGGAAGCAGCACCGTTTGACTTTTTCAAACCAAAATTGGCTGAAATTGAGGTTGGACACCATGTCGCGTTTGGAGAGCCCCTGATGCGCCTAAACAGTGGAAACCCCCCACAAGTAACACCATTTTGGAAACTAGACCCCCTATGAAACTTATCTAGATCTGATGTGAGCACTTTGAACCCCCAAGTGTTTCACAAAAGTTTATAATGCCTGGGTGTGAAAAAAAAAAAAACAATTATCCACAAAAATGATTTTTTAGTCCCAAATTTTTGATTTTTTACAAGGAAATTGGACCCCAAAAGTTGTTGTCCAATTTGTCCTGAGTACGCTGATACCAAATATGTGGGGGGGAACTGTTTGGGCATACAGCAGGGCTTGGAAAGGAGTAATAACATTTTGGAATGCAGACTTTGATGGGGTCATGTTCCGTTTGCAGTACCCCAGATGCGCCTAAACAGTGGAAAACCCCCACAAGTGACCCCATTTTGGAAACAAGACCCCCTAAGGAACTTATCTAGATGTGTGGTGAGAACTTTGAACCCCAAAGTGCTTCACAGAAACTTATAAATGCAGAGAAGTGAAAATAAAAAAATATTTTTTTCCTCAAAAATTATTTTTTAGCCAGCTATTTTTTATTTTCCCAAGGGTAACAAGAGAAATTCGAACCCAAGAATTGGTGTGCAATTTGTCTTGAGTACACTGATACCCCATATGTTGGGGTAAACCACTGTTTGGAAACACGGCAAAGCTCGGAAGGGAGGGAGCGCCATTTGACTTTTTGAATGCCACGTCATGTTTGGAGACCCCCTGATGTGCCTAAATAGTGGAAACCCATCAATTCTAGCTCCAATCCTAACCCCAACACACCCCTAACCCTAATCCCAACCCAAACCCTAATCCTAACCCGAATCCCAACCCTAATTCCAACCCTAATTCCAACCCTAATTGTAACCCTAACCCTAATTATAACCCTAACCCTAAGGCTAGGTTCATTTTGTGTTTTACCAGCCTGTTCAACACATAGCGTTTACGGGCTGGTAATGGTATAGCATAACGCGATCGCGTTATGCTATACCCGCTAACGCAGAGGAATCAGCAGATGATTAATCTGCGCTAGCGGTGATGGAGCCCTGGCACTGCAGGCCGCGTCCGAGGCTCCATCACTGAATGATGGCACGTTGCGAACGCATGCCGCTTTACGGCATGCATCGCGATGCGTCCTCAAATGGGGTGAATGGCAGCGTTAACAGACTGTGTTACACTTCGTTATACCACGGTGTAACGCAGTCCATCTAACGGACTGCCATAACGCAGTATGAACCCAGCCTAACCCTAACCCTAATTATAACCCTAACCCTAGCCCTAACCCTAACCCTAGCCCTAACCCTAACGGAAAAATGAAAATAAATATAATTTCTATATTTTATTATATGTCCCTAACTAAGGGGGTGATAAAGTGGGGGGGTTATGTACTGTTTTTTTTATTTTAATCACTGTGATAATTTATCACAGTAATCAAAATGTACTTTTAGGAGAATGAATGAAACATTTTTTGAATCTGCCGCCAGGAAGAAGACCCGGGAAGATCGCAGCACAGGGGGACCTGCCGGAGGACACCGGGAGGTATGGGGAGGGTTCGGGGTACTGGGGACCCTTCTCTCCCCTCTGATGTGCGATCACATCAGAGGAGAGAGAAATATTTTTTTTTTTGCGGTCGCCGTTATAACAGTATAAACAGCGATCGCGACACTGGGGTCGGTAAATACCCTGCCGAGGGTAGCCAAGACCCTAGATAAAATTGCCCAAACCCCCCAGCACATCGCGGCGGGCGCACTGAGCATGCGCCCACCATTTTCTACGCCCCAAAGATGGTGGCGCCCACCGGGGGACACCGGAGGGCCCGGGGGCCACATGCAAGGGATCGGGGGCCACAAGGGGGGGATCGTGGGCCCTTTTTCTCTCTCCTCTGATGTCCGATCACATCAGAGGAGAGAGAAATTATATGGCCACACCATTTTTTTTTGTTGCGATCGCCGTTATAGGGTTAATAACGGCGATCGCAACATCCGGGTCTGTAAAAACCGACCCGATTCATGTTCTCTGGAGTCTTGGCTACCCCCGGCAGCCTAGACCCCGGAGAAAATGCGCCTCTGGGGGGCGCTATTCACTTTTTCCACAGCGCTGTTAATTAGCGCTTTAAGTACCCTTAATGACCGCCTTTAAAAGGCGTATCGGCGGTCGTTAAGGGGTTAATACTCTGGTAGCCCTGCTATTATCTAGCTTGCAAGATTCTATTGTTGATGCTGGACTGACTTTACCCTCTATTTGTCAGAAAATGTTGCCACTCACTCTAACCTACTGGTTCTGGCCTTTGTCCTATTGAACACAGTCACTTAGTTACATAGGTTGAAAAAATACCAAAATACCTAGGTCCATCAAGTTCAACCTTTCTCCACCAATTTTGCATTTTGTCACTAATTTAACTATAACTCACAATGTTATGTGTATTGAGGGAATCATCATAATGGTTTATTTTTATTCCTGGACATTTTATTACCAATGGGTATACATTTACCTGACTACTGATTTTATCCTGTATCTACCCTTTCTGGTTTTCACCTGGTTAGATGACCTCCTCAGTCAGCTTGCTCTACCAACAAGCAGCTTCTCCAAGGACACGATTATGAAAACCCTATTCTATCTGGGGTCACAGTCACATGTCACTAGCCCCATGTGGGCACATTCTTTTCTGTGACATAGCTTTAAGCACATTTCAGAGTGTTGGATTCACACCTAAGATAAATTTTGTTGGAGGTGACACAGTGCACAATCTGAGTAGCAAGGTTATCAATCGTGAGGCCTAACTTCTGGAGAAACCTGACTGTCTACAAAAGAGCTTGGACAAAAGGTGAATTGAGAAGGAGGCTATAGCTGCTCGAGTAGGCATTCATGCCTCATCTCGACTCTATTAAATGGGAAGTTAAAAGTGAGAATTTCACAAGAATATGAAGCACAGATCATCTCTACTGCATATGCACTACAAACACAAAAATGCATGTGTTTGATTTTTTAATAAATGCATAGATGTCGCTACTTACTTATTTTTCATGTTTTACTAAATATTAATAAAGATTATATGGAAACCATCTGACTTTGGGAAGTGAGAAGCTGTTTTTAAATATAAATGTTCAAACATATGAAATAAAAAAAGTAAGACAGATTGCTGAAATATTTTTATGTCTAGGTCACGGGATTAGTTCTGAAGACATCTTGTTCTCTGCTCATAGTAGCTGCCTAAATACCTTATGTCTAAAGCGGGTTACAGTAATTTAAATTCTTTTTAGCTTTCTTTGATTCCAGTGTCAACAAATGTCTCACACTACTATTTTGTAAAAAGATGTTCTTAATTCTGTGTCAGACTGTAACTAAAAAGTCTTCATTTCTTTATTAAAATATTTCCTCTTTGCCATGCTTTTTTCTATGTAGCATATAAAATCGAATTATTAAAAACAGCCATTGACCAAAAGGCACCCATTCCCCTTGTTTGTTTAGCATAACTAGATGTATATAAGGAGTGATTATTTGTTCCAGGACATTTGCAGAAACATTTTATTCTGGAAAGCAAAAAAAGTAACAATCATTATAATGAACAGCTTCAATTAACCTGCTGAGCTGAAGAAGTGTTTTGTATGTGCTGCACCCTCGGATACACAATACACACTTAGCACTAATGATGGGCCCCAGTTGTATGACCCTGACTGATAATGACATGGTTATTATTTTATCGTAGCGAACATTCACTGTCTTATATTTTTTATTCTCTTATACCTTTGCTCTTTTTTAGAATATTCTAGTTGCTTATCAAGCTAGGCGATGATTTCCCAGTTTAAATAAATGCACCTTCTCTGACCTTCGAAGTTTTCTATAACCTAGCCTCTGAGTAAGCCTAGGCTATGGCATATAAATGCTAGTGGTATGAAGGGGCCTGTCGCAGGTTATTATTCTGTATCTTAAACCTTAACATTGGCTGTGAGCCAGGCACCATATTGACTTTCAAATTCTTATAATCTGCAAATAGCTCTGGACCTTATGTTCTATTGCCACTGAACTGCTGACCCCCCGGTCAAACTTTGAAATCTCGTAGAGAAGCTTTGTTGATTACTATATAATTTCAGGTGATGCAGAAGCAAGATCTTTTTAGTTTTATTTAAATGTATTTTTAATCCCTTCAAATGTTCTTGATTTGAATACATGAGGTTGTTTTAGAAACTGTCCCTTTAGGCTGCATTAAATTATATCCTTTTGCAGCACTGTTATGGTTTTCTGGACATTTGAATAGATGAAATGGGTACAAGTAAATGAAAAGTTGCTGCACATGTTGCAGTAATCAGCAGCATTCGAAAAGGACAGGGTAGACTTTGAATATTGTGGATGCATTTAATTATTCAAACATAAAAGAAAATCGGATTTAAAGGAATGATGCCTAATATAATAAGTAACAGGACATAATTATTGAGTGTTCACCTCTTTTATAAGGTCGTTAAAACCTGAGGCTGCAAAACGACTTTGGCAGCAAAACAAGTCACACAGCCAAAGATCGCTATTTTCGATGCTACATCACAACATAATGCAGAGGAATGGGGTTGCAGGATACCGCGACAACATTATTCGACTAGAAAAAGTCAGTACCAGGTTTTGGATTGGGCTGCTTGGAGGAAATTGTAAAACCGTGTGCCGTTTATTGTGATTCCACAGAAATTAATTTTGTTCAAAATGGGGAAGGAGATTATCCATATGGTATGTTGCAATGTGTGCTATATGTTTACAGACTTACCAGAGGAAAACACAAACTTTGCGTGCCAAAAATGCAAGCTTGTGACTCTGTTAGAGGAAAAGGTGCAAAGTTTTCAGGAGAGAATAGCTACACTGACATTCATCAAAGATGGGGTTTTCCTTGACAGAGTAGAAGAATCTCTTCAGAATGTTCCAAGAGAAGAACTTTTCACTGTTCCTGCAGAAGATAATGGCAGAGTAGAAAAATCTATTCAGAATGTTCAAAGAGAAGCACCTTTCAATGTACCTGCAGAAGAAAATTGGAATCATGTGACCCAAAGAAGCAGGAGGATGAGGAGGCAGTCAGCACCTATACCGATGTAGAACCACTACCAGGTTCTTACGCAGGACAACTATGAAGATGTACATTCAAAAAGTGCTTTGTCCACAAAGAACACCCCAGTAAGAAATCAGAAGCCTCTTGAAGGGAGAAAAAGAAGCGCTGCAGTAAGAAAAAAGGCGAGTGTTGATAGTGGGGATTCCCTACTGAGAGGAACAGAAGACACTGCCTGCCTACATTACTTCATGAGAAGTGTGCTGTCTTCCAGGTGCCCAAATCAAAGATGTGTCTGATAGGGTATCAAGACTCTTCGGTGCTAAAAATGACTACACATGTCTATTAGTACACGTAGGAGCAAATGACACATCAAGAAAGGACATGGAAACTACAGGAAGAGACTTTGAAGACCTAGGCCAGAAAAGGAAAAAGCTGGGAGCGCATGTCGACTTCTTATCCATCCTCCCAGTGGATAGACATGGACCAAAGAGATCAAACAGGATTCTACAGGTGAAAAACTGGCTACGTCAATGGTGTCACGAAGAACGTCTTGGGTTTCTTGACCATGTAGTTGACCATCCTCCCAGAGGATAGACGTGGACCAAATAGATCGAACAGGATTCTACAGGTGAAAAACTGGCTACGTCAATTGGTGTCGTGAGCATTGTCTTGGATTTCTTGACCATGTAGTTAATTACCTGTATGATGGAATTCCTTGCTAGAGATGGGCTGCATCCTACGAAATCAGGAAAACACATTTTGTAGATGCCTTGCTACACTCATAAGGAGAGCTTTAAACTAGATCAATATGGGATGAAAAATGTATGGCCAGGAAGAAAAAATGCAGCTATTGAATTCTTTTGAGAATACTGCTATTAGAAGTGGAAAGGAAGAAAAAAACAACAAACTCTGAATGAAAATACAGCAAGAGAAGCTAACTACAAACTAAAATGTGTCTATACAAATGCACCGAACATGAGAAACAAACAAGGAGAATTGGAGCTGCTAACACAGGAAGAGAGAAATGAAGTCATAGGCATCACTGAAACTTGGTGGGATGATACACATGCTTGGAATACTTTGAAGGCTACAATTTACTTCTTAGAAACAAGATTAACAAGAAGGGAGGAGGCGTTGTATGTAAAGAAAACGTATATCTCAACAGAGATCCAAGCTTCAGAGGCTGGAAGCTCTGTAGAAACTGGGTAAAAATTCAAGGAGAGAAGAACAGAAAGGACACTACTGTAGGTGTTTACTATAGTCCACGTTTACGGAATGAAGATATGGATGAACTCTTTCACATCATAACATAATTTTTCTGCAGGGAGATTTTAACTATCCAGATACTTGTTGGGAATCTCGCTCAGGCAAAAGTACTGGGTTTAGTGATGAGACGTATGCTCGTTATTCGGGTTTCCCTGAGCATGCTCGGGTGTTCTCTGAGTATTTGGGCATGCTCGGAGATTTAGTTTGTGTCGCCGCAGCTGCATGATTTGCGGCTGCAAGACAACCTAAATACATGTGAGGATTTTCTAACAAACAGGCAATCCCCACATGTATTCAGGCTGTCTAGCAGCTGCAAATAATGGAGCTGTGGCGACACAAGCTAAATCTCCAAGCACGCCCAAATAGTCCGAGAACACCCGAGCATGCTCGGGGAAACCCGAGTAACGAGCATACTCGCTCATCACTAAATGGGTCCGTTAAAATTCTTATCTTATCATGCTGACAACTTTATCTTTTAAAAGTTAGAAGTTAGAACAAGAGGATCTGCAATCTTGGACCCAATTCTTACCAACAGTGAGTAAATGGTTGATGAAGTAAAGGTGGCTGGGAATTTAGGAGGCAGGTATCATGCTATCTACAAATTTTGGATTACAAGAGAAGGACCAGCGAGGACTCAGACTTTATAGATGGACTTCAGAAAGGCAGATTTTAATGGACTCAGAAAGAAGGTAGGAAAGGACCAATGACTGGATGTTCTTTGGTACAGAAATGTTCAAGAAGGATGGGAGATTGTGATAAATTAAATTCTCACCACACAATCGGTAACAATCCTAAAAAAAAGGAAGAATTGGAAGCATTTAAAGAGACCAGGGTAGATGAACACATAACATAATCACTTGTTAAAAAGGAAAAATACATGTATATTAAATGGAAAGAAGGGTGCATATCTACAGAAAAATATAATGCTGTTTGCAGGGAATGTAGGGCAAGAGTTAGAAGAGCTAAAGCCAGTAATGAAGTAAGGCTTACAAGGCAGACCAAAAGCAGCAAAAAATAATTTTGGGGTATGTCAAAAGCAAAAGAAAAGTCAAAGATACTATAGGGTTTTTACAGGATGAAAAGGATGAAGTGGTCAAAAACGATGTTGAGAAAGCCAAACTTATACATTTCTATTTTGAATCCGTGTTCTCTAAGAAAGCAATTGTAACATCAACTGATCTTTATGGTGCCATTGAAGGAATAAAAGAATCAACGCTATCAATAAACAAAGAGGTGGTGAAGGAACACTTAGCTAATTTAAATAATTTTAAATTTCCTGGTCCAGATAAATTACCTCCTAGGGTACTGAAAGAGTTAGCGGAGTAAATTGCAGAAATACTAGGCAAAATCTTTGAAAAATCTTGGAAAGCAGGAAAAGCCCCAGAATATTGGAGAAGGGCAAATGTTGTCCCTATCTTCAAAAAAGGAAAGAAAACGGAGCCAGGAAATTACAGGCCAGTATGCCTTATTTCTATACCAGGAAAGATAATTAACAAATTACTAAGAAGCATGTACAGTTGCATCTCACAAAAGTAGAATATCATCAAAAAGTTAATTTATTTCAGTTATTCAATAGAAAAAGTGAAACTCATCTGTTATATGGACTCATTGCAAACAGAGTGATGTATTTCAAGTGTTTATTTCTGTTAATGTTGATGATTAAGGCTTACAGTCAATGAAAACTCAAAAGTCATGATCTCAGTAAATTAAAATACTGTATAACACCAGCTTGAAAAAATGATTTTAAAATCCGAAATGTTGGTCTACTGAAATGTATGTTCAGTAAATGAACTCAATACTTGGTCGGGGCATCAAATACTGCATCAATGCGACTTGGCATGAAGGCGATCAGGCTGTGACACTGCTGAAGTGTTATGGAAGCCAGGATTACTTTGATAGCAGCCTTCAGCTCGTCTGCATTGTTGGGTCTCCTGTCTCTCATCTTCTTCTTGACAATATGCCACAGATTCTCTATGGGGTTTGCTCGGCAATCAAGCACAATTATACTGTTGTTTGTAAACCAGGAATTGGTACATTTGGCAGTGTGGACAGGTGCCAATTCCTGCTAGAGAATGAAATTTCCATCTCCAATAAGCTTGTCGGCAGATGGAAGCATGAAGTTCTCTAAAATTTCCTGGTAGATGGCTGCGCTGCCTTTGTCTTGATAAAACACAGTGGACCTACACCAGCACGTGACATGGCTCTCAAAACCATCATTGATTGTGGATACCTCACACTAGACCTTGGAAATCAAGGTCCCAGAGTCTGGAGGAAGAGTGGAGAGACAGACAATCCAAGCTGCTTGAGGTCTAGTGTGAAGTTTCCACAATCAGTGATGGTTTGGGGAGCTATGTCATCTGCTGAAATAGATACACTCTGTTTTATCAAGGCTAAAGTCAGCGCGGCCATCTACCAGGAAATTTTAGAACACTTCATGCTTCCCTCTGCCGACAAGCTTTTTGGAGTTGGAAATTTTATTCTCTAGCAGGACTTGACATCTGTCCATACTGCCAAAAGTTCCAATACCTGGTTTAAAATCAACAGTATCACTGTGCTTGATTGGCCAGCAAACTTGCCTGGCCTTAACCCCATAAAGAATCTATGGGGTATTGTAATGAGGAAGTTGAGAGACACCAGATCCCAGCAAAGCAAATTTGACTTCCATAACACCTCAGCAGTGCCACAGGCTGATCGCCTCCATGCCTCGCTGCATTGATGCAGTAATTGATGCCAAAGGAGCCCCGACCAAGTATTGAGTGAATTTGCTGAACATATATCTCAGTAGGCCAACATTTCAGATTTTAAAATCATTTTTTTTCAAGCTGGTGTTATAGAGTATTCCAATTTACTGAGATAATGACTTTTGGGTTTTCATTGGCTGTAAGCCATAATCATCAACATTAACAGAAATAAACACTTGAAATAGATCACTCTATTTGTAATGACTCTATAAAATATATGAGTTTCACTTTTTGTATGGAATAACTGAAATAAATTAACTTTTTGATGATATTCTAATTTTATGAGATGCACCTGTATGTAAGTACTTGATTAAGAATACAGTAATTAGCGAGAACCAGTCTTGGTTTGTAGCAAACAAGTTATGCCAGACTAATCTAATTTCCTTCTATGATGGAATCACTGACTGGTTGGATTAGGGAAATGTGGTAGATATAGTATATCTCGACTTCAGCAAAGTATTTGATAAAGTTTCTTATACTATCCTTATTGAAAAAAATTACTAAGTATGGGACTGACAAGGCTATAGTTAGATGGATTGATAATAATGATAATAATTTTATTTCTATAGTGCCAACAGGGGACTTGTACAGACAATAGACAAAACAGCATAACAATAAACACAGATCAAAATAGATACCAAGAGAAATAAGGACCCTGCTCACAAGCTTACAATCTATGAGGAAAAAGGGGAGACACAAAAGGTAGATGGTAACAATTGCTTTCATTGTTCGGACCAGCCATGGTGTACGAATCGGGTGTTCATGTTATGCTGCATGAACCCGTTAACAGCCAAAGTATGTAACAGTACAGACACAGAGGGCTAATTAAAAGCATAAAGCGGTTGAGAACATGATGCGGTAGGCCAGTCTGAACAAATGCGTTTTTAGGGCATGCTTAAAACTGTGGGGATTGGGGATTAATCGTATTAATGATAACTGGCTCAGTGATCATACTCAAAGAGTGATGATAAATGGTTGTACCTCCAATTGGAAAAGTGTTTCAAGTGGGGTACCACAAAGCTCTGTCCTGGCCCCAGTGTTGTTCAACATTTTTATAAATTATTTAGATAAGGGAACTGTAGGTAAACTAATTAGATTTACAGACGATGCAAAACTAGGAGGGATGGCTAAAGGTACTGCCACACTAAGCTATCCCGCTAGCGATCTCGTTAGCGTTGCATACTAATGAGATCGCTAGCGGGATTGTTTCTATATCGCTAAATGCGGCCACATTTAGCGATATAGTTAACGACGCTATCGCCGTTAGCGATCTTCTTAACGACTTTAGCGGTACAAAAGTACCGCTAAATCGCTAAGAAAAGGTGCCACACAGCGATTAGATACTTACCCAGCGGGAGCGCCAGCGATGAAATAGGGTCCGGAACGATTCCAGCGACGAGCGAGATCACAGCAGGAAGCTCGTCGCTGGAAGCTGCCGCACTGAACAATATCGGTAACGGGATCGCTAAATAGTGACGTTTTTTAGCGATCCCGTTAGCGATATTGTTTAGTGTGGCATACCCTTAACACTAGAGAAGACAGAGAAAGGATTCAAAAGAATCTAGATAAGCTTGAACAATGGGCAGCAACTATTGGTATTGGTATTGAACAGGCAGAAATGCAAGATTCTACATCTGGAAAAGAAAAACAAACGAGAGGAATAGAACTAAGCAACAGCATGTGTGAAAAGTCTTGGGTATACTAATAGATCACAAACGGCATATGAGTCAATGGTGTGATGCAGCAGCAAAAAAGGCAAACATGATTCTAGGATGTATTCAGAGAAGCATACAGTCTAGCTCACGTGAAGTAATTATCCCTCTCTACTCCTCTTTGGTCAGGCTTCAACAGGAACACTGTGTTCAGTTCTGGACACCACATTTTAAAAAAGACATTGAAAAACTGGAGCAAGATCAGAGATATCTTCCAGGATCGTAAGCAAACTGCACAATATGTTTTGCGAGGAATGGTTAAAATATCTGGGAATGTTTAGCTTGCAAAAAAAAGAAGGCTAAGACAAGACTTTATAGTTGTCTACAAATATTTGAAGGGATGTCACAGAGTACAGGAATCATCATCATTCTCATGGAAACACAAGACGCAATGGAATGAAACTGAGAGGGAGAAGAAACAGATTAGATATTAGAAAAAACGAGTGGTGGACATTTCTCTTTCAATGGAAGTCTTCAAACAGAGGCTGGACAAACATCTGTCTGAGATGGTTTAGTAGAAAAAAACTAGGAGGAAAAAAGCACAATAGGTTTTTATCCAAGGGAGATAAAGTTGTTTAAATAAGGTTATACTAGCCTGATTTAGTTGTGCATACACAACATTTCAATCACTTATACATCCAGCTGAGACAGGTCCAACTGGTCTCAGACCGGGAAAACATAGATATGGAGGATTTATGGATAATCTGCTCTGCTGGTATTCCATATAATAAATCCAAATCCAGATAGAAAGTACATGCTTTATTTATTTATTTAGTCTATTCTTGTCCTGATGAAGAAGTCTGTAGTACATTGAAGCACGTAGACGAAATAAAGAGAAGCCGCATGTGCTTTCTGTCTGGATTTGGATTTACTATATGGGATACCAGCAGTGCAGATTATCCACAAATTCTTCTTATCTCAGACGATTTAGTGAATGCTGTATTGAGCAGGGGGTTGGACATGATGACCCTTGAGGCCCCTTTCAACTCTAGCATTCTATGATTCTATGATTCTTGTCTCAGTACCCTTTAGGTGTAAATGTGAATCCATATACCTGCATTATGCTGTGATGCAGTTGCATAGGTCAATATTGGCGGTGTGACCTTTATCATCTTGTAGCCCCAGCCTAAGGACTAGTAGCTACTCTTTTAATTTTTTTCAATTGAACCACGGTGAGCACTATATAATGTATGAAAATCAAGTAAAATTACTGTCTATAAACCCTTAAAATTTTGGAATGTGGAGCAAATACAGTTGTAAAAAAGTATGATCTTTGCCAATATTATTTTATATAGGATAGAAAGACAGCAATATAGATATTCTGCAATAAAACAAAAAAACTGTAAAAAGACTATAAGCTGGTATATGTGCAAAATATAAGAGGACATTCACACTGTGGTCATTTCACAGACAAAGCCCAAGAAAAAAGCAAAAAACAAATGAGCATATTCCCTACAGAAGGCAAATAAGTAAATAGTGCATGTGAATAACATATGATAAAATGTAACACTATTTTGATCAAAAACGCATAAAATCCATCCCACCGCTACAATCATCCCACCATAATCCCACCCATCGGGACCGTCCTAACGTGCCTTTAGTATTAAAATCTTACCATGTGACAAATGACGTCCATGTGAATAAGGGTGAAGCAGGATCGGATCCCAACTGAAACAGACATCCATGGAATAATGTATAGATGAAATACTATACAATACAAAGTAGAACATATACATAACTATTAGGCCACCGAATCTTATTTGACCTTCAGAAATACAGCAGTTTTTAATGTCATAAATTCCCCTAGGAATTACAATCGTTCTGCATGAATATTGACCAATGTGTACAGAATAGACGCTTACAGCTGCTGAAAATTAGGTAGAGGTATTTAATGCACTCAATAACCCATTCTACCTCAACCCATTCTCCCTATTCTACAGTCATGGCCAAAAGTTCTGAGAATGACACAAATATTAATTTTTACAAAGTCTACTGCTTCACTTTTTCTAATGGCAATTTGCATATACTCCAGAATGTTATAAAGAGTGATCAGCTTAACAGCAATTACTTGCAAAGTCAATATTTAGCTAGAAAATGAACTTTATCCCCAAAACACATTTCAACATCATTGCAGCCCTGCCTTAAAAGGACCATCTAACCTCTTTTCAGTGATTGCTCTATTAACACAGGTGTGGGTGTTGATGAGGACATGGCTGGAGATCAATCTGTCATGATTAAGTAAGAATGACACCACTGGACACTTTAAAAGGAGGCTGGTGCTTGGCATCATTGTTTCTCTTCTGTTAACCATGGTTATCTCTAAAGAAACATGTGCAGTCATCATTGCAATGCACAAAAATGGCCTAACAGGGAAGAGTATCGCAGCTAGAAAGATTGCACCTCAGTCAACAATCTATCGCATCATCAAGAACTTCAAGGAGAGAGGTTCCATTGTTGCCAAAAAGGCTTCAGGGCGCCCAAGAAAGACCAGCAAGCGCCAGGACCGTCTCTTAAAAGTGTTTCAGCTGCGGGATCGGGCTACCAGCAGTGCAGAGCTTGCTCAGGAATGGCAGCAGGCAGGTGTGAGTGCATCTGCATGCACTGTGAGGCGGAGACTCTTGGAGCAATGCCTGGTCTCAAGGAGGGCAGCAAAAAAGCCACTTCTCTCCAGAAAAAACATCATGGACAGAGTGATATTCTGCAAAAGGTACAGGCAGTGGACTGCTGAGGACTGGGGTAAAGTTATTTTCTCTGATAAATCCCCTTTTTGATTGTTTGGGACATCAGGAAAACGCCTCATTCGGAGAAGACAAGGTGAGCGCTACCACCAGTCTTGTCTCATGCCAACTGTTAAGCATCCTGAAACCATTCATGTGTGGGATTGCTTCTCAGCCAAGGGAATCGGCTCTCTCACAGTCTTGCCTAAAAACACAGCCATGAATAAAGAATGGTACCAGAATGTCCTCCAAGAGCAACTTCTCCCAACCCTCCAAGAGCAGTTTGGCGATCAACAATGCCTTTTCCAGCATGATGGAGCACCTTGCCATAAAGCAAAGGTGATAACTAAATGGCTCAGGGAACAAAACATAGAGATTTTGGGTCCATGGCCTGGAAACTCCCCAGATCTTAATCCCATTGAGAACTTGTGGTCAATCATCAAGAGACAGGTGGACAAACAAAAACATTTTCATTGACTGGGCAGTGACTGTCCATCAGAACAATTTTTGAAGATCTCCCATGACCCCTAAAATTAACAAGCTATTTAAACCCCCTTTATTCGAAAGATTACTTCAATCACATTGTTCTTGGTACACAATATTTCACAAAAGTTAGTACACCCCTCACATTTTTGTAAATATTTTATTATGTTTTTTCATAGGACAACACTGAAGATATGACACTTTGAAGCAATGTCAAATAGTCAGAGTATTTACTTGTATAACAGTGTAAATTTGGTGTGCCCTTTAAGTAACTCAACACACAGCCAATAATGTCTAAACTGCTGGCAACAAAAGTGAGTACACCCCTAAGTGAAAATGGACAAATAGTCACAAACAAGTCATTTTTTCCTTCATGGTGTCATGTGACTCATTAGTGGTTTCAGGTGAGAATGGGGAGTAGGTGTGGTAAATCTGGTGTTATCGCTCTCACACGCTTTCATACTGGTTAATGAAAGTTCAATATGACACTTTATGGCACAGAATTATCCGAGGATCTGAAAAAAGAATTGTTGCTCAATATAAAAATGGCCTATTATGTAAGAAGATTTCCAATACCCTGAAACTGAGCTGCAGCACTTTGGCCAAGACCATACAGTGGTTTAACAAGACAGGTTCCACTCAGAACAAGTATCGCCATGGTCGACCAAAGAAGTTGAGTGCACATACTCAGCTCATATCCAGAGGTTGTATTTTCAATACAGGCATATGCTGCCGATGTTAAAGGAATGGGGGTCAGCCTATCAGTGCTCAGACCATAAGCCGCACACTGCATCAAATTGGTCTGCAATGGTCATGCATAATAGATAATAAAAAATTTACAAAAATATGAGGGTGTACTTACTTTTGTGATATACTGTATACTTATGTGCAAGAAACCTCAAGAGCTTGGACATTTATTTTTAGCAATTTTCTTGTCCCTTGCAAGTTTTGGAACTGTTGACTATGCCTTTCTCAAAGTCACTCAGAATACTCATTTTTGCTATTCTACCAAGGATTCCCATTGGAGCTAATCCATGGAAAACTTGCTAACTTAATTTTATTAAACACTTTGAGGTCCTTTATCAAATTTCCATACAAGAAAGTGTATTTGGACAGGGTTTATTATTGCAATCAAAATTATTCAACCTCCATTTCAAATTAGGTCTATTACTACTAAAATTGACAAATACACATGTGGTCAAAATTGTTGGTACTCCTTGTTTAATGACAGAAAAACCCACAATGGTCACAGAAATAACTTGAATCTGACAAAAGTAATAATAAATCAAAAATCTATGAAAATGAACAAATGAAAGTCAGACATTGCTTTTCAACCATGCTTCCACAGAATTTTTTAAAAAAATATAACTCATGAAATAGGCCTGGAGAGAAATGATGGTACCCTTAACTTAATATTTTGTTGCACAACCTTTTGAGGCAATCACTACAATCAAATGATTCCTGTAACAGTCAATGAGACTTCTGCACCTCTCGATAGGCATTTTGGCCCACTCCTCAAGAGCAAACTACTCCAGTTGTCTCGTGTTTGAAGATTGCCTTTTCTAGACTGCATGTTACAGCTCTTTCCAAAGATGCTCAATAGGATTTATGTCAGGGCTCATAGAAGGCCACTTAAGAATAGTCCAGTGTTTTCCTCTTAGCCATTCTTGGGTGTTATAGCTGTGTGTTTTGGGTCATTATCCTGTTGCAAGACCCATGACCTGTGACTGAGACCAAGCTTTCTGACACTGGGCAGCACATTTCTCTCTAGAATCCCTTGATAGTCTTGAGATTTCATTGTACCTTGCACAGATTCTAGACACCCTGTGCCAGATGCAGCAAAGCAGCCCCAGAACATAACAGAGCCTCCTCCATGTTTCACAGTAGGGACAGTGTTCTTTTCTTAATATGCTTCATTTTTCTGTCAGTGAACATAGAGTTGATGTGTCTTGCCAAAAAGTTCAATTTTTGTCTCATCTGTCCATAGGGCATTCTCCCAGAAGCTTTGTGGCTTGTCAACATGTAGTTTCGCAAATTCCAGTCTGGCTTTTTTATGATTTTTTTCAACAATGATGTCCTCCTTGGTTGTCTCCCATGAAGTCCACTTTGGCTCATACAGTGACGGATGGTGTGAACTGACACTGATATTCCTTGAGCTTGAAGTTCACCTTTAATCTGTTTAGAAGTTTTTCTGGGCTCTTTTGTTACCATTAGTATTATCCATCTCCTTGATTTGTCATCAATTTTCCACCTGCGGAAACATCCAGGGAGGTTGGCTACTGTCCCATGGAGCTTATATTTCTGAATAATATGTGCAACTGTAGTCCCAGGAACATCAAGCTCCTTGGAGATGGTCTTATATCTTGTACCTTTAACCCCTTAATGTCCACTGACGTGCAGAGTCCGTCATGGCAAGGTGTCAGTTCCGGCACCAGGACGGACTCTACACGTCATGGCTTTGATCTACCACTGCGTGTAAACACGCAGTGGTAGATCAGTGCCGACAGCTGTCATAGACAGCTGACAGGCACGGCAAGCGGTGCGGGGACCTTTGCCATCGGTCCCCGCACCCACAGCGCTGTGATTGGTCAGTCAATCTGACTGACCAAACACAGCAGCGATCGTGCAGGAGAAGCTGAAATTTCAGCTTCCCCAGCGCGATCAGTGCAGGAGCCGGCGCTGCAGTGGCCAGGCTTCCTGCACTGACAGCCAGGAGCGGAGCCCCCACCGCCCCTGGCTGTTAACCCCCTGACTGCTGCGATCCAGCGCGATCGCAGAGCTCAGGGGGGGAGGCAGAGGGTCGGGAGCTCCCTCTGCCTCAGATCGGTGCCCTGCAATGTATTTGCAGGGGCCGATCTCTGCCTTGATGACCCGGGGGTTGTCATGACAACCTCCGGGTCATCTACCTACGGGAAGCTGCTGTGATCATGTCACAGCAGCTTTCATCATAGGTACAATGCATTGCAATGCTGGAGCATTGCAATGCATTGTAACTGCAATAAAAAGTAAAAAAAAAGTGAAAGTCCCATAAAGGGACAAGTTAAAAAAAATCATTTTTTTAAAAAAATTGTAAAAAAAAATTAAAAAATAATTTAAAAAAATCCCCTAAAAAATACACATTTTTATGTAATAAAAAAAATAAAAAACAAAAAAAATACACATGTTAGGTATCGCCATGTCCGTAAAAATCCCATCTATAAAAGCGTAACTCTAGTTAACACCCTTCAGTGAAAGCCGTAAAAAAAAACACAAAAAAGTAGTAAATTATACTTTTTCCAAGCGGTATCATCATACCGCTTGGAAAAAGTGCAATAACACGCGATCAAAAAGTCAGATATAAATAATCATGGTACCGCTGAAAACGTCATCTTGTCCCGCAAAAAACAAGCTGCTATACATCATCATCAGCGAAAAAATAAAAAAGTTATAGCTCGCGGAATAAACTGATGCAAAAATAATTATTTTTTCTATAAAATTTTTTATTGTGTAAAAACCGCCAAAACATAAAAAAATATGTAAATGAGGTATCGCTGTAATCGTAGCGATCCGAAGAATGAAGCTGCTTTATTAATTTTACCACACGCGGAACGGAGGAAAAAAAAAAAAAACAATTCCTGAATTGCTGGTTTTTGTTCATTCTGCTTCCACAAAAATCGGAATAGGAAGCGATCAAAAAACGTTATGTGCCCGAATATGGTACCAATAAATACGTCAGCTCGTCCCGCAAAAAATAAGCCCACAGATAACTCTGTCGGCCGAAATATGGAAAAATTATAGCTCTCAAAATACGGCGATGCAAAAATTTCTTACAAAAAATTATTCCAAAAAAAAGCGTCTTTTAGAGTGTGACAGAAGCTAAACATGAAAAAAGGGTGTAAATCTGGTATCGCCGTAATCGCACCGATCCGAGGAATAAAGTCGCCTAATCACTAATACCGCACGAGAACGGCGCAAAAAAGAAAACCAATTCTTCACCTTTTGTAGATTTGTTCATTGTGCCTCCCAAAGATCGCAGTAAGGCGATCACAGTGGTTCCCCCCCACATATGGGGTATCAGCGTACTCAGGACAAAATGCACAATAGCTTTTGGGGTCCTATTTCTCCTGTTACCCTTATAAAAATAAAAATTTGGGGGCAAAAAGGTCATTTTTGTGGAAAAAAAATATGATTTTTTTTATTTTCACGGCTCTACGTTATAAACTTCTGTGAAGCCCTTGGGGGTTCAAAGTGCTGACCACACATCTAGATAAGTTCCTTGAGGGGTCTAGTTTGCAAAATGGGGTCATTTGAGGGGGGTTTCTACTGTTTAGGCACATCAGGGGCTCTCCAAGCGCGACATGACACCCGCAGACCATTCCATCAAAGTCTGCATTTAAAAACGTGTGCTCCTTCCCTTCCGATCTCTGCCATGCGTCAAAATAGTGGTTCCCCCCCACATATGGGATATCAGCGTACTCAGGACAAATTGCACAATAGCTTTTGGGGTCCTATTTCTCCTGTTACCCTTAGAAAAATAAAAATTTGGGGGCAAAAAGGTCATTTTTGTGGAAAAAAATATGATTTTTTTATTTTCACGTCTCTACGTTATAAACTTCTGTGAAGCCCTTGGGGGTTCAAAGTGCTGACCACACATCTAGATAAGTTCCTTGGGGGGTCTAGTTTGCAAAATGGGGTCATTTGTGGGGGGTTTCTACTGTTTAGGCACATCAGGGGCTCTCCAAGCGCGACATGACACCCGCAGACCATTCCATCAAAGTCTGCATTTAAAAACGGTGCTCCTTCCCTTCCGATCTCTGCCATGCGTCAAAATAGTGGTTCCCCCCCACATATGGGATATCAGCGTACTCAGGACAAATTACACAATAGCTTTTGGGGTCCTATTTCTCCTGTTACCCTTATAAAAATAAAAATTTGGGGGCAAAAAGATTATTTTTGTGGAAAAAAATATGATTTTTTTATTTTCACGGCTCTACGTTATAAACTTCTGTGAAGCACTTGGGGGTTCAAAGTGCTCACCACACATCTAGATAAGTTCCTTGGGGGGTCTAGTTTCCAAAATGGAGTCACTTGTGGGGGGTTTCTACTGTTTAGGCACATCAGGGGCTCTCCAAACGTGACATGACACCCGCAGACCATTCCATCAAAGTCTGCATTTGAAAAAGGCGCTCCTTCCCTTTCGAGCTCTGCCATGTGTCAAAATAGTGGTTTACCCCCACATATGGGGTATCAGCATACTCAGGACAAATTGCACAATAACTTTTGCGGTCCTGTTAGCCTTTGGAAAATAACAATTGGGGGTGGAAAGATCATTTTTGTGGAAAAGATATGATTTTTTAATTTTACTGCTCTACGTTATAACCTTCTGTGAAGCCCTTAGGGGTTCAAAGCTCTCACCACACATCTAGATAAATTCCTTGGGGGGTCTAGTTTCCAAAATGGGGTCACTTGCGTGGGGTTTCCACTGTTTAGGCACACAGGGGCTCTCCAAATACGACATGGCGTCCAATCTCAATTCCAGCCAAAAAAGTCAAATGGCGCTGCTTCCCTTCCGAGCTCTGCCATGCGCCCAAATAGTGGTTTACCCCCACATATGGGGTATCAGCGTACTCAGGACTAATTGCACAATAACTTTTGGGGTCCTTTTATCCTTTGGAAAATAAAAATTGGGATGAAAAGATCATTTTTGTGGAAAAAATATGATTTTTTAATTTACGGCTCTATGTTATAACCTTCTGTGAAGCGCTTGGGGGTTAAAAGCTCTCACAACACATTTAGGTAAGTTCCTTGGGGGGTCTAGTTTCCAAAATGGGGTCACTTGTGGGGGGTTTCCACTGTTTAGGCACACTGGGACTCTCCAAATGCGACATGGCGTCCAATCTCAATTCCAGCCAAAAAAGTCAAATGGCGCTGCTTCCCTTCCGAGCTCTGCCATGCGCCCAAATAGTGGTTTACCCCCACATATGGGGTATCAGCGTACTCAGGACTAATTGCACAATAACTTTTGGGGTCCTTTTGTCCTTTGGAAAATAAAAATTTGGATGAAAAGATCATTTTTGTGGAAACAATATGATTTTTTAATTTTACGGCTCTACGTTATAACCTTCTGTGAAGCCCTTGGGGGTTAAAAGCTCTCAAAACACATTTAGATAAGTTCCTTGGGGGGTCCAGTTTCCAAAATGGGGTCACTTGTGGGTGGTTTCCACTGTTTAGGCACACAGGGACTCTCCAAATGCGACATGGCGTCCAATCTCAATTCCAGCCAAAAAAGTCAAATGGCGCTGCTTCCCTTCCGAGCTCTGCCATGCGCCCAAATAGTGGTTTACCCCACACATGGGGTATCGGTGTACTGAGGAGAAATTGTACAACAAATATTGTGGTTCATTTTCTCCTGATACCCTTGACAAAATTTAAAAAAATTGTGTCGAAAGAAAAATTTTGGGAAAAAAAGTTAAATGTTCATTTTTTCCTTCCACATTGCTTCAATTCTTGTGAAGTACCTAAAGGGTTAATAAACTTCTTGAATGTGGCTTTGAACACGTTGAGGGGTGCAGTTTTTAGAATGGTGTCACTTTTGGGTATTTTCTGTCATATTGACCCCTCAAATTCACTTCAAATGTGAGGTGGTCCCTAAAAAAAATGGTTTTGTTAATTTTGTTGGAAAAATGAGAAATCGCTGGTCAACTTTTAACACTTATAACTTCCTAACAAAAAAAAATGTTGGTTCCAAAATTGTGCTGATGTAAAGTAGACATGTGGGAAATGTTATATATTAACTAATTTTTGTGACATATCTCTCTGATTTAATGGCATAAAAATTAAAAGTTTGAAAATTGCAAAATTTTCAAAATTTTTGCCATATTTCCGTTTTTTTTCATAAATAAACGCAAGTTATATTGAAGAAATTTTACCACTATCATGAAGTACAATATGTCATGAGAAAACAAACTCAGAATCGCCAAGATCCATAGAAGCGTTGCAGTTATAACCTCATAAAGAGACAGTGGTCAGAATTGTAAAAATTGGCCTGGTCTTTAACCTACAAAATGGCTTGGTCATTAAGGGGTTAACATGTTTGTCTATAATTTTCTTTCTAATCTCCTGAGACAACTCTTTCCTTTTCTTCCTCTGGTCTATGTTGAGTGTGATACACACCATGTCACCAAACAGCACAGTGAATATCTGTAGCCCTCTATATAGGCCCACTCACTGATTCCAAGATTGTAGACACCTTTGAGGCTAATTAATGTCCAGGCCTATTTCATGAGTTATATTTTTTAAAAAAATTATGTGGAAGCATGGTTGAAAAGCAATGTCTGACTTTCATTAATTCATTTTCATAGATTTTTGATTTATTATTACTTTTGTCAGATTCAAGTTATTTCTGTAACCATTGTGGGTTTTTCTGTCATTAAACAAGGGGTATCAACAATTTTGACCGTGTGTATATGCAATAAACCAATCAAGCAAGAACAATTACATAGCTCTATATAACTGATGAGGCTAGTGATATATTCAAATTAAACACAAAATGGAACTTTATTGACTACTATTTAGAATTGAGAGTCCTCAGTGGTTGATACCTTTTAATGGCTAACTGAAAAGATGGTAACAAATTGCAAGCTTTCGAGACTACTCAGGTCTCTTCATCAGGCAAAGACTAATACAACATCTGAAGAATCACATATTTATACACAACAGGACGCAGGAATAGTGCAATGGATAAGACAAGTGACGTAAAGCAGAACTATCAATATGGGAGAGGGATAAACAGTTGTGGCAATAAATATTGGACCAGTTCATAGATAAGGAGTGTGAAAGTTTTATAGCCCTCTGATTGGGGTCTGGTAATGTTTTGTGATGCTCCCACAGGGTCTTAGGAGCAAATTCCTTAATTGATGTAAAAGGCCATAAATCCATGCGATATGTTCATTCCAGCATTAACGATGACGCCCTTTGACACTCTCAAGGTTGTCATAAGTTTATACTCCCAGAAATGTCTTTCTCTCTGAGATTTGAAGTTCCCTTTTAATACAAGTAATTTCATGTCCATGGTGCTGTGATGAGGGATACAAAAATGTTTGGCCACAGGTAAATTATTCTGTTTTCTTTTATTGTGTAGCGATGAGAATTCATCCTTGTTCTAAGTTTTTGCCCTGTCTCCCCTACATACAGACCCCCAGTTGGACATTAGATGTGATGCAGCTGAAAGTACCTTGGATCTTGTGGTCATTATAAATGGACAGGTTTTACATTTTTCTGGTTGCAGGGAATAGTTCCTGAGGCTGATGGAGAGCACAGAGAGCTTCTGACATTTATGCTTCTTAGATTTGGGGGCTGTCTAAAACACAGTAGTTGGGGTTCTGGAAATATGGATTGTAATGACATCTTTATGTAGTAAAGGTTGTAATTTCTAAGCAGCTCCCATTTGTACTTCCAGAATTGGGTTGTAGGTGACTACTAGAGGCACCTGGTTATTTTCATCTTTAGCTTTGTAATGTAGCAGGTGACTCCTTAACATTCCAGTGGCTCTTGTAATCTGGTTTTCAATTGTTCTTGGATGGTAGCTGTTAGGTGTCGGCTGGATTTGAACCTGGATCTGAGGCATCAGTGGTCCCCCATCCAGGTCTCAGCTGGGGCAGATACTGTTTAGGCTGTTCAGCTTCGTCATCGATCCTAAAGCCTAGCCAGTACAAGAGAGTACAAGCTGTCTCCAGGGTCTTTGTTAATAGTAGCCTTAAGCATAGGTTACAGAAGGAGACAGGGCTGTTAAAGCCTAAGTCCAGAAATTCCTGCACTGAGCATGTCCGTGACATATCGAACCGTGATTGGTGGTTAACCTCAGCTGATCCTCTGACCTGGCACCGCCTGACTGGTCACGGTTCACGTCATCGGTGATGTGATTGACGAGATGGCTTGGGGCGGAGCATAACCCTTAAATAGCTTGTCTGTCTGCGGCGCGGCATGGCGCGGTCAGATCATACTAAAATAGGCAGTGCTCATGTGTGGACGTACAGTACCAGAATCTGGGCTCCACGTGCTCTTTAGCTTTGCTCTCCGGTACCAGCCGATGCCAGAGTCCACTTGGCTAATTAGCACAGGTCCTTCAGGCAGGTTTAGCTTATGCCAGGCAGGTAGCCAATGTGACACAGTTTTGCTACGAATATAGGGTAGCTATACACCCTGAGCAGACTGCGGGGCGCGTAACCTGTAGCCAATGTGGCGCAGTCTTCTACGAATATAGGGTAGCCATACACCCTGAGCAAACTGCGGGGCGCGTAATCTGGGCATCGCCTGCTAAGCTGAACAGAGAGTTGCTCAGTCCGGTCTCACGACGGCTGGTAGCATGTATGCCTGGCACTAGTCGCACGCACTTCCTAGCGGCTGGCACGTAGCTTCTGTGCAGTCAACAGGGCTACATCTATACCAGCTTGCAGCACATAGTGCGAACCTAATATCTGGCAAGTGGCACATCTACTGTGACGTTAACGGAGATAGTGCCAATTCTACATCTCCCCTAGTGTGAAGTAACACAGGCGAGATCTAATTTAATCCTTTAGTTGTCAGTCTTTACCCTGTTACCCAAAGAGTGTTCGGCAGCAGTGACATAGATTGAATCGTGGACCCCGGGTTCGGTTGTAATCCATTATATATTGAAGTTGTTGCAACCGAGCTCATAACAGTAGCCCTGATTAAAAAAGGTCTTTCTGAGGCTTTTAACGTGTTTGTCTCTATCAATGGGGTTGGAACATATCCGATTGTATCTGATGGCTTGGCTGTAGACAACAGAGTTTTTTATATGTTTTGGATGGAAATTATCCCATTTAAGATATGTGCCCTGTTGTGTATAAATATGTGATTCTTCAGATTTTGTATTTGTCTATGCTTGATGAAGAGACCTGAGCAGTCTCGAAAGCTTGCAAAATCTTTTCAGTTAGACATTAAAAGTTATCAACCACTGAGAACTCTCAAATCTAAATATTTTACTATAATCTCAAAATTATTCAACCCTTTGATGGGAATGAAGCATTTTTAGAACCTAAAAGAACACCACCAGCATTGATCTTCCAGCCTATTCCTTGTTGGTAATGGCCTCCACTTCCCGAATAATCTTGGTTTGCATGCTGCAACCACCTTCTTCAAATGTCATCAAAGGTTTTCTATGTAGTTGAAGTCAAGCAAATGTAATTGCCACTAAAGACTATTCCAGAACTTGGCAGACGTTGAGGCATGTTTCATATCATTATCATGCAGGAAGATCTAAAAAAGCCATGATATTTTCTCCTAGGATTTCCTTATAATTGATTGAATTTATTTTCTACTCACATTCCAGGTTTCTATTGCAAGAGGAAGCAAATAACCCTGGAAAATCACCAAGACTCCATGATTCACCAAAGTCAGGGTGTTCTTTTCAGTGAATGCTTCATTTTACTTGCTCCAGACTGTAGCACTACTGCCGACACCCATTCTCCTTCCTTGCAGGGACACCAGCTTGCTCACCTACCAAACCCCCTGTGTGTCTCTTCTGCTTCCTGGCGGCCTGCCTAGAACATCTGTGAGCATGCTCCCCTATCCTTAACGGGGCAGCTTGCATATAATAAATGCTGAGAGGCATTTAGTATAATGTAGTTCACCTGCAAGATAGCTCCCAGCCACTAGCTGGGTGATATCTCTTATAAAAGACTTCCTCTCCCCTGATAGTTGCCAAGCAACATGTAGAATCATTAGTTAGTAATCTGCACTACTAGTAAGTTGTGAGGTCCCCTTGTCCTGCTGAGGCCAGTGTCCTGAACCTGTATCCCTTGTCCCCGTGTGACTAATCCTCTATCCGTAGTCCCTGGTCTCAGTGTTTCCAGTCCTGTACCCATCATACCCTGATCCCAGAGTGGACAGTACCTGAACCTCGTCCCCCAGTCCCGGAGTGGCCACTGCCTGATTCTCATATCCTGATCCCGGAGCGAACAGGGTCTGAACCTCGTACCCTTGTCCCAGAGCAGTCACTTCCTGAACCTTATCCCCTGGTCCTGGAGCAAGCAATGCATAAACCTCATCCTCTTGTCTTGGACCGGCCAGTGCCTGAGCTTTGTCCGCTAGTCACAGAGCTACCAATGCCTGTGCCTCGTCCCCTGGTCTTTGAACCGCCAGTGCCTGAACATTGTCCCCTAGTTCATATACGCCTATGCTTATTTGCACCCCTTCCTGGGTTGGTCTGGCCCTGTGGCACAGTAGGTCCACAAATTCACTTGTGCCAAGGTCATGAATAACAGTTTGCTTGGCCACGCCAGGAAAATATGTTGAATCAACTTAAGACAACAGATGCCACACTGGAAGTCCTGACATCTGGGCAATCTGAAACTTGTGAAACCATAATGGAACCTGTCCTTTCTGATCTGCCTCAGTACTATTTGGATCTGAATCAGTACCTTGGGTTCCTGAAGCAGTACAAGCTGCACTTTGAAATTTTCAGCAAATAGTTTTCCTCAGATTGGGCCAAGGTAGGATTCCTAATGTCCTACCTATCAGGAGATGCCCTGGCATGGCTCTTTCCCTTATGGGAGAAAAGGGCTCCAATCCCCTTGGACCTGCAGGCCTTCCGAAAATTCTTCAATGAGACAAGCCCAGAATGTCCTGAAAAAGCTTCCCTTCCCAGCTTCTAAGAGCAGATGATACGGGTGACGTGTGTGAGGAAGCCGTCACGTCTGGACCTGTCATTTCAAAGATCACCTGTTTCCCAGTCTGTTGAGGCAGCTACCAATGCAGAATCTGTGAAGGTCGACAGTGTTTGGCAGGCTAAACAGAAGGCGGAACTCAGTCATCAAATGGGATTGTGGTATTGCCGCAAAAGTTTGCTTGGCCATGGGCCCCTCTGATCTGCAGTCCTCTCTACCCTCGGAGCTGTGTAGGCAGCTGAAGCACCAGTGAGAGAGCCAGGAAAAAAAATTTTGAATCAACTTATGACAATAGATGCCACACTGGAAGTCCTGACATCTGGGCAATCTGAAACTTGTGAAACCATAATGGAACCTGTCCTTTCTGATCTGCCTCAGTACTATTTGGATCTGAATCAGTACCTTGTTCCCCTACCTGTTGAGGTATCTACCAATGCAGAATCTGTGAAGGTCAACAGTGTTTGGCAGGCTAAACAGAAGACGGAACTCAGTCATCGAATGGGATTGTGGTATGGCTGCAGTTGTGCAGATCATTCTGAAGGTCTTTGCCCAGTGAAGCTTAAAAAACTCAGAAACTTTGGGCCAGTAGAGAGAGGCTGCTCTTGGCAGGAGTATTGCCTCTTCACAGATGACTGTGACTGTATCTGTGGTAAGTGGAGGCTTCGAATCGGCAGAAGAGTTCGTGCTTCAAGCAGTAAAGAGTCAGTGCCAGATTCCTGTCTGACAGCTCCAGAATCTGGTGAGGTTATTGTCAGGTGAAGGAAGAGCACTACTCAGGAGCAGTCAAGTTATGTCTGAGCAGTTTAAGCTCCAGATTGGAGCAATATACACGGAGAAGATGTCTTACATGTGATGTCTGGTATTCCCATCAGTTGCCAAAATCTGCGAACTCAGATGTCTGTTCTACTTTGGAGACCCCGAGTGGTGCTTCATTGGGGCAGCTGAGTCACAAGAAGTGTTTAATCCTCATTCGACCAAGTTAGCCACCAATGTTGCCACCTTCTCCACTAGTTCTGCTAGTTGTTGAGTCACTGTGTGCTGGTGTCTTCGAAGAAAGTGAAGCAGAGGCAATGTCCTCACACAGTCTCAATAATTGTACCATCGATCTGCCTCCAGGAACCTCCCTGCCTCATGGACATGTCATCTTGGAGACCTGGTTAAAGTCAGACACACAGCAGGTATGTTCAGTCTCTAGTAGGTGAAAAGAACATCAAGGCAGTGGCATCTTCCTAGACTCTGCAATCCACCAACCAGGCATAGAAACTCCAGGTGGTCCTTGAATCCTCCAGGGTGGTGGCTGATCTCAACTTACAGAAAGAGACTTCCCCATGCCAAGTTTCTGGTTCTACACCCACTTTGTCCTATGTTAAGAATGGCTTGATTGGAGAGGAGCATCCTTGTCATGAAGATGGTGAGAGGTGTCAATTTTATTCTAGTGGACAGAAGGAGTTGTGGTACTGAAGAGAAATTGTGGGAGTCCGTTAAGAGGTGTCGGCCTCAAATTTCTCTGCAGAGAGTCCTCTCAGACTTGAAGAAGAGGAGGTTAAGAGGGTTACTGTAGCGTTACTGCTGGATCCCCTTCTCCCTCCATGTAGTGACCCCAGCCCAACAGCGTGGTCTCCTGGCATATCACTTCCTGCTTCCTGGTGTGCGTGTCGCAGTTCCCGGTGGCTCGGTTTAAGCATGTCCTCCCCTGTTCTTAAGGGGGCAGCATTCACATATACTAAATGCCCTCAGAATGTTGTTGAGAGGCATTTAGTACAATGTAGTGCACTTAAAAGATGACTCACAGCCAAAAGCTGGGAGGCATCTTGTATAAAAGATGCCCTCTCCCCTAGGGAGTCACCAAGGAATTCGCATAATCATTACTTATTAAGGTGTACTACTAGTGAGTTGTGAACCCCCAGGTCCTGGTGTGGCCAGTGTCCTGAACATGTATTCCTAGTCCCGATGTCGCCAGTCCTGTACCTGTCATCCCTTGGTCCCGGAGCGGCCAGTACTTGATGCTCGTCCCATGCTCCCAAAGTTGCCTATGCATGAACCTTGTTTCCTTTTCCTGGAGCAGCCAATACCTGAACCTCATCCACTAGTCCTGTAGTGGCCAATGCCTGAAACTTGTCTCCTTGTCCCAGAGCAGCCATTGCATGAACTTTGTCCCCTGGTCCCGGAGTGGCTAGTACCTGAACATTGTCTCTAGTCCGTGTGGCCTAACACTGATCCAGTATCCTATGTCTCTTACATAGCCCTAATCAGTGTCAGTGTACCTGACCCCTGGGGTCAGCAGCTGCAGCATTGGGCTCTGCTCAGGAGTGGTAACTAGTGGCTACCTGCCTCACATGCCAAACAAGCCAAACCTTATAAATAGAGGCTCTAGTGAAAATCAAGGTAGATGCTTAGTTACGCCCCATGCTGGGAAGGCCTGACCTTGTGGTACAGAGTGTTCACAAATCCACTTGCGCAATGGTTGGGAGTAACAGGTCCAGTTCTAATTTAATTCTGAAAAGGTCCAGTTCTAATTTGTTGCTTCACAGAACAGAAACTAAAACTTTTGTAATTGGTTATATGACCTCATATAAAGTCATGGCCGAAAGTGTTGCCACTTTTGAAGTTGTTCCAGAAAATGAAGTATTTCTCCCCTAAAATTATTGCAATTACACATGTTTATTTGCTTTGTGTGTATTGGAAAAGTGCAAAAGAACTGAGAAAAAAGGCAAGTTGGACATCATTTCATGAAAAACCTGAAAAAAGTGAAGGACAAAGATTGCTGTCACCTGTCCAAAATTGAGGGTAAACAACTTTATTGCAAGTGTGGGATGCTTGTTCAAATTCACCTATGGCAAGTAATAGTTGTGGTCAATATGAAAATCACAGCTGAAACCTGACAAAAAGGGGAGAAGTTGACTCAATCTTTGCATTTGTAGCAACATATTCTGGTACGCAATAACACCAGAAATTCTGAAGAGAGAAATAATATAACAATTAATATAACTTTATTAATATTTTTTCTTAAAAAATGAATACAAAAACACAGTTTTAAAATAACAGTGTCTCACAGGGGAGCGCCACATAAACTATTAAAATATATGAAAAACATAAACATTTAATAAAGTAAAAAGCTGCAATATGAGGTAGGGAAATATAATCGTCAGGGGAAATTGGATGGTATAGAGAGGCAAAGCATAGGATACTCTATGGACATAGAGTAGTAAGTATTATGCAATAAAATATGCAAATAGTCCTGTGTTGTAATAATTTTTAAGAAAAATTAATAATAAAGTTATATTAATTTTAATATTACGGATCTCTTCAGAATTTCTGGTGTTATTGGGTACCAGAATTCAGGCTTAGACTGGCCCATTGTGGAACAGGGAATCCCCCAGTGGGCCCCTGTGCATATCTGGGCCCCCAACCACACTGTAAGGGCAGTATTTGGCATAATTCACTTTATTCACTCTGTGCAGAAAAAAACAGTATCTCATTCATTAACCAAACTACCCAGTTTATTTTATTATATAGAAATATAGGCAAATTTGTGAATGAGGGTGGTGTAAAATGTGTATGCAGGTGAAAAGTCAATGCTACCGGAGGGCCCTTGGCACCCCAGTCCAACACTGCCAGAATATGTTGCTTCAATTAATTTGAAGTGCCATTCCCTTTGGATAAGTGGACACTTTTGTGTTAATCAATCTTTGCATTATGTGTCTGTGTGAGCCACACTAAGCATGGAGAACAGAAAGAGGAGAGGCTCAATGGTTAGTACTGCAGCCTTGCAGCACTGTGGTCCTGGGTTCAAATCCCACCAAGGACAACATTTGCAAGGAATTTGTATTTTCTCCTTTTGTTTGCATGAGTTTTCTCCAGGTTCTCCGGTTTCCTTCCACACTCTAAAGACAAACTGATAGGGAAAATTAGATTACAAATGCATCTCCAGATATCTTGATGTTCCTTTGTTCACAATGCACAACATAATCAAGAGGTTTACAACTCATGACACTGTGGCTAATCTCCCTGGATATGACTGGGAGAGAAAAATTGATGAAAGATTGCATTGCAGGATAGTCTGGATGGTGGATAAGCAGCACCAATCAAGTTCCAAAGAAATTCAAGCTGTACGCAGGCTCAGGATGCAGCTGTGTCAGCATGAACTATAGTGACAGAGTGATTTTGCAGCTTAAAGACCAGGCCAATTTTTACAATTCTGACCACTGTCCCTTTATGAGGCTATAACTCTGGAACGCTTTAACGAATCCAGCTGATTCTGAGATTGTTTTTTCGTGACATATTGTACTTCACGTTAGTGGTAAAAAAAAATTTATATGACTTGCGTTTATTTATGAAATAAGCGAAAATATGGTGAAAATTTTGAAAATTTTGCAATTTTCAAACTTTAAATTTTTATGCCCTTAAATCAGAGAGATATGTCAAACAAATTTCTTAATAAATAACATTTCCCACATGTCTACTTTACATCAGCACAATTTTGGGAACCAAATTTTTATTTTGCTACGAAGTTATAAGGGTTAAAAGTTGACCAGCGATTTCTCATTTTTATAATACCATTTTTTTTAGGGACCACATCACATTTGAAGTCACTTTGAGGGGTCTATATGATGGAAAATACCCAAAAATGACACCATTCTAAAAACTGCACCCTCATGGTGCTCCAAACCACTTTCAAGAAGTTTATTAACCCTTTACGTGCTTCACAGGAACTGAAGCAATGTGGAAGGAAAAAATTAACATTTAACTTTTTTTTGCAAAAACTTTACTTCGGAACCAATTTTTTTTATTTTCACAAGTGTTAAAAGAAAAAATGAACCACAAAATTTGTTGTGCAATTTCTCCTGAATACACCGATACGCCATATGTGGGGGTAAACCACTTTTTGGGTGCACGGCAGAGGTCGCAAGGGAAGGAGCGCCGTTTGACTTTTTCAGCCCAGAATTGGCTGAACGCCATGTCGTGTTTAGAGAGCCCCTGATGTGCCTAAACAGTGGAAACCCCCAATAAGTGACCCCATTTTGGAAACTAGACCCCTTAAGGAACTTATCTAGATGTGTGGTGAGCACTTTGAACCTCCAAGTGCTTCACAGAAGTTTATAACGTAGAGCCGGGAAAATAAAAAAACATATTTTTTCCACAAAAACGATCTTTTCATCCCAATTTTTATTTTCCCAAGGGTAACAAGACCCCAAAATTTTTTGAGCAACTTGTCCTGAGCATGATGATACCCCATATGTGGGGATAAACCACTGTTTGGGTGCATGGCAGAGCTTGGAAGGGAAGGAATGCCGTTTGACTTTTTCAACGCAGAATTGGCTCTACGCCATGTCGCTTTTGTAGAGGCCCTGATGTGTCTAAACAGTGGAAACCCCCACAAGTGACCCCATTTTGGAAACTAGACCGCTTAAGGAACTTATCTAGATATATGGTGAGCACTTTGAACCTCCAAGTGCTTCACAGAAGTTTATAACGTAGAGCCGTGAAAATAAAAAATATTTGTTTTCCTCAAAAATTATTTTTAGCCCGCTATTTTTTTATTTTCCCAAGTTTAATAGGAGAAATTGGACCTCAAAATTTGTGGTGCAATTTTTCCTGAGTACGCTGATACCCCATATGTGGGGTGGAACCACTGTTTGGGCGCATGGGAGAGCTTGGAAGGGAAGGAGTGCCATTTTGTAATGCAGACTTTGATGGAATGTTCTGCGGGCATCATGTTGTGTTTGCAGAGCCCTTGATGTGCCTAAATAGTAGAAACCCCCTGCAAGTGACATCATTTCGGAAAGTACACCCCCTAAGGAGCTTATCTAGATGTGTGGTGAGCACTTTGAACCCCAAAGTGCTTCACAGAAATTTATAAACGCAGAGCCGTGAAAAAAAAAATCATTTTTTTCCTCAAAAATTATTTTTTTATCCAGCTATTTTTTATTTTTCCAAATGTAACAAGAGAAATTAGAACCCCAAAATTGTTGTGCAATTTGTCCTGAGTATGCTGATACCCCATATGTTGGGGTAAACCACTGTTTGGGCGCACAGCAGGGCTCGGAAGGGAGGGAGTGCCATTTGACTTTTTGAACGCCACTTTGTGTTTGGAGACCCCCTGATGTGCCTAAATAGTGGAAATCCCTCAATTCTAGCTCCAACCCTAATCCCAACACATTCCTAACCCTAATCGCAACCCTAACCCTAATCCCAACCCTAATTGTAACACTAACCATAATTGTAACCCTAACCCTAATTGTAACCCTAACTCTAATTGTAACCCTAATTGTAACCCTAGCCCTAATTCCAACCCTAACCCTAATTATAACCCTAACCCTAAGTCTAGGTTCATTTTGCGCTTTACCAGCCCGTTTAACACATAGCGTTAATGGGCTGGTAACGGTATAGCATAACGCAATCGCGTTATGCTATACCCGCTAGCGTAGATGAATCAGCAGATGATTCATCTGTGCTAGCGGTGACGGAGCCCAGACTCTGCAGCCCGCGTCCGAGGCTCAGTCACTGAATGATGCCACATCGTGAACGCGATGCGCCCTCAAATGGGGGTGAATGGCAGCGCTAACGGACTGCGTTACACCGCGTTACACCGCGGTGTAACGCAGTCCGTCTAACGGACTGCCATAATGCAGTATGAACCCAGCCTAACCCTAACCCTAATGCTAACCCTAACCCTAATTGTAACCCTAACCCTAATTATAACCCTAACCCTAATGAAAAAATAAAAATAAATAAAATTTCTTTATTTTATTATATGTCCGTCCCTAACAAAGGGGGTGATAAAGGGGGGGTTTATGTACTGTTTTTTTTATTTTGATCACTGTGATAGTTTATCACAGTGATCAAAATGTACTTTTACAGAATGAATGAAATCATTCATTTTTCGAATCTGCCGCCAGGCAGATTCGGCGGGCGCACTGCGCATGCCCCGCCATTTTTTTTCACAGGGTGAAGAGGACGGAGGATCGAAGGACAGGGGGCGCTGCAGGAGCCGGGGGGGACCCTAACTATGTTCTCTGGGGTCTCTGCTACCCCTGGTAGCCGAGACCCTGGAGAAAATCCGGCTTGGCCGGCGCACTGCGCACTGCACAGGCGCCCGCCATTTTCTTTACCGGCAACAGACGCCGGAAGGTCTGGGAGGCACAGGAGGCCTGGGGGGACACCGGGAGGCACGGGAGGCTGATCGGGGGTCCCGGGGACCCCATTTCTCTCCCCTCTGATGTGCGATCACATCAGAGGAGAGAGAAATTAAAGGGAAAATCGCTTTTTTCTGCGATCGCCGTTATAGGGTTAATAACGGCGATCGCAAAAGCGGTGTCGGTAAAAACTGACCCGAATCATGTTCTCTGGGGTCTCGGCTACCCCCGGTAGCCGAGACCCCGGAGAAAATCTGACTCTCGGGGGCGCTATAGGCTTTTTCCACCGTTAACGGCGCTGTGGTTTAAGTACCCTTAATGACCGCCGTTAAAAGGCGTATCGGCGGTAGTTAAGGGGTTAAATTAAACGCTATGGCAGAATAGCCAGAAGGACTGCACTGCTGACGTAAAAATATGAAAAAGCTACACTACATTTTGCTAAAATGTATGTGAGTAAGCCAAAATACTTTTGAGAAAGCATCTTGTGGACAGATGAGAACAAGATAAAGCTTTTTGATAAAGCACATCATTCTATTATTTTTTTAAAAAAATGAGGCATACAATGAGAAGAACACATTACCTACAGTCAAACATGGTGGAGGTTCAAATACGTTTTGGGGTTGTTTTTCTGACTCTGGCACTGGATGCCTTGACTGTGTGAAAGGCATCATTAAATCTGAAAGTTACAAAAAGATTTTGGTGTGTAGTGCCCAGTGTCGAGAAGCTGGTTTATGTACTTGATCATGGGTCTTCCAGCAGGACGATGACCCAATCATAGTTTAAGAATCACCCAGAAATTAATGGAAGCAAAGCGCTAGAGAGTTCTTAAGTGACCAGCTTAAAAAAGTTTTTTCTAATATCTAACTTGCATATCCCCCTTTAAGTTTCACACCATTACTTCTCGTGTTTCCATGTGCAAATGAGAATAATGATGATCTCTCTACTATGTGACATCCCTTCAGATATGTGAGAAGCTTGTTGATGATTATAAGAAGCGAGTGATTGCAGTTATTTATTCTAAAGGGTGTGCATCCAAATATTAAAGTTAAGGGTTTCAACAATTTTATTAAGGCCCATTTTTGGGTTTTTGTGTGAAATTTTGTCAAATTTTCCTTTTTGCAATGCACACAAAGGAAATAAATGTGTATAACAAAACTAGTATAATTGCAATATTTTTAGAGAAAAATACCCATTTTTCTGGAACAATTTCACGGGTTCCAATACAGTTGGCCATGACTGTAGGAGAATAAATTAAAAAAAATGTCAAATGTCTTTTTAAGTCAACCAAATATTACAAAATTATACAGGTTTGGATCCTGGAGAATCATATTGCCAGGTTATTGTTACTACACAGTGAACGCTAAAAAAACCCATGAACACCAACATCCTCCCCCCCAAAAAAATGGTGACTTTTTTTCACTGTTTCATCACACTTTTTTTCTTTTTTAGGACATTATATTGTTATGTTAATGGTTTCATTCAAATCTACAGCTTGTCCTGCAAAAGATCAAGGACAATAGAGCTACCGCTGTTAAAAAAATATAGAAATCTTATTGAAGAACAAGGAATAAAAACAAAAGTAGAAAAACGAGAAACTGACCTTTTGGGGGAAAAGAGAATAGGGCAGGCAGGATATTTAAGACTTTCCAATGGAATGGGACACATGTTAGTGTATAAATAAGGTTTTACACAGCAGTTTATTAAGATCTGTATTTAACTACGGTATGTATATGTTTCCAAACCTAAGACATTTTGTGCTATCTTATTTTTTTCTTAAAGTAGTCATCAAATTATAATTACAATATTCCAGTCAACACTATTGTGCATTTCATTACCTTTAAAATCTATTGGAATTACTTATATATAGTTGAACTACAGATGTTTACTTCCATACGAGAAATGTTAAACAGTTTACGATTTTTCATTTGAACAAAACTATTACGTTTTTTTTTTATACCAGCACCATTTTGGTACTTTTGTAATCTTTTGAATAGACTACTTATTGATTTTTCTTCCCCTAAACATACTAATGGATATAATATATCATGATATCTTTAAATCAGCAATCCCCTTTAAAGTGTTTGCACAAATAAATATAAGCCCACTAATATGTTTGTTGAAATGTAATTGCTTTCATGTTCAGCCAAATTAATGCTAGCCATTAAGTGGAATAGAAAGAATAACCCAGAAAGTAGCCATAATTTATTTCTAGACCATATCACCTCTAGGCCATGTTTAGAAAAACCTACTTTTGCTTGTTGTATATCAGTTCCAGAGAGCCCAACATGTGGATTATTGGAGGTCCTAAAAGACCAACCAGGCAACCATTTTTTTTTCATTTGAAGCAGAACTGCTCTTTGTCATGCATTGGAATTCGAACCAATCATCTTGTGGTTCTCTGCCAGCATCTCTTTCCGCTGAGCCACTGGAAATCCTGTTGCAGCCAGGGTGCTGATTTTCCTTTGCCTATTGTCACTCCTTTCTTACAGCAGGCATTTTCCATTTGCTATTTGACCTATGCTATCACTCTGCAGGGCCTTATATTTAAACCTCACTACTTCCTCTGTTGGCTGCTGGTGATAGCTTCCAACTATCCAGTTTGGTGATGAAGGAGTAGTCCTTATTTGTGACAGTTAAGGTACTGCCACACTAAGCTATCCCGCTAGCGATCTCGTTAGCGTTGCATACTAATGAGATCGCTGGCGGGATTGTTTCTATATCGCTAAATGCGGCCACATTTAGCGATATAGTTAACGACGCTATCGCCGTTAGCGATCTTCTTAACGACTTTAGCGGTACAAAAGTACCGCTAAATCGCTAAGAAAAGGTGCCACACAGCGATTAGATACTTACCCAGCGGGAGCGCCAGCGATGAAATAGGGTCCGGAACGATTCCAGCGACGAGCGAGATCACAGCAGGAAGCTCGTCGCTGGAAGCTGCCGCACTGAACAATATCGCTAACGGGATCGCTAAATAGTGACTTTTTTAGCGATCCCGTTAGCGATATTGTTTAGTGTGGCATACCCTTAAGTTGTTGTTTATTCTAGGAGTTTTCTGTGTGCTTTTTGTAGTGTGTGTATTTCCTTATCACCTCACATTTGTTTGGTCTCTCCTACTGTTCCCTTGTTTCCCACTTTGTTGTTTCTTGATCATTTTTTATGATTGCAGCTTTCTTTCATCCCAGTTTGTTTTCCCTGTCTGTCTGGTTTGTGCTACCCATTTTTTGTCAATCCCATACTTTTCTGGGTGGGAGAGAAATTAGTTCAGTGTGCATTCGGGAGTATAGTAAGGCTGGAGACCCAGACCTTCAAGAATACCCTGGGAATGGGATAGTGAGGACCCAGTTCCAGGGACAATATAAGTCCCCTTCCCCTTTCTTCAGACTGGCACTTTTTCATGATGGTTTCTATAAAACATCATATAAACCTAGATTATGAAAAGAAAATGTAGCATGAGAAATAAATTACAGTACCTCCACAAATTCTTGTGCTTGAGATTAGTAATGACTGGTGCGTACAAAATTTTGAAACATTACTATTAGAGATAAGCTACTCTTTTGAAATTCAAATTCACTAACTTCACTGATTATTACACAAAAATTTGGTTTGCGGCAAAAACATTTGCGTGAATGTCAATATATTAAATGCTTGGAAAATACATGGGGGCGAGGAGAGAGAACCCCACTTCCATAAAAGCTTACACTCTCCAGACGAGATAGAAAGGACCCCGCTGACCATAACAGCTTATATTCTACAGACCACAAGAGAGAGAGGATCACGCTGACCATTAGCGCTTACTTTCTAAAGAAGATAGAGAGACTAGGGTAGGGGTCACACTTGTGCATGGCATCTGGATGCAAGAGCATCGGATGCGATATGCTAAGGATCCTCGGCTCCTGCTCTGCTGTGTGCGGGAACCGAGTGTCATGTTACTGTGCTCCGAGCCTCTCGCACAGAGCGGATTTGAGCACAGCTGCAGAGGAGGCAGAGGAACTAATTTCTCTATCTCCTCCATTGCCGGCGTCGGTGTACATTGCACAGCACTCGGATGATATCCGAGTGATGTGCGCTGTGTCACTCGCACCCATAGACTTATATGGGTGCGAGTGCGCCGAGACTCGGACGAGTGTCGGTGACAATCACAGCATGCTGCGATTTCACTCGCACGTAGAATATGACTGAGAAAAGAAAATGATGATGGGAGCTGCCCCATAGATTAATACTGGTCCGAGTGCTATGCTATGTTTTATTGCATACAAGAAAAAAAGGTAGCACACTGTAGCGCTATAGCTTGCAAACACGAAATATGAAAAATATGAAAAATGAATTGCATCATTACCTTAGAAATATGAAAAATTGAGAAGTCTTAGCGCATAAGATGGCCAAATTATGTGAGCCTGATAGCCAAGTCAAGGCTCTTCTCGTATATCAGGTCCTAACTAATGCCTATCCTCGCTTAGAAAAGTCTGTCTGCATGGGAACACATGAATCCTCTCTTCAGACTAAAATCTACATCTCTGTGGAGGGGTGATGAACCTGTTGTAATTAAAAAGCCTGTGACCACCAGGTGGAGTGCTCAGGTAGAAGATAAATGAATACATATCAAAAAACTGACCAGCACATCCAAACATAGATTCAGTGTGAACAGGTGCTAAACCTAGAGTCACCAACTCATATACATACAAGAAAAAAAGGTAGCACACTGTAGCGCTCTAGCTTGCAAACACGAAATATGAAAAATATGAAAAATGAATTGCATCATTACCTTAGAAATATGAAAAATTGAGAAGTCTTAGCGCATAAGATGGCCAAATTATGTGAGCCTGATAGCCACGTCAAGGCTCTTCTCGTATATCAGGTCCTAACTAATGCCTATCCTCGCTTAGAAAAGTCTGTCTGCATGGGAACACATGAATTCTCTCTTCAGACTAAAATCTACATCTCTGTGGAGGGGTGATGAACCTGTTGTAATTAAAAAGCCTGTGACCACCAGGTGGAGTGCTCAGGTAGAAGGTAAATGAATACATATCAAAAAACTGACCGGCACATCCAAACATAGATTCAGTGTGAACAGGTGCTAAACCTAGAGTCACCAACTCATATACATACAAGAAAAAAAGGTAGCACACTGTAGCGCTATAGCTTGCAAACACAAAATATGAAAAATATGAAAAATGAATTGCATCATTACCTTAGAAATATGAAAAATTGAGAAGTCTTAGCGCATAAGATGGCCAAGTTATGTGAGCCTGATAGCCACTTCAAGGCTCTTCTCGTATATCAGGTCCTAACTAATGCCTATCCTCGCTTAGAAAAGTCTGTCTGCATGGGAACACATGAATCCTCTCTTCAGACTAAAATCTACATCTCTGTGGAGGGGTGATGAACCTGTTGTAATTAAAAAGCCTGTGACCACCAGGTGGAGTGCTCAGGTAGAAGGTAAATGAATACATATCAAAAAACTGACCGGCACATCCAAACATAGATTCAGTGTGAACAGGTGCTAAACCTAGAGTCACCAACTCATATACATACAAGAAAAAAAGGTAGCACACTGTAGCGCTATAGCTTGCAAACACGAAAATATAAAAATATGAAAAATGAATTGCATCATTACCTTAGAAATATGAAAAATTGAGAAGTCTTAGCGCATAAGATGGCCAAATTATGTGAGCCTGATAGCCACGTCAAGGCTCTTCTCGTATATCAGGTCCTAACTAATGCCTATCCTCGCTTAGAAAAGTCTGTCTGCATGGGAACACATGAATCCTCTCTTCAGACTAAAATCTACATCTCTGTGGAGGGTTGATGAACCTGTTGTAATTAAAAAGCCTGTGACCACCAGGTGGAGTGCTCAGGTAGAAGGTAAATGAATACATATCAAAAAACTGACCGGCACATCCAAACATAGATTCAGTGTGAACAGGTGCTAAACCTAGAGTCACCAACTCATATACATACAAGAAAAAAAGGTAGCACACTGTAGCGCTATAGCTTGCAAACACGAAATATGAAAAATATGAAAAATGAATTGCATCATTACCTTAGAAATATGAAAAATTGAGAAGTCTTAGCGCATAAGATGGCCAATTATGTGAGCCTGATAGCCACGTCAAGGCTCTTCTCGTATATCAGGTCCTAACTAATGCCTATCCTCGCTTAGAAAAGTCTGTCTGCATGGGAACACATGAATCCTCTCTTCAGACTAAAATCTACATCTCTGTGGAGGGGTGATGAACCTGTTGTAATTAAAAAGCCTGTGACCACCAGGTGGAGTGGTCAGTTAGAAGGTAAATGAATACATATAAAAAAACTGACTGGCACATCCAAACATAGATTCAGTGTGAACAGGTGCTAAACCTAGAGTCACCAACTCATATACATACAAGAAAAAAAGGTAGCACACTGTAGCGCTATAGCTTGCAAACACGAAATATGAAAAATACGAAAAATGAATTGCATCATTACCTTAGAAATATGAAAAATTGGGAAGTCTTAGCGCATAAGATTGCCAAATTATGTGAGCCTGATAGCCACGTCAAGGCTCTTCTCGTATATCAGGTCCTAACTAATGCCTATCCTCGCTTAGAAAAGTCTGTCTGCATGGGAACACATGAATCCTCTCTTCAGACTAAAATCTACATCTCTGTGGAGGGGTGATGAACCTGTTGTAATTAAAAAGCCTGTGACCACCAGGTGGAGTGCTCAGGTAGAAGGTAAATGAATATATATCAAAAAACTGACCGGCACATCCAAACATAGATTCAGTGTGAACAGGTGCTAAACCTAGAGTCACCAACTCATATACATACAAGAAAAAAAGGTAGCACACTGTAGCGCTATAGCTTGCAAACACGAAATATGAAAAATATGAAAAAATGAATTGCATCATTACCTTAGAAATATGAAAAATTGAGAAGTCTTAGCGCATAAGATGGCCAAGTTATGTGAGCCTGATAGCCACTTCAAGGCTCTTCTCGTATATCAGGTCCTAACTAATGCCTATCCTCGCTTAGAAAAGTCTGTCTGCATGGGAACACATGAATCCTCTCTTCAGACTAAAATCTACATCTCTGTGGAGGGGTGATGAACCTGTTGTAATTAAAAAGCCTGTGACCACCAGGTGGAGTGCTCAGGTAGAAGGTAAATGAATACATATCAAAAAACTGACCGGCACATCCAAACATAGATTCAGTGTGAACAGGTGCTAAACCTAGAGTCACCAACTGTCATGTGTGCATTGCCACGAAGATCGTCGCGGTTGCACATTTTGACTTCTCACAGCTGAGCTGCTGTTTCTTTGTGTTTGGCAGCTAGGGAGTTAATTCTGTCTGTGCTCGGTGCTGGGACTGGGTGCAGTTTCTCCCGGCTGCAGTTGATTGTTTGTTGATTGGTTTCCTTTAAATTCCTGGTTGTCTGCTTGGGGAGTTGCCAGTGAAACCTTCATGCAGACCACAGATAGGAATGAATCTGTATAGACTTTAGTTGTGAGCTTCTTAGTTGTTCTAAGCTCAACTTGGTTAGAGTTTATTTCCCAGACCATTTATGTTCCTTTGGTGTTTGAGTGTGTATGCAAGCGAGTGCTATCCTGTCTGTCTTATATGTCTAATCTGTGTATTTAGCTGAGATCAGCCCATATCCCTTTGGTGGTAGTCAGGATCCTTCTTAGGACTGATTACAGGGTTCAGGGTCTGATAGGAGACAGGGTTAGGTTGGAGACTTGGACCTCTGAACCATTATCAGTACCTCCAAGGTGAGGGATTAGTTAGGACCCCAGTTTAGGGTCAGGTTAGATCCCGGTCCACCTCTTTCCTGTTTCAGCTCATCAAGTCCTCAAGATTAACCCTGAGTTCAGCAGATATCGTGTCAGGTAAATCTATTCTATACTTACATGCTGATGTTGCTATACTAGTTGTTGTATAGAGTGTTGTTCCTGTATTAATAGTTTACTGACATTGTATACATATCATTAGACAGCGTGACATTTTCACTGGCCTTAAAAATTATCTCCAGTTACCATGGATCCAGTAGCCCAGCTGGCTCTGCAGTTGCAGGGATTATCCATGGAGCTGACGGACATTAAGTCCAAAGTTTTGTCTCCCCTGGAGCAAACCAGAGTTGAACCTAAGGTTGCTCTCCCGGACAGGTTCACTGGTGGGCGAGACAAATTTTTCACCTTCCGGGAGGCATGTAAATTGTATTTTCGGCTTCGGCCTCGATCATCAGGGAGTGAGGAGCAGAGAGTGGGAATTGTTATCTCACTTCTGCAAGGGGACCCTCAATCCTGGGCATTTTCCCTTCCTCCGGGATCCCCGGCTCTACTGTCTGTAGATCAATTTTTTACTGCCCTGGGATTGGTATATGATGACCCAGATCGGGTCACTCTTGCTGAGACAAAATTACGTAAGATACAGCAGGGAGATCGTCCGGCAGAGGAATTTGCTTCTGAGTTTCGTAGATGGGCCACAGATACTCAGTGGAATGACCCAGCTCTTAGGAGCCAGTTTTGTCATGGGCTTTCTGATAAATTAAAAGACGTTTTGGCTCAGTATGAGTCTCCTCCTTCTCTGGAGGCTGCTATGGCCTTAGCTATCCGTACTGATAGACGGCTTCGGGAGAGGGGTGAGGTAACCCCACTCCCTGTTGTTTCTCCACCTACCACTAAAGTCCCTTATGTTGAGGTTCCCCTTGTCTGTTCGGATGAGACTATGCAGTTGGGAGGGACATCATTTCGTAGGAGGGGATTTGCGGTACGCCACAGGACTAGAAGATGTTTTTTCTGCGGGAAAGAGGGACATTTTGTTGGAGAATGTCCATCCCGTGCCTTGTTGAGCCAAAAGTCGCCGGAAAACTGTTAATCCCAGGTTGTGTGGTGGACGACAACCTGGGAGTATGTATTTCATCCGCCAGTTATTCTCAGTTCCTTGTACCAGTGGAGGTGGTAGTTGGTACGAGAGTGGAGAGATTGTCTGTTCTTCTTGATAGTGGTTCCGGGGCTAATCTGGTTGACGCTCAGTTTGCTCAGGCTCAAGGTATGCATCTGAGTGTATTGGTCAAACCGATCCCTATATTCTCCATTGACGCCAGGCCTCTCGGCCAAGGTAGCTTTGTTCATGAGGTTCATAACATTGACCTTCGGGTAGGGGCAATACATAGGGAACAATTATCTTGTTATGTGTAGGAGGGTCTACCTACTCCCATTGTGTTGGGACTTCCTTGGTTGGTTAAACATAACCCTGTGATTAATTGGCAGTCCAGAGAGATAAGCCAATGGGGTGAGTTTTGCAAAAGCAACTGCATGAACACAGTCATCAGTGCGGTCTTGCCTAGTACATTGCCTCCTTTTTTGGAGGATTTTGGGGATGTTTTCTCTGAGGAGGGGTGTCAGGAGTTGCCTCCTCATCGCGTGTATGACTGCTCTATTAATCTCCTTCCTGATGCTAAGTTGCCTAAAGCTAGGTTGTATAATCTTTCTGGTCCTGAGAGGCAGGCTATGAAAGATTATATTTCTGAAAGTCTGGCCAAAGGGCATATTAGACCTTCATCTTCCCCAGTAGCCGCGGGGTTCTTCTTTGTGAAGAAGAAAGATGGAGGCCTACACCCTTGCTTGGATTTCCGCGAACTTAATCGGATTACTGTTCGAGATCCGTATCCACTACCTCTTATTCCTGATCTCTTCAATCAAATTGTTGGCGCCAAATGGTTTTCTAAATTGGATCTCAGGGGTGCGTATAATCTGATTAGGATAAAAGAGGGGGATGAGTGGAAAACGGCGTTTAACACGCCGGAGGGACATTATGAGAACCTAGTCATGCCTTTTGGTCTGACTACTGCACCAGCAGTATTCCAACATTTTGTTAATGACATTTTTCGTCACCTTGTGGGGCTGTTTGTGGTTGTATATTTGGACGACATTTTAATTTACTCGCCAGATCTTGTGTCTCATCAGGAGCATGTGAGACAGGTGTTGCAGATCTTGCGAGACAATAAATTATACGCCAAACTGGAGAAGTGTGTTTTTGCCGTACAGGAACTTCAGTTTTTGGGTTTTTTGGTGTCAGCCTCCGGTTTCCGTATGACCCTGAAAAGGTGAGAGCAGTGCTTGAATGGGATCAGCCAGGGGATCTTAAGGCTCTGCAGCGTTTTTTGGGGTTTGCTAACTACTACCGGAAATTTATTTGTAATTTCTCATCTGTCGTCAAACCTCTCACTGACATGACAAGAAAAGGGACGGATTTTTCTAAATGGTCGGACAAAGCTTGCCAAGCCTTTTCCTCTTTGAAGAAATGTTTTGCTTCGGCACCCGTTCTCATCCAACCAGATGCATCTCAGCCGTTCATTGTGGAGGTGGATGCGTCTGACGTAGGGGTGGGTGCTATATTGTCCCAGGGTCCGTCCCCTGGTAAATGGCATCCGTGCGCTTTCTTTCTAAGAAATTGTCGTCCGCCGAAAGGAATTATGATATCGGCAATAGGGAACTTTTGGCCATTAAGTTAGCTTTTGAAGAATGGCGTCACTTTTTGGAGGGGGCAGTCCACCCGGTTACCGTTATTACGATCACAAGAACCTGTTGTATTTGGAATCCGCTAAGCGTCTGAATTCCAGACAAGCTCGATGGTCGTTGTTTTTTACCAGGTTTAATTTTGTCGTCACTTATCGCCCGGGGTCTAAGAATGTAAAGGCTGATGCCTTGTCTCGCAGTTTCCCAGGGGCCGGGAAAACGGATGACCCGAGTCCTATCCTTCAGGAGGGGGTGGTAGTGTCGGCTGTATTTTCTGAGCTTGAGGAGGAGGTGTTAGAGGCTCAGGGGGACGCCCTGCAGGACCTCCAGGGAGACTGTTTGTCCCAAATCTGTTGAGACAAAAGGTTATTGAGGCACATCATAATTCTTTTCTAGCAGGACATCCAGAGAGTAAGGCTACTTTAGATCTCCTTTCTCGCCGGTTTTGGTGGCCTAATGCTAATAAAGATGTTATAACTTTTGTCGCGTCATGTGGGGTGTGTGCTCGCTCTAAAACCCCTCATACCCGTCCGTCTGGGACCCTTTTACCCTTGAAACTTCCGGAGCGTCCATGGACTCATTTATCTATGGACTTCATTACGGACCTTCCTCCGTCGTCAGGGAATACTGTCATACTGGTGGTTGTTGACAGGTTCAGTAAGATGGCACATTTCGTTGCTCTTCCTGCACTCCCTAATGCTAAAACTCTGGCGCAGGTGTTCATTAGGGAGATCGTTAGACTTCATGGGTTGCCTTCTGATGTGGTGTCAGATAGGGGGTCTCAGTTTGTGTCCAAATTTTGGAGGGCATTTTGTTTACGTCGGGGGATGCAATTGTCATTTTCCTCGGCTTTTCATCCGCAGACCAATGGTCAGACAGAGCGTCTGAATCAGAGCTTAGAGACATATCTCCGGTGTTTTGTCTCAGAGAACCAAGAGGACTGGTCTTCTTTCTTGCCTCTGGCAGAGTTCGCTCTTAACAACAGGCGGAGCGAGTCCACTGGTAAGTCCCGTTTTTTGGGGCATATGGTTTTCATCCCCAGTTTTGTACTTTCAATGGGGGGGGCCCTTCTGGGGTTCCTGAGGAGGAGCGTTTCTCGTCGTCACTTGCTTCTGTGTGGAGAGGTGTATTGAATAATCTGAGTGCGATGGGGAACCGTTACAAACGTATGGCTGATAGGAGGAGAGTTTCTGGTCCAGATCTGAATGTGAACGATCTGGTATGGTTGTCTACCAGGAATATAAAACTTAAAGTGCCCTCCTGGAAACTGGGTCCCAGATTCACCGGGCCGTACAGGATCAGTTCCATAATTAACCCTGTGGCATTTCGTCTGGACCTCCCTCCTACGTTTAAAATTCATAATGTGTTCCACAAGTCATTACTTAAAAGGTATGTGGCACCAATCATACCGTCACCTCTACCCTCCTCCTGTGTTGGTCAATGGTAACTTGGAATTTCAAGTATCAAAGATCATTGACTCACGTCTGAATCGCCGGTCCCTTCAGTACTTGGTGCATTGGAAGGGGTATGGTCCAGAGGAGAGGACGTGGGTCCCTGCGTCTGATGTTAACACAGATCGTTTGGTTTGGACCTTCCACAGAACTCACCTGGGCAGGCCTGGCCCTGAGGGTCCGGAGGCCCCTCGTAGAAGGGGGGGTACTGTCATGTGTGCATTGCCACAAAGATCGTCGCGGTTGCACATTTTGACTTCTCACAGCTGAGCTGCTGTTTCTTTGTGTTTGGCAGCTAGGGAGTTAATTCTGTCTGTGCTCGGTGCTGGGACTGGGTGCAGTTTCTCCCGGCTGCAATTGATTGTTTGTTGATTGGTTTCCTTTAAATTCCTGGTTGTCTGCTTGGGGAGTTGCCAGTGAAACCTTCATGCAGACCACAGATAGGAATGAATCTGTATAGACTTTAGTTGTGAGCTTCTTAGTTGTTCTAAGCTCAACTTGGTTAGAGTTTATTTCCCAGACCATTTATGTTCCTTTGGTGTTTGAGTGTGTATGCAAGCGAGTGCTATCCTGTCTGTCTTATATGTCTAATCTGTGTATTTAGCTGAGATCAGCCCATATCCCTTTGGTGGTAGTCAGGATCCTTCTTAGGACTGATTACAGGGTTCAGGGTCTGATAGGAGACAGGGTTAGGTTGGAGACTTGGACCTCTGAACCATTATCAGTACTCCAAGGTGAGGGATTAGTTAGGACCCCAGTTTAGGGTCAGGTTAGATCCCGGTCCACCTCTTTCCTGTTTCAGCTCATCAAGTCCTCAAGATTAACCCTGAGTTCAGCAGATATCGTGTCAGGTAAATTATTCTATACTTACATGCTGATGTTGCTATACTAGTTGTTGTATAGAGTGTTGTTCCTGTATTAATAGTTTACTGACATTGTATACATATCATTAGACAGCGTGACACCAACTCATATACATACAAGAAAAAAAGGTAGCACACTGTAGCGCTATAGCTTGCAAACACGAAATATGAAAAATATGAAAAATTAATTGCATCATTACCTTAGAAATATGAAAAATTGAGAAGTCTTAGCGCATAAGATGGCCTAATTATGTGAGCCTGATAGCCACGTCAAGGCTCTTCTCGTATATCAGGTCCTAACTAATGCCTATCCTCGCTTAGAAAAGTCTGTCTGCATGGGAACACATGAATCCTCTCTTCAGACTAAAATCTACATCTCTGTGGAGGGGTGATGAACCTGTTGTAATTAAAAAGCCTGTGACCACCAGGTGGAGTGCTCAGGTAGAAGGTAAATGAATACATATCAAAAAACTGACCGGCACATCCAAACATAGATTCAGTGTGAACAGGTGCTAAACCTAGAGTCACCAACTCATATACATACAAGAAAAAAAGGTAGCACACTGTAGCGCTCTAGCTTGCAAACACGAAATATGAAAAATATGAAAAATGAATTGCATCATTACCTTAGAAATATGAAAAATTGAGAAGTCTTAGCGCATAAGATGGCCAAATTATGTGAGCCCTGATAGCCACGTCAAGGCTCTTCTCGTATATCAGGTCCTAACTAATGCCTATCCTCGCTTAGAAAAGTCTGTCTGCATGGGAACACATGAATCCTCTCTTCAGACTAAAATCTACATCTCTGTGGAGGGGTGATGAACCTGTTGTAATTAAAAAGCCTGTGACCACCAGGTGGAGTGCTCAGGTAGAAGGTAAATGAATACATATCAAAAAACTGACGGCACATCCAAACATAGATCAGTGTGAACAGGTGCTAAACCTGAGTCACCAACTCATATACATACAAGAAAAAAAGGTAGCACACTGTAGCGCTATAGCTTGCAAACACGAATATGAAAAATATGAAAATGAATTGCATCATTACCTTAGAAATATGAAAAATTGAGAAGTCTTAGCGCATAAGATGGCCAAATTATGTGAGCCTGATAGCCACGTCAAGGCTTTCTCGTATATCAGGTCCTAACTAATGCCTATCCTCGCTTAGAAAAGTCTGTCTGCATGGGAACAATGATCCTCTCTTCAGACTAAAATCTACATCTCTGTGGAGGGTGATGAACTGTTGTAATTAAAAGCCTGTGACCACACCACATTACAAAAAAAAGGTAGCACTGTAGCGCTTAGCTTGCAACACGAATATGAAAATTGAAAAATTAATTGCATCATTACTTAGAAATATGAAATTGAGAAGTCTTAGCGCATAAGTGCCAAATTATTGAGCTGTAGCCACGTCAGGCTCTTCTCGTAATCAGGTCCTAACTATGCCTATCCCGCTTAGAAAAGTCTGTCTGCATGGGAACACATGAATCATCTCTTCAGACTAAAATCTACATCTCTGTGGAGGGGTGATGAACCTGTTGTAATTAAAAAGCCTGTGACCACCAGGTGGAGTGCTCAGGTAGAAGGTAAATGAATACATATCAAAAAACTGACCGGCACATCCAAACATAGATTCAGTGTGAACAGGTGCTAAACCTAGAGTCACCAACTCATATACATACAAGAAAAAAAGGTAGCACACTGTAGCGCTATAGCTTGCAAACACGAAATATGAAAAATATGAAAAATGAATTGCATCATTACCTTAGAAATATGAAAAATTGAGAAGTCTTAGCGCATAAGATGGCCAAATTATGTGAGCCTGATAGCCACGTCAAGGCTCTTCTCGTATATCAGGTCCTAACTAATGCCTATCCTCGCTTAGAAAAGTCTGTCTGCATGGGAACACATGAATCCTCTCTTCAGACTAAAATCTACATCTCTGTGGAGGGGTGATGAACCTGTTGTAATTAAAAAGCCTGTGACCACCAGGTGGAGTGCTCAGGTAGAAGGTAAATGAATACATATCAAAAAACTGACCGGCACATCCAAACATAGATTCAGTGTGAACAGGTGCTAAACCTAGAGTCACCAACTCATATACATACAAGAAAAAAAGGTAGCACACTGTAGCGCTATAGCTTGCAAACACGAAATATGAAAAATATGAAAAATGAATTGCATCATTACCTTAGAAATATGAAAAATTGAGAAGTCTTAGCGCATAAGATGGCCAAATTATGTGAGCCTGATAGCCACGTCAAGGCTCTTCTCGTATATCAGGTCCTAACTAATGCCTATCCTCGCTTAGAAAAGTCTGTCTGCATGGGAACATATGATCCTCTCTTCAGACTAAAATCTACATCTCTGTGGAGGGGTGATGAACCTGTTGTAATTAAAAAGCCTGTGACCACAGAGATGTAGATTTTAGTCTGAAGAGAGGATTCATGTGTTCCCATGCAGACAGACTTTTCTAAGCGAGGATAGGCATTAGTTAGGACCTGATATACGAGAAGAGCCTTGACGTGGCTATCAGGCTCACATAATTTGGCCATCTTATGCGCTAAGACTTCTCAATTTTTCATATTTCTAAGGTAATGATGCAATTCATTTTTCATATTTTTCATATTTCGTGTTTGCAAGCTATAGCGCTACAGTGTGCTACCTTTTTTTCTTGTATGTATATGAGTTGGTGACTCTAGGTTTAGCACCTGTTCACACTGAATCTATGTTTGGATGTGCCGGTCAGTTTTTTGATATGTATTCATTTACCTTCTACCTGAGCACTCCACCTGGTGGTCACAGGCTTTTTAATTACAACAGGTTCATCACCCCTCCACAGAGATGTAGATTTTAGTCTGAAGAGAGGATTCATGTGTTCCCATGCAGACAGACTTTTCTAAGCGAGGATAGGCATTAGTTAGGACCTGATATACGAGAAGAGCCTTGACGTGGCTATCAGGCTCACATAATTTGGCCATCTTATGCGCTAAGACTTCTCAATTTTTCATATTTCTAAGGTAATGATGCAATTCATTTTTCATATTTTTCATATTTCGTGTTTGCAAGCTATAGCGCTACAGTGTGCTACCTTTTTTTCTTGTATGTATATGAGTTGGTGACTCTAGGTTTAGCACCTGTTCACACTGAATCTATGTTTGGATGTGCCGGTCAGTTTTTTGATATGTATTCATTTACCTTCTACCTGAGCACTCCACCTGGTGGTCACAGGCTTTTTAATTACAACAGGTTCATCACCCCTCCACAGAGATGTAGATTTTAGTCTGAAGAGAGGATTCATGTGTTCCCATGCAGACAGACTTTTCTAAGCGAGGATAGGCATTAGTTAGGACCTGATATACGAGAAGAGCCTTGACGTGGCTATCAGGCTCACATAATTTGGCCATCTTATGCGCTAAGACTTCTCAATTTTTCATATTTCTAAGGTAATGATGCAATTCATTTTTCATATTTTTCATATTTCGTGTTTGCAAGCTATAGCGCTACAGTGTGCTACCTTTTTTTCTTGTATGTATATGAGTTGGTGACTCTAGGTTTAGCACCTGTTCACACTGAATCTATGTTTGGATGTGCCGGTCAGTTTTTTGATATGTTTTATTGCATAGCACTCATCCTTATTCATCGCTAGTGTGACTCCGGCCTTACTCTGTGACTTAAGAGACTGAAAGTGACTCGGCCAAATAAACTGTGCTTCAGTGGGAACCAGTGATTTGTGATGACTACCACTGTACAAGGTATGATAGTCCAAAAGAAGTCATAGCTGCAGAGCTTTATTGGGAAACCTACTTGACAACGCAAAATTATGTTAACCCTTTCTTTGTTGCTTCAGCAGTGTGGAAAATGGTGTTGGACAAGTTTTTCTGTTTTTTTTTTGTGAACCACAAATCAAATCTCAAAAGAAAATATAAAAAGCTCACCAGTAGTGATGAGCGAGCAATAAAATGCTTGGGTGCTTATTGCTCGGGTCGAGCAAATTGGAATGCTCGGGTGCTCGACCTGAGCAAGAAGCCCAATGTAAGTCTGTGGGAATCTCGAGCATTTTTGTCACAGCCCCCCCACCCCGGAGGTCTTTTGAGGGTCTAATAACTGTGGAGATCTATGAGAAAAATGCTCAAATTACATGAGAACATCATGGGGAAAACCCCTGGAAGCATTTCTGTTTCTCAGGTCATTGTAAACAATGTTGCGTTTTGAAATTTTGCGGAGAATATGTGTGTATGTCTGCGGTTGTCTGCATGTGTATGTGGCTGTCTGCGTGTGTGTGTGGCTGTCTGTGTGTGTGCGGGTGTCTGTGTGTGCGGGTGTCTGTGTGCGGGTGTCTGCGGGTGTGTGTGCGGCTGTCTGTGTGTGTGTGCGGGTGTCTGTGTGTGTGCGGGTGTCTGTGGGTGTGTGTAATGCTACCGCCGGTACTGTCGGTCACAGCACTATGGGATCATGCTGGCAGATGTCAGCTTGATTTCGCAGCTGACTGTGACCTGCAGCGGTGAAGCAGGCTAGGCCCGATGAGACTCCTGCTCCCATCCGGCTATATTATATTTAGACCAAAACCATGGGTAACAATGGTATACATAGTTTCACAATGGAAACATGGCAACTCCCTGCATACTGAGATATAACTAATAAAGGAGCATCCAGCGAAACTGGTTAATTGTATATAAAAAAGACAATTTTATTGGTAAATATACATAGACACACATAAATAAAAAACATTCGCAAGTGTACATGAGCGTATAAACAGATGAAAATATAATGGTGATATAGCAACACAAGTGCCTGTGGTACACTGATGAGTAAAGCAAAAATGCTCCAGGAATCAACCCTGCTGTCACCATGAAAAGGGGGCACAGTATATATGATTAACAAGTGTTAGACATAATGTGCTCCCTCCAACAACAGTAGAAAGTCTAAATTGCATAGAGTATACTGGTGGCAGGATGAAGTCATATAGCCTACAATAATATATCCCAAGTGGGAATTGTACATCGAGAAGGTAAGTAAGATGATGAAGTAAAGGTTAGCCTATCTCAATGGACATTAGACTAATTGGAGCATTAGAAAAAGTAATGCTTACCCATATTGTGTAACAACAGGAACGTGCCCCGACGCACGTTTCGCATGTAGCTTCCTCGGGGGGCAATGTGGTATGAAGTGCAGGGTGCTCTTTATATAGGAAAAAGATAAATACAACCGGGTGTATAATATTATCCATCAGGCACATGTGCGCATGCGACCGCTGTCACTGGGGCGGCATGCGAGTCGCTTCCGGCGCTCCAGATGACGCTGCGGGTCCAGGAAAAATTTCCTGTGACGTCAGGACCCCAGCGCCATCTTTGTGGAGACCTTCTGCGACTCGCCCCGCCACTGCCGCGTGCGCATGCGCAGTACCCATGGAACGGATAGTAAATATGTGAGAATAACAACAACGCTGTGTTCAGTGTGTCATATGTTCCACAAAAGATCTAGGGGGAACAAAACGAAGCGAAAATAAGACCAATAGGCCATGAATAAGTATACATCGATATAATATTGTATGGGGGAAAGGACTGGTGGCCAAAAAATATATATAAATGTGAAGGGAAAGAAAGGGGGAGAAAAAGGGGGGGGAAAAGGGGGAAGAGAAAAAGAGAAAAAAAAAAAAAAAAAGAGAAAGGAGGAAATGGATAGCACATATACATAATTGCAAGGTGCAAAAAGTCAAAAAAGTCCCCATATTACAGAACATTAGTACCGAGTAATGTATGAGCAAATAAACAGAGCAGAAAAATAAATAAATAAATGAGGAAAACTAAAAACAAAAACAAAAAAGAGAAAAACCAAAAGTAATCCAGAAAAAACAAGAAAAACAAGAGTTGTTATTATTCTTTTCTTTTCATTAGACAAGGAGACTGAGATCGCCATTCGTCATACGGTCCCACAGAGTCTCCACACAACAGCCGAAAAACGGATCCCGCATCGGAGTCAAAGTCCCGGGTAAGTATTCAGAGAGAGCACCCCGAAAGGATATTTATACATTGATGGAAACTGTAAACACAAGAATGTAAGTTAAAAACAGCACTCAATTAAAAACTAAGTAAAATAGGACAACACTGGAATATAATAGAAGAGCATTGACCTCATAAGAAGCAAGCAAACAATAATTTCTCATTTAGTCCCCTAGGTGACATGGTGTCCAATTTAATGATCCATTGGCATTCAAGCTGTGCCAAAATGCGTTTCAAATCACCCCCCCTAATGCCAGTCCGTACTCGGTCAATACCTACAAATTTAAGGCTGGAGGGGTTAGATTTATGGAACAGTCTGAAATGTCGAGGGATGGTCTTAAGAGTATCTATTTCGACAACATCTTTAGCAGCCGTAATATCTCGGATATGTTCCCTGACCCTCACGTGAAATTCACGTGAGGTCAATCCAACGTACCTAAGGTCACAGGAGCAGGTTGCCAAGTATACGACGTAGCAGGTACTGCATGAGATATATTGACCGATCCGGTGGCTCCCACCATCACTTCCACTAAAATTAGTGGCCCGACATATGTTTTTGCAGGCCAGACATGAGCCACATGGAAAACAGCCATGTCTCTGCACACCAGCATCAAACATGGGGGGCGTATGGCTGACATAGTGGCTCCTTACCAGGATGTCCTTCAGATTAGGCGATCTTCTGGCCGTAAGTAGTGGCTTATCTGGTAATAACTTCCTGAGTACAGGATCTGATCGAAGAACGGGCCAGTGTCTAGTTAAAATCTGCCTAATCTGGGGCCATCTGTTGTTATAGGTGGATATAAATCTAATTGGCGGATTAGAATCTCTATTTCTGGTACTGCCACCCAAAAGTTGACTGCGCGGTGTTCGTTTTGCCCGTAGGTGTCCTCTTTTAATCGTACGTCCACTGTAACCTCGATCATGGAACCGCTGAAAAAGATCTCTGGATTGGCCCTCAAAGAGTCCATCGGTTGCACAAATGCGTTTCATCCTCAGGAATTGACCTGTAGGGATGGCACGGATCTTTGCTGAGGTGTGTGCTGATGAGGCATGTAACAATGAGTTGACAGATGTCTCCTTCCTGAAAACATCCGTCAAAACCGTGCCCTCCTCAGAAACAAAAATCTTAATATCCAAAAAATCAATTTGGGTCTGAGAATATTTGTAAGTTAATTTAATATTCAGTTCATTAGTGTTAAGCATACCGATGAACTCATGAAGGGCAACCTCTGGGCCATGCCAAATAAATAAAACATCATCAATATATCTGTACCAACCCACGACATGGGATGAGGGGCGTGCGTGCCGTCACCAAACAAACCCCTCTCCCAAAGTCCGAGAAAGAGGTTAGCGTAGGACGGAGCGCACGCCGCCCCCATCGCAGTGCCACGTTTCTGTAAATAAAATCTGTCCTTAAATGTAAAATAATTATGAGTGAGAATAAATTCCAGCAGCTCCATGATCAGGGCACGTAGAGAATGGTCCAAGTCGCCCATATCCAGAAAAAATTCCACCGCACGTGAGCCATCAGCATGGTCGATGCTGGTGTACAGAGACTCCACATCAGCTGTAACCATGATCATGCCGGGTTCAAGAGTAAGACCATCCACTTTTTTAAAGACATCCGTAGTGTCCCTGACATAGGAGGGCAGTGTCTCAACAATAGGATGTAAGTAATATTCGATGAATTTGCAAATAGGATCACATAGCCCCCCTATGCCAGAGACAATAGGACGCCCAGGTGGTTCGAGTGGATCCTTATGGATCTTTGGTAATAGGTAGAAGGTGGGAACCACCGGACATGCCACCAACAATCCATCATAAACTTTTTTAGGGATAATGCCCAGAGTGAATGCCTCCTCCAAAATACGATAAAGGGCCACTGAAAAAGACCCCGTGGGATTCTTAGGAAGAAGAGTGTAAGACTCCCTGTCCCTAAGCTGCCTGTAAACTTCCCTTTCGTACTTCTCCACCGGCCAGACCACCACATTCCCCCCCTTGTCCGCTGGTTTGAAAACGACATCCCGAAGGGATCTCAGATGTATTAATGCCTCTCTCTGCGCACAGGTGAGATTGTCCCCCTCCATTGTTTGGGGATAGATTTTAAATCTTCCGTAACTAATCTGTTAAATATCTCCACCTGCGGGCAGAGGGAAAAGGGGGGGAAAGTGGTGGATCTGGGGTGAATAGAAGTGGGGAAGGTACCTGAGGTTCCTGGAAAGCTCTCACTCTCCAATGTTTCCAATGTATCCAAGGCCTCTCGTTCCATAGTGCTATTAAGGTCATCAGTTCCTGACGATTTGTAGTGTAATTTCCGAAGAATCACCTTCCTTAAAAAGAGTTGTAGATCCTTCATTGCTGGAAAAAACTCAAATTTATTAGTAGGAACAAAGGTTAATCCCAAACTAAGCACTTCTAACTGAGTGTATGTTAATTGATGGTGTGACAGATTGATTACCTCCAGATTATTTGTTTTAGACTTCTTTTTGCTGGATTGAGGAGGGGTAGTCTTGCGCTTCGTGTATGACTTATTTCTCTGGGTAACAAATCTATTAGGGCCAGTGAGTTCCTGATGACTCATGCCACCTTGACCGCTTTGTCCTGATTCCTCATCCATTGATGATAATGAAGAGAATGAATTTCTATGAGTTTGGACTGCAAGGCCACCGGGTCCTTTCTTTCTTCTCCATTTATAAACATGTTTGGATTTGAAATCCGAGACGTCACGTTGGCATTTTTTGGATTTGGAGGCCAGAATATCTTTTTCCCATTTAATGAATTCACTTTCTAGATCTTTGTTAAATTTAATTTTAGAATCACTGGACATTTTCTCAAAAACTTGAGTCTGCAATGAATTAATCTCAGACTCAATAGTTTGAAGTGTTGAGCCATTAGATTTAATGAGTAGCTCCATAAAACCATTGGAGCACTTAGAGGCTAAACACTCCCATTCTTGTCTGAATGTTTCATCTTCAGTATTAAACGAAGGAAAGACCTGCACTCTGAGACCTCTTGGGATTAACCCTTTAGTGAGGTATCTTTCCAAAAAGGCCTTATTCCACCAAAGGCGGGTTCTCTTGTTGTAGAGATATTTAAGTTGAGACACCAGGTCGTCCGTTTCCTTAGTATTAAAAACCACAAATTGCTCATCACCAAATACTTCATCTAATTTGTTGAGCCACGATTTTTCGCGAGCTCTTAGGTCCATCTGTTCGGGTACATTAACTGTGAAAATACACAGGATTAAATATAATATATTTAGACCAAAACCATGGGTAACAATGGTATACATAGTTTCACAATGGAAACATGGCAACTCCCTGCATACTGAGATATAACTAATAAAGGAGCATCCAGCCAAACTGGTTAATTGTATATAAAAAAGACAATTTTATTGGTAAATATACATAGACACACATAAATAAAAAACATTCGCAAGTGTACATGAGCGTATAAACAGATGAAAATATAATGGTGATATAGCAACACAAGTGCCTGTGGTACACTGATGAGTAAAGCAAAAATGCTCCAGGAATCAACCCTGCTGTCACCATGAAAAGGGGGCACAGTATATATGATTAACAAGTGTTAGACACAATGTGCTCCCTCCAACAACAGTAGAAAGTCTAAATTGCATAGAGTATACTGGTGGCAGGATGAAGTCATATAGCCTACAATAATATATCCCAAGTGGGAATTGTACATCGAGAAGGTAAGTAAGATGATGAAGTAAAGGTTAGCCTATCTCAATGGACATTAGACTAATTGGAGCATTAGAAAAAGTAATGCTTACCCATATTGTGTAACAACAGGAACGTGCCCCGACGCACGTTTCGCATGTAGCTTCCTCGGGGGGCAATGTTATATGAAGTGCAGGGTGCTCTTTATATAGGAAAAAGATAAATACAACTGGGTGTATAATATTATCCATCAGGCAAATGTGCGCATGCGACCGCTGTCACTGGGGCGGCATGCGAGTCGCTTCCGGCGCTCCAGATGACGCTGCGGGTCCTGGAAAAATTTCCTGTGACGTCAGGACCCCAGCGCCATCTTGGTGGAGACCTTCTGCGACTCGCCCCGCCACTGCCGCGTGCGCATGCGCGTACCCATGGAACGGATAGTAAATATGTGAGAATAACAACAACGCTGTGTTCAATGTGTCATATGTCCCACAAAAGATCTAGGGGGAACAAAACGAAGCGAAAATAAGACCAATAGGCCATGAATAAGTATACATCGATATAATATTGTATGGGGGAAAGGACTGGAGTATGGTGGCCAAAAAATATATATAAATGTGAAAGGAAAGAAAGGGGAGAAAAAGGGGGGAAAAGAGGGAAGAGAAAAAGAGAAAAAAAAAAGAGAAAGGAGGAAATGGATAGCACATATACATAATTGCAAGGTGCAAAAAGTCAAAAAAGTCCCCATATTACAGAACATTAGTACCGAGTAATGTATGAGCAAATAAACAGAGCAGAAAAATAAATAAATAAATGAGGAAAACTAAAAACAAAAACAAAAAAGAGAAAAAAAAAAAGTAATCCAGAAAAAACAAGAAAAACAAGAGCTGTTATTATTCTTTTCTTTTCATTAGACAAGGAGACTGAGATCGCCATTCGTCATACGGTCCCACAGAGTCTCCACACAACAGCCGAAAAACGGATCCCCGCATCGGAGTCAAAGTCCGGGTAAGTATTCAGAGAGAGCACCCCGAAAGGATATTTATACATTGATGGAAACTGTAAACACAAGAATGTAAGTTAAAAACAGCACTCAATTAAAAACTAAGGAAAATAGGACAACACTGGAATATAATAGAAGAGCATTGACCTCATAAGAAGCAAGCAAACGATAATTTCTCATTTAGTCCCCTAGGTGACATGGTGTCCAATTTAATGATCCATTGGCATTCAAGCTGTGCCAAAATGCGTTTCAAATCACCCCCCTAATGCCAGTCCGTACTCGGTCAATACCTACAAATTTAAGGCTGGAGGGGTTAGATTTATGGAACAGTCTGAAATGTCGAGGGATGGTCTTAAGAGTATCTATTTCGACAACATCTTTAGCAGCCGTAATATCTCGGATATGTTCCCTGACCCTCACGCGAAATTCACGTGAGGTCAATCCAACGTACCTAAGGTCACAGGAGCAGGTTGCCAAGTATACGACGTAGCAGGTACTGCATGAGATATATTGACCGATCCGGTGGCTCCCACCATCACTTCCACTAAAATTAGTGGCCCGACATATGTTTTTGCAGGCCAGACATGAGCCACATGGAAAACAGCCATGTCTCTGCACACCAGCATCAAACATGGGGGGCGTATGGCTGACATTTATATATATTTTTTGGCCACCATACTCCAGTCCTTTCCCCCATACAATATTATATCGATGTATACTTATTCATGGCCTATTGGTCTTATTTTTGCTTCGTTTTGTTCCCCCTAGATCTTTTGTGGGACATATGACACATTGAACACAGCGTTGTTGTTATTCTCACATATTTACTATCCTTCCATGGGTACGCGCATGCGCACGAGGCAGTGGCGGGGCGAGTCGCAGAAGGTCTCCACAAAGATGGCGCTGGGGTCCTGACGTCACAGGAAATTTTTCCTGGACCCGCAGCGTCATCTGGAGCGCCGGAAGCGACTCGCATGCCGCCCCAGTGACAGCGGTCGCATGCGCACATGTGCCTGATGGATAATATTATACACCCGGTTGTATTTATCTTTTTCCTATATAAAGAGCACCCTGCACTTCATACCACATTGCCCCCCGAGGAAGCTACATGCGAAACGTGCGTCGGGGCACGTTCCTGTTGTTACACAATATGGGTAAGCATTACTTTTTCTAATGCTCCAATTAGTCTAATGTCCATTGAGATAGGCTAACCTTTACTTCATCATCTTACTTACCTTCTCGAGTACAATTCCCATTTGGGATATATTATTGTAGGCTATATGACTTCATCCTGCCACCAGTATACTCTATGCAATTTAGACTTTCTACTGTTGTTGGAGGGAGCACATTGTGTCTAACACTTGTTAATCATGTATACTGTGCCCCCTTTTCATGGTGACAGCAGGGTTGATTCCTGGAGCATTTTTGCTTTACTCATCAGTGTACCACAGGCACTTGTGTTGCTATATCACCATTATATTTTCATCTGTTTATACGCTCATGTACACTTGCGAATGTTTTTTATTTATGTGTGTCTATGTATATTTACCAATAAAATTGTCTTTTTTATATACAATTAACCAGTTTGGCTGGATGCTCCCATCCGGCTATGTCTGGTGTCACTGATAACAGTGACAGCAGGTGCCGCTGATGGGAGAGTAGTATGATCTGCCAGCGCCTGGGCAGATGAGACTACTGCTACCATCCAGCTATGTCTGGTGTCACTGATAGCAGTGACAACAGGTGCCCGCTGATAGGAGAATAGCATCATCTGCCGGCACCTGTGCTCACTGTTAAAAAAAAGTGAAATTACATACGTATTCATTGTTCAAATAATACATACATATTGATACATAATATATACATATTCACATATAAATAAAAACACATTATATTCACCGCACACCAAATCCCTGATGCCCTCGTCTCCTAGAAATAACGTAAAATAATAAACCAACATATACTCCCTGTTCGCTGTAGTCCAAGGTAATCCAGATTTTCCCTCAATGATCTCACGTGTAGAACAGTCACATCGGGACATGTGACCGCTACCTGACCGCCGATACACTGACAGGAGATAATCGCCCCACGGTGTATCAGCTGATGGCTCTGTGCTGTCAATTATGGTACCACTGCGTGGGAAAGCTCTCACACAGCGGTACTGCCATAAAGTGAGAGCACCGGAGTGATGAACTCTGGTGAAATCTCACAGCAGCTCAGTGATACACTGTGGGAGATATTATCTCCTGTCAGTGTATCACCGGAAGCCGGGAAGAGTAGTCACATACCCGATGTGACTGTTCTACATGTGAGATCGTGATGGGACAGTCGGTAAATGGACTACAGTGGACAGGGAGTATTATATGTTGGTTTATTATTTTATTTTTGTTGCAGGAGATGAGGTAGTTGGGGATTAGGCGATGGCAGTAATTATGGTTAATCATGTTTAATAGAGGACTTTATTCAAGCTGTGTCTTATAGACGCTTCTCCATTACTAAGCCGTGGGATTGATGTCACCGGACAACACAAAGGTGACATCAACCCCACAAATATTACCCCACATGCCACGCTACAGGGCAAGTGGGAAGAGCGAGGGTAAGTGCCAGAATTGGCGCATCTCTAAGATGCGTCATTTCTGAGGTATCTGAGAGTTGATGTTTTTAGCTTGGGGCCAATATCCATGGCCCCTTCCCAGGCTATTAATATCAGCCCACAGTTGTCTGCCTAGCTTTTGCTGGTTTAATTAAGCCAGTAAAGGCAAAGCAAACATCGGTGAGCTAATATTAATAGAATAGGAACCTTTATGGCTATTGGCACCTTCTCAGAATATTAACATCAGCCCTAGAAGAAGAAAAATGTTGCTTTTCTGCTATGATTAAGGGAGGTTGTTCTGCTTGAAAAGCATAAAAGATGTTAAAATTTTCTTCAGCAAATTTTTTCTTCTTCTAATTTTAATGGATTACTAATAAAATGGAAAAAAAAATTTACCGACGGATGATTGTGCTGGATTTCCTTTCTTCTTACAAATCTGAAAACTCACAGAAAACCACAGATTTCAAGAAATTCTACTCAAACTCAATCCTCTACGGACCGATTTGCTGATCTTTATTGCCAAGTAATTATTTCTTATGATTAGTGATGAGCGAGCATGCTTGACAGTACTCGGTACTCGCCCGAACATCTCACTGTTCGCGATACTTGGAGCTCACCGAGTATTTCCGCATTTGCTTGGCTGGAGCTCGGGTCCCCTCCCTGCAAGTTTGGTGCTCTTTAGAGAGCCATTGAACATGCAGGGATTTTTGCAACACACTGTAATGCCGCAGCCATGTAGATTGTGGCATTACAGTGATTGGCTGGCCTCACAGCGTCATCGGGTCTATATCAGACCTGGCACCACCATGCTAGTCAAAGTCTACTTCGGAATCAGGCAGTGTAAGGAGGGGTGCTGCTGAGCTAGGGAGAGATTTGCTTGTTTTTAGTTAGTGTAGGTATACCACAATATATTATACACATATCCATCTCAACTAACAGTCCTTCTGAGGACTAATCCAGCTGCATAGATATCAGTGCTAGGTAGGCAGGCAGTGTATGTGGCAGACTGCAGTGCATATAGGAAAAGGGTCCATTCCAGTTCTGTCTGCTGCTAATGCTGCTGCTTTTCCAGATATTTCTAGACATAGCCCCAGGGATCAGGGGTCAGGAATAATTTTTTTTGGATCTTAATCCAGATTATTTGCTTGAAAAGCAATCCAAAGAACATCGTTTTTCTGCTCCATTTGCTTGCTGGCACTGTAGAATACAGCCAAATCCTTTCCATATTACAGAGCTAAAAATTCATCTGTTTAAAACTGTGGTTTATCCATCACATGGATCACATATAAGTGCACTCAAAATTCTGCCATTTCTGGCCCCAATTTAAATTTTGTTGCAGTGTGCTAGCGAAGTTATTGACACCAGTTTGCCGTTAAAAATAGTTACCTACATGCCAGCTATTTAAAACTGTGGTTTTCCGTCACACGGATCACATATAAGTTCGCTCCAAATTCAGCCATTTGTAGTGAACGTGGAAAATATTGCCCTCCATTTAAAATGGGCAAGGTGCATGGCAAGGGACAGGGAACTGGACGTGATGGTGATGGTGATGGTGTATGCAAAGGCAGAGGACGAGGCCTTGGGCAAGCTGAAATTGTGCCATAACAAACACCCACATCTTCTGAACCAACCTTCCTGTCCCAATTACTAGGGGACTGTAGCACATTACTATTGAACCCAGAGCAGTGTCAAAAGGTTGTTGGTTGGATAGCGGATAATGCTTCCAGTCAGTTTGACAGTTCCTCGTAACACAAAACACAAAGGAAGTTGCCAGTACAACTGTTAGGTCTTCCCGGCTAATAACTCCAAAAAGGCCATTTGCACCATCAGCCAGGCCAGCATCAGCAGGGGTAGCAAAACTACCAGCCTGACCACCACCAGGATGATCAGACACATGGCAGCAAAGCACCTGACTTTGTTGGCCGAACCCAAGAGTACAGTAACAGTGTCTGTGGGTGACACCACTGCTTCTTCTGCTGTTGGACGTGCAAGCCAATCACCCGTCCATGGTGCATGCGAAGATGCCTCCTGCCCTGCACCTGTCATTGCACACACTCAACTATCACCATCATCAAGCACATCCATGTTTTTGTCCCAGTGCAGCATTCAGTTATCCATAAACCATACCCCAGTCCTTGGAACGCAAATACAAATACGCAGTCAACGCCCCACAGGTCACACTATTAAATTCCTACATTTTGTGACTGCTTGTGCTCAAATGTTGCCTTTTAGGCTCATGGAGACAGAAGCTTTCCGCAACCTGATGGCGACGGCCGTCCCTAAGTTCTCGGTCCCCAGTCGCCACTATTTCTCCAGATGTGCGGTACAAGCATTACACAAGCACGTTTCCAACAGCGTTAGCAATGCCCTCAACAATGCAGTTACTTTGAAACTCCACCTAACCATGGACACATGGACAAGTGCTTGTGGGTAGGTACGGTACATCTCGCTGACGGCACACTGGGTTAACATATTGGAAGGGGGTACCCAGTCAGACCTTGCGATGGAACACATCATCTCAACACCAAGGATTGCGGGCCCTAGGTCAATCAGGGTTGCCCCCACAGTCTACATTTCCTACACCTCATCCTCCTCCTGTTCCTCTTCAAACTCCATCTCTGAAATGACTGCATCAGTCACAAGCTGGAAGCACAGCAGCATTGTCTCAGCCAAGCGGCAACAGGCTGGGCTGAAGCTAATATGCTTAGGTGACAAACCACACAATGCTGAAGAGTTATGGACAGCTCTCAAAGAGCACGCAGATATGTGGCTGACACCGCTGAACCTACAGCCATGCTTGGTCATATGTGACAATGGATGGAACCTGGTGGCGGCTCTGAGGCGAGGCAAGCTCACACACATACCATGCCTGGTCCATTTAACCTCGTTGTTCAGCAGTTTCTCAAAACCTACTCGGAGCTGCCGTATCTGCTTGTCAAAGTACGCCATCTGTGTGCCCATTTTAGAAAGTCAGCTACAGCTTCCGCCGCCCTTGCGGTGCTTCAGCAGAATTTTCAGCTACCCGCTCATGTGATGTCCCCGCGAGTTGGAACTCTACACTGCAGATATTGGGAAGGATTTGTGAGCAGAATAGGACAGTTGTTGACTACCTGCATCAACAAGACAGTTGGTATTCAGTTCAAACTTCACACATAAGACCTCAGGAGTGAACATGGATGACAGACATATGTACCATCCTACAAAATTTTGAGGAGTCCACCAAGATGGTGAGGGGCGATGACGCCATAATTAGTGTCACCATCCACTTCTCTGTGTTCTGAAATGCTCTCTGCTCACAATCAAAGAGGATGCATTGCAGGTGGAGCATGATGAGATGGAGCAAGGAACTATACAGGGTGATTCCACACAGCCTAGCATCATCTCATCCCAACATGGATTGGGTGACAATGAGCAAGAGGAGGAGGAGGAGGAAGAACAGGAGCTAGTTTCATGTGCTATAGATGGTACTACCTGCACAACTGTCATACCATCTGTTCAGCGTGGATGGCCTGAGGACAGGGAGGACGAGAACAAGGAGGAGGAGGAAAGCATGGTCAGTCATCCTCTTGGTGAGGACACAGAAGTCTTGGCTGTTAGCAGTCTGGCACGCATGGCTGAGTTTATGTTACGCTGCCTTTCCCATGACCCTCGGGTTCTAAAAATTTTGGGTGACTGTCATTACTGGTTGGTGACACTTCTAGACCCACGCTACAAGGAGAACTTTCTATCTCTTATTCGTGAGGCGAACAGGTCTACTAAAATGGGGCAGTAAGAAAGGCCCTTGTTGCGGAATTATTATAAAAATTCCCATCTGAAAACGCTGGCGGCAGAGGTCACAGTTCGTTGGACAACCAAGGAGTACAGGTGAGAGAGACTCAACTCCAATCCAGCAGAGGCAGGTGAACACTGTCAAAGTTCTGAGAGAGTTTTCTCAGACTCTCCTATCTCACAGGCCCTGAGGCCCGAGGTACTTTCACAAGGAGTGCAAAGTTTGGGAAGATGCTGAGGGAGTACCTTGCTGACCATACCAATGTCCTCCATGATTCCTCTGTGCCTTTTAATCATTGGGTATCCAAGCAGGACACGTAGAATAAACTGGTTCTCTACGTTTTTGAGGTCCTGGCCTGCCCTGCTGCTAGCGTTTTGTCTGGGCGAGTTTTTAGTGCCGCTGGTGGAATTATAACTGATAAGTGCATCCGCCTGTCAACTGAAAATGCTGACAGGTTCACTCTTATAAAAATGAACAAGGGCTGGATTGGGCCAGAATTCTAAACACCACTGAATGATAACAGTGTAATATAAACTCAAATCCTGTGTTTTTTTTGGGAGGTCTATTCCCATGCACCTCTTCACACCCACACATGGGTATACGCTTCCTGATTTTGGCTATTTGCTGTTGTCCTCCTCCTTCTCCTCATCTTAATCCTCCACCACCATATCACCAGGGTGATCGTGGTCCATAATGCAACACCCACATAATTTTTTTAAAGGGAGTTTATGATGCCCGTAAAAAAAATTGTTATACAGTATGTTTATGTATACCCCCCAGGTGTAAATGTTTGTTAGCCTATACACTTAGCGCATGGGCATTACAAGTATAGTAGACCCACTCCAAACATTGTTTTATGAGGTCCTCCTTCACATCTCTTCCAAGGGGCATTGGAGCGCCTCCAAATTTTTGGCAGCCCTTGCATTCACTGCATAGGCAAACACTATGGGAGACCCACTTCCTAATAACTGGATCATTTTTTCATGAGGCCCTCCTCTATGTCTCTTCCAAGGGGCATTGGAGTGCCTCCAAATTTTTGGCAGCCCTTGCATTAACTGCATAGGCAAACAGTATGGGAGACCCACTTCCTAATAATGGGAACATTGTTTTCAGGATGCCCTCCTGTACATCTCTACAAAGGGGTATTGGGGTGCGTCCAAATTTTGAGCAGCCCTGCCAATCACTGCCTATGCAATAACAGTATAGGAGACCCACTGTTTAATAATGGGAACAACAAAGCATAGCTGGCTGATGGCTCTCTAAGAATAGTGAGGACCGACTGTTGGCCCTTGAAGAATAGTAAACTCCACCTGATGGCCCTATAAAAATAGGCTTTGTGACTTTCAGAGTCCTTCCTTCATAAATGAAACAGGATGTGTTTGATGATGTGTCACACACCACATGGCCAGATAAGGTTGTAAAATGTTAAAATGACATTTCCCAGTGAATGCATTTGTCTTGGTTGAAAGAAATGCTAAAGTTTAAAAACACATCAAAAACGCTACGTGTGAACATAGCCCAAGGTGTGGCAGAGCATTTTTGCTTTTGGCTATTTATTTTGCCTTATTTAAAAGTTATTACCCTGGAAAGGATGTTCCTTAACACATTTCCCAGGAACATCCATTTTGGTTTCGTTTTTGTATGTTTTATTGTGAGTCTGTAAAAGTGGAGTTAGACTCTGACAACATTGTTCACAGCAGTGACCTGGGAGTCAGAAATGCTTCCAGGGGACTTCTCCATGCTGTTCCCATGTCATTTGAGCACTGTTCCCATCGATTTCAGCAATTTCTAGTCCCTCTGCAGACCGCCAGGTAGGGGGCCGCCAGAAAAATGCTCGAGTTTCCCATAGACTTACAGTGGGTTCATTGCTCGGGTCGAGCACCTGAGCATTCCAATCTGCTTGACCCGAGCAATGAGCACCGGAACATTTTAGTGCTCGCCCATCACTACTTATAACCAATTTCAACAAGTAGATCAGATCATAGAATTAAAAATTACTTATACACAGAATATAACTCATATCACAAAGTTAAGAAAAATGAATTACCTGCAATTTAAATAACTCAATTTTAAAATACATAATTGAATAGAAGGATTACTATATTTTAATGTTACCTGTTCCAGCTCCAGTGTAAGTCTCTCCATACAATTTCTTCCATCTCTCTCTTATCCTGTGCATATCGGGCTACCTCTGGTGTCAAATCCTTTAATGTGTGTAATTCACATATATGTGAATACTGTAATTTCTAATTATACATGTACAGATTATGGGATGCATTAAAAGAGGCATAGATGCTCATGAGGAGAACATAATTTTACCCCTATACAAGTCACTGGTGCGACCACACTTAGAATACTGTGTGCAGTTCTGGTCTCCGGTGTATAAGAAAGACATAGCTGAACTGGAGCGGGTGCAGAGAAGAGCGACCAAGGTTATTAGAGAACTGGGGGGTCTGCAATACCAAGACAGGTTATTACACTTGGGGTTATTTAGTTTGGAAAAACGAAGGCTTAGGAGTGATCTTATTACAATGTATAAATATATGAGGGGACAGTACAAAGACCTTTCTAATGATCTTTTTACTCTTAGACCTTAGACCTGTGACGGGAACAAGGGGTCATCCTCTACGTCTGGAGGAAAGAAGGTTTAGCCATAATCACAGACGCATATTCTTTACTGTAAGAGCAGTGAGACTATGGAACTCTCTGCCGTCTAATGTTGTAATGAGTGATTCCCTACTAAAATTTAAGAAGGGACTGGATGCCTTTCTTGAAAAGTATAATATTACAGGCTATATTCACTAGTTTCCTAGATATTGCGTTGATCCAAGGAACTAGTCTGATTGCCGTATGTGGAGTCGGGAAGGATTTTTTTTCCCCAATGTGAAGCTTACTGTTTGTCACTTGTTTTTTTTTTCCTTCCTCTGGATCAACATGTTAGGGCAGGTTAGGACAGGATATGGGTTGAACTAGATGGACTTAAAGTCTTCCTTCAACCTTAATAACTATGTTACTATGTTAGATTGCCTCGAGCCTTAAATATGACCATGACGTAGACCAGGGGTCTCAAACTCGGCAGAGTAAATGGGCCGCACATAAAAAAAATTTAAGCTGGAGGGCCGCATTCCTTACAAACTTAATACAGTACAATGCTGTACTTAATACTCGTACACACACGGCTCCACTCCGTCCACCTCGTACACACACGGCTCCTCTCCGTCCACCTCATGCACACACGGCTCCGCTCCATCCACCTTGTGCTCACCCGTCTCCGCTCTGTCCACCTCGTGCACACGTGGCTCCGCTCTGCCCACCTCATGCACACGCGGCTCCTCTCCATCCTCCTCGAGCACACACGGCTCAGCTCCGTCCATCTTGTGCACACGCAGCTCAGCTCCGTCCACCTCGTGCACACGCGGCTTCTCTCCATACACCTCGTGCACACGCGGCTCCTCTCCGTACACCTCGTGCACACGCGGCTCCGCTCTGCCTACCTCGTGCACACACGGCTCCTCTCCGTCCACCTCGAGCACACGCGGCTCAGCTCCGTCCATCTTGTGCACACGTGGCTCCGCTCTGCCCACCTCATGCACACGCGGCTCCTCTCCATCCTCCTCAAGCACACGCGGCTCAGCTCCATCCATCTTGTGCACTCGCAGCTCAGCTCCGTCCACCTCATGCACACGCGGCTCCTCTCCATACACCTCATGCACACATGGCTCCTCTCCGTACATCTCGTGCACAAGCGGCTCCTCTCCGTACACCTCGTGCACACGCGGCTCCTCTCCGTACACCTCGTACACACACGGCTCCGCTCCGTACACCTCGTACACACGCGGCTCTGTTCCGTGCACCCCGCTCCATACACTTCATACACGCATGGCTCCGCACACCTCGTACACACATGGCTACGCTCCATACACTTCATACACACACGGCTACGCTCCGTACATCTCGTACACACACGCCTCTGCTACATCCACCCTGTAAACCCCTCCTGACCCCACACATAAACTTACCATCATCCAGCACCATGACAACCAGCACAGACATTAGCATCCTGCACACACTGAGGGTGGCCCCTGATCATGTGACCCCTGACTCCTCCCCCTCCTGTGACCTCATCCCATGTCCTGTGCACACAGAACAGCCATCGCACGCTCCTGAATAAGTGCCTTCCACTTTCTACCTGCCTCAGGGACTGCGCGCCCTCCTGAATGCTGTACTGAGCATGAGACATGTGGTGCCCCGCGGGCCGCAGATGCCTGCCTGAGACCTCTGACGTAGACTGTGACAAAAAATAAGTATACATTATTATCATCATTATCATAACATGGTAGCGAAACTCTTAACAGGTCGTAGTTCACATCCCAACCAATGGGTGGACACATACTCACTTACACCATCTTCTGACAGAGTATCACAAAATCATATTTTTTACAGTTGCCCATATTACTCCACACATCATAGGAACTGTTCAAATAAAAGCAAAGGAAAATAAATACCCAAGAGTAAATACATTCAATTTGGAATTGACAATAGATCCAGAGTATTTATTCAAAGACAAAAAGCACAGTTTACAATTGAAAAACATTTGGAAAACATTTTTCTGTTATTGGGAATTTTGTGTGCATTTAAAAAATATTCGAACTCAGCTGACATTTAAACATTCCGAAATTGACAAAATGTATTTGTATTTTCATTTCTTTCCTGAAAGGTTTAGGCAAAAATAAAAACTAATAAAAAAGAAAAAGAAAAAAAGACAAAGTTTCATTTTCTGAGCACGCCGTGAGATACAGTTATTATTTTGGTGAGCCAAGGCAAGCCTTTTTCTGAATGTATCACCATTAGATTAACAAATAACGTATTTTGTAGTTCTAACAATCTGAACAAGAAAATGGACACAAATAATTTATATAATGATTTACAAAACACATTTCTGTAGGAGGAAATAGATTTAACATGGCACTTACTATGAAACAATGAAAAGAAACCGCCAGAATGAATTAATTAACATTCACATCAAAACATTTAAGCACAAAATCCGATCAGGAAAAGTAGCGACTTCAGTTATTATGCTAATCTACACACAAAAATAACAACCATTTCATGAATGTATAATTGAAACCACCTTATAGCATTGCAATGCCAATTAGGCAAGTAAACACACTGACATTAAAGGAATGAAAACCTTCCCTATAATTTAGTATCAAAGCTCTTTCTTTCTTTGATTGTTTAATTCAACCTTTTCAATAAAACAAGAATTAAAACCAAACATTGGGAGGTATCATGACTCAACTCAAAGGCCATTTCTTCTTCAAAGAATCTTCTATTGCTCTCAGCTCACACATAGCCTGAAATATACTGCACAGTATTGAGCTACTTAAAAATCTCATTTGGTTCCCTTTATTTTTATTGTTCATGGACTGTGAGTTCATCTCATGTTGTAGTTTATGCTAATCTAGCATGCATGTAACTTATTAATTAATTAAGTAATTATTTCCTTGTCCACAAAGACTATATATATATATATTATATATATATGTATATATATATATATATATATATATATACATATATATATATAAATATATGTATATATATATATATATATATTTACTGTATATAGTACAGACCAAAAGTTTGGACACACCTTCTCATTTAAAGATTTTTCTGTATTTTCATGACTATAAAAATGTACATTCACACTGAAGGCATCAAAACTATGAATTAACACATGTGGAATTATATACTTAACAAAAAAGTGTGTAACAACTGAAATGATGTCTTATATTCTACGTTCTTCAAAGTAGCCACCTTTTGCTTTGATGACTGCTTTGCACATTCTTGGCATTCTCTTGATGAGCTTCAAGAGGTAGTCACCGGAAATGGTTTTCACTTCAAGGGTGTGCCCTGTCAGGTGTAATAAGTGGGATTTCTGGCCTTATAAATGGGGTTGGGACCATCAGTTGTGTTGTGCAGAAGTCTGGTGGATACACAACTGATAGTCCTACTGAATAGACTGTTAGAATGTGTATTATGGCAAGAAAAAAGCAGCTAAGTAAAGAAAAACGAGTGGCCATCATTACTTTAAGAATGAAGGTCAGTCAGTCTGAAAAATTGGGAAAACTTTGAAAGTGTCCCCAAGTGCAGTTGCAAAAACCATCAAGCACTACAAAGAAACTGGCTCACATGAGGACCGCCCCAGGAAAGGAATACCAAGAGTCACCTCTGCTTCTGAGGATAAGTTTATCCAAGTCACCAGCCTCAGAAATCGCTGGTTTACAGCAGCTCAGATTAGAGAACAGGTCAATGCCACACAGAGTTCTAGCAGCAGACACATGTCTACTACAACTGTTAAGAGGAGACTTTGTGCAGCAGGCCTTCATGGTAAAATAACTGCTAGGAAACCACTGCTAAGGACAGGCAACAAGCAGAAGAGACTTGTTTGGGCTAAAGAATACAAGGAATGGACATTAGACCAGTGGAAATCTGTGCTTTGGTCTGATGAGTCCAAATTTGAGATCTTTGGTTCCAACCACTGTGTCTTTGTTCACGCAGAAAGGTGAATGGATGGACTCTACATGCCTGGTTCCCACCGTGAAGCATGGAGGAGGAGGTGTGATGGTGTCGGGGTGCTTTGCTGGTGACACTGTTGGGGATTTATTCAAAATTTAAGGCATACTGAGCTAGCATGGCTACCACAGCATCTTGCAGCGGCATGCTATTCCATCCGGTTTGCGTTTAGTTGGACCATCATTTATTTTTCAACAGGACAATGACCCCAAACACACCTCCAGGCTGTGTAAGGGCTATTTGACCAAGAAGGAGAGTGATGGGGTGCTACGCCAGATGACCTTGCCTCCACAGTCATCAGACCTTAACCCAATCGAGATGGTTTGGGGTGAGCTGGACCGCAGAGTGAAGGCAAAAGGGCCAACAAGTGCTAAAGCATCTCTGGGAACGCCTTCAAGATTGTTGGAATACCATTTCCGATGACTACCTCTTGAAACTCATCAAGAGAATGCCAAGAGTGTGCAAAGCAGTCATCAAAGCAAAAGGTGGCTACTTTGAAGAACCTAGAATATAAGACATAATTTCAGTTGTTACACACTTTTTTGTTAAGTATATAATTCCACATGTGTTAATTCATAGTTTTGATGCCTTCAGTGTGAATGTACAATTTTCATAGTCATGAAAATACAGAAAAATCTTTGAATGAGAAGGTGTGTCCAAACTTTTGGTCTGTACTGTATGTCTGAACTATCTCCCAATCCAGAATACCCACTGCACCCCAGAATCCTATGTATTCCTCTTTCTCTGTTCTAACTTGTACGTCTGAACTATCTCCCAATCCAGAATACCCACTGCACCCCAGCATCCTATGTACTCCTCTTTCTCTGTTCTAACTGGTACGTCTGAACTATCTCCCAATCCTGAATACCCACTGCACCACAGAATCCTATGTATTCCTCTTTCTCTGTTCTAACTGGTACGTCTGAACTATCTCCCAATCCAGAATACTCACCGCACCCCAGAATCATATGTACTCCTCTTTCTCTGCTCTAACTGGTACATCTGAGCTATCTCCCAATCTAGAATACCCACTGCACCCAGAATCCTATGTACTCCTCTTTCTCTGTTCTAACTGGTACGTCTGAACTATCTCCCAATCCAGAATACCCACTGCACCCCAGAATCCTATGTACTCTTTATTATTTATTTTTTTTTTTATTTATTTTTTTTTATATAGCGCTAACATATTCCGCAGCGCTTTACAGTTTGCACACATAATCGTCACTGTCCCCGATGGGGCTCACAATCTAGATTCCCTATCAGTATGTTTTTGGAGTGTGGGAGGAAACCGGAGTAGAATCATAGAATTATAATCATAGAATGGTAGAGTTGGAAGGGACCTCCTGGGTCATCTGGTCCAACCCCCTGCTCAAAGCAGGATTCTCTAAATCATCCCAGACAGATGTCTATCCAGCCTCTGTTTGAAGACTTCCATTGAAGGAGAACTCACCACCTCTTGTGGCAGCCTGTTCCACTCATTGATCACCTAACTGTCAAAAGTTTTTTCTAATATCTAATCTGTGTCTCCTCCCATTCAGTTTCATCCCATTGCTTCTAGTCTTTCCTTGCGCAAATGAGAATAAAGATGATCCTTCTACAATGTGACAGCCCTTGAGATATTTGTAGACAGCTATTAAGTCTCCTCTCAGTCTTCTTTTTTGCAAGCTAAACATTCCCAAATCCTGCAACCGTTCCTCATAGGACATGGTTTGCAGACCGGTCACCATTCTGGTGGCTCTTCTCTGAACTTGCTCCAGTTTGTTGATGTCTTTTTTAAAATGTGGTGCCCAAAACTGGACACAGTATTCCAGATGAGGTCTGACCAAAGAGGAGTAGAGGGCAATAATGACCTCACGTGATCTAGACTGTATGCTTCTGTTGATACATCCTAGAATTTCATTTGCCTTTTTGCTGCTGCATCACACTGTTGACTCATGTTAAGTCTGTGATCAATTAGTATACCCAAGTCTTTTTCACATGTGCTGTTACTTAGCCTTATTCCTCCCATTTTGTATATGCTTTTTTCATTTTTATTGCCCAGATGTAGTACTTTGCATTTTTCCCTGTTAAAATCCATTCTGTTAGTTGCTCCCCACTGCTCCAGTTTATGTATATCTTTTTGAATCCTCTCTCTCTCTTCTCTAGTATTAGCTACCCCTCCTAGCTACCCGGAGGAAACCCACGCAAACACGGGGAGAACATACAAACTCCTTGCAGATGTTGTCCTAGGTGGGATTCGAACCCAGGACTCCAGCGCTGCAAGGCTGTAGTGCTATCCACTGAGCCACCGTGCTGCCCATACTCCTCTTTCTCTGTTCTAACTGGTACATCTGAACTATCTCCCAATCCAGAATAGCCACTGCACCCTAGAATCCTATGTACTCCTCTTTCTCTGTTCTAGCTGGTGTGTCTGAACTATCTCCCATCCAGAATACCACTGCACCCAAGAATCCTATGTACTCCTCTTTCTCTGTTCTAACTAGTAGGTCTGAACTCTCTCCCAATCCAGAATAGCCACTGCACCCCAGAATCCTATGTACTCCTCTTTCTCTGTTCTAGCTGGTACGCTGCTGCTTTTTCCCTGACTTTAATTCCATGTAGCATACTCCAGATTTACTGAATGCATATTGATATGTCTGTGATCCGCACTCTAGGCCTATCCCTCCATCTTAATCTGTTTTTCTTCAGCTTTGATGCTAGGCAAATGTTCTATTAACTGCAATCCCTTAATTGCTCCCTGCTGTGAACTGTCCTCCTGCTCCTTTCTCCTCCCTCTCTTTCTCTCACCTGGCTTTATTTCTTGGACATTTGAATGGTATAAGTTGAATGTAGCAGGTCAGATATGACCTTGGTCAGATGCGACATCATTTGAAGTGTTACATCAGAAATATACAGAAATAGTCCAGAAATCGGTCAGAAGGTAAGAATATTCACTGTCTTCTAATTTTACTTGCTTTTCTTTTACCCTGCTCTTTAACCACGCTCACATTTACCCTCACCATCTCTGCTCCGCTAATCTTCACTCTCCTTCGCTATCCCAAACCCCTGCAAGATCAAACCAAATAACTATCTCCCTCTCTCTCTTACCCCCTACATCGCCTCATCTGCAGACCTGCTTCTTAACCTCAGACCTCTCCCACTAAAATATAACGTAAGCCGGTCACTTTCCTTCACCCACCTGCTTTCCCTTTCTCTGCTTCTTCTCGCTGCTGGCAACATATCCCCCAATCCTGGCCCCCCTGCCTCATACATCCCCAGTAATCCTCACCACTATACGTCTCACGGTAAGAGAAACTACCGCAATCCCTCACACTTAAAACCTGTGCCACTGACCCCCACACCCCTGCTTCCTCTCTCTGGAGCACTTTGGAATGCCCGCTCCATCTGCAAACAACTCCATGTGATCCACGATCTCTTTACTTCCCACAACCTCTCCTTCCTGGCTCTCACTGAGACCTGGCTGACACCCCCTGACATGGTCTCCCCTGCTGCACTGAATTACGGTGGCCTCCACTTCACCCACACTCCTCGCTCTGGCAACAGACATGGTGGAGGCGTGGGTTTCCTTCTTTCTAATAACTGCTCCTTCAACCCTATCCAACCCCCACCCTCCCTTATCCTCCCTTCCTTTGAGGTCCACTCGGTCCGTATCTACTCTCCCTTAATCTCCAAATGGCCGACATATACCGACCACCGGGCTCAGCCACTGCCTTCATTGACCAATTCTCCACCTCTGGCTTCTTCACTTTCTTTCTGCTGACATCGCCACCATCATCATGGGTGACTTTAATATCCCTATTGACACCCGCCAGCCAGCAGCCTCCAAACTCCTGTCACATACTTCATCTTTTGGACTTACTCAGTGGTCCTCCACAGCCACCCACACAGACAGGCATACACTAGACCTCATCTTCACCCGCCTCTGTTCCCTCTCTAATCTCACAACCTCTCCCCTCTCCCTATCAGACCACCACCTACTCACCTTCTCATGCCTGTCCTACTCACCTGCCCCCTATGTCCAGCCACTGGCACATCCTTGCAGAAACCTCGCACACCTAGACATTCACAGACTCTCAGACTCTCTTCTACCTCTGTCCTCCATATCTTCACTCCACGACAGACAGCGCCACCGCTTTCTATAACACCACCCTCACATCGGCCATAGACTCAGTCGCCCCTCTCACGCATGGCAAAGTGCGACGAATCAATAGTCAACCTTGGCACAACAATCTCACCAAAAAACTTTGACAATCATCCAGGGTCGCGGAGCAGGATTGGAAGAAAACACGCCTGCCAGAAGACTTCACTGCTTTCAAACGAGCTACACTTGCCTTCAAAATAGCCCTCACCTCTGCTAAACAGACCTATTTCACAAACCTTGTATCGTCATTATCCTACAACCCAAAACAACTGTTCAGCACATTCAACTCTC
>JARQOD010000001.1:62821189-62905675 GCA_033576555.1 Oophaga sylvatica | reverse complement strand
TTGCACGCTCAGTTGTCTTGGGTAGTGTTCAGACTAAGTTTTTTATTAACTGTCACTCTGATATGCTCTCTGTCCTCATTTTCTGCTCAGGCTTTCGTTGATTCTGGAGCAGCTATTAACCTGATGGATTATGATTTTGCTAAACGTTGTGGGTTTCCCTTGATACCCCTACAGAAGTCTATTCCTTTACTGGGGATCGATTCTACCCCTTTGGCTGAGAATAAACCCCAGTTTTCTACTCAGGTGATAATGAGGGTTGAACCTGATCACCAGGAGTGCTGCAAATTTTTGGTTCTATATAATCTGCATGACATTATCGTGCTGGGTTTCCCTTGGTTACAGTCTCATAATCCTGTTTTGGATTGGAAATCTGTGTCTGTAACCAGTTGGGGCTGCCAATGTGTTAATACCAACACTCCTGTTTTTTCTGCCTCCCCCCAGGCTGAGGATGTTCCTGACTTTTTGTTTGATTTTTCTGATGTGTTTAGCGAAAGTAAATCTGCATCCTTACCTCCCCATAGGAGCTATGACTGCGCTATTGAATTAGTGCCGGGTAGTAAATTCCCTAAAGGTCGCCTTTTTAACTTGTCTGTACCTGAACATGATGCTATGCGGTCTTATATCAAGGAATCATTGGAGAAGGGTCATATCAGACCATCCTCTTCACCCTTAGGTGCCGGTTTTTTCTTTGTGGCCAAAAAAGATGGTTCATTAAGGCCGTGTATTGATTATCGTCTCTTGAACAATATTACTGTGAAATATCAATACCCGTTACCCTTGATTTCTGACCTGTTTTCCAGGGTGAAAAACGCTACTTGGTTTACCAAGCTTGACCTCAGGGGGCGTATAACCTTATTCGCATTAAGCACGGGGATGAATGGAAGACGGCATTTAACACCCCTGAAGGGCATTTTGAGTACCTTGTGATGCCCTTTGGGCTCACTAATGCTCCTTCCGTCTTCCAGTCCTTCATGAATGACATTTTCAGGGATTTTGTGGACAAGTTTCTGATTGTTTATTTGGATGATATCTTGATTTTTTCTAATGACTGGGACTCTCATGTGAAGCATGTTCGAACTGTATTACAGATTTTGAGAGAGAATCTCTGTATGTGAAGGGATCAAAGTGTCTTTTTGGCGTACAGAAGATCTCATTTCTGGGATTCATTTTGTCCCCATCTGTTATTGAAATGGACCCGGTCAAGGTTCAGGCCATCTGTGATTGGGTCCAACCTACTTCATTAAAGGCTCTTCAGAGATTTTTGGGTTTTGCCAATTTTTATCGTAAATTTATTGGTAATTTCTCTGTTATTGTTAAACCATTAACTGATTTGACCAGAAAGGGTTCTGATGTGGTGAATTGGCCTCCTGAGGCAGTCTCTGCGTTTCAGGAACTTAAGCAGAGATTCACTTCTGCTCCTGTTCTAACGGCAGCCTGATGTTTCTCTGCCATTTCAGGTGGAGGTTGATGCCTCTGAAATTGGGGCAGGTGCCGTTTTGTCCCAAAAAGATCCAGAGACCTCTAAAAGTAACCCTTGTGCCTTTTTCTCTCGAAAATTTTCTCCTACTGAACGTAATTATGACGTGGGTAATCGGGAGTTATTGGCCATGAAGTGGGCTTTTGAAGAGTGGAGACATTGGCTGGAGGGAGCCAAACATCAGGTGGTGGTCCTTACGGACCATAAGAATCTGGTCTATCTGGAATCTGCCAAGCGACTCAATCCTAGACAGGCCAGGTGGGCCTTGTTTTTCACACGTTTTAATTTTGTGGTTTCCTTTCTTCCTGGCACTAAGAATGTTAAGGCGGATGCCCTCTCGAGGAGTTTCCTTGCGGACTCTCCTGAGCTATCTGATCCCTCTGTTATTTTGAAGGAGGGTGTAGTTCTTTCCGCCATCTCGCCCAATTTGAGACTTGCTCTGGAGGGGTGTCAGGAGGATAGGCCCGAGCGCTGCCCTGTTGGAAAATTGTTTGTCCCGGACCAATGGAAAAAGAGTGTGATGTCTGAGATTCATTGTTCCGCATTGGCTGGGCATCCCGGAATTTTTGGTACCAGAGACTTGGTTAGTCGGTCCTTTTGGTGGCCTACCTTGTCTCGCGATGTCAGGGAATTTGTGCAGTCCTGCGGGACTTGCTCTCGCTCCAAGCCTTGCTCTCGCTCTAGTGGTTTGTTGATGCCATTGCCTGTGCCCAAGAGACCATGGACCCATATCTCTATGGATTTCATTTCCGATCTTCCTGTTTCTCAGAGAATGACCACCATCTGGGTAATTTGTGATAGGTTTTCCAAAATGATACATCTTGTGCCATTACCTAAGTTGCCTTCCTCCTCTGAATTGGTGCCGTTTGTTCCTTCAGCACGTGGTTCGTTTACACGGCATTCCTGAGAATATTGTGTCTGACAGAGGAGTCCAGTTTGTTTCCAGATTTTGGAGGACTTTTTGTTCTAAACTGGGTGTTCAATTGTCTTTCTCCTCGGCATTTCATCCTCAGACCAATGGTCAAACTGAGAGAACAAACCAGACATTGGAGACTTATCTAAGATGCTTTGTGTCTGCTGATCAGGATGACTGGGTCTCTTTTTTGCCTTTGGCTGAGTTTGCTCTTAATAATAGGGCTAGCTCTGCCACTTTGATGTCTCCGTTTTTCTGTAATTCTGGGTTTCACCCTCGATTTTCTTCAGGACAGACGGAGGCTTCTGTCTGTCAGGTGTTGACTCTGTTGTTGAGCGTATGCAGCAGATTTGGGACCAGGTAGTGGAGAGGTTGTCCCTCTCTCAGGAGAAGGCCCAGCGGTTTGCTAACCGGCATAGGACTGATGGTCCTCGGTTTAAAGTGGGGGACTTGGTCTGGTTGTCCTCAAAGAATATTCCTATGAGAGTAGCATCTCCTAAATTTAAGCCTAGGTTCATTGGACCTTATAAGATCATGGAGATTATTAATCCTGTTTCTTTTCGTTTGCTTCTTCCAGGGACATTTAAGATCCATAACGTGTTCCACAAGTCCTTGTTGAAGAGGTTTGTTGAGCCAGTGGTTCCTGCTGCTGTGCCTCCTGACCCTGTTTTGGTTGAGGGCAATCTGGAGTATGTGGTTGAGAAAATATTGGATTCTCGTTTTTCTAGACGAAGACTCCAGTATTTGGTTAAATGGAGAGGTTATGGTCAGGAAGACAATTCTTGGGTGTTTGCTTCGGACATCCATGCTAGGAGACTTATCCGTGCGTATCATAGAACTCATCCTGACCGACCTGGTTGCTCAAATGAGGGTTCGGTGACCCCTCCTCAAGGGGGGGGTACTGTTGTGAATGGGTTTGAGATGAGTTCTGAGCAGAGGCTCCCTCTGGTGGTTACAAGCGGTACTAGTGAGGATTGTGAGGACTGGGAATCAGGTGTTACTGATTGGTCTTATATAAGGGAGTAATTTTCCCATCAGGGTTGCCGGTGATCAATTGTTCTGGTCTGAATCCTTCTTTCCAGTTTTCCTTGTAGCCTGCTGTGTCGTGTCTGCATCTCCTGCTATCAGATAAGACAATTTCTTATTTTGTGTTTTTGTTATATTTTTGCATTTGGTCCTGCACTTCTGTGGGGGCCTTCTGGGTCCCTCCGGGGCTTTTGCCCTCTCAGTTTAGTCCAGCCACTGTGTTTTGTACTTTTGCTTTTTCCAGTTTTTTCAGTGGCTGCTGTTTTTGTTACACCAGAGAACTAATTTAGGTGGTAGAGGTCGTGTGATCTCAGGTGATTTTGAAATTAGTAGAGTTGGTGTTTTTTCAGGGTTTTCTGGGATTGCAGTAAGTACCCTTCCTGTCCTTTTCTATTTAGTTAGTTTGGGCCCCAGCGTTTGCTCATACTATTTTCTTTCTGTGTCAGTATTTCCTCTTGTCTAACCGCCATTACATGTTTGGGGGCTTTCTATTATCTTTGGGTTCTGCTACGGGGCAGATAGCTTTCCTATTTCTATCTTTAGGTGTAGTTAGTTTCTCAGGCTGTGACGAGGCGTCTAGGACCAACGTAGGAACGCTCCACGGCTGCCTCTAGTTGCGGTGGTTAGTCAGGGTACTGCAATCTCATAGATTCCAACTGCTCTGGTGTATTTCCTTTTTTGCCTGCACTCCTCAGCTACGAACAATACATAGGGTCAGGGTTGGAATTAGGGTTAGGGTTGGAATTAGGGTAGGGTTGGATAAGCGTTAGGGTGTTTTGGGTTAGGGTTGGGATTAGGGTTAGGCTTGTGTTAGGTTTATGGTTGGGTTGGGTTTGGGTTAGGGTGGTTAGGGTTAGGTTATGGTTAGGGTTAGTTGGATTAGGGTTTAGGTAGGTGTTAGGGGTTAGGGTGTTGGGGTTAGGTTGGGTGGTGTGTTGGGGTTAGGGTTGGAGTTAGAATTGAGGGGTTTCCACTATTTAGGCACATCAGGGGTCTCCATACGCGACATGGCGCCACCATTGATTCCTGCAAATTTTGCGTTCAAAAAGTCAAACAGTGCTCCCTATATTCCAAGCCCCGACGTGTGCCCAAACAGTGGTTTACCCCCACATATGGGGTATCAGCGTACTCGGGAAAAATTGCACAACAACTTTGGGGTCTAATTTCTCCTGTTACTGTTGGGAAAAAAAAATTGGGGACTAAAAAAGTTATTTTTGTGGAAAAAAAATGATTTTTTTATTTTCACGGCTCTGCGTTATAAACTTCTGTGAAGAACTTTGGGGTTCAAAGTGCTCACCACACATCTAGATAAGTTCCTTGCGGGGTCTATTTCCAAAATGGGGTCACTTGTGGGGAGTTTATACTGTTTAGGCACATCAGGGACTCTGCAAACGTAACATGACGCCCGCAGACCATTCCATCAAGTCGGCATTTCAAAACGTCACTACTTCCCTTCCGAGCCCCGAAGTGTGCCCATACAGTAGTTTTCTCCCACATATGGGATATCAGCGTACTCAGGACAAATTGGACAACAACTTTTGAGGTCTAATTTCTCCTGTTACCCTTGGGAAAATAAAAAAATTGGGGACTAAAAGATCATGTTTGTGGAAAAAAATATGATTTTTTTATTTTCATGGCCCGGCGTTATAAACTTCTGTGTAGCCCTTGGGGGTTCAAAGTGCTCACTACACATCTAGATAAGCTCCTTGGGGGGGTCTAGTTTCCAAAATGGGGTCACTTGTGGGGGTTTCTACTGTTTAGGCACATCAGGGGCTCTGCAAACGCAACATGACGCCCACAGAACATTCCATCAAGTCTGCATTCCAAAATGGCGCTCCTTCCCTTCTGTGCTCTCCCATGCGCCAAAACAGTGGTTCCCCCCACATATGGGGTACCAGTGTACTCAGGACAAACTGTACAACAACTTTTGTGGTCCAATTTCTCCTGTTACCCTTGTGAAAATAAAAAATTGCGGGTTAAAAAAATCAGTTTTTGAGGAAAAAAATGATTTTTTATTTTCACAGCTCTGCATTACAAACTTCTGTGAAGCACGTGGGGGTTCAAGGTGCTCACCACACATCTAGTTAAGTTCCTTGAGGGGTCTAGTTTACAAAATGTGGTCACTTGTGGGGGGTTTCTACTGTTTAGGCACATCAGGGGCTCTGCCCGCCCGCAGACCATTCCATCAAGTCGGCATTTCAAAGCGTCACTACATCCCTTCCAAGCCCTGACGTGTGCCCAAACAGTGGTTCTCCCCCACATGTGAGGTACTAGCGTACTTAGGACAAATTAGACAACAACTTTTGGGGTCCAATTTCTCCTGTAACCATTGTGAAAATAAAAAATATGGGGCTAAATAATCATTTTTTGAGAAAAAAAAATGATTTTTTATTTTCACGGCTCTGCGTTATAAACTTTTGTGAAGCACCTGGGGGTTCAAAGTGCTCACTGTGCATCTGCATAAGTTTCTTAGGGGGTCTAGTTTCCAAAATGGGGTCATTTGTGGGGGAGCTCCAAAGTTTAGGCATACAGGGGCTCTCCAAACATGACATGGTGTCCGCTAACGACTGGAGCTAATTTTCCATTCAAAAAGTCAAATGGCGCTCCTTCCCTTCTGAGCCCTGCCGTGCGCCCAAACAGTGGTTTATGACCACATATGAGGTATCTGTGTACTCAGGAGAAATTGCCCAACAAATTTTAGGATCCAATTTATACTGTTGCCCATGTGAAAATGAAAAAACTGAGGCTAAAAGAAAATTTTTGTGAAAAAAAAAAGTACTTTCTTTTTTTACGGATCAATTTGTGAAGCACTTGGGGGTTCAAAGTGCTCACTCTGCATCTAGATAAGTTCCTTGGGGGGGTCTAGTTTCCAAAATGGGGTCATTAGTGGGGGAGCTCCAATGCTTAGGCACACAGGGACTCTCCAAATGCGACATGGCATCCGCTAAATATTCCAGCATATTTTCCATTCAAAAAGTCAAATGGCGCTCCTTCCCTTCTGAGCCCTGCCGTGCGCCCAAACAGTGGTTTATGACCACATATGAGTTTATCGGTGTACTCAGGAGAAATTGCCCAACAAATTTTAGGATCCATTTTATACTGTTGCCCATGTGAAAATGAAAAAACTGAGGCTAAAAGAAAATTTTTGTGAAAAAAAAAGTACTTTCTTTTTTTTACGGATCAATTTGTGAAGCACTTGGGGGTTCAAAGTGCTCACTCTGCATCTAGATAAGTTCCTTGGGGGGTCTAGTTTCCAAAATGGGGTCACTTGTGGGGGAGCTCCAATGTTTAGGCACACAGGGACTCTCCAAATGCGACATGGCAACCGCTCAATATTCCAGCATATTTTCCATTCAAAAAGTCAAATGGCGCTCCTTCCCTTCTGAGCCCTGCCGTGCGCCCAAACAGTGGTTTATGACCACATATGAGGTATCGGTGTACTCAGGAGAAATTGCCCAACAAATTTTAGGATCCATTTTATCCTGTTGCCCATGTGAAAATGAAAAAACTGAGGCTAAAAAAAATTTTTGTGAAAAAAAAGTACTTTCTTTTTTTTTACGGATCAATTTGTGAAGCACCTGGGGGTTCAAAGTGCTCATTCTGCATCTAGATAAGTTCCTTGGGGGGTCTAGTTTCCAAAATGGGGTCACTTGTGGGGGAGCTCCAATGTTTAGGCACACAGGGACTCTCCAAATGCGACATGGCAACCGCTAAATATTCCAGCATATTTTCCATTCAAAAGTCAAATGGCGCTCCTTCCCTTCTGAGCCCTGCCGTGTGCCCAAACAGTGGTTTATGACCACATATGAGGTATCTGTGTACTCAGGAGAAATTGCCCAACAAATTGTAGGATCCATTTTATCCTGTTGCCCATGCAAAAATGAAAAAATTGATGCTAAAAAAAAATTTTGTTGGAAAAATTAAAATGTCCATATTTTCCTTCCACGTTGCTTTAGTTCCTGTGAAGCACCTGAAGGGTTAATAATCTTCTTGAATGTGGTTTTGAGTAGCTTGAGGGGTGCAGTTTTTATAATGGTGTCACTTTTGGGTATTTTCTGCCATATAGACCCCTCAAAGTGACTTCAAATGTGAGGTGGTCCCTAAAAAAAATGGTTTTGTAAATTTTGCTGTAAAAATGAGAAATCGCTGGTCAACTTTTAACCCTTATAACTTCCTAACAAAAAAAAATGTTGTTCCCAAAATTGTGCTGATGTAAAGTAGACATGTGGGAAATGTTATTTATTAACTATTTTGTGTCACATAACTCTCTGGTTTAACAGAATAAAAATTCAAAATTTGAAAATTGCGAAATTTTCAAAATTTTGGCCAAAGTTCCATTTTTTTCACAAATAAAGCAAAAATTATCGACCTAAATTTACCACTAACATGAAGCCCAATATGTCACGAAAAAACAATCTCAGAATCGCTAGGATCCGTTGAAGCGTTCCTGAGTTATTACCTGATAAAGGGACACTGGTCAGAATTGCAAAAAATGGCCTGGTCATTTAGGTAAAAATAGGCTGGGTCATGAAGGGGTTAAAAAAATTTCTACTGGCTGTTGCATCATGGACCACGGTCACCCTCATGTTATAGTGGTGGTGGATGATGAGGATGCGAAGAAGGAGGAGGATAATAACACACCAAACAGCCAAAGTCAGGAAGTGTATACCCATGTTTGTGTGTGAAGAGGTGCATGGTAATACACCTCCCCAAAAATACACTGTATTTGTGGTTATGTTTCGCTGTTCTCATTCAGTTGAGTACAGAAGTCTGCCCCAATCCAGGCCTTGTTCATTTTTATTAAAGTCAGCCTGTCAGCATTTTCAGTTGACAGGTGGATGCGCTTATCAGTTATTATTCCACCAGCGGCACTAAAAACCCTCTCTGACAAAACGCTAGCGGCAGGGCAGGCCAGGTCCTCTAAGGCATAGAGAACTAGTTCATGCCACGTGTCCAGCTTGGATGCCCAATAATTAAAAGGCACAGAGGAATAATGGAGGACTTTGGTACTGTCAGCAAGGTGCTACTTCAACATCTTCCCAAACTGTCCAGCAACTCTGGGCCAGGGTGATGGAAAAGTGTCACAGTACTTTGCCAGTATTCCCCTGCCTCTGCTTGATTGCAGTTGGGTCTCTCTCGCCTCTACTCCTTGGTTGTCCAGCGAACTGTTTTCTCTGCCGCCAGCATTTTCAGATGGGAATTTTTTCAGTAATTCCGCAACAATGACCCTCTGGTACTGCAACATTTTAATACACCTATCTGACTCTGGAATAAGAGATATAAAGTTCTTCTTGTAGCGTAGGTCTAGAAGTGTCACCGACCAGTACTGAGTGTCATCAAAAATTTTGATAATGCGAGGGTTACGGGAAAGGCAGAGCAATATAAAGTGTGCCATGCATGCCAGACTGATAACTGGCAAGCCTTCCATATCCTCACCAACAGGACGACTGACCATGCTGTCCTCCTCCCTGTCCTCAGCCCATCCACGCTGAACAGACTGCATGACAGTTGTGCTTGTAATACCGTCTATAGCGCAGGAAAGTAGCTCCTGTTCCTCCTCCACCTCTTCCTCATTGACAACCAATCCACGTTGGGATGACATAAGGCTGGGCTGTGTGTAATCACCCTGTATGGTTCTTTGTTCCATCTTATCGTGCTCCACCTGCAATGCATCCTCTTTGATTGTGAGGAGAGAGCTTTTCAGAATACAGAGAAGCGGAATGGTGATGCTAATTATGGCGTCTTTGCCGCTCACCATCTTGGTGGACTCCTCAAAGTTTTGGAGTATGGTACATATGTCTGACATCTATGTCCACTCCTGAGGTCTAATGTGTGGAGTCTGAACTGAATACCGATGCCTTTGTTGATGCTGGTACTCAACAACTGCTTTCTTCTACTTCCCTTTCCAGCATATGCAGTGTAGAGTTCCAACGCGTGGGGACATCACACATCAGTTGGTGAGCCAGAAGCTGCAAACGCTTTTGAAGCACTGCAAGGGCGGCTGAAGCTGTAGCTGACGTTCTAAAATGGGAACACTGACGGCATACTTTCACAAGCAGATCCGGCAGCTCCGAGTAGGTTTTGAGAAACCACTGAACCACGAGTTTAAGCACATGGGTCAGGCATGGTACGTGTGTAAGCTCTCCTCGCCTCAGAGCCACCACCAGGTTCAGGCCATTGTCACACACGACCATGCCTGGCTGTAAGTTCAGCATTGTCAGCCACATATTTTCTTGCTCTTTCAGAGCTGTCCACAACTCTGCAGCATTGTGCGGTTTGTCACCTAAGCATATTAGCTTCAGCACAGCCTGTTGCCACTTGGCAGAGGCAGTACTGCAGTGCTTCCAGCTTGCGACTGATGTGGTCATTTCAGAAATGCAGGCTAGAGGTGGAGGATCAGGAGGATGACGTGCAATAGCTGTAAACTGTGAGGGCAACCCTGATTGACCTAGGGCCAGCAATCCTCGGCGTTGGTAGGACGTGTTGCATCCCAAGGTCAGACTGGGTCCTGGCTTCCACTATGTCAATTCAGTGTGCCATCAGCGAGATGTACCATCCCTGCCCAGAAGCACTTGTCCATGTGTCCGTGGTTAAGTGTACTTTCCCTGTAACTGCATTGTTGAGGGCATGGGTGATGTTTTGGGACACGTGGTTGTGTAATGCCGGGACAGAACACAGGGGAAAATAGTGTCGGCTGGGGAAAGAGTACCTTGGGACGGCCGCCGCCATCAGGTTGCAGAAAGCTTCCCTCTCCACGAGCCTAAAAGGCAACATTTTGAGCGCAAGCAGATGAGAAATGTGTGAATTCAGTACTGTGAACTGTGGGGCGTTGGCTGTGTATTTCCCCTTTCGTTCCAATGACTGGGGTATGGACAACTGAATGCTGCGCTGGGACAAGGACGTGGACGTGCTTGCTGATATTGGTAGCTGAGTGTGTAGAACGGCAGGTGTAGGGCAGGAGGCATCTTCGCAGGCACCATGGACAGGGGATTGGCTTCCACTCACAACAGCGGAAGAATCAGTGGTGTCACCCACAGACACTGTTCCTGGATCCTGGGGTTCAGCACAAAAAGTTTAGTGCTTCGCTGCCATGTGCCTGATCATGCTGGTCATGGTCAGGCTGGCAGTTTTGTTGCCTCTGCTGATGCGGGCATGGCAGGTCCTTAGAAGGACTGTTGAATTAGGTGGATTTGTGTCTTCTTTGATATCCGACCTACACTACCTTCTAAACCCCCAAATCTGACCCTGTCTCAGCAGCAGCTCTCACTACACTTGCTAATTCCAGAGCTGACAGTGCGGAGCATGGCGCCGCCCAGTCTCTTATACACCTGATGATGCTGTGCGGCCATCCAATCACTGTAATACCACAACAAAGATGGCTGCAGCATTACATTGCATGGCAGACAATTCTTGCATGTTGAGTGGCGCTCTAAAGAGCACCAAAAATGCAGGCCATGCACCAAAACTCCCGCCGAGCAAACACGGAAATGCTCGCTGCTCGCCGAGTACCGCGAGTACAGTGATGCTCGGGCGAGTAACGAGCATTACCGAGCACGTTCGCTCATCACTATATAGTACCTTACAAATAAAAAAATATATAGTTTTGTATCACTGCTAAAGTATTGAGTCTGACATGCTAAAAAAATTAGATAAATAATTTGGGGCAGAATTAAAGGGAATCTGTCACCAGGTTTTTTCTACCTAATCTGAGACCACTGTAATGTAGAGACAGTGATGAGTAAAGGTACTGCCACACTAAACAATCCCGCTAGCGATCACAATAACGACGCATACTAATGCGATCGCTAGCGGGATTGTTTCTATATCGCTAAGTGCGGCCACATTTAGCATATAGTTAACGACGCTATCGTCGTTAGCGATCTTCTTAACGACTTTAGCGGTATAAAAGTACCGCTAAATCGCTAAGAAAAGGTGACACACTAGTGATATATACTTACCCAGCGGGAGCGCCGACGAGAAAATAGGGTCCGGAACGATTCCAGCGACGAGCGAGATCACAGCAGGAAGCTCGTCGCTGGCAGCTGCCGCACTGAACAACATCGCTAACGGGATCGCTAAATAGTGACGTTTTTTAGCGATCCCGTTAGCGATATTGTTCAGTGTGGCATACCCTTAATTTACTAGGCTGCATCCTGTTGCTTTGATAAAAGCTACAGGATGCAGATTATCACTACAGATTATAGCTACAGATTATCACTTGAGGACTAGCAAACTTGCTGACGGGTAGTCAAGCTTATTCATGTGCTCTGTGTAAACTCCACCACTGATTTGTAACTTTCTGTATGCACTGTGCATATGCAGAAATCAGCCAATTAGAGATGGGGCATGTTTATACAGAGATTACAATTCAGAGAACTGGTCAATCTTCAGTAGAGAAAACATAGATTATTTTTTAAATGACAGCAAATAGTACAGTAAGTGATACATCACTGCAATCATGGTCTATATCTCTACATTATTCTGCTCTCAGATGGGCCGATTCAAACCTGGAGACAGATTCCTTTTAAAAGAAGGAATGGCAGATGGAGGATTTCATTTGTTGGCATGCTCTTCCAGTGACTGGCTTAAATGCTGTGGATTTCATTTTGCAGGATACTGATGGAGAGGAAAAATACAGTAGCGCTACCTAAGCACAATAAAACATGTGTAAAAATAGATATGTGAGTGATATATAAGTGCTCACCTGGAAGCGTAGTGCAGTAGGCAGAACACTAGATTGCAATGAGCACGTGAATGGAATCCTCCACTGTGATGTGCTGCCGATCCGTAATGCGTGGAGCTGTGCTGTTCCTGGCGTGGCCACAGGTTCAAGTAGTAGTAAATGGATAAAATTTCCAGAGGCATTTCCGTTTGGAGGTTTAATCCCAGTGTGTGGTCCAATCTGGTCTTGAAGCTCATCAAGAGAATGCCAAGAGTGTGCAAAGCAGTAATCAAAGCAAAAGGTGACTACTTTGAAGAACCTAGAATATAAGACATATTTTCAGTTGTTTCACACTTTTTTGTTAAGTATATAATTCCACACGTGTTAATTCATAGTTTTGATGCCTTCAGTGTGAATGTACAATTTTCATAGTCATGAAAATACAGAAAAATCTTTGAATGAGAAGGGTGTCCAAACCTTTGATCTGTACTATATATATAATATATATATATATATATATATATATATACAGTGCCTTGCGAAAGTATTCGGCTCCCTGGAACTTTTCAACCTTTTCCCACATATCATGCTTCAAACATAAAGATAGCAAATGTAAGTTTTTGGTGAAGAATCAACAAGTGGGACACAATTGTGAAGTTGAACAAAATGTATTGGTTATTTTAAATTTTTGTGAAAATACAAAAACTGAAAAGTGGGGCGCACGATATTATTCGGCCCCTTTACTTTCAATTGTCAAAAACGAAGAGACCCAGAAAGTAGCTAATTAAAATAAATTATTTTATTAATAATTATTAAAATCAAGACATAAAATTCCACAATGGAAGGGTACATCAATTAAACGCCCAAAATAGGGGAGTACATTTGAAAACAGGGTATACTGCGGTATATGTAACACTCACAATGACACACTCAAGGTAATGACAATAAATATATCCTCTAAGTCACAGGGAGTGAGGGGGAGACATTTGGCTGCAGCACAAAGGGTGTCACCACTACTATATCAATCTCCTGGTAAAGTATTATTTATTAATTGATGCATTTTCTTGCTGTGACTTAGAGGATATATTTATTGTCATTATCCTTGAGTGTGTCATTGCGAGTGTTACATATACCGCAGTATAGCCTATTTTCAAATGTTCTCCCCTATTTTGGGCGTTTAATTGATGTACCCTTCCATTGAGGAATTTTATGTCTTGATTTTAATAATTATTAATAAAATATGGTATTTTAATTACGGTAGCTACTTTCTGGGTCTCTTCGTTTTGGCTATATGAAAATATAGGTCCAATTGTGTTGTTATTAGTGTTGAGCATTCCGATACCGCAAGTATCGGGTATCGGCCGATATTCGCTGTATCGGAATTCCGATACTTAGTTCCGATATTTTTCATATATCGTATACCGGAATCGGAAGTTCCCATAATTCTTTGAGAGGCACTGTGATTTTAGTCAGCCAATGAGGAATCCTACGAAGTGTGGGCACATCCTGTACTGCTGCGGTCATCTTAACTAATGGCATGGCTGTGATTGGCTGCTGAAATGATGTCAGAATGCACTATAAAAGGCGCCGCCGCCATTTTAGCGTCACTGTGCTGTGAACTCAGTTAGGGACAGAATCGCTGCTTGCTGACTCTGAGGGACAGTTAGAGATTGCGATTTTGTGTACTGTGCTTTAGGCAGGCTATTTTACCAATCGCTGTGTAAAGCTTCCTTTTGCCAGTGTTGTTTTAACAGCTCTGTGCAAGGTGTGTGTGTGAGTGCAGGTGACGCTGCAGTTTGCTCTGCATCCACCGCTGTTTGTAGGCATCTGCACGTGTCACTCACAGACTCTTTTTTTTATTTTATTTTGTGGAATTGGTGCAGCTCCATTCAATAGAAATTAACAGTGATCTATTAGTGTGACGCGCTTCCATCCTATACAATACATTGGTTGCAAACACTATAGAAGTACAGAAAGGAGCCTTTCACAGATAGTGAATAGTGTTGAGCGATACGATACTGCAAATATCGGGTATCGGCCGATATTAGCTCTATCGGCCTTTCAATAATTAGTTTCGATATTTTCGTCTTATCGGATACGGAATCGGAAGTTCCCATAATTCTTTGAGAGGCAATGTGATTTTAGTCAGCCAATGAGGAATCCTAAGAAGTGTGGGCACATCCTGTACTGCTGCGGTCATGTTAACTAATGGCATGGCTGTGATTGGATGCTGAAATGATGTCAGAATGCACTATAAAAGGCGCCGCCGCCATTTTAGCGTCACTGTGCTGTGAATTCAGTAAGGGACAGAACGCTGCTGTGCTGACTCTGAGGGACAGTTAGAGATTGCGATTTAGTGTACTGTGCTGTAGGCAGGCTAGCACCAACCGCTGTGTAAAGCTTCCTTTTGCCTGCAGTGTTGTTTTAACAGCTCTGCAAGGTGTGTGTGAGTGCAGGTGACGCTGCAGTTTGCTCTGCATGCAACGCTGTCTGTAGGCATCTGCACGTGTCACTCACAGACTCTTTTTTTTTTCTTCAGTGTAATTCTTGCAGCTCCATGCAATTTAACTATTAGTGTGACGCGCTTCCATCCGTATCCAATACATTAGTTGCAAACACTATAGAAGTAGACAAAGGAGTAGCCTTTCACAGATTGTGAACAGTTGTGTTTCAGTGTTCACTTCAGTCTGTGTTTTTTATTTTTTGAGTGCACATCACGCTCCAGTTACTTGTTCAAGCACTGCTGCTTGTACTCTGCTGAGCGTGTCTCAGTGCCTCATCCTTTTCATTTATCTCCAATTGGTTCTGCTCCATTCCATTTAAAATATAATCTATTAGTGTGACGCGCTTCCATCCGTATCCAATACATTGGTTGCAAACACTATAGAAGTAGACAAAGGAGTAGCCTTTCACAGATTGTGAACAGTTGTGTTTCAGTGTTCACTTCAGTCTGTGTTTTTTATTTTTTGAGTGCACATCACGCTCCAGTTACTTGTTCAAGCACTGCTGCTTGTACTCTGCTGAGCGTGTCTCAGTGCCTCATCCTTTTCATTTATCTCCAATTGGTTCTGCTCCATTCCATTTAAAATATAATCTATTAGTGTGACGCGCTTCCATCCGTATCCAATACATTGGTTGCAAACACTATAGAAGTAGACAAAGGCATAGCCTTTCACAGATTGTGAACAGTTGTGTTTCAGTGTTCACTTCAGTCTCTGCGTAATAACCACACAGGCCTTATAACTTTTCTGACTTTCTTTATCAATCTACCAAGATGAAGAAGTCAGTGAGTAAGGCACGTGGTCGTGGCCGTGGAGTTTCAGCAGGGAGAGGACGTGGGGATTCTGTGGCTGCTGCCGCCCTCAGTGACACAGCATCCACCATTTATCCCCGTGAGCGTTCCTTTATGCGCACTTTGGTAGGAGCTTGGCGTGCCCCCCCTGCTGCGGGAAGAACAAATTGAAGCCGTTGTTGGTTGGATGGCAGCCAATGCATCGACTTCAATTCCTTCCACCTGATCTCAGGAACACAACACTGTTGAGCAACCATCTGTCTGTTCACCGCCTGTCAAATTGCCCAGGCAGTCAGAGAGTTCTGTACAGGAGCCAGCTGAGTCTCTGCTTCTGTTCTCAGAATCTGTTGGCTCGCAAACACGGGCACAGGCAAGCAGCATTCTGCAATTTGAAGAAGAGGGAGTATGCAGTGATGCGCAACAGCTGTGTCTCTCTCAATCTGAAGAGGCGGGTAAGCCAGTGCCGATGGACAGCACACCGCAGAACGCATCTTATGATGATGATGAGACTCAGGTGCCAGGTTTTGTGGAGCATGGTGCTGCCCAGACCATCCAACAGCAGCAGGTGTTGGAAGAGGGTAGTGGAGATGATGAAGTCCGAGACCCAACATGGCGTGAGCAACAGCAAGGTGGTGGGAGCAGCTCTGAGGAAGAGATTGTCCCAACGGTACAAAGAGGAGGGAGAGGTAGGCTGCAGACTCGCTTGCCTGTAGCCTCCAGTTTGGCACCTGTTGGGAGCAGTTCTCTTAGAAATGTCAAAATTGGCGCTCCCATGACTTGCACTGCGTGGTCCTTTTTTGACAGACTTGTAGATGATATTTGCTATGTTCAATGCAAGCTGTGTAAGCAAAAAGTTAAAAGAGGTAAAAATATCAGTAACCTGAATACCACAAATATGTGGAAACATGTACGGACAAAGCACGTAGCTGAGTTACAAAGACACACTGGAGATGTAGGCCAACCTACAGCAGCACCTACATCTTCAGGTCGTGTTCGAGCCTCTACCTCCAGCTCACACACACCTGGTTCGGCTTCCTCACAGGATCTCCATGGAAGAACCTCGGTCACTGTTGTCCATAGACAAACTGTTATTCCACCCACAGCAGCAAGTTCACAGTCATCGTCACACTCCCAGAACAAAAAACAGCCATCGGTACAACAGGCATGGGATAAAAGACGGCCATACTCGGCAAACCATCCACGAGCACAGGCTCTGAATGCTGGCATTGCAAAACTCCTGTCCCTTGAAATGCTGTCATTCAGGCTGGTGGAGACTGACAGTTTCAGGAACTTTATGGCATTGGCAGTCCCACAATATAATGTGCCAAGCCGATTTTATTTCAGCAGGCAAGCCGTCCCTGCTCTGCAAAAACATGTCAGGGAAACATTAAACATGCGCTACTAAACGCCGTCAGTAGCAGGGTCCACCTGACCACCGATGCGTGGACCAGTACCCATGGCCAGGGACGATACCTTTCCCTCACTGCCCATTGGGTCAATGTTGTGGAGCCGGGTACAGATCTTGCCAGTGGCGCTGTACGTGTTCTGCCAACTCCAAGGATTGCAGGAATCCAGTCTGTCCACATTGATTCCTCCTCCTACTCCAGTTCCTCAGAATCATCGCTGCACGAGCCGTCACGGTATACCTCCACATGGACCCGTGAACGCTTACCTGTTGCGACCGATATGAGCACAGCCGTGGCCAAACGTCAACAGGCCGTCCTGAAATTAATTTACATGGGGAATCGAAGACACACAGCGCAGGAGCTCTGGGATGCCATCAAGCAGGAGAGCGACGTGTGGTTTTTGTCAGCTAATCTCCAGCCAGGCTTGGTAGTGTGTGACAATGGCCGAAATCTGGTGGCAGCTCTGGGCCTTGGCAACCTCACTCACATACCATGTCTGGCACATGTGCTCAACTTGGTCGTGCAGAGTTTTTTGAGGGACTATCCGGATCTTGATGCACTGCTGCACAAGGTCCGCCTAGAGTGCGCTCACTTGCGACGTTCCAGCATGGCCAGATCGCGCATTGCAGCTCTGCAAGTCAGATTTCGCCTTCCTGAACATCGCATCATATGTGACGTACCCACCAGGTGGAATTCCACGTTACATATGTTGGAGCGGTTGTGTGAGCAGCAGCCAGCAGTAATGGAGTATCAGCTGCAACAGGCGCAATCAACTCGCAATTTGCGCCGTTCACACTTCACCACTACTGAGTGGGCCTCTATGAAGGACATCTGCGACGTTTTGCGTGCGTTTGATGTCTCAACGCGGATGGCGAGTGCAGATGATGCACTAGTCAGCATGACTGTCCCCCTTATCTGCCTGCTTCAGAAATCACTGAAAGCACTAAAGGAAGAGGTTTTGGAAGAGGTGGAGGATGAGGAGTCACAAATTCAATTACCTTCAGGACAGTCAGCGCAACGTGGTTCCTCACAAAGGGCTGGGCAGGGCCATTTTGTGAGGAGGATGAGAGGAGGAGGAGTCAATGGAGGAGGAAGAAATCCCTACAGAGGGAGGTACACAACGCTCTAGTCAGTATGTAGAGTTAGGGTGGGGTGATGCAGAGGAGGCAGAGATGACGCCTCTTCCAGAGGACAGCCTTTGTTGGCCAGTTGGGAGTCTGCAGCACATGGTTGATTTCATGCTTCAGTGCCTGAGAAACGACCGCCGCATCGCCCACATTCTCAGCACGTCAGATTATTGGGTGTACACCCTCCTAGACCCTCGCTACCGGGACAACTTATAAACCCTCATCACACCGGTGAACCGGGACCGTAAAATGTAGGAGTACCAAGACACACTGGTGCAATCCATACTGTTGTACATTCCAGCCGAGAGAGCTGCTGCTGCTGCTACTGCTTTACAAAGCAGCTCTGTGTGTCGAGGCAGTGTAGACACCTCTACAACAAGAGGGAGCAGAAGCAGCGCCTCTGCACAGGGCAAGAACTGTATGTTACAAATGTGGCAAAGTTTTGTGACAGCGCCAGCAAGGTCTACACCATCCGAGACGGCTCCAGTAAACAGGAAGAAACGTTTCCGTAAGATGGTGACAGACTACTTGGCTTTCCCTCTAAGTGTACTCCCAGATGCCTCGTCCCCTTTCAAATTTTGGGTCTCTAAGTTGGATACATGGCCAGAGCTTAGCCAGTATGCATTGGAGGTGCTGGCTTGCCCTGCTGCCAGTGTATTATCTGAGCGCGTCTTTAGTGCTGCAGGTGGTGTAGTAACAGACCGTCGCATGCGACTATCCTCAGAGAATGTAGACCGGCTTACTTTTCTGAAAATGAACAAGGCATGGATCTCACCTGAATTTGCCTGTCCGTTTTCAGATTAAATAACTGTTTGGCAACGTTTTCCATGTCTCCTGTTATGTTCATCTTTCTACCACCTGAACTCTACTCCCTGGGCTACAACACCGCCATTTGTTGCTCGTAAGTAATTGGCAGGGGTACTGACTCCTGGCCAGCCTGGTTACAGCACGACAGCTGTTTCCTGGCAGTGTGAACGTCAATTATCCTCCAATAAGTTGTGCTGTCGTGTTGCATTCGGGTTAGCCGACTCTATGGTGCCTGCAGTTTAGGTGATTCCTATGTGTGCTGTGGGATATGTAAATAAAGGCTGTTTCCATTGTGACAATAGGACAAGCACCCACTGTAGGACTGTGTGATTCGGTAACTGCGGACGGCTTGCGTCCTGTCAACTTACATTTTCATGGGTGCGTTCTGCTACCCGTCTGGGGTCCAGTACCGTCAACTGGTTCTCCCCAGTGCCTTTGGCCTAGGTGCCTCCATCTCCGTATCCGATTTCCACCAACGTCTGCTGGTCCTTGGTAGTGCTTTGGAGCACAGGTACCTCCTGCTTAGTAACCGTGTCACAGTAACGTCAGCTGGTACTCGGTTGTGACATTGCCTCTTTTCCTTCTGCTACCCGTCCGGGGTCCAGTACCGTCAACTGGTTCTCCCCAGTGCCTTTGGCCTAGGTGCCTCCATCTCTGTATCCGAGTTCCACCAACGTCTGCTGGTCCTTGGTAGTGCTTTGGAGCACAGGTACCTCCTGCTTAGTAACCGTGTCACAGTAACGTCAGCTGGTACTCGGTTGTGACATTGCCTCTTTTCCTTCTGCTACCCGTCCGGGGTCCAGTACCGTCAACTGGTTCTCCCCAGTGCCTTTGGCCTAGGTGCCTCCATCTCCGTATCCGAGTTCCACCAACGTCTGCTGGTCCTTGGTAGTGCTTTGGAGCACAGGTACCTCCTGCTTAGTAACTGTGTCACAGTAACGTCAGCTGGTACTCGGTTGTGACATTGCCTCTTTTCCTTCTGCTACCCGTCCGGGGTCCAGTACCGTCAACTGGTTCTCCCCAGTGCCTTTGGCCTAGGTGCCTCCATCTCCGTATCCGAGTTCCACCAACGTCTTCTGGTCCTTGGTAGTGCTTTGGAGCACAGGTACCTCCTGCTTAGTAACCGTGTCACAGTAACGTCAGCTGGTACTCGGTTGTGACATTGCCTCTTTTCCTTCTGCTACCCGTCTGGGTTCCAGCACAGTCAGCTGGTCCTCGTTACTTCCATTGTCTCTTGCTCCATCTGATACCCGTCAGGGTTCCAGTAACGTCAGCTGTTTCTCGGAAATTAGACGACCTTAAAGACCACCCAGAAGAAGATGACGACAACAAGGACGACGAGCATGAAGCCAACCAGCCTGAACACCATCACAAAGAAAAAATAAAAGATTACCCAGAAGAAGATCACCAACAGGACAAAGAAGGTTAAGACAAACTACAAGATACAGAACAAGAGACTTAAGAACAATAAGCAGAAGATCAAAGAGCAGAAGAAGATGAAGTATAAGACCAAAATGAAGAGCAAAATATATGCTCTAAATTCTAAGCAGAAGAAGACTAAGCAGTGTATGGGGGTGAGTCCGTTCCTCCTCGTGGTGCCCCTGGAAAATGCCTGCTGCTGCAGGCTAAACTGAACACGGACAAATACTGTTGTAATTTAAATCTTTTGTGACAGCAAGAACGGAAGGATGGACAATTCATACTTTTACAGATTACAAGTACAGGAATCTCTGTCACAAATAAGAATATGATGAAGAAGATGAAGAGGAAGAAGATGAAGAATTTGAATATGAAGAAGATTAATTAGTTTAATAATAACAATATGAGTAATGTAAACATAAACATGAATAGCAAGAAGTTTAAGAAGAAGATTAAGAAGGTGAAGATGAAGAATAATTTGATGAGAAAGATGATGCTGCTGCTGAAGATTATGAAGGAGAAAGTGTGGCACTGGCAAAAGTTAAAAAGGTGAAGAGCATGGAAGTTGTGAAACATACATATTTGCCAAAATAGAAAAAAGGTTAACAACATTGTCAATTTGTTAGTCAATCCAAACGTATTTCCAAAAAAAAATATATTAATGCTATTCCAATGCATTGGGTTAAACATGTATGCCTTTATTGTCTCCTCAACCTCCCCCAATACATTCTACATTAGTCTTTGTTGTTTTCCTTCATGTACAATTAACCAACAAGGCAAGAATGTTTTTTTTTAATGTCGATATTTTGTTCCCATAGACTTACATTGGACTTCCGGTATCGGAATCGGATATCGACGATATTTAGTGATATCGGCGATACCATTCCGATACGATATTTTTAGATATCGAGCAGTATCGCTCAACACTAATAGTGAACAGTTGTGTGCAGTGTTCACTGTAGTCTGTGAGCTTTTCATTTTTTGAGTGCAGATTACGCTCCAGTTAGTTCTTCAACCACTGCTGGTTGTAGTCTGCTGAGCGTGTGTCACTGCCTCATCCTTCACATTTTTCTCAAATTGGTGCTGCTCCATTATATTTGAATAAAATCTAATCTATTAGTGTGACGCGCTTCCATCTGTATACAATACATTGGTTGCAAACACTATAGAAGTACAGAAAGGGGCCTTTCACAGATAGTTAACAGTTGTGTGCAGTGTTCACTGTAGTCTGTGAGCTTTTCATTTTTTGAGTGCAGATTACGCTCCAGTTAGTTCTTCAACCACTGCTGGTTGTAGTCTGCTGAGCGTGTGTCACTGCCTCATCCTTCACATTTTTCTCAAATTGGTGCTGCTCCATTATATTTGAAAAAAATCTAATCTATTAGTGTGACGCGCTTCCATCCGTATACAATACATTGGTTGCAAACACTATAGAAGTACACAAAGGGGCCTTTCACAGCTACTGAACAGTTGTCTGCAGTGTTCACTGTAGTCTGTGAGCTTTTCATTTTTTGAGTGCAGATTACGCTCCAGTTAGTTCTTCAACCACTGCTGGTTGTAGTCTGCTGAGCGTGTGTCACTGCCCCATCCTTCACATTCTTCTCAAATTGGTGCTGCTCCATTATATTTGAAAAAAATCTAATCTATTAGTGTGACGCTGTTATGTTACGGTAGCTGAGGAGTTCAGGTAAAAATGGAAATACACCAGAGCAGTTGGAATCTATGAGATTGCAGTACCCTGACTAACCACCGCAACTAGAGGCAGCCGTGGAGCGTTCCTACGTTGGTCCTAGACGCCTCGTCACAGCCTGAGAAACTAACTACACCTAAAGATAGAAATAGGAAAGCTATCTGCCCCGGAGCAGAACCCCAAAGATAATAGAAAGCCCCCAAACATGTAATGGCGGTTAGACAAGAGGAAATACTGACACAGAAAGAAAATAGTATGAGCAAACGCTGGGGCCCAAACTATCTAAATAGAAAAGGATAGGAAGGGTACTTACTGCAATCTCAGAAAACCCTGAAAAAACACCAACTCTACTAATTTCAAAATCACCTGAGATCACACGACCTCTACCACCAAAATTAGTTCTCTGGTGTAACAAAAACAAAACAGCAGCCACTGAAAAAAAACTGGAAAAAGCAAAAGTACAAAACACAGTGGCTGAACTAAACTGAGAGGGCAAAAGCCCCCGGAGGGGACCCTGAAGGCCCCCACAGAAGTGCAGGACAAAATGCAAAAATATAGCAAAAACACAAAATAAGAAATTGTCTTATCTGATAGCAGGAGATGCAGACACGACACAGCAGGCTACAAGGGAAACTGGAAAGAAGGATTCAGACCAGAACAATTGATCACCGGCAACCCTGATGGGAAAATGACTCCCTTACATAAGACCAATCAGTAACACCTGATTCCCAGTCCTCACAATCCTCACTAGTACCGCTTGTAACCACCAGAGGGAGCCTCTGCTCAGAACTCATCTCAAACCCATTCACAACAGTACCCCCCCTTGAGGAGGGGTCACCGAACCCTCATTTGAGCAACCAGGTCGGTCAGGATGAGTTCTATGATACGCACGGATAAGTCTCCTAGCATGGATGTCCGAAGCAAACACCCAAGAATTGTCTTCCTGACCATAACCTCTCCATTTAACCAAATACTGGAGTCTTCGTCTAGAAAAACGAGAATCCAATATTTTCTCAACCACATACTCCAGATTGCCCTCAACCAAAACAGGGTCAGGAGGCACAGCAGCAGGAACCACTGGCTCAACAAACCTCTTCAACAAGGACTTGTGGAACACGTTATGGATCTTAAATGTCCCTGGAAGAAGCAAACGAAAAGAAACAGGATTAATAATCTCCATGATCTTATAAGGTCCAATGAACCTAGGCTTAAATTTAGGAGATGCTACTCTCATAGGAATATTCTTTGAGGACAACCAGACCAAGTCCCCCACTTTAAACCGAGGACCATCAGTCCTATGCCGGTTAGCAAACCGCTGGGCCTTCTCCTGAGAGAGGGACAACCTCTCCACTACCTGGTCCCAAATCTGTTGCATACGCTCAACAACAGAGTCAACACCTGGACAGACAGAAGCCTCCGTCTGTCCTGAAGAAAATCGAGGGTGAAACCCAGAATTACAGAAAAACGGAGACATCAAAGTGGCAGAGCTAGCCCTATTATTAAGAGCAAACTCAGCCAAAGGCAAAAAAGAGACCCAGTCATCCTGATCAGCAGACACAAAGCATCTTAGATAAGTCTCCAATGTCTGGTTTGTTCTCTCAGTTTGACCATTGGTCTGAGGATGAAATGCCGAGGAGAAAGACAATTGAACACCCAGTTTAGAACAAAAAGTCCTCCAAAATCTGGAAACAAACTGGACTCCTCTGTCAGACACAATGTTCTCAGGAATGCCGTGTAAACGAACCACGTGCTGAAGGAACAACGGCACCAATTCAGAGGAGGAAGGCAACTTAGGTAATGGCACAAGATGTATCATCTTGGAAAACCTATCACAAATTACCCAGATGGTGGTCATTCTCTGAGAAACAGGAAGATCGGAAATGAAATCCATAGAGATATGGGTCCATGGTCTCTTGGGCACAGGCAATGGCATCAACAAACCACTAGAGCGAGAGCAAGGCTTGGAGCGAGAGCAAGTCCCGCAGGACTGCACAAATTCCCTGACATCGCGAGACAAGGTAGGCCACCAAAAGGACCGACTAACCAAGTCTCTGGTACCAAAAATTCCGGGATGCCCAGCCAATGCGGAACAATGAATCTCAGACATCACACTCTTTTTCCATTGGTCCGGGACAAACAATTTTCCAACAGGGCAGCGCTCGGGCCTATCCTCCTGACACCCCTCCAGAGCAAGTCTCAAATTGGGTGAGATGGCGGAAAGAACTACACCCTCCTTCAAAATAACAGAGGATCAGATAGCTCAGGAGAGTCCGCAAGGAAACTCCTCGAGAGGGCATCCGCCTTAACATTCTTAGTGCCAGGAAGAAAGGAAACCACAAAATTAAAACGTGTGAAAAACAAGGCCCACCTGGCCTGTCTAGGATTGAGTCGCTTGGCAGATTCCAGATAGACCAGATTCTTATGGTCCGTAAGGACCACCACCTGATGTTTGGCTCCCTCCAGCCAATGTCTCCACTCTTCAAAAGCCCACTTCATGGCCAATAACTCCCGATTACCCACGTCATAATTACGTTCAGTAGGAGAAAATTTTCGAGAGAAAAAGGCACAAGGGTTACTTTTAGAGGTCTCTGGATCTTTTTGGGACAAAACGGCACCTGCCCCAATTTCAGAGGCATCAACCTCCACCTGAAATGGCAGAGAAACATCAGGCTGCCGTAGAACAGGAGCAGAAGTGAATCTCTGCTTAAGTTCCTGAAACACAGAGACTGCCTCAGGAGGCCAATTCACCACATCAGAACCCTTTCTGGTCAAATCAGTTAATGGTTTAACAATAACCGAGAAATTACCAATAAATTTACGATAAAAATTGGCAAAACCCAAAAATCTCTGAAGAGCCTTTAATGAAGTAGGTTGGACCCAATCACAGATGGCCTGAACCTTGACCGGGACCATTTCAATAACAGATGGGGACAAAATGAATCCCAGAAATGAGATCTTCTGTACGCCAAAAAGACACTTTGATCCCTTCACATACAGAGCATTCTCTCTCAAAATCTGGAATACAGTTCGAACATGTTTCACATGAGAGTCCCAGTCATTAGAAAAAATCAAGATATCATCCAAATAAACAATCAGAAACTTGTCCACAAAATCCCTGAAAATGTCATTCATGAAGGACTGGAAGACGGAAGGAGCATTAGTGAGCCCAAAGGGCATCACAAGGTACTCAAAATGCCCTTCAGGGGTGTTAAATGCCGTCTTCCATTCATCCCCGTGCTTAATGGAATAAGGTTATACGCCCCCCTGAGGTCAAGCTTGGTAAACCAAGTAGCGTTTTTCACCCTGGAAAACAGGTCAGAAATCAAGGGTAACGGGTATTGATATTTCACAGTAATATTGTTCAAGAGACGATAATCAATACACGGCCTTAATGAACCATCTTTTTTGGCCACAAAGAAAAAACCGGCACCTAAGGGTGAAGAGGATGGTCTGATATGACCCTTCTCCAATGATTCCTTGATATAAGACCGCATAGCGTCATGTTCAGGTACAGACAAGTTAAAAAGGCGACCTTTAGGGAATTTACTACCTGGCACTAATTCAATAGCGCAGTCATAGCTCCTATGGGGAGGTAAGGATGCAGATTTACTTTCGCTAAACACATCAGAAAAATCAAACAAAAAGTCAGGAACATCCTCAGCCTGGGGGGAGGCAGAAAAAACAGGAGTGTTGGTATGAACACATTGGCAGCCCCAACTGGTTACAGACACAGATTTCCAATCCAAAACAGGATTATGAGACTGTAACCAAGGGAAACCCAGCACGATAATGTCATGCAGATTATACAGAACAAAAAATTTGCAGCACTCCTGGTGATCAGGTTCAACCCTCATTATCACCTGAGTAGAAAACTGGGGTTTATTCTCAGCCAAAGGGGTAGAATCGATCCCCAGTAAAGGAATAGACTTCTGTAGGGGTATTATTATTATTATATATTTATTTCTATAGCACCATTGATTCCATGGTGCTGTACATGAGAAGGGGTTACATACAAATTACAGGTATCACTTACAGTAAACAAACTAACAATGACAGACTGATACAGAGGGGAGAGGACCCTGCCCTTTCGGGCTTACATTCTACAGGATTGTGAGGCAGGAGACAGTAGGTCGGGGGGTTGCAGCAGTTCCGGTGTTGGTTGAGGCAATAACTCCGGTAGTGGTGAGGAGGCAGCAGGGTCATTGCAGGCTGTAGGCTTTCCTGAAGAGATGGGTTTTCAGGTTCCGTCTGAAGGATCTGAATGAGTTTGATAGTCGGATGTGTTGGGGCAAAGAATTCCAGAGGATGGGGGATATTCGGGAGAAGTCTTGGAGGCGGTTGGGTGAGGAGCGAATAAGTGTGGAGGAGAGAAGGATGTCTTGGGAGGATCGGAGATTACGTGAGGGAAGATATCGGGAGATTAGTTCAGAGATATATGGAGGAGACAGATTATAGATGGCCTTGTAGGTCAGTATTAGTAATTTGAACTGGATACGCTGAGGGAATGGGAGCCAGTGAAGAGATTTGCAGAGGGGAGAAGCGGAGGAGTAGCGAGGAGAGAGGTGAATTAGTCGTGCAGCAGAGTTAAGGATGGACTGGAGAGGTGCGAGGGTGTTAGCAGGGATCCAGAGAAAAGGGTGTTGCAGTAGTCGAGGCGGGAGATGATGAGGGCGTGCACAATCATTTTAGTAGATTGAGGGTTGAGGAAAGGACGGATTCTTGAAATATTTTTGAGCTGAAGGCGACAGGAGGTAGAAAGAGCTTGGATGTGCGGTTTGAAGGACAGGGCAGAGTCAAGGGTTACTCCGAGGCAGCGGACTTCTGGTACGGGGGAAAGCGTGATGTCGTTAATTGTGGTAGATAGGTCAGGTAAGGAAGATCTGTGGGATGGGGGAAAGATTATGAGTTCAGATTTGTCCACATTGAGTTTGAGGAAGCGGGAGGAGAAGAAGGAGGATATGGCTGATAGACACTCCGGGATTCTGGATAGCAGAGAAGTGATGTCTGGGCCAGAGAGGTAGATCTGAGTGTCATCAGCGTAAAGGTGGTACTGGAATCCGTGGGACTTTATGAGTTGCCCCAGGCCAAGTGTATAGATTGAGAAGAGTAGGGGTCCTAGAACAGAGCCTTGGGGAACTCCAACAGAGAGAGGGTGGGACGAGGAGGTAGTGTGGGAGTGGGAGACGCTGAACGTGCGGTTGGAAAGGTATGAGGAGATCCAAGATAGGGCGAGGTCTTTGATGCCAAAGGAGGAAAGAATCTGTAGTAGAAGGCAGTGGTCAACTGTGTCAAAAGCAGAGGACAGGTCAAGAAGCAGGAGTATAGAGTATTGTCCGTTTGCTTTGGCTGTAAGTAGGTCATTAGTAATTTTGGTCAGGGCTGTCTCAGTGGAGTGATGGGGGCGGAAACCAGATTGTAGAGTGTCAAAGAGCAAGTTAGAAGAGAAGTGGTAGGAAAGCTCAGCGTGGACATGCAGCTCCAGGAGTTTGGAAGCGAATGGGAGCAGCGATATTGGGCGATAGCTGGACATAGCGGTTGGGTCGAGGGTTGGCTTTTTAAGGATAGGCGTGATTGTGGCATGCTTGAAAGCAGAAGGGAAGGTACCGGAAGTTAGTGATAGGTTGAAGAGGTGGGTTAGGGATGGAATAATAGTGGTGGTGAGGTTGGGGAGGAGGTGGGTTGGGATGGGGTCAAGTGCACAGGTTGTGAGGTGCGATTTGGAGAGAAGACAATTAAGCTCCCCTTCAGTTATATTGGAGAGGGAGGTTATGGGGTTAGGGCATTGGTCTGGTATACAAAGTGGTTGAGGTGGTTGAACAATGAAGACTTGCCTTGTTTGGTCGATCTTATTTTTGAAGTGTGTGGCAAAGTCCTCAGCAGAGATGAGGGAGGTAGGAGGGGGCAGTGGTGGGCGGAGGAGGGAGTTAAAAGTTTTGAATAACTGTTTGGGGTTGTAGGATAGGGAAGATACGAGGGTTGTGAAGTAGGCCTGTTTAGCAGAGGTGAGGGCAGATTTGAAAGAGAGTGTTGCTTGTTTGAATGCAGTGAAGTCGTCTTGCGAATTTGTTTTTTTCCAGCGCCGCTCTGTAATCCTGGACACTTGCCGGAGCTTTTTAGTGGTGTTATTGTGCCAGGGTTGTCTGTTGGTACGTCGCACTCTGCCATGAACGAGAGGGGCGACCGTGTCAATAGCCAATGTGAGAGTGGCATTGTAGAAAGCAGTGGCACTGTCTGTATCGTGGAGTGAGGATATGATGCCAGTGAAAGAATAGAGTCAGAGAGTGTGTGGATGTCTAGGTGTGCAAGGTGTCTGCGGGGGTGCACGTGTTGCTGGACATGGGTGACAGGAGAGGAGGACAGGGATGAGAAAGTGAGTAGATGGTGGTCGGATAGAGGGAGAGGGGAGGTGGTGAAGTTAGATAGAGAGCAGAGGCGGGTGAAGACCAAGTCTAATGTATGACCATCCGTGTGGGTGGCTGAGGAGGACCACTGAGTAAGTCCAAAGGATGAAGTAAGGGACAGAAGTTTGGAGGCTGCTGACTGAAGGGTATCAGTGGGGATGTTGAAGTCACCCATGATGATGGTGGGGATGTCAGTGGAGAGAAAGTGAAGAAGCCAGGTAGTGAATTGGTCGATGAAGGCAGTGGTCGGGCCTGGAGGTCGGTATATGACGGCCACTTGGAGGTTGGAGGGAGAGTAGATGCGGACAGAGTGGACTTCAAAGGAAGGGAGGATTAGGGAGGGAAGAGGTGGGATTGTGTTAAAGTTGCAGTTAGAGGAAAGGAGAACACCCACTCCTCCACCATGTCTGTTTCCAGGGCGAGGAGTGTGGGTGAATTGGAGGCCACCGTAACACAGCGCAGCAGGGGAGGCGGTGTCAGAGGGTGTCAGCCATGATTCTGTGAGGGCGAGGAAAGCAAGATTGCGAGAGAGAAAGAGGTCATGAATCACATGAAGCTTATTGCAGATGGAGCGGGCATTCCAGAGTGCTCCAGAGAGAGGGAGCAGGGGGGTGGGTGTCAATGGCACAGGTTTTACTTGGAAAGATTGCGGTAGTTCCTATTAGATAGGGAGCGGTAGGAAGGAGTACTAATGGTGGGTATGAACTGTGGAGGTCCAGGATTGGGAGATATGTCACCAGCAGTGAGGAGGAGCAGAGAAAGGGAGAGCAGGTGGGAGAAGGAGAGAGGGAAGCTTGTTTTGTGTTTTATTAGGACAGATTTGAGGTTGAGGAGCAGGTCAGCAGAGGAGGATAGGTGGGGAGGAAGGAGGTAAGGGGAGATGATCATTTGATTAGAGGGTGCTGGGTTTGGGGATAGCGAAGGAGAGAGAGGATTAAAGGAGCAAAACTGTGAAGGCATATGTAAACATGGTGAAAGAGTAAAGGGTATGCCACACTAAACAATATCGCTAACGGGATCGCTAAAAAACGTCACTATTTAGCGATCCCGTTAGCGATATTGTTCAGTGCGGCAGCTTCCAGCAACGAGCTTCCTGCTGTGATCTCGCTCGTCGCTGGAATCGCTCCGGACCCTATTTCATCGCTGGCGCTCCCGCTGGGTAAGTATCTAATCGCTGTGTGGCACCTTTTCTTAGCGATTTAGCGGTACTTTTGTACCGCTAAAGTCGTTAAGAAGATCGCTAACGGCGATAGCGTCGTTAACTATATCGCTAAATGTGGCCGCATTTAGCGATATAGAAACAATCCCGCTAGCGATCGCATTAGTATGCGTCGTTATCGTGATCGCTAGCGGGATTGTTTAGTGTGGCAGTACCTTAAGGTGGGTAATTAGAAAAGCCAGGTACAAGTAATTAGAAGTGCTTACTCAGCAGACATACTCAAAAGAGACATAGTGTGGGGTCCTGACTCCTGCCGTGACTAACTGCCGTTGAAATAACTGCAGCTTCTCTGTACTTTTGCTGCAGTGGTACTTCTGCTGCAGTTGCGTGCCTGACCCCACACGCGTGCCCCCCTTAGACTGCTACTGAATATATAGGACTGAGTAGAGGATCAGGTGGGAGGAGTTATGGTAGCTGCTTTGGGATAAATTAGCAGCTGCCCAGCACACCAGGGGTATCAAGGGAAACCCACAACGTTTAGCAAAATCATAATCCATCAGGTTAATAGCTGCTCCAGAATCAACGAAAGCCTGAGCAGAAAATGAGGACAGAGAGCATATCAGAGTGACAGTTAACAAAAACTTAGTCTGAACACTACCCAAGACAACCGAGCGTGCAAAACGTCTTCCCCGCTTAGGGCAGACTGAAATAGCATGAGAGGCATCACCACAGTAGAAACATAACCCATTGCGCTTTCGAAACTCATGACGCTGTGCCCCAGACACCACTCCATCACACTGCATGGGCTCAGCAGCTGGCTCACAAGGCAACACCACTCCACGCATACTTCTCCGCTCACGCAAACGTCTGTCAATTTGAATCGCTAATGACATAGAATCATTGAGACCAGAGGGGACAGGGAATCCCACCATAACATCCTTTACATTATCCGACAGACCCTTCCGGAAAAGGGCTGCCAAAGCGTCGTCATTCCATTTGGTCAGGACTGCCCACCTACGGAAATCTCTGACAGTATAACTCAGCGTCATCAAGCCCCTGATTTAATGCCAACAAGGCTTTTTCAGCTTGATCAGTGACATTAGGCTCATCGTACAATAACCCCAAAGCCTGAAAAAATGCATCAACATCACTCAAAACAGGATCCCCAGGTATCAGGGAAAAAGCCCAATCCTGAGGATCGCCGCGCAGGAGAGAGATGATAATTTGAACCTGCTGCGCTGCGTTTCCTGAGGACTTAGATTTTAAGGCAAGAAACAATTTACAATTATTTTTGAAATTCTGAAACTTAGCTCGATCCCCTAAAAACAAATCTGGCATGGGGATCCTAGGTTCCACAACAGGCAACCCAGCAAGATAGATAGCAATACTCCGAACCTCAGTGGCAAGCTGATCCACACGGCCAGACAACCGTGCAAACTCCATTGAGAGAAAAGATCCTCCCCAGCACCCAGAGATACAGAGGGAAAAAAAAAAAAAAATGCAACAAACAGAATAATATCTCTGACAACTTTTCTTCCTTCAAAATATTTTTTCCCTTCTGTGAGTACCATACAATTTTTATGGCCGGTGATACTGTTATGTTACGGTAGCTGAGGAGTGCAGGTAAAAAAGGAAATACACCAGAGCAGTTGGAATCTATGAGATTGCAGTACCCTGACTAACCACCGCAACTAGAGGCAGCCGTGGAGCGTTCCTACGTTGGTCCTAGACGCCTCGTCACAGCCTGAGAAACTAACTACACCTAAAGATAGAAATAGGAAAGCTATCTGCCCGGAGCAGAACCCCAAAGATAATAGAAAGCCCCCAAACATGTAATGGCGGTTAGACAAGAGGAAATACTGACACAGAAAGAAAATAGTATGAGCAAACGCTGGGGCCCAAACTATCTAAATAGAAAAGGATAGGAAGGGTACTTACTGCAATCTCAGAAAACCCTGAAAAAACACCAACTCTACTAATTTCAAAATCACCTGAGATCACACGACCTCTACCACCTAAATTAGTTCTCTGGTGTAACAAAAACAAAACAGCAGCCACTGAAAAAAAACTGGAAAAAGCAAAAGTACAAAACACAGTGGCTGAACTAAACTGAGAGGGCAAAAGCCCCCGGAGGGGACCCTGAAGGCCCCACAGAAGTGCAGGACAAAATGCAAAAATATAGCAAAAACACAAAATAAGAAATTGTCTTATCTGATAGCAGGAGATGCAGACACGACACAGCAGGCTACAAGGGAAACTGGAAAGAAGGATTCAGACCAGAACAATTGATCACCGGCAACCCTGGTGGGAAAATGACTCCCTTACATAAGACCAATCAGTAACACCTGATTCCCAGTCCTCACAATCCTCACTAGTACCGCTTGTAACCACCAGAGGGAGCCTCTGCTCAGAACTCATCTCAAACCCATTCAAAACATGACGCGCTTCCATCCGTATACAATACATTGGTTGCAAACACTATAGAAGTACACAAAGGGGCCTTTCACAGCTACTGAACAGTTGTCTGCAGTGTTCACTGTAGTCTGTGAGCTTTTCATTTTTTGAGTGTAGATTACGCTCCAGTTAGTTCTTCAACCACTGCTGGTTGTAGTCTGCTGAGCGTGTGTCACTGCCTCATCCTTCACATTTTTCTCAAATTGGTGCTGCTCCATTATATTTGAAAAAAATCTAATCTATTAGTGTGACGCGCTTCCATCCGTATACAATACATTGGTTGCAAACACTATAGAAGTACACAAAGGGGCCTTTCACAGCTACTGAACAGTTGTCTGCAGTGTTCACTGTAGTCTGTGAGCTTTTCATTTTTTGAGTGCAGATTACGCTCCAGTTAGTTATTCAACCACTGCTGGTTGTAGTCTGCTGAGCGTGTGTCACTGCCTCATCCTTCACATTTTTCTCAAATTGGTGCTGCTCCATTATATTTGAAAAAAATCTAATCTATTAGTGTGACGCGCTTCCATCCGTATACAATACATTGGTTGCAAACACTATAGAAGTACACAAAGGGGCCTTTCACAGCTACTGAACAGTTGTCTGCAGTGTTCACTGTAGTCTGTGAGCTTTTCATTTTTTGAGTGCAGATGACGCTCCAGTTAGTTATTCAACCACTGCTGGTTGTAGTCTGCTGAGCGTGTGTCACTGCCTCATCCTTCACATTTTTCTCAAATTGGTGCTGCTCCATTATATTTGAAAAAAATCTAATCTATTAGTGTGACGCGCTTCCATCCGTATACAATACATTGGTTGCAAACACTATAGAAGTACACAAAGGGGCCTTTCACAGCTACTGAACAGTTGTCTGCAGTGTTCACTGCAGTCTCTGAGGAATAACCACAGTTAGGCCTTATAACTTTTCTGACTTTCTTTATCAATCTACCAAGATGAAGAAGGCAGGGAGTATGGCACATGGTCGTGGCCGTGGAGTTTCAGCAGGGAGAGGACGTGGGGATTCTGTGGCTGCTGCCGCACCCAGTGACACAGCATCCACCAGTTTTCCCCGTGAGCGTTCCTTTATGCGCACTTTTGTAGGAGCTCGGCGTACCCCCCTGCTGCGGGAAGAACAAATTGAAGCCGTTGTTGGTTGGATGGCAGCCAATGCATCGACTTCAATTGCTTCCACCTCCTCTCAGGACCACAGCACTGTTGAACAACCATCTGTCTCTTCACCGCCTGCCAAATTGCCCAGGCATTCAGAGAGCTCTGTAAAGGAGCCAGCTGAGTCTCTGCTTCTGTTCTCAGAATCTGTTGGCTTGCAAACAGGGGCCCAGCCAAGCAGCATTCTGGAATGTGAAGAAGAGGCAGTATGCAGTGATGCGCAACAGCTGTGTCTCTCTGAATGTGAAGAGGCGGGTGAGCCAGTGCCGATGGTCAGCACACCGCAGAACGCATCTGATGATGATGAGACTCAGGTGCCAGTTTCTGTTGAGCATGGTGCTGGCCAGACCACCCAACAGCAGCAGGTGTTGGAAGAGGGTAGTGGAGATGATGAGGTCCAAGACCCAACATGGCGTGAGGAACAGGAAGGTGGTGGTAGCAGCTCTGAGGAAGAGATTGCCCCAATGGTCCAAACAGTAGGGAGAGGTAGGCTGCAGACTCGGTTGCCTGTAGCCTCCAGTTTGGCACCCGTTCGTAGCAGTTCTCTTCCAACAGCCAAAACGGGCGCTCCCAGGACTTGCACTGCGTGGTCCTTTTTTGACACACTTGCAGATGATATTTGCTATGTCAAATGCAAGCTGTGTAATCAAAAAGTAAAAAGAGGTAAAAGTGTCAGTAACCTTAATACCACAAATATGTGGAAACATGTGCGGTCAAAGCACGTGGTTGAGTTACAAAGACACACTAGAGATGTAGGCCAACCTACATCAGCACCTACATCTTCAGCTCGTGTTGGAGCCTCTTCCTCCAGCTCACACACAGCTGGTTCGGCTTCCTCACAGGATCGCCATGGAAGAACCTCTGTCACTGTTGTCCAGAGACCCAGTGTTATTCCACCCACAGCTGCAAGTTCCCTGTCATCTTCACACTCCCAGGCCACAAAACAGCCATCGGTAGCACAGGCATGGGATAAAAGACGGCCATACTCGGCAAACCATCCACGAGCACAGGCTCTGAATGCTGGCATTGCAAAACTCCTGTCCCTTGAAATGCTGTCATTCAGGCTGGTGGAGACTGACAGTTTCAGGAACTTAATGGCATTGGCAGTCCCACAATACAATGTGCCCAGCCGATTTTATTTCAGCAGGCAAGCCGTCCCTGGTCTGCAAAAGCATGTTGAGGGAAAAATTAAACATGCGCTACTAAACGCCGTCAGTAGCAAGGTCCACCTGACCACCGATGCGTGGACCAGTACCCATGGCCAGGGACGATACCTTTCCCTCACTGCCCATTGGGTCAATGTTGTGGAGCCGGGTACAGATCTTGCGAGTGGCGCTGTACGTGTTCTTCCAACTCCAAGGATTGCAGGAATCCAGTCTGTCCACATTGACTCCTCCTCCTACTCCAGTTCCTCAGAATCATCGCTGCAGGAGCCGTCACGGTCTACCTCCACATGGACCCGTGAACGCTTACCTGTTGCACCGATATGAGCACAGCCGTGGCCAAACGTCAACAGGCCGTCCTGAAATTAATTCCCATGGGGAATCGAAGCCACACAGCGCAGGAGCTCTGGAATGCCATCAAGCAGGAGAGCGACGTGTGGTTTTTGCCAGCGAATCTCCAGCCAGGCTTGGTAGTGTGTGACAATGGCTGAAATCTGGTGGCAGCTCTGGGCCTTGGCAACCTCACTCACATACCATGTCTGGCACATGTGCTCAACTTGGTCGTGCAGAGTTTTTTGAGGGACTATCCGGATCTTGATGCACTGCTGCACAAGGTCCGCCTAGAGTGCGCTCACTTGCGACGTTCCAGCATGGCCAGATCGCGCATTGCAGCTCTGCAACACAGATTTCGCCTTCCTGAACATCGCATCATATGTGACGTACCCACCAGGTGGAATTCCACGTTACATATGTTGGAGCGTTGTGTGAGCAGCAGCCAGCAGTAATGGAGTATCAGCTGCATCAGGCGCAATCAACTCGCAATTTGCGCCGTTCACACTTCACCACTACTGAATGGGCCTCTATGAAGGACATCTGCCACGTTTTGCATGTGTTTGAAAGAGTCAACGCGGATGGCGAGTGCAGATGATGCACTAGTCAGCCTGACTGTCCCCCTTATCTGCCTGCTTCAAAAAACACTGCAAGCACTAAGGGATGAGGTTTTGGAAGAGGTGGAGGATGAGGAGTCACAAATTCCATCACCTTCTGGACAGTCAGCGCAACGTGGTTCCTCACAAAGGGCTGGGCAGGGCTCACTTTGTGAGGAGGATGAGGAGGAGTCAATGGAGGAGGAAGACATCGCTCCAGAGGGAGGTACACAACGCTCTAGTCAGTATGTAGAGCGAGGGTGGGGTGATGCAGAGCAGGCAGAGTTGACGCCTCTTGCAGGGGACAGCGTTTCTTGGCCAGTTGGGAGTCTGCAGCACATGGTTGATTTCATGCTGCAGTGCCTGAGAAACGACCGCCGCATCGCCCACATTCTCACCACGTCTGATTATTGGGTGTACACCCTCCTAGACCCTCGCTACCGGGACAACTTACAAAGCCTCATCACACCGTTGAACCGGGAGCGTAAAATGCGAGAGTACCAAGACACACTGGTGCAATCCATAATGTTCTCCATTCCAGCCCAGAGCACTGCTGCTGCTACTGCTTTACAAAGCAGCTCTGTGCGTCGAGGCAGTGGCGACAGCTCTGCAACAAGAGGGAGCACAAGCAGCGCCTCTGCACAGGGCAAGACCAGTATGTTCCAAATGTGGCGAAGTTTTGTGGCAGCGCCACAAATGTCTACACCATCCGAGACGGCTCCAGTCAGCAGGAGGCAATGTTTCCGTAAGATGGTGACAGACTACATGTCTTTCCCTCTCAGTGTACTCCCAGATGGCTCTTCCCCATTCAAGTTTTGGGTCTAAAAGCTGGTTACATGGCCAGAGCTTAGCCAGTATGCATTGGAGGTGCTGGCTTGCCCTGCTGCCAGTGTATTATCGGAGCGCGTCTTTAGTGCTGCAGGTGGTGTACTAACAGACAATTCTCGCCAGAATTTGTCTGTCCATTTTTAGATTAAATAACTGGTTCGCAACGTTATCCATGTCTCCTGTTATGTTCATCTTTCTACCACCTGAACTCTACTCCCTGGGCTACAACACTGCCAGTTGCTGCTCAGAAGTGTGGTGTCCACAGACCAATACACAAGCTATAGTGTTAGTGGGGTTCAGTAACGCCAGCTGTTCCCCTGCTGTGTGTCCGGCAAGAAGTCTCCTGTTCCCTACACATGCACAGAAAAACACATGTGGAACATGCTCCAAATAGGGAAGAGCCGTCACCCTGATTGTTATGCTTAAAACAGGAAATTGTGAAGTTTTCCAGGCCTAGAATGATAATTTTTTATAACAAATATGGACAAATAATAATTTGTCATCACAGCGCATATCTGCACATGTCTATTAGAAATGGTAACAAAAACTAAAACATACAGTCATGGCCAAAAGTTTTGAGAATGACACAAATATTATATTTTCACATGATCTGCTGCCCTCTGGTTTTTATGTGTGTGTTTGACAGATGTTTTTATCACAGACAGAAATATAATTGCAAACATATGAGTAACAAAAGCTTATATTGACAGTTAGAATGAGTTAATGCAGTAAGTCAATATTTGCAGTGTTGACCCTTCTTCTTCAGGACCTCTGCAATTCTCCCTGGCATGCTCTCAATCAACTTCTCGACCAAATCCTGACTGATAGCAGTCCATTCTTGCACAATCAATGCTTTCATTTTGTCAGAATTTTTAGGTTTTTGTTTGTCCACCCGTCTCTTGATGATTGACCACAAGTTCTCAATGGGATTAAGATCTGGGGAGTTTCCAGCCCAAAATCTCTATGTTTTGTTCCCTGAGCCATTTAGTTATCACCTTTGCTTTATGGCAAGGTGTTCCATCATGCTGGAAAAGGCATTGTTGATCGCCAAACTGCTCTTGGAGGGTTGGGAGAAGTTGCTCTTGGAGGACATTCTGGTACCATTCTTTATTCATGGCTGTGTTTTTAGGCAAGACTGTGAGAGAGTCGATTCCCTTGGCTGAGAAGCAACCCCACACATGAATGGTTTCAGGATGCTTAACAGTTGGCATGAGACAAGATTGGTGGTAGCGCTCACCTTGTCTTCTCCGAATGAGGCGTTTTCCTGATGTCCCAAACAATCGAAAAGGGGATTCATCAGAGAAAATAACTTTACCCCAGTCCTCAGCAGTCCACTGCCTGTACCTTTTACAGAATATCAGTCTGTCCATGATGTTTTTTCTGGAGAGAAGTGGCTTCTTTGCTGCCCTCCTTGAGACCAGGCCTTGCTCCAAGAGTCTCCGCCTCACAGTACGTGCAGATGCACTCACACCTGCCTGCTGCCATTCCTGAGCAAGCTCTACACTGCTGGTAGCCCGATCCCGCAGCTGAAACACTTTTAAGAGACGGTCCTGGCGCTTGCTGGTCTTTCTTGGGCGCCCTGAAGCCTTTTTGGCAACAATGGAACCTCTCTCCTTGAAGTTCTTGATGATGCGATAGATTGTTGACTGAGGTGCAATCTTTCTAGCTGCGATACTCTTCCCTGTTAGGCCATTTTTGTGCATTGCAATGATGACTGCACGTGTTTCTTTAGAGATAACCATGGTTAACAGAAGAGAAACAATGATGCCAAGCACCAGCCTCCTTTTAAAGTGTCCAGTAGTGTCATTCTTACTTAATCATGACAGATTGATCTCCAGCCATGTCCTCATCAACACCCACACCTGTGTTAATGGAGCAATCACTGAAAAGAGGTTAGCTGGTCCTTTTAAGGCAGGGCTGCAATGATGTTGAAATGTGTTTTGGGGGATAAAGTTCATTTTCTAGCCAAATATTGACTTTGCAAGTAATTGCTGTTAAGCTGATCACTCTTTATAACATTCTGGAGTATATGCAAATTGCCATTAGAAAAAGTGAAGCAGTAGACTTTGTAAAAATTAATATTTGTGTCATTCTCAAAACTTTTGTCCATGACTGTAGTGTTCACTTTTTGAAATTAATGCATAAAAGTACATTTCATACTTATCAATTAATGCTTTTTAAGGAACATTATCTGTACTTGTAAGATAATGCAGTCAATGGATGTACGAATCATAAAATCCTCATCATCATCATCACGAGTTTTATTTATGACAGACATTATAAAATACACATACTGATGCCAACTGTAACTTCACACACCATATATGAAATGGCCAGCATCTAAACCTGGTAATAATGTGCAATAATAAATTATTACATCTAGAAAGTGCATCATGCATACTGACAATAGGTAGTTATACCTGCAAGTGCTGTTGAATAGTGTTGAGCGATACGATACCGCAAGTATCGGGTATCGGCCGATATTAGCCCTATCGGACTTTCGATACTTAGTTCCGATATTTTCGTCTTATCGGATACCGGAATCGGATTTGTCACTGTCAGTGTCCATCGGTCGGGTCTGTCAGGAGTCAGCGGCACTTACCTGGCAGAAGATCTCCGACGGTCACGGGCTGGACTGCTTGATGGCCGCCATCATCTTTCCCCGGCGGTCACATGCAGTTTCTCGCGATAACTGCAGTGACTGCTGGGTAATCCCGGCCGTAAAGCAGTCAGTCCGATGACGTCACCGCCGGGGAAGCAGGTAATCAGCTGTGCTGCGTCGAGATGACAGGCTCTGCCTGTCATTGCGATGTAGCAGAGCTGGATCGTCGTGGGACCCTCGTTACTATGGACTTTGTCGGACAGGTGGTATACTGTTGGTTTGTTTTTTTTCTTTTTTTACAGGAGATCGATGGCGTCGCAGGAATGAGAGTATAATAAAAGAAATGAAAACTGTGTTGTCTCTTTTATTTCATTAAAATACTTTTTTCTTGCTGTGTCTTTTTTTTTATACATTTAAAAACTTTGGGATTAATAATGGATCGGTGTCTTATTGACACCTCTCCATTATTAGCCGGGCTTATTCTCACCGTGCAATCAACGGTGACATTAACCCCTTATTACCCCGCTTGCCACCGCTACAGGGCAGTGGGAAGAGCCGGGTAAAGTGCCACAATTGGCACATCTTTTGATGCGCCAAATGTGGGGCTGCTGTAGCCTGGTATTATCAGGCTGTTGAGGGCCAAAATCCATGGGCCTTGACAGTCTTTTAATACCAGGCCGCAGCAGTCTGCATTTTACTTGGCTGGTTAACAAAAATAGGGGGACCCCTACGCCGTTTTTTTTTTCGAGGGGATCCCCTATTTTTGTTAACCAGCCAAGCTAAGCAGACTGCTGTGGCCTGGTATTATCAGGCTGGCAAGGTCCATGGATATTGGATCCTTACCAGCCTGAAAAACCAGGCCTCAGCAGTCTGCTTCATCTGGCTGGTTAACAAAAATAGGGGGGACCCCACGCCAAATTTTTTTCGAGGGGATCCCTATTTTTGTTAACCAGCCAAGATATGCAGACTGCTGTGGCCTGGTATTATCAGGCTGGCAAGCAGGGTCGAACTGAGGCACCGGGACACCGGAGAAACCTACGGTGGGCCCCAGCTCCTGCGTGGTGGGCCCTGATTTGAAAGGATAGGTCGCGGGGCAGAGGGGGTGGTGGCCCCGGGGCCCGCGCTCTGAGGGGGCCCACCCGGAGGTACGATACAGTTACATTCTGTGGCAGAGCAGGGAGAATCGCTCTCCCTGCTCTGCCGCCCGGTAGCTATGGGGCCTGAACAGGCGTTGGGGGGGCCCGGTGCCAGCAGTGGGCCCCCCACCCGTCATCGGAGGGTCAGCTGTATCGGCATCCAGCCGATAAAGCTGACCGCATGGAGAGAGAAGGAGCGAGCGCTCCTACTCTCCATAATCCCCTCTCAGCGTATGACAGCGGGCGCAATAACATCACCTGCCGGCGCCCGCTGACAGACGCTGAGAGGGAGAACAGTGAGCAGCACAGGAGCCGGGAGGTGAGTTTTATTTTGATTTTTTTTTTAATGGGGGTGCAGTCGAGTCCTGGCTGGAGAAGTCGTCATGTCGGTGTGGGCCAGATGGAAAAGACATGAAAAGTGAACAATTCCATTAGAAAGAACATCAGCGGTAAGTCATTATCTGTACCTGTGCTGTAATCTATTATATGTTCTGTAGGACTGGTATTATTTAACACAGACCATATGGCGGTAATATCAATATTGGTCTTTTTATATATAGATTATTTTGGCCAACAGCGCGGTCATTTGCTGAGGTTCTCTGATGATGGGCCCACTCAGAAGTTTTGCCCCCACTAAACCAAAACCCTAGCTACGCCTATGGCTCTCTCTCTAGTCTTTTTTTCTCGCTCTCTGTTCTTTCCTTCTCGCTCTCTGTTCTTTTTTCTCTCTGTTCTTTCTTTCTCTCTTTTCTTTCTTTCCTCTCTTTCTTTCTCTGTTTGTTCTTTCTCTCTCGCTGCTCTTTCTTTCTTTTCCTCAGTACCAGCCACTGTGCCCTCATTACCAGTCAGTGTGATCAGCAGTGCTAAATGGTTACGCTTGGGGCGAGGATATGGGTGTGATTAGCTGTGAAATGGGTGTTGTCGGGGCGTGGCCTAAAATTTTCAGCGGCGCGCAACACGCGCCGCAGCCTTTAATCCTCTTTCCTGTCTTCCAAATTTGGGAGGTATGCTGTATGACCTCCCTACAACTTCTGGCCATGCTCCTGATGAGCGAGACGGATGGTCTTGTGAGGGATCTCCTCCCACACCTGGACTAAAGCATCCACCAACTCCTGGACAGTCTGTGGTGCAACGTGGCATGGCCTAAAATTTTCTGCAGCATGCACAGCGTGCCACAGCCTTTGTCCCTCTTTCCCTTATTCAAAGGTTGGGAAGTATGATGTTGGGCCGCAAGAATATATTTTCTCTGGTGGGCCCAAGGTACTCCAGTCCGACGCTGCTGGCAAGGTCCATGTATGTTGGCTCCTTAACAGCCTTAAATACCATGCCTCAGCAGCAGGGGCGTACATATAAATCATGGGGCCCATAGCAAAAGTCTGAATGTTCCCCACCCCCCCAAAAAAAAAACCCAGAGGCATTGTAAATGTAAAGTGCCAGCACAGTGAGGGAAGTTGAGTCGCACAGAGACAGGGGTTTTGGGGGTACTCGGCACCGATCACGTCGACTTCTATGGGGGATGTCACGAGTAGCACAGCTCGTCCGTGACCTGGGCGATCACTGGAATGTGGGATATTTCCAGGGGATGATAGAATGTTCGTGTAGTTTGTTGTGACGCCACCTGTAGTACCTGGTCAGGGTGTCCAGCGCTGCTGTGCAGGTCCTCTGGAAGGGATGGTGTAGTGCAGGTAGGTGAAAAGTCTTCTACAGGTAACACGCTATCCTTCCAGGGCAGATAGATGTGAGATAGAGCAATGGTGCAAAGTGATGTAGCAGAGTGGACTATGCGACGTAGTAAGAAAGCAGGAAACACTTCAAGTTAAACGTTGCATTATAAAATTTTTAATAATAACATTACAAAAGTGCAAATGGCTTATATTATGTGACATGTTTTGTTACTGTTCATACCCTTGATATGTGTTATACATGTGTGTTAATAAATACATATTCAACAAAAGTGCAAATAGCATTAGTGCCGAAGTTCGTGGAGACTTAGGACTACCCCACCGGGGTAACTTCACAGTGTCCTTTACTTGTGCTTGTGGAGGACCCGCTCCAAACCTCCAACTGTGGTCTTGGGTGGGCTGCAAGACTTTCCTTGAGCAGACCTCACTTTCGGCCACACCAAACGGGTTTTTAGTTTCTGAGGTAGTTGAAAATAGTGCACAGTTAAGTTTTTTGTAAAACCAAGATGGAGCACCGAAGTGCCAACTATTTACAGAAAAGTTTGTGAGCCAGTACAGTTCATGGCTTCAAAGTTCAACATTGTCATTACAGTGAAACACCATTACCCAACCTGGGTATATTAAGGCAACAATAAACTTGTTCTTCTGAACATTCACCCGTCCGGGTACATCAAACCATTACCCAACCTGGGTATATTAAGGCAATAAACTTCTTTTTATGAACATTCACCCGTCCGGGTACATCAATAATTTAACTAATTACATACAGAGACCCTGTCCGGGTTATTTAGACTTCTTTGGCTGGCCTCTTCCAGGTACCACCTGGTACTGTTCTGGAGCTTGCCAAACATCCGTGACAGGAGGGTCCACCCAGACCTGATGACGTCGTGTGGTGGCCAGTACAGTGACGTCGTGACCCGCTATATGGGTCTTTGTGGCCACCTCTTTCATCTCCCTCCGGGTCTGGACCCCTATGTCCTGGACTGAACGAACCCCAGGGGGCCTAACAGGCGCCGAGTACGGGCCAGCTATCATTATCATGTCCATAGCTGGGGTTGCTGAGGAGACCACTGAGGGAGGCTGGGGAGATTTACGGCGTGGGGTGGGCACTTGTGCAGAGGCCTGGTTGGGGGAGGCTGAAGGCTCGTAGGGTCTGTCAGTTTTCTGACACTTTGGGGAGTAGGGGTCGCACCTGGTAACATTTAGGGCGTACCATCCATTGTAACCCAGTGTCGGGTGTAAGTCACCAAGTCTCCTGGCAACAGGTCCCTCCCCGGGTGTCCTTCTGGGAGGTGAGCCTCCACGTCCCGCCGGGTTACAAAAACTTCTAAATAAAGTCCAGGCTCCTGGATGAAGCCCCAACCACCTTTTAATTTAAAGTTCCGTACTGCACCCTTACGCCGCTGCTCCCTCACCGTACATTTATCCTTTCTCATACGTGCCTTCTCTGCCAGGTCCTTCTCCAGGTGACGCTGCCGAAGCTTTTGGGATTCTCGCTGCTCCCTTTGTCACTCTGCTTCCCGCTCCCGACGTCTCCACTCTTCCTCCTGACGCCGGTTGTAATTCTCCTCCACCAGCATCTCCATGTCTCCACCATCAAACGCCAGCTTACGATGTACGGTTTGCGGCAGCTCTCCTGGCGCCCGCCAGTCCTGGCGGCGCTCACCTGCGGCAGAAGCAGCCGGCTATGGAACAGATGACGGTCGGGGCTCCGGTAAAGGCAGGTAGAGCTCTGGTGCCTGCGCAGCCTCCTCCATGAGGACGGGTGTCGCTTCTTCTGCCTCAGCGACGGGGGCAGACAGCGGGATCTGGGGTGCTGGTGCGGCGTTTTCTGCAGGAACGGGTGCCTCCACTGTGATACTGGCAACCGGTTCAGATTGCAAGGGCTGGGATGCCCGCACGGCCTCCTGTACTGGAACGGGTGCCTCCACTGAGATACTGGCAACCGGTTCAGATTGCAAGGGCTGGGATGCCCACACGGCCTCCTCTACTGGAACGGGTGCCTCACCTTCCGGTACAGACACTTCAGGGGGTAAGAGGGATTGGCGCCGCTCCAATTGTAGTTTTAGGGCCCGCCAGCTCGCTTCCATCCTGGCGACCTCCTCCCAGTGCCGGACCAGGTCTCTCAGGGTATCCTCCGCTTCTTCCAGCGTAGGAGGGTTTCCAGGCCGGGTGCCAAACGGTGGCTCCGTGGCGATCGGGTCGCTTCCGTGGGGGGAGAGCTCTGACTCCTCCATCCCTTCCCACTTCTGCTCACGTCCATTCGCCATCTCAGTAAAGTCACATGTGTCATTAGCATCAGGAGAGGCGACATCTTTTGTAGGGAGGCGGGACCTTCGCGTTCGTTTATGCCCACTGAGGAGGATGAGGAGGCGGAACTTCAGAGCTGTGGGGCACGATCTTACATTGCAGTAACATTTACAGTGTGCGGACATCGTTTTCGCGCCACGGAGTGAGTGTACGCCCACGAGAGCACGCCCTTATTCTTCACCTGTGCCTCGTGGCGCAGATATGACGGAAAAATAGCAAATACAGTCTATGATGATTTTTGCAATTCTCAAGCAAAAAAACATTTCAATTAAGGCACACAGGACTCGCTTATAGCGAGCTTCTGAATCCTGTTCGCTGGGTGCGATGCAACATCTCTGTGGCGACTGGACCCTCGGGTGCTTCTGTCTTTTCACAAATGCCGGCTTTACCGGCAATTGAATCAGAGGCTATTTTACTATGTAGAAGTGAATAAACTATAAATATATGTATATATATATATATGTCACAATGACATGTATATATATATATATATATATATATATATATATATTCTAAGTGTGTATATTTTGTGTTTACAAGGAAAGAAAGTGTTTTTTTAGTTGCGATATTTTGTTCCCATAGACTTACATGGGGCTTCCGGTATCGGAATCGGATATCGCCGATATTTAGTGATATCGGCGATACCATTCCGATCCGATATTTTTAGATATCGAGCAGTATCGCTCGACACTACTGTTGAAACAAGCACAACAGATATAAATTAATAATGGTATATAGGTATCACAGTGCATAGTTACTCATGGACAATGTCGATGTAATACTGTACCTCAATAAAGTCAGCGTCAACTATTATGCTTGTTAGTCTTGTAGATTGTTAAAGAGGGAACGTGCTTTTTTTGTTGGTCATAGGTGGAGTATTAGACAGTAAATGATTACTGCTGTCGTATTTTTGGCGTCCCTAGGGCACAATAACGCTGCGTAATGTCACATTTTATAGAGTCATCTAATTGACACACGCTACCCTACCCTACGCGTGACAGTAGGAAGGTAGTGTTGACGGATAAAGCCTTGCGCAACCAGACATGCTTTTACCCTCTTCAACACTGTACAAGCAAAAAATGCATGATTGCAGCCGCAGACTTTATTGACGTACAGTATAAAATCGCCATTACCCATCAGAGGCTGTCCACTGTCTGATACAGACATAGAATATACCTTTGCTATCCGTAGCCTTTGTTTCACCTACACTTGCAGGCACACACTTACATTGTGACAATGCATAATGTTTTTTTAAATGGTTATTTTTTATCGTACATTATTGCGTCATCACATTGATGAGTCCATGCTGGACATGTCATACAAGCTGTACAAAGTAACGATTTTATTAACTTAAATAATTGAAATGTCTGTGACTGTCACATATAAATTGCAATGATGATGATGAGTGACTATTACAAAATCCATTGTCTTCACTATGTTATGGTTTAACATAGCGTTCCTTAAGCATTATTCATAAATACAAAAATGGACTTTTATTCTTAAATTTACAACACTATATTTTGTAACCAATTTTTTGGGTGGTGTGTTGTTCCATTTCTTGTTGGCATGTGCATATATGCGTTTATATTTGCAGGGTCTTTATTTTTATTCTTGAAGTTAGGAAACATGTGTATCTTCGTACCGTGTTAGCCAGTAGATAGAAAAATATTTAGACTTGAGAGTCCGCAGTGGTTGATACCTTTTAATGGATAACTGAAAAGATGGTAACAAATTGCAAGCTTTCGAGGCTACTCACGTCTCTTCATCAGGCAAAGACTAAAACAAAAAATGAAGCATCACATATTTCTATACACAACAGGACACAGGAATAGTGCAATAGGTAAGACAAGTAAGTCACGTGTAGCAGAACTGTCATTATGACAGAGGGATGAACATAAATATTGGAACAGTTCCTAGATAAGGATAGAAAGTTTTATTGCCCTCTGATTGGGGTCTGGTTTTGTGTTTTCATGCCCCTGGAAGGGCAGAGACGCAGATTCCTTAATTGATATAGAATGACATAAATCCGTGTGATCTATTCATTCCATCACTAAGAGTGTCAAAGGTCATGATGAGCTTATATTCTGAAACCTTTGTATCTTTCTCATATTTGAAGTTATATTTTAATACCAGTAATTCCATATCCATCATGCTATGACCGGGCATACAAAAGTGTTTTGCCACAGGTAAATCCATTATTTTTTCTCTTATTGTGTGGCGCTGATAATTCATCCTTGTTCTCATTTTTTGGCCGGTCTCCCCTCACTTGTCCCTCCCTCACTTGTCTTACCTATTCCTGTGTCCTGTTGTGTGTAGAAATATGTGATTCTTCATTTTTTGTTTTAGTCTTAGCCTGATGAAGAGACCTGAGTAGTCTCGAAAGCTTGGAATTTGTTACCATCTTTTCAGTTAGCCATTAAACGGTATCAACCACTGAGGACTCTCAAGTCTAAATATTTTTCTATTCTTGGAATTGAAATTCATCATTTTATTGTCCTAGTAAAACTTCATTTATTCTTGTTTGAAGTACATACATTTGCAATGGCCACGTAACAAGGCAATAACTCAATATTTTATGCCTACACCCTCCTTGACCCTGGGCTTCAACACCGCCAGTTGCTGCTCAGAAGTGTTAGATGCACAGATGAAAACAATCGCTGATGTGTTTGTGGGGTTCAGTAACGCCTGCTGTTCCCTGCTGTGTGTCTGGCAAAAATTACTGCTGCTAACTACAGCTTCAACTTCAAACATCTCATACTAGGCCTCTGCCTACACCCTCCTTGACCCTGGGCTTCAACACCGCCAGTTGCTGCTCAGAAGTGTTAGATGCACAGATGAAAACAATCGCTGATGTGTTTGTGGGGTTCAGTAACGCCTGCTGTTCCCCTGCTGTGTGTCCGGCAAAAATTACTGCTAGCTACCTACACATGGTGAAGAAAGCATGACATGTCAAAGTGTCTAGTGCTACACATAGATATGAGGCTACACCCTGATTTCTAAGCTGTAAACATTTGAAACGTCAGCTTTAAAACCATAAAATGATTAGTCTTTGTCACAAATCTGTAACAAAATAATTGTGACATATTATTTCAGATATGCACATGTCGAAAACAAATGCTAACACAAAAGCCTACTTATGCTATAGGATACTGATGGTCAACCTTGTCACTCCATAGCTTCGACAAATCCAACTCACATCATGACTCAAATGCTGCAATGTTGGAAGTGCATAATGTGGGTTGAACTTTGACAACAGCTGCAGTGCGAAGGTTAGACTTCAGTGTTCTTGGCTTTTAAATAAAAGCATACAAGTAAATATAATAATCCAATGTTGATTAAGGGACGTGATGTACACCTGTAATATTGTGCAAACAATGCATGTAGGAATAGTCCTCTTCAACATTACTTATATTTGTGTCATTTTAAAAAATACATATTTAATTAGAAAGTTAACAGCCCATATCATAAAGGTCCTTCATGTAAACATGATAATCGCTAACAAAAATCATGCATTACCTTGTTAAAGTCAATAGTGCATAGTCACAATAGCAAAATATATACCTGTAAGTGGTGCTGAAAGAACAACAACTGATAGAATAGGTGAATGATATCTATTTATCAGACTGAATAGCGACACCTGTACAATGTCGATATAATACTGTACCTTAACAAAACAGCTGTGTCACACCTCACACTCGTTTTTCTTGTAGCTTGTTATGTAATAGGGCACATGCGTGTATGTTTCATCATAGGTGCATGTTTACTGAGTAAAGCAGTCATGACAACGCCTTTGTGTTGTCGGTACGCTTGGGATGATGAACGATGCACACCGTGAATGTTAGTCTGAGTCATAAGACGCACAGACGCTCCAATACCCAACGCGTCACAGCAGGAAGCCAGTCTGTGCGTCCAAACAAAGGCGCAACCATACATGCACGTAACCTTTTATAAAGCTATATAAAAAAAAGGATGTAGTAGTAACGCACACTTTATTGAGGTACAGTATTACATCGCCATTCAACATCTGTGGCTATGCAGTCTCATCTATATATACCTTATCTATCCGTTGTCATGCTTGCAAGTCCACAGTCAGGCATAAATAGCAGTTTTGACTAAGCACTATGCACTTTTTAAAGTTTTTGTTTGTTAATATAAATGATTGGCACATATTATCAGTATTACATGATGGAAATTTTAGATATTTTTAAAAACTTTTTAGTGATATTATTCACAAAATGTAAACTTTTATGAATGTCAAAGATAACTTGTAATGCTGATTATGTTTTTAAGTCAGCCATTCATTGTCTACACAATAGAAATGGTGTACATACTGTTACTTAGCCATCATTAATGGATTCTGATATGTACTTGTATGCTTTTATTTTAAACCGTATAGCAGATTATTTAACCTATTTTAATTGTGGTTTGCATTGCTTTTCAACATGTTAATGTATGCGTTTATGTTTGTAAATTATTAATTTACATATATTTTTTAAGTAAAATCATCATCTTATGGTACTAAAGGTTATATTTCTCTTGTTTGGAGTATAGACATTTTTAATTGACACGTAACAAGGACAATACTTGATCTAGTATTTAAACATCCTCCTTGACCCTGGGCTCCAACACCGCCAGTTGTTGCTCGGAAGTGCTGTTAGCACAGTCAACACTTGCTCCTGTGTTACTGGGGTTCAGTAATGTCAGCTGTTCCCCTGCTGTGTGAACGGCAAAAAGTCCTGCTGCCTCCACCCTGTTGTCTTCTCATCCCTGGGCTCCAACACCGCCAGTTGTTGCCTGGAAGTGCTGTTAGCACAGTCAACACTTGCTCCTGTGTTACTGGGGTTCAGTAATGTCAGCTGTTCCCCTGCTGTGTGAACGGCAAAAAGTCCTGCTGCCTCCACCTTGTTGTTTTCTCATCCCTGGGCTCCAACACCGCCAGTTGTTGCCTGGAAGTGCTGTTAGCACAGTCAACACTTGCTCCTGTGTTACTGGGGTTCAGTAATGTCAGCTGTTCCCTGCTGTGTGAACGGCAAAAAGTCCTGCTGCCTCCACCTTGTTGTTTTCTCATCCCTGGGCTCCAACACCGCCAGTTGTTGCCTGGAAGTGCTGTTAGCACAGTCAACACTTGCTCCTGTGTTACTGGGGTTCAGTAATGTCAGCTGTTCCCCTGCTGTGTGAACGGCAAAAAGTCCTGCTGCCTCCAACCGTTTCTCTTCTCATCCCTGGGCTCCAACACCGACAGTTGTTGCTCGGAAGTGCTGTTAGCACAGTCAACACTTGCTCCTGTGTTACTGGGGTTCAGTAATGTCAGCTGTTCCCTGCTGTGTGAATGGCAAAAAGTCCTGCTGCCTCCACCCTGTTGTCTTCTCATCCCTGGGCTCCAACACCGCCAGTTGTTGCCTGGAAGTGCTGTTAGCACAGTCAACACTTGCTCCTGTGTTACTGGGGTTCAGTAATGTCAGCTGTTCCCCTGCTGTGTGAACAGCAAAAAGTCCTGCTGCCTGCACCCTGTTGTTCTTCTCATCCCTGGGTTCCAACACCGCCAGTTGTTGCCTGGAAGTGCTGTTAGCACAGTCAACACTTGCTCCTGTGTTACTGGGGTTCAGTAATGTCAGCTGTTCCCCTGCTGTGTGAACGGCAAAAATCCTGCTGCCTCCAACCGGTTCTCTTCTCATCCCTGGGCTCCAACACCGACAGTTGTTGCTCGGAAGTGCTGTTAGCACAGTCAACACTTACTCCTGTGTTACTGGGGTTCAGTAATGTCAGCTGTTCCCCTGCTGTGTGAACGGCAAAAAGTCCTGCTGCCTCCAACCTGTTGTCTTCTCATCCCTGGGCTCCAACACCACCAGTTGTTGCCTGGAAGTGCTGTTAGCACAGTCAACACTTGCTCCTGTGTTACTGGGGTTCAGTAATGTCAGCTGTTCCCCTGCTGTGTGAACGGCAAAAAGTCCTGCTGCCTCCACCCTGTTGTCTTCTCATCCCTGGGCTCCAACACCGCCAGTTGTTGCCTGGAAGTGCTGTTAGCACAGTCAACACTTGCTCCTGTGTTACTGGGGTTCAGTAATGTCAGCTGTTCCCCTGCTGTGTGAACGGCAAAAAGTCCTACTGCCTCCACCCTGTTGTCTTCTCATCCCTGGGCTCCAACACCGCCAGTTGTTGCCTGGAAGTGCTGTTTGCACAGTCAACACTTGCTCCTGTGTTACTGGGGTTCAGTAATGTCAGCTGTTCCCCTGCTGTGTGAACAGCAAAAAGTCCTGCTGCCTCCACCCTGTTGTCTTCTCATCCCTGGGCTCCAACACCGCCAGTTGTTGCCTGGAAGTGCTGTTAGCACAGTCAACACTTGCTCCTGTGTTACTGGGGTTCAGTAATGTCAGCTGTTCCACTGCTGTGTGAACGGCAAAAAGTCCTGCTGCCTCCAACCGATTCTCTTCTCATCCCTGGGCTCCAACACCGACAGTTGTTGCTCGGAAGTGCTGTTAGCACAGTCAACACTTACTCCTGTGTTACTGGGGTTCAGTAATGTCAGCTGTTCCCCTGCTGTGTGAACGGCAAAAAGTCCTGCTGCCTCCACCCTGTTGTCTTCTCATCCCTGGGCTCCAACACCGCCAGTTGTTGCCTGGAAGTGCTGTTAGCACAGTCAACACTTGCTCCTGTGTTACTGGGGTTCAGTAATGTCAGCTGTTCCCCTGCTGTGTGAACGGTAAAAAGTCCTGCTGCCTCCACCCTGTTGTCTTCTCATCCCTGGGCTCCAACACCGCCAGTTGTTGCCTGGAAGTGCTGTTAGCACAGTCAACACTTGCTCCTGTGTTACTGGGGTTCAGTAATGTCAGCTGTTCCCCTGCTGTGTGAACGGCAAAAAGTCCTGCTGCCTCCACCCTGTTGTCTTCTCATCCCTGGGCTCCAACACCGCCAGTTGTTGCCTGGAAGTGCTGTTAGCACAGTCAACACTTGCTCCTGTGTTACTGGGGTTCAGTAATGTCAGCTGTTCCCCTGCTGTGTGAACGGTAAAAAGTCCTGCTGCCTCCACCCTGTTGTCTTCTCATCCCTGGGCTCCAACACCGCCAGTTGTTGCCTGGAAGTGCTGTTAGCACAGTCAACACTTGCTCCTGTGTTACTGGGGTTCAGTAATGTCAGCTGTTCCCCTGCTGTGTGAACGGCAAAAAGTCCTGCTGCCTCCACCCTGTTGTCTTCTCATCCCTGGGCTCCAACACCGTCAGTTGTTGCCTGGAAGTGCTGTTAGCACAGTCAACACTTGCTCCTGTGTTACTGGGGTTCAGTAATGTCAGCTGTTCCCCTGCTGTGTGAACGGCAAAAAGTCCTGCTGCCTCCACCCTGTTGTCTTCTCATCCCTGGGCTCCAACACCGCCAGTTGTTGCCTGGAAGTGCTGTTAGCACAGTCAACACTTGCTCCTGTGTTACTGGGGTTCAGTAATGTCAGCTGTTCCCCTGCTGTGTGAACGGCAAAAAGTCCTGCTGCCTTCAACCGGTTCTCTTCTCATCCCTGGGCTCCAACACCGACAGTTGTTGCTCGGAAGTGTCATTGGCACTGGTACTCACTCCTGCCCAGACTGGTTACAGCACGCCATCTGTTTCCTGTCAGTGTAAACGTCACTTAGCCTCCAATAAGTTGTCCTGTCGTGTTGCGGTCGGGTTACCCGACTCTATGGTGCCTGGAGTTTAGGTGCTTCCTATGTGTGCTGCGGGATATGCAAATAAAGGCTGTTTCCATTGTGACAATAGGACAATCACCCACTGTAGTACTGTGGGATTCGGTAACTGCGGCCGGCTCGCGGCCTGTCAACTTAAATTTCCATGGGTACCTTCTGCTACCCGTCCGGGTTCCAGTACCGTCAGCTGGCTCTCCGCAGTGCCTTTGGCCTTGGTGCCTCCATCTCGGTATCCGAGTTCCAGCAACGTCTGCTGGTCCTTGGTAGTGCTTTGGAGCACAGGTACCTCCTGCTTAGTAACCGTGTCCCAGTAACGTCAGCTGGTCCTCGGTTGTGCCATTGGCTCTTTTCCTTCTGCTGCCCCTCCGGGTTCCAGCACAGTCAGCTGGTCCTCGTTACTTGCATTGGCTCTTGTACCTTCTGCTACCCGTCCGGGTTCCAGTACCGTCAACTGGTTCTCCGCAGTGCCTTTGGCCTAGGTGCCTCCATCTCGGTATCCGAGTTCCAGCAACGTCTGCTGGTCCTTGGTAGTGCTTTGGAGCACAGGTACCTCCTGCTTAGTAACCGTGTCCCAGTAACGTCAGCTGGTCCTCGGTTGTGCCATTGGCTCTTTTCCTTCTGCTGCCCCTCCGGGTTCCAGCACAGTCAGCTGGTCCTCGTTACTTGCATTGGCTCTTGTACCTTCTGCTACCCGTCCGGGTTCCAGTACCGTCAACTGGTTCTCCGCAGTGCCTTTGGCCTAGGTGCCTCCATCTCGGTATCCGAGTTCCAGCAACGTCTGCTGGTCCTTGGTAGTGCTTTGGAGCACAGGTACCTCCTGCTTAGTAACCGTGTCCCAGTAATGTCAGCTGGTCCTCGGTTGTGCCATTGGCTCTTTTCCTTCTGCTGCCCCTCCGGGTTCCAGCACAGTCAGCTGGTCCTCGTTACTTGCATTGGCTCTTGTACCTTCTGCTACCCGTCCGGGTTCCAGTACCGTCAACTGGTTCTCCGCAGTGCCTTTGGCCTAGGTGCCTCCATCTCGGTATCCGAGTTCCAGCAACGTCTGCTGGTCCTTGGTAGTGCTTTGGAGCACAGGTACCTCCTGCTTAGTAACCGTGTCCCAGTAACGTCAGCTGGTCCTCGGTTGTGCCATTGGCTCTTTTCCTTCTGCTGCCCCTCCGGGTTCCAGCACAGTCAGCTGGTCTTCGTTACTTGCATTGGCTCTTGTACCTTCTGCTACCCGTCCGGGTTCCAGTACCGTCAACTGGTTCTCCGCAGTGCCTTTGGCCTAGGTGCCTCCATCTCGGTATCCGAGTTCCAGCAACGTCTGCTGGTCCTTGGTAGTGCTTTGGAGCACAGGTACCTCCTGCTTAGTAACCGTGTCCCAGTAACGTCAGCTGGTCCTCGGTTGTGCCATTGGCTCTTTTCCTTCTGCTGCCCCTCCGGGTTCCAGCACAGTCAGCTGGTCCTCGTTACTTGCATTGGCTCTTGTACCTTCTGCTACCCGTCCGGGTTCCAGTACCGTCAACTGGTTCTCCGCAGTGCCTTTGGCCTAGGTGCCGCCATCTCGGTATCCGAGTTCCAGCAATCCTGGTCCTTGGTAGTGCTTTGGAGCACAGGTACCTCCTGCTTAGTAACCGTGTCCCAGTAACGTCAGCTGGTCCTCGGTTGTGCCATTGGCTCTTTCCTTCTGCTGCCCTCCGGTTCCAGCACAGTCAGCTGGTCCTCGTTACTTGCATGGCTCTTGTACCTTCTGCTACCCGTCCGGGTTCCAGTACCGTCAACTGTTCTCCGCAGTGCCTTTGGCCTAGGTGCTCCATCTCGGTATCCGAGTTCCAGCAACGTCTGCTGGTCCTTGGTAGTGCTTTGGAGCACAGGTACTCTGCTTAGTAACCGTGTCCCAGTAACGTCAGCTGGTCCTCGGTTGTGCCATTGGCTCTTTTCCTTCTGCTGCCCCTCGGGTTCCAGCACAGTCAGCTGGTCCTCGTTACTTGCTTTGGCTCTTGTACCTTCTGCTACATTTACAAATTGAAGATTTTTTCAATGTTTTTTTGGGAAATCACTCTGGATCTCCAACAATGAAGACGACGACCCTGATGACCACCCCGAAGAAGATGACCACCACAAGGACGATGAGCATCAAGCCAACCAGCCTAAACATCATCACAAAGAAGAAATAAAAGATTACCAAACAGGACTAAGAAGGTTAAGACAAACTACAAGATACAGAACAAGAGACTTAAGAACAATAAGCAGAAGATCAAAAAGCAGAAGAAGATGAAGTATAAGACCAAAATGAAGAGCAAAATATATGCTCTAAATTATAAGCAGAAGAAGACTAAGCAGTGTATGGGCGTGAGTCCGTTCCTCCTCGTGGTGCCCCTGGAAAATGCCTGCTGCAGGCTAAACTGAACACGGACAAATACTGTTGTAATTTAAATCTTTTGTGACAGCAAGAACGGAAGGATGAAAAATTCATACTTTGACAGATTACAAGTACAGGAATCTCTGTCACAAATAAGAATATGATGAAGAAGATGAAGTACAATATGAATAAGAATAATAGTTTAATAAGAAGAATATGAGTAATGTTAACAAAAAGATGAATAGCAAGAAGTTTAAGAAGAAGATAAAGAAGATGAAGATGAAGAATAATTTGATGAAAAAGATGATGATGCTGAAGATTATGAAGGAGAAAGTGTGTCAAAAGTTAAAAAGGTGAAGAGCATGGAAGTTGTGAAATATACATATTTGCCAAAATAGAAAAAACGTTAACAACATTGTCAATTTCTTCGTCAATCCGAACATCTTTAAAAAAAAAATATTTATGCTATTCCATTTGATTGGGTTAAACATCTATGCCTTTAATGTCTCCTCAACCTTCCCCAATACATTCTACATTACTCTTTGTTGTTTTCCTTCATGTACAATTAACCAACAAGGCAAGAATGGAGTTTTTTTAATTCCGATATTTTGTTCCCATAGACTTACATTGGATTTCCGGTATCGGTATCGGGTATCGCCGATATTTTTTGGGTATCGGCGATACCATTCCGATTCCGATACTTTTGGATATCGGAAAGTATTGCTCAACTCTAGTTGTTATGTGATGTGAAGTGCCAGTTATTTGATATTGAGGACACTTAGCCATTGTAATTCCTTTACTTTCAATGCAGCAAACTCACTCCAGAAGTTCATTGTGGATCTCTGAATGATCCAATGTTGTCCTAAATGACTAATGATGATAAATATAATCCACCTGTGTGTAATCAAGTCTCCGTATAAATGCACCTGCTCTGTGATAGTCTCAACATTCTGCTTGAAGCACAGAGAGCAACATGAAGACCAAGGAACACAACAGGCAGGTCCGTGATACTGTTGTGGAGAAGTTTAAAGCCAAATTTGGATACAAAATGATTTTAAAAACTTTAAACATCCCAAGGAGCACTGTGCAAGAGATCATATTGAAATGGAAGGAGTATCATACCACTGCAAGTTTACCAAGACCAGGCTGTCCCTCTAAACTTTCATCTCAAACAATGAGAAGACTGATCAGAGATGCAATCAAGAGGCCCATGATCACTCTGGATGAACTGCAGAGATCTACAGCTGAGGTGGGACAGTCTGTCCATAGGACAACAATCAGTTGTACACTGCACAAATCTGGCCTTTATGGAAGAGTGACAAGAAGAAAGCCATTTCTCAAAGATATCCATAAAAAGTGTCATTTAAAGTTTGCAACAAGCCACCTGGGAGACACACCAAACATGTGGAAGAAGGTGCTCTGCTCAGATGAATCCAAAATCTAACTTTTTGGCAACAATGCCAAATGATATGTTTGGCGTAAAGGCAACACAGCTCATCACCCTGAACACACCATCTCCACTGTCAAACATGGTGGTGGCAGCATCATGGTTTTGGCCGGTTTTTCTTCAGTAGGGACAGGGAAGATGGTTAAAATTGATGGGAAGAAGGATGGAGTCAAATACAGGACCATTCTTGAAGAAAACCTGTTGGAGTCTGCAAAAGACCTGAGACTGGGATGGAGATTTGTCTGCCAACAAGACAATGATCCCAAACATAAAGCAAAATCTACAGTGGAATGGTTCACAAATAAAGGTATCCAGGTGTTAGAATGGCCAAGTCACAGTCAAGACCTGAATCCAATCGAGAATCTGTGGAAAAAGCTGAAAACTGCTGTTCACAAACTATCTCCATCCACCCTCTTTGAGCTCGAGCTGTTTGCCAAGGAAGAATGGGCAAGAATTTCAGTCTCTCGATGTAAAAAACTGATGGTGACATACCCCAAGTGACTTGCAGCTGTAATCGCAGCAAAAGGTGGCGCAACAAAGTATTAAGTTAAAGAACCCGAATAATATTGCACGCCCCACTTTTCAGTTTTATTATTTCCACAAAAATTTAAAATAACCAATAAATGTTGTTCAACTTCTCAATTGTGTCCCACTTGTTGATTCTTCAACAAAAATGTACATTTGGTATCTTTATGTTTGAAGCATGATATGTGGTAAAAGGTTGAAAAGTTCCAGGGAGCCGAATACTTTTGCAAGGCACTGTTTACATATATGAAGAAGAGACTGATAAATTGTTGTAGCCAACTGGTGGGAACACTTTGCTATTCCACAATGTTTGGTTTATTCACAAAAGTTACAAGTGAAAAAAACGCTACATGTCCATTAAAAAGATTGCTAGATTTTGGGTTGTGTCTCTTCCCTTCTCCCCTCTTTCCCTCTAGAACTGGGACCCATGTGTTTGTCTATAGTAATTGGAGAAATACAGCAAAGAGGGGAAGTTCCAAGGGAGAAACCTCACCCACATTAAAATGGAGACACATATATAAAAATTCTCCTGCCAATTATATAGCTCTATACACCTGATGAAGGCTCTTTGTGAGCAGACGGAAGCACCACTAGAATTTTTATCCATATGATTGGCATGCTGGTGAAATGTGCAATTTTACAGTCAGAGTTGAAGGATAGAAACTGTCACTGACACAAACAATTTAGAAGACAAGTGAGAGTCCAAAGCAGAAATAAATACACAAATAGAAGCAGAGGACCGAGACCTCATTAAGGGAGGTTGATGAGAATGCTTTTAAGAGATAACAATGCTGGAATAAAGTGACTGTGTCTGAGAGTTTGATTTAGGTAGTTGCAAGGAGTGAAGACAAGTCTGCGGAGTCGAGAAAAAGTTGAGAGAGTTGTAAGAAACAAAGGGCCTCTGGTGTACCTACAGCATGACTAATAATCAGATTAGCCTGTATTGTTCCTGCACATTTTTCCAGTGTGAATTATTTGAAAAATAGTTTGCAAACGCTACATTACATTTTATAGACCCTATTATTGATTCAGTTGAGAGACTGATTATTTGCACACAGTAAGTATCATTTGGTTGGGCACAAAGTGTTCTATGTCACTTTACTAAACATTCCGATAGAGCTCTATTCATTGGTTGTTCTGCACATCCATCAAACACTAACATTTTAGGACAATTCTTATCAACTATTGCGATTGATACCATTATTAAAGAATTGTTGATTATCGTTTGCTTTCTCATTCCATTAACTGGTCCATTAGTAAGCACAGAGCTACATCTACCTTTGCATTCATGATTTCTGATGTTCGTATTACTTCTCGCACTGTGAAAACAATCAACTTAGTTGTTTAAAGCCCTTGAATGCAAGCGATTTATATTTTAAATTTTGTCATTTTTCTCCCAATAAAGTTTATACAGTTTTGCGCGTGTTCTAATTTTTTTTATTGTTGTTGTGAAATACTTTTGAATTCTATCGGGAAGAAACATTCAAAACAAAATAAAGTGATTATTAAACTCACAGCTCAGTAAATAACACCTAACGGAGATTAATTCTTTCCAAATATGAGAAGCCCTCAAGGTTCAATAAACATAATTTGGTAATATAAAAAATGTAAAACTGCAGTATTAGCTGATGTTTTGCTTTCATAGATCAGCAATTTTAAAGTTTAGCCAGAACAAATCTCAAATCAGCACACTCCTGTTGTTTTTATAATATGGCTGTAGTTTTAAACCTTTGATTCAGTATTTCTATAACACGAATGCTTCAAACAAGAAATTGCTCATTAATTTCTAAAATAAACTTTATTTGGAGCATTTAACTTGCTTTACTTGAAATGTCATAAAATGTACAGGTCTGTTGAAATTTTCTACCTTTTGGATGTGAAAGGAAGAGAATAAGAAGATCCTGCATGGACCTGTAAATATGGCTATGTACATGTTTTCGAGCACAAAGGGTATACGTCATTGTGGGGTTGATGGGATATGGGTTTTAGGGGTGCCAACAAACCACTCTGAGTTGTCCCTGAAATTCAAATACAAAGCTTGGGCATGCACCAATTTAATGCTTTACTAAAGACAAGGAAATGACTACAAACTCAGTCAATCAGATCTTACAATTCCATGTGGACACAATTCCAAAATGTCTTAATCTGCATGTCAATAAATTATGTATATGGAGATAACCTACACTGTAAAATAAATGTTAAACTGCAAAAACCTTGTGGTCAAGGAGAAAAAAAAGGATCTGTGAAAAACAGCTTTAGCCTCCATGGTCAATGAGCACTTTGCAGAAATAAGCAATACCGCTTCCGTCAATGGACCAACTGGGTCTAAGCAAACCGAAATCAGCTCTGCTAGTGTCTAATATCACAATACGTAGTTGTTTTCCACAGTAACTGGGATCTTATGAATGCTCATGCAATAGTAAAAAAATCTATAAAATATTCAACAAAAAATTATAATGAGTAGATGTCTTCCACAGGTCTATATCATTTTTTTCCCAGATTTTTTTTGTATAGCTAGTTGTAACTTTAGAGGAGTCTTTAACTACTCAGACAAAACCTTCTCAGTTACATATTCTCGCACGTAGAATACCTAAAACCAGTCTGTATTCATCTCCGGTGCTGACGTCATTCCAGCATCATTGGCACCCGGTCTCCTGGAGCTCAGGTGATGTTGTTATGTTACATGAACCTTGAAGCTAATCAGCAGCCTCTAATAAGCTGCTTCACTCTCAAATCGGGAGGAAGTGAGAAAGCATTAGATATTCTCACAGCTTCCAGATGTCAATTTTGTCCAAAAGGAAGTGAGAGTGATGTGGCTCATTAGCTGCATAACTCAAGTGATATAACGTCAAGCAATACCGGATGCCAATGTTTCTGAAACGGCGGTAGCATCTTATGTGAGAATGGAGCGTCCACCAGGGTGTGGGATATTCGGTACCGGGACGGGCGGTTCTTAAAGGGGAAGGTCATGGCAGCAGTGACCCGGTCCGTGGCCCTGGGCATCCAATAAAAATGTCAATGTTAATAAAAGCTTATGGGGATTATTTTAGGGGATTTGTCGTGATGCCACCTGTGGTATTCGGCAATGAAGGTGATGGCCAACGTTGCGGTGCCGATACGCTGGGGCAGGTGGTGATGCAGCAGAGTTGTTACAGCTCTCCACAGGTAGAGCTGGACCCCAGGGCAGTTATAGAGTTTAAAGTAGATGATGGTAACGGTCGTTGTGCAGGGTGGATGATGCAGTAAATAATTCAGAGGACACAGCAGGGTGCAGTCTTTTCAGTTTACTCATTGTTGTTGAAACAATACCCAGTTGGGGTGCTATGCCCTTTGGGTAGGTGGCCAAGCCAGCTCTCAGGTTGTTCGGGGTACACTTTGCCAGAACCCTCTTCTTATGTTCCTTCCACTGGTCATCTCATTGCGCTGGCTACCACCTCTCCTGCCCTGCGCCACACACACAGTGTCTCAAGCCGGCAGCCTCAAATCCTGTCAGACGACGTAGTCTAGGTCCCCTTGGTCCTATCTGGCTGCCTTTTTGGCGAATGTGTGCGGAGGTGGCTGAGGCACATACAGATACCTCATCCACCAGTTTGCTAGTTGAGCCTTGAAATCTCTCCACTAGTCTGGGGCTGGTCTCCTTCTGCGACCTGGTCCCTCAACCAGACTCTGGTAAGGCTGGATTTGGGCGCCACAGGTGGATTCCTCACTTTCCGTGCCCCTATGACTCCTTCTTTCTAGAAGCTTCTCTCTGCTTCTCTCTGCTTCTCACAGATCCTCTCTATTCCTCCGTCTCTCTCCAACTGCTCTCTACCTTCTAGCAGCTTCCCTTCTCACCACCAACTGTCACTCCTTAAGCTCGCCCCTTCTCTACTTACTCCACCCACACCCTCTATCCAGGCCCTCCCTGACCTTGAGAAGTCTGGTGTTGAGTGCAAGTGTGTGGGTTCTGGGTAGTGTCCCCTCCTTACCTGAGAGCAGAGTACCACACCTTTGGCTGAGGTGCAGTTCCTCTGTGGCAACTGGACTATCAGGGGCACCACAAGTATAGGATGTTTCTTTTTTAGAAAGGGGACTATGGTAATCAAAAATGGATTGTCTGATTGTAGTGAAAAACAGATTTATTAATTCCATCTAATATTTAGGCAAACATAACCTAAATTAAAAACAGTGAAAAGATACAATGCAGTAAGTAGCTAAACAGTAGAAAAACATGTAAAAAAAATAGGGTACTTAGTTGATACTCTTTTGATCACGAAAGACTGTAGCGCAAAACAGATTTATTAATTCAATCTAATATATGGTGTGAATGTAAACAGCGTAAGCAGGCTTAAACTGTGCAAAATTTATCATTGTGGCTCTTTTTGGATGATAAGCTTGGCGCATTTTTAAATACTTTTGTATTGCTGTCTTGATGAACATTGACTTATATTAAGTAACATCCCAATGAGATAAACCGCAGCACTCGATAAAGCCACACCCACATTTGAAGTGAATCAAATTGTATTAAATATAAAATAAATAGGTCTAAACCAGATTTTGTTTGGGGGGGTCTAAAAATGTCAATAAAAGCTAAAATGTGGCAAAAGCTGGTGAATTTTCTGACAAAGTTAAGGCACACTCACAATATTAAATCTGCCTAATTATTTATTTTTCTGACAGTTTTTGGTTCCATAAGGGTTTGTCTTAACTCAGTATGCTCTGTTGTGTGTATAATGTTATTGCTGTCCTTTTTTTCAATACACTTCTGTATATTAACATTTTGTAAAAAGAATTATGTTCAAGATAACAAATTTACAACACCTCTACAAATAAAATAAAAACACATTACTTACGTAAATAACATTCTTAATAATTTTTTTCCTGCTTTTAAAAAAGCCAAAAACCTATCATGTGTGGATGAAGTCTGTGTTCAAAGTCTTGTTTTAGAATTTTTAATTTTCCATTATACTTTGCCATTAATACATAAAATATGACTGATGCACTAATGTCAATCTATGTGCAACAGGGGCCAACATATCATTGATGCAACCTGTGCATCCACACGTGAGCCCAAGAGGTAGGAGGCCCATTAAAACCTACAAGGCAGGTGGAATTGTGCATTATAATGACTATTGGACTACAGAGGGCCCATATATTGTTCTTGTACAAGGGCCCTCTTCTATCTATGTCTGCCAGTGATGCAGTAGGTATTCAAGCAATGTTAGGGTCATGATGTCACAGCAGTATAATGACACCCTGCTCCGTCCTCTCAACTTAAAGTTTTACATGTTTCCTATTTGGAGTTGGTGTTGAATATTAGAATATTTAGTCAGCTTTTAATTTTTTTATGGGCTAATGCAAATGTAATAAATCACACTGATGAGAATTGTTAGAATATTGTCCCTTCTTTGTAAGAAAGCAAATTCTATTTGTCGGATTCTAGAATTTTGGTGCTAACTTGTAAAGACCCCTATTAATTTAAGACTTATACTTTTAATAACTATAATTAAAAACCAGACTGATAACAAATGTAATCATGCTGACATAAAACAAATAGTAAGATCAAAGACTTTTCAATATTATGATGAGATAACAATGCTGAAAGTTGGTTAGATAAGATACCTCACCCGATTCTGTACCTATTCAAACTAATATTACCTAACCGCGGAGGTTGGCACCCTGAAATACGATAATGGCACCCCGCTCACTAGTGGCTGTCCTTTCGACACCCTAGTAGCCATAATTTAAACATTAAGCAGCTCAGTACCCAGATAGGAACTGATGTATCCAGATTTACTTTAGAAACTGTGCTGATGTGTATATAAAACCAGATGTGTTCCCATACAATTATATGTTTATTATCATATCATGCTTAGGTAGGGTATGTTACTCAGTAGGAAAATGTCTTCATTAATCCGCCTCGAAACGTTTCACCAATCGGCTCATAAGGAGGCCTAATACAAAGATGTCAGTGTTAGGGTCTGCGGAACGCACCTAATATAGTAGAGAGGTGCGTTCGCAGCCCGGGGTGCACGGTGCAGGCGAAGCCCGCTGCTAGTAAGATGGCGAAAGTAGCGAACTCTGTTATCCCGCAGAGTCGCTAAAATAAACGCCGTAGCGCGCTGTGGCAGTAAGTGCGACTCTGTTAATGCCCATTGCCGCTAACGGGAATGCCGATAAGTGCAAACTCACTTAGCTTCAGTGAGCCGCAAAGTAAAACGCTAGGGCGCTGAACCAGCGTTATAAAGCGAACCCTGTTGCGTCACAGAGCCGCTGAGAAAAAGACTGTGTCCTGTTAACACCACAGGGATACACAGATAACTGCTGTGCGGATAGCAGTCCGTGATCATGCAGACAGCAATGCAATCAAGCAATCTCCTCACTGGAGAAGCCGGTATTCTAGGGGCTTATTTCAGCCAAGCCCTAACTACGTGCACTCAAATCTCCTCATCGGAGGTGCCGGTATTCTAGGGGCTTATTTCAGCCGAGCCCTAACCACATGCGTGCATGATCACACTGGCGCAAAGCACATAATGCAATTGATACTAGCGCATGGCAGCCCAACCATGCCACCCTTTTATAGTAACAGCTACAGGACCTGCCAGAAACAAGGACCAATAGAAACTGTTCCAAAACACATGTAGTTTCAGGACCTTCCTGGCGGACCAATAGGAGCTGCTGCAGTACCTGAACATGTGACCCCTGATCTCCAATGAGAGATCTTACCCTGGGCATGCTCAGAAGGGGAAATGCAGGACTTCGTCCCAAAGATGTCTGCTCCAGCACTGGCTATAATAGAAGATCCAGGAAGGGCAGCAGCAAGTCTCTGCACAGTATTGGAATGAGCAAGATGCTGGGACCGACGTCTCTGCTGAGCAGGCTCCACTGCAAACGGAGATGGATGGGGGACCGCAGCGGGACTGGTTCGAGACTCCCCTTGTGCAGCAGTGGGAACTCGAACCCTAACATTCAGGTCATGATATTTAGCATTAGTGTTATTTTCCTGATAAGTACCATAGCTGTTTAATCTTTATATTAGCGCTCACTAGGGCGTCCTAGGGACAGTCACTGGTGAGCCGGAGCGCTATTATCGTATTTTAGGCTGCCAACCTCAGCGGTTAGGTAGTATCAGTTTGAGTAGGTACAGAGTAGGGTGAGGTAGTTTAACCAACAAACTTTCAGTAATATTATCTCATCATAATATTGGCAAGAGTTTGATATGCCTATTTATTTTTTTACATCATGTTTATAATTGTGTTGTCGATCCAGTTTTTAATTATTTCTAATAAAAGTATACATTTTAACTTAATCGTTATCTTGAGATGTTAGCCACATTAATTGAGACCTCTTTGTCCTTTATCATAACCTTTATGTAAAGTTCTAGATTGTGGAATAAATGGAGAATATTTGTTTTTTTGGAGAGTTTTCTTTTTCAATATGGAGATTATTGAATGCAGAACAGGAGGGAGTTATAAAGTTTATAAATTTAACTTATTTGTATTGGGCTGCTTACTATTTTTTACTTTTGACTAGAATTTTTCAATCAGATTAACTTCACACATAACATTTTTTAAGGACGCAATGTTGATTTTTGCCATTTGTATTACATTCTTGCTGCTTTTTTTTCAGCCAGATTTTAGATTTAAGTTAATATGGGCATATCAAAGGGGGTCTGTCGGCATAGAATCACTGTTCAAACCAAATACAGGTGCTCTGTGTACCCTTTTCACAGTCAAGCATTTTAAGGGGTTGTCTAATACTCAGACAACCTTTTCTGAATCACTGTGTTTCCCCCAGTAAAATAATAACATTTATACTCACCTCCGGTTTTGGCTCCGTGACAATATCTCATGCAATCCCTGCACCCAATAAGCACTGACTTTTCTATCCCCACCTTTGGACAAACCAAGATGTTCAGAGGAAGTGGGAGAGCAGCTGCTGCTCTCACTTCATGACGATATCAATTACGCCATTTTCCTCCATATGTCAATGTCACATGATTCCCTCAACACTCAGTGCCAACACCACTGGAACAGCACTGGCACGGAGTTGAGTATACAGTAAATGTTATTTTTTTACTTGGTGAAAAATAAGGAGTCAGAAAGAGTTCTCCGAGTAGTGGAAACCCCCTTTAAGTGCACTTTCCCACCTACTTGTTTTCCCTCAATCTCATTTTCCACCCCCTTCTTTCCAGACAGCTCTGGTTTTATAGAGTGGAGATAGATAGAAATAGATTTCTCCTGTGACTTTTTTTCTCTTGTCTTGTGTATTTTTAGGATCTTTGGTGCTTTTTTCAAACTCAGCATTTTTGTTGTGTTTTTTTTTAACATGAGGAATCTTTGAATTATAATAACAATGAATCTGTTAGGGTCTGCGGAACGCACCAAATATATGATGTAAAGAGGTGCGTTCGCAGCCCGGGGTCCACCGTGCAGGTGGAGCCTGCTGCTAGTAAAATGGCGCAAGAAGCGAACTCTGTTATCCCGCAGTCGCCAAAATAAACGCCGTAGAGCGCTGTGGCAATATGTGCGAACTCTGCTATTCCACAGAGCCGCTAGAAGGAGTACCACAGCGCTATATGGCGATGTGTGCGAACTCACTTAACACCACTGAGTCGCAAAATAAACACGCTAGGGCGCTGTCTAGAGTTGAAAGCGAACCCTGTTACGTCACAGAGCCGCTGAGACAAACTTCTGTGTCCTGTCAGGCACCCAGGTACACAGTTGACTGCTAAGCGAACATAAAACGTGATCATGCGCTAAAGTCCTCGCGGGAGACACCCGCAATCTATGGCGTCTGAACGCCAGGCCCTGAATACGGCAATCAAACTCCTCACCGGTTATGCCGGTAATCTAGGGAATCTAGGACACCGACCCTGACCAGCTAGCATACCAAACTCCTCACCGATTAAGTCGGTATTCTAGGGGCTTATTTCAGCCGGGCCCTAACCACACACACGCATGACCACACTGGCGCAAAGCATATGACGATTGATACTAGCGCATGGCGGCCCAGCCATGCTACCCTTATATAGTAACAGCTACAGGACCTGCCAGAAACAAGGACCAATGAAACTTGATCCAGAACACCAGTAGTCACAGGACCTTCCTGGCGGACCAATAGGAGCTGCTGCAGTACCTGAGCATGTGACCCCTGATCTCCAATGAGAGATCTCACTCTGGGCATGCTTAGAAGGGGAAAACAAGGACTTTGTCCTAAAGACGTCTGCTCGCCGCTAACGAGTACTGGCCACAATAGCAGAGCCTGGAGGAGCAACAGTAATCCTCTGCACACTGTTAGACTGGGCGAGACGCTGGGACCGATGTCTAAGCTGAGCAGGCTCCACTGTGGACGGAGATGAATGGGGGACCGCAGCGGGACTTTTTCGAGACTCCCCTTGTGCAGCAGCGGGAACTCGAACCCTAACATTACTCCCTCTCCTAGGGCCCCCCTTCTTTGGGCCTCGCTGCACTCAAAGGCTGCGGAGCGTGAACATGCTCGGCAGGCTCCCAGAACCTATCCTCAGGCCCATAACCCCTCCAATCCACCAAATAAAGTTTTTTGCCTCGTACCACCTTGCACCCAACAATGGCGTTCACCTCATGATCATCGGTAGATGAACCCGACGTCCCGGCAGATGACTCGGAAAACCAGGAAATGGCCACGGGTTTCATGAGGGACACGTGAAAGGTGTCAGTGATACCAAGGCGAGGCGGAAGGGCTAGGCGGTAAACCACCGGGTTCACCTGCTCAAGAACTTTAAAGTGACCCAAAAAGCGAGGTGCCAACTTGGTGGACTCTACACATAGCCTGATGTTTCGGGCAGAGAGCCACACTAGGTCACCCGGAGCAAATGTAGGAGCGGGGCGCCGATGGGCATCGGCCGAAGATCTCATCCTCTCTTTGGAGGCCTGAATGGCATCCTGGGTGCGGTCCCAAATGTCCCGTGCCTCCACAGCCTAGTCTGCCACCCTGGAATCGGCGGAAGACACGGGCATGGGCACTGGTACCTGCGGATGCTGACCGTAGTTCAGGAGGAATGGGGTTTGTCCGGTGGAGTCAGCCACAGCATTATTTAGAGCGAACTCAGCCCACGGTAGCAAGGATGCCCAGTCATCCTGCTTGGCAGAGACAAAATGTCGCAAGTATGTGACCAAGGTCTGGTTGGCCCTCTCTGCCAACCCATTCGTCTCGGGATGGTATGCAGAGGAGAGATTCAACTCAATGCGAGAGATTCACTCAATGCTGAATAAACAACACAGCTCTCTCCAGAACCGAGACGCAAACTGGGGACCTCGATCACTGACAATTTTGTCTGGGATACCGTGTAGGCGGAAAATATGCCTAATGAATAATGCTGCCAAGGCCCGTGCAGACGGTAACAGTGGTAAAGGCACCAAGTGCACCATTTGGAGAAGTGGTCGGTTATCACCCAGATGATGGTGCAGCCCCGAGACTTGGGTAAGCCCACCACAAAATCCATCCCGACCATCTCCCAGGGCCTGTCTGCCACCGGTAAAGGAAAAAGTAAACCAGCTGGCCGTTGTCGAGGTGACTTATTCTTGGCACAGGAGACGCACGCCTGAACACCACGCCTGATGTCACGGACCATATGTGGCCACCAGTATGTCCTCGCCAGCAACTCAAATGTCCTCTTTTCCCCAAAATGTCCACCCACCCTGGATGAGTGTGCCCAAGAGAGTACCTCCGGTTGCAAATTGATGGGCAAAAAAGTCTTGCCCAGAGGCACAGACTCAAGCGAAACCGGGGCCACAGTTCTTTGGCTCTCTGTGGGGACAATCAGCCGAGGCTCCTCCTCCACCTCCTCAGAGGACACCACGGAGCGAGACAGAGCATCAGCACGAATGTTCTTCTCCCCTGAGAGAAAATGGAGGGTGAAATGGAACCGGGAGAAGAACAGGGACCATTTGGCCTGACGGGAATTTAGCCGCTGGGCTGTCTGTAAATAGACCAAATTTTTGTGGTCAGTGAACACTTGGAAGGGAAAGCGAGCCCCCTCCAGGAGATGTCTCCACTCGGAAAAGGCCAACTTCATGGCTAGCAACTCCCTATCCCCAATGGAATAATTCCTCTCCGCTGGTGTGAAGGTCTTGGAGAAGAAGCACGGATGTTTACGACCTTGAGCATCCTTTTGAAAAAGGACTGCTCCAGCACCAACGGACGAGGCATCTACCTCCAATATAAAAGGCTTATCAACCTCGGGACGATGTAGTATAGGAGCGCTAGCAAAATGGGACTTGATTGAAGTAAAGGCCTTGGAGACCTCCTCTGACCACAATTTGGGATTGGCTTCTTTCTTGGTGAGGGCTACCAAGGGAGCAACCAAAGTAGAGAAGTGGGGAATGAATTGGCGATAGTAATTAATGAACCCCATAAAGCGCTGCACCGCTTTAAGAGAGTGGGTTCTTGCCAATCCATTACAGCCTGTAGTTTGGCAGGATCCATAGCCAATTCCTGAGTGGAGATGATATAGCCCAGGAATGGCAAAGACTCCTGCTCAAACACACACTTCTCCAATTTCGCATATAAGGAATTCGCCCGCAAGAGGTCGAAGACCCTGCAAACATCTCTCCGGTGAGTGTCCATATCTGGAGAAAAGATGAGAATGTCATCCAGATAGACTACCACAGAGGTGGCAAGCATGTCCCGGAAGATGTAATTTACGAAATCTTGGAAGACGGCTGTAGCATTACAGATCCCGAAGGGCATCACAAGATATTTGTAATGTCCATCTCTGGTATTGAACGCCGTCTTCCATTCGTCCCCCTCACGGATGCGGATCAGGTTATAGGCATCATGAAGATCCAGCTTAGTAAATACCCTTGCTCCCCGGAGCCTATCAAAGAGCTCAGATATTAAGGGAAAAGGGTATTTGTTCTTAATGGTAATGGCGTTAAGACCCCTATAGTCTATACACGGTCGTAATTCTCCATTCTTCTTCTTGCCAGATTTTCCTGGATGTATTGTGACATGGCCTCCGTCTCAGGAAGAGAGAGAGGATACACTCTTCCCCGAGGGGCTCCGTTCCAGGCAAGAGGTCTATAGGACAGTCATAGGGGCGATGAGGCGGAATAGTCTCCGCTGCCTTTTTGAAGAATACGTCCGCGTATGACCGATAAACCTTGGGAAGAGAATCACGATCTATGGGTATCCCCGTTGTGGAATCCTGAACGTCCTCTCTGAGACATCTGTCTCTGCAATGATCACCCCAACCCAGTATTCTCCCAGAGGACCACTCAATATGGGGAGAGTGGTGGTGAAGCTAGGGTAATCCCAACAAAACCTCATCTATTCCCTCAGGAAGAACAAAAAGGGATATGTTCTCCTGATGTGAAGGAGACATAGACAGAGGTAGAGAGACAGTCTGATGGGTGATTTGTGAGGGCAGGATTGCTCCATTCAACACTCTCACCGATATTGGCTCGGCGAGCGTCACCAGCGGTATGGAATTGCGAGAGGCAAAGGAGGAGGACATAAAATTCCCCTCTGCCCCAGAGTCCACACAAAGCTTGGCGGGAAGAGTGGATGATCCTAGAGAGATTAACCCTTTAAGGAGCACTTTCGGAGCAAAATCCCTCGTGTCTAATGACCCTGCACCCATGGTCACGGAACATGACCGTTTACTCATTCGCTGGGGACATCGGTTGGCATAATGTCCTGGCTGCTGACACACTCTACAGACCACGGATACTCGAGTGGTCCGAGACTTAGATCCCACTCGAGTAGTCTCCACGGTCTCTGGAGAGTCAGACGCCCGAACGGGAAATTCCAGAGGTTTGGCAAAGGTGGGTGCCAGCCGAAACCTCTGCCTACACTGGGTCCGCTCTAACCTCTGCTCGTGAAAGCGGAGGTCGATGTGGGTAGATATAGAAATGAGTTTCTCAAGTGTGACAGGAATCTCCCTGGTAGCCAAAGCATCCTTTACATGGTCTGCCAGTCCTCTCCAGAACACTGGAATAAGAACTTTTTCTGGCCACTCTAATTCAGAGGCCAAAGTCCGAAATTGGACTGAGAACTGGCTGACCATGGACAAGCCCTTTGACATTGCCAGCAGTTGGAGTGCCGTATGTGCGTGACCTGAGGTCCTAAAAAGACCTTTTTCAGAGCCTCCAAAAACCGAGGAGCACTCCGCACCACACGATCGTCGCGCTCCCACAGCGGTGTTGCCCACTCCAACGCTCTGCCCGAGAGTAGAGACAGTACAAAACCCACTTGTGCCCGATCCATGGGGAAATGTGCAGCCAGAAGCTCGAGCTGTATAGAGCACTGACTCACGAATCCCCGACATTGCTTGCTGTCACCAGCAAATTTGTCAGGAAGCGGGAGGTGGGATAATGTAGGGGCAGAGGTGGCAGAGGACAAACTGGCTGCAGCCACGCTAGCAGCCTGAACAGCGACTGCGGTAACATCCACAGCTGAGGTTGTGCGCTCAAGAGCCGCCAACCTACCCTCCAGCTGCTGGATGTACTGCAGTAGACGCTGGTTATCCGCTATTTTACTAGCCAGACCCTGGCGCTAGTATTATGTTAGGGTCTGCGGAACGCAGCAAATATATGATGTAAAGAGGTGTGTTCGCAGCCCGGGGTCCACCGTGCAGGCGGAGCCTGCTGCTAGTAAAATGGCGCAAGAAGCGAACTCTGTTATCCCGCCGGTTATGCTGGTAATCTAGGGCATCTAGGACACCGACCCTGACCAGCTAGCATACCAAACTCCTCACCGATTAAGTCGGTATTCAAGGGGCTTATTTCAGGCCCTATTCGGGCCCTAACCACACACACGCATGACCACACTGGCGCAAGGCATATGACGATTGATACTACGCATGGCGGCCCAGCCATGCTACCCTTATATAGTAAAAGCTACAGGACCTGCCAGAAACAAGGACCAATGAAACTTGTTTCAGAACACCAGTAGTCACAGGACCTTCCTGGCAGACCAATAGGAGCTACAGCAGTACCTGAGCATGTGACCCCTGATCTCCAATGAGAGATCTCACTCTGGGCATGCTCAGAAAGGGAAAACAAGGACTTTGTCCTAAAGACGTCTGCTCGCCGCTAACCAGTACTGGCCACAATAGCAGAGCCTGGAGGAGCAGCAGTAATCCTCTGCACACTGTTAGACTGGGCGAGACGCTGCGACTGACGTCTAAGCTGAGCAGGCTCCACTGCGAAACGGAGTTGAATGGGGGACTGTAGCGGGACTCGTTTGAGACTCCCCTTGTGCAGCAGCGGGAGCTTGAACCCTAACAGAATCATATTATTTGTATATTTATATAAAAATAACAAAAAATATTTTAAGAAAAGTACTAAAAAGATGCCTAAAAAAGGTTTTAACTAGAGATGAGGGAATATTTCAATGTTCGGTTTGGATTATGATCGCCAAATTTGCAATATTCGCCAATTAATTTGTCGAATATTAGCCGAACATAACCGAACGACATTCAGCTCAATGGGAGGCAAAATTAAACACATACACAACACCTTATAACGTCCCCAATGCTGCTAAAACACATCACATGAGTGTCAGACACCATAAAAGTGGCCTCAATTCACCCACAGTACCAGTTTTAGAATAGGACTGCAACAATCAGCCAGGCATGAGGTATCAGGGTCTGGAACAGCATATACAGCTTTCAATTGAACGTCACAGTAAGATGAGGTGGGTGAGGGATCGATGTAGGCCCCCCTTGCTGGGAGCCCTGATACCACATCCAACACCTCTACCTGCATTCATGCTGAGTCACATTCAGGTGGCACGAAGGATAGTAACAAGTGTAGTTGAGTCCAAGGAAGTGGAGGCCTGACGGTGTCAGAGGCCTACTGCTACAGGCAACATGCATTAAGGAGACCCAACCAGGAGTGTTCACATTTCCAAAAATTATTTATATACACTTAAGTAGGAAGAAAGGATCCACCCCTTACCGCCGCAAGAAGAATTCAAAAATTGTAGAAGTTTCAACGTTGAAACCTCCACAATTTTTGAAATTCTTGCGGCAGCGCAGGGATGATCCTTTTTTCCTACCTAAGTGTATGTTTCAATCAGGTCTTGCACTGACATGTGGATCTGCAGCAGCCACCATTAATATATGTCCTTCCTTCACTCTCACCAGATGAGTAGTTCTCTTGGTGGGCAACTCTGTATAACATTTGATAAGACCCTATTTGCACTTTTGTGTCTCCCTCTTTTCTCTTTCAAAAATTATTGGCAGACATCACCAAAGTGGCATCAATTTCACCACAGTATAGATTGTATAATAGGCACCGACAGGTCTTCTACTTCATCCAATCCAACAGATGGACACCTAACCAGGATTGTTCACATTTAAGCAAAGGAGGGTCTTACACCACAGAAGTGTCATCAATTTCCCCACTGTAGAAATAGTATAATAGGGACCGACAGGTCTTTCACTACATCCAATCCAGCAGATAGACACACAACCAAGAGTGCTAGCATTTCCAAAAATTACTGGCAGACACCACAAAAGTGGCATCAATTTCACCACAGTAGAAATAGTATAATAGGGACTGACAGGTCTTCCACTACACCCAATAGAGCAGATGGACACCCAACCAGGAGTGTTCACTAGAGTTGAGCGATACTTTCCGATATCCTAAAGTATCGGAATCGGAATGGTATCGCCGATATCACTAAAATATCGGCGATACCCGATACCGATACCGGAAGTCCCATGTAAGTCTATGGGAACAAAATATCGAAATTAAAAAAAACCCATTCTTGCCTTGTTGGTTAATTGTACATGAAGGAAAACAAGAAAGAGTAATGTAGAATGTATTGGGGAAGGTTGAGGAGACATTAAAGGCATAGATGTTTAACCCAATCAAATGGAATAGCATAAATATTTTTTTTTTAAAGATGTTCGGATTGACGAAGAAATTGACAATGTTAACGTTTTTTATATTTTGGCAAATATGTATATTACACAACTTCCATGCTCTTCATCTTCACCTTTTTAACTTTTCACACACTTTCTCCTTCATAATCTTCTGCAGCATCATCTTTTTCATCAAATTATTCTTCATCTTCACCTTCTTTATCTTCTTCTTAAACTTCTTGCTATTCATCTTTGTTAACATTACTCATATTCTTCTTATTAAACTATTATTCTTATTCATATTCTGCTTCATCTTCTTCATCATATTCTTATTTGTGACAGAGAATCCTGTACTTGTAATCTGTCAAAGTATGAATTTTTCATCCTTCCGTTCTTGCTGTCACAAAAGATTTAAATTACAACAGTATTTGTCCGTGTTCAGTTTAGCCTGCAGCAGCAGGCATTTTCCAGGGGCACCACGAGGAGGAACGGACTCACCCCCATACACTGCTTAGTCTTCTTCTGCTTAGAATTTAGAGCATATATTTTGCTCTTCATTTTGGTCTTATACTTCATGTTCTTCTGCTTTTAGATCTTCTGCTTATTGTTCTTGTGTCTCTTGTTCCGTATCTTGTATTTGTAGCACAATCTTGTACCAGCTGATGTTACTGGGACACGGTTACTAAGCAGGAGGTACCTGTGCTCCAAAGCACTACCAAGGACCAGCAGACGTTGCTGGAACTCGGATACCGAGATGGAGGCACCTAGACCAAAGGCACTGCGGAGAACCAGTTGACGGTACTGGAACCCGGAGGGGCAGCAGAAGGAAAAGAGCCAATGGCACAACCGAGGACCAGCTGACGTTACTGGGACACGGTTACTAAGCAGGAGGTACCTGTGCTCCAAAGCACTACCAAGGACCAGCAGACGTTGCTGGAACTCGGATACCGAGATGGAGGCACCTAGGCCAAAGGCACTGCGGAGAACCAGTTGACGGTACTGGAACCCGGACGGGTAGCAGAAGGTACAAGAGCCAATGCAAGTAACGAGGACCAGCTGACTGTGCTGGAACCCGGAGGGGCAGCAGAAGGAAAAGAGCCAATGGCACAACCGAGGACCAGCTGACGTTACTGAACCCCAGTAACACAGGAGCAAGTGTTGACTGTGCTAACAGCACTTCCGAGCAACAACTGGCGGTGTTGGAGCCCAGGGTCAAGGAGGATGTTTAAATACTAGATCAAGTAATTTCCTTGTTACCTGTCAATTTTAAATGTCTATACTTCAAACAAGAGAAAGATAACCTTTACTACCATAAGATGATGATTTCATTTAAACTAATATCTAGATAAATAAAGAATTGACAAACATAAACACATACATTAACATGTTGAACAGCAATGCAAACCACAAATAAATTAGTTAAGGAATCTGCTATACGGTTGTACATAAAAGCATACAAGTACATATCTGAATCCATTAATGATGGATAAGTAACAGTATGTACACCATTTTTATTGTATAGACAATGAATGTCTGACTTCAAAACATCATCAGCATTACAAGTTATCTGTGACATTACTAAATGTTACATTTGCTGAATAATGTCACTAAACAGTTTATACAAAATTATACAATTTCCATCATGTAATACTCATAATATGTGGCAATAATCATGTTTATTAACAAACATAACCTTTAAAAAGTGCATAGTGCATAGTGAAAATTGCTATTTATGCCTGACTGTCGACTTGCAAGCATGACAACGGATAGATAAGGTATATATAGATGAGACTGCATAGCCACAGATGGTGAATGGCGATGTAATACTGTACCTCAATAAAGTGTGCGTCACTACTACATAATTTTTTTTATATAGCTTTATAAACAGGTACGTGGATGTATGCTTGCGCCTTTGTTTTGACGCACAGACTGCCTTCCTGCTGAGACGCGTTGGGTAGTGAACAGTTGTGTGCAGTGTTCACTGTAGTCTGAGGTTTTCCTTTTTGGAGTGCAGATCACGCTCCAGTTAGTTCTTCAACCACTGCTGGTTGTAGTCTGCTGAGCGTGTGTCACTGGCACATCCTTGAAATTTTTCTCTAATTGTTGCTGCTCCATTCTATTACAAATAAATAAAATCTATTAGTGTGACGCGCTTCCATCCGTATACAATACATTGGTTGCAAACACTATAGAAGTACACAAAGGGGCCTTTCACACCTACTGAACAGTTGTGTGCAGTGTTCACTGCAGTCTCTGCGGAATAACCACACTTAGGCCTTATAACTTTTCAGACTTTCTTTATCAATCTACCAAGATGAAGAAGGCAGGGAGTAAGGCCGTGGTCGTGGAGTTTCTTCAGGGAGAGGACGTGGGGATTCTGTGGCTGCTGCGGCCCCCAGTGACACAGCATCCACCAGTTTTCCCCGGGCCGTGAGCGTTCCTTTATGCGCACTTTTGTAGGAGCTCGGAGTACCCCCCTGCTGCGGGAAGAACAAATTGAAGCCGTTGTTGTTTGGATCTCAGCCAATGCATCGACTTCAATTGCTTCCACCTCCTCTCAGGACCACAGCACTGTTGGGCAACCATCTGTCTCTTCACCGCCTGGCAAATTGCCCAGGCAGTCAGAGAGTTCTGTACAGGAGCCAGCTGAGTGTCTGCTTCTGTTCTCAGAATCTATTGGCTTGCAACAGGGGCCCAGCCAAGCAGCATTCTGTAATGTGAAGAAGAGGGGTATGCAGTGATGCGCAACAGCTGTGTCTCTCTGAATCTGAAGAGGCGGGTGAGACAGTGCCGATGGTCAGCACACCGCAGAACGCATCTGATGATGATGATGAGACCCAGGTGCCAGTTTCTGTTGAGCATGGTGCTGGCCAGACCACCCAACAGCAGGTGTTGGAAGAGGGTAGTGGAGATGATGAGGTCCAATACCCAACATGGCATGAAGAACAGGAAGGTGGTGGGAGCAGCTCAGAGGAATAATAATAATATTTATTTATATAGCGCCATCATATTCCGCAGCGCTTTACAGTTTAGCAGTTTCAGAACACAAGTCATAAGTAACAACGTTAACAATACAATAATTTAAGCTAAATAGTCGCCCCTGCTCGTGACAGCTTACAATGTACAATGAGATGGGGGAGATACAAAGTATAGGTGTTTATATACAATGGTGCATTTACAATGATGTTCCAGCCATCTTAAGGGACTGAGGGATGGAGATAGTGAATGGGCTAGAGACACACACACACTTACACAGAATACATAGAATGACTTTGATTAGTGAATGTGATAGGCCGCTCTGAACAAATGTGTTTTGAGGGAGCGCCTGAAACCATGCAAATTGTGGATAGTCCTAATTTCTTGGGGTACAGCATTCCAGAGGATTGGCGTAGAGCAGGAGAAGTCTTGGAGTCGGGAGTGGGAGGTACGTATTAGTGCAGAGGGTTAGTCGAAAGTCGTTTGCAGAGCGCAGCAGTCGGTTAGGCCGATAGATAGAAATGAGGGAGGAGATGTAGGAGGGGTGCTGCACTGTGGAGAGCTTTGTGGGTGAGAACCAGTACTTTGGTTGAAAGCTGGGAGAGGCCTAGAGAAATGGTTAGTGATAGAAGGAAGATAGAGGAAGACATTGCCCCAACGGTACAAACAGGAGGGAGAGTTAGGCTGCAGACTCGGTTGCCTGTAGCCTCCAGTTTGCACCTGTTCGGAGCAGTTGTCTTCCAAAAGTCAAAACGTGCGCTCCCAGGACTTGCACTGCGTGGTCCTTTTTCACACACTTGCACATGATATTTGCTATGTGAAATGCAAGCTGTTAATCAAAAATTAAAAATAGCTAAAAGTGTCAGTCACCTCAATACCACAAATATGTGGAAACATGTGCGGACAAAGCACGTAGTTGAGTTAAAGACACACTGGAGATGTAGGCCAACCTACAGCAGCACCTACATCTTCAGGTTGTGTTGAAGCCTCTTCATCGAGCTCACACACAGCTGGTTATGCTTCCTCACAGGATCGCCATGGAAGAACCTCGGCCACTGTTGTCCAGAGACAAACTGTTATTCCACACACAGCAGCAAGTTCCCTGTCATCCTCACACTCCCAGGCCACAAAAACAGCCAGCGGTAGCACAGGCATGGGATAAAAGACGGCCATACTCCGCAAACCATGCACGAGCACAGGCTCTGAATGCTGGCATTGCAAAACTCCTGTCCCTTGAAATGCTGTGATTCAGGCTGGTGGAGACAGACAGTTTCCGTAACTGAATATCATTGTCAATCCCACAATACAATGTGCCAAGCCGATTTCATTCACAGGCAAGCCGTCCCTGGTCTGCAAAAGCATGTTGAGGGAAAAATTAAACATGCGCTACTAAAACCCTCAGTAGCAAGGTCCACCTGACCACCGATGCGTGGACCACTACCCATTGTTATGATCTGCTACAACCAGTAAGGAAAGAGGGAATTCTGTCCCTACATACAACTAAGCTGAATCCCTACGATGTAACGGGAACCTGATCCTGCGACCAGACCCGCTAAAGTCCTCATCTAGTGTGAACGAAGACCTATGTTGCGAGGGAGTAATCCCTACAAGATCTAGGACTGGGAGAAAAGGTGGACACCTCCTAACATAAATTTAGCATGGATAATTAAACAGAAAAATAAATACTTTGTGTCCTAACACCAAGCAAAACTCACAGATTAAGGCAACCTAAGGCACCCGGCTAGCTTAACAGTAGATAATACAATGAAGTCAAGCAAAGCCAGAAGGGCGGAGCCAGACTAAATAGGGAAAAAAGGTCATGTGACCAGGCAAACTGAAACAAAACCTAACAAGAGGGTTCTAACACCCATGGCCAGGGACCAATACCTTTCCCTCACTGCCCATTGGGTCAATGTTGTGCAGCCGGGTACGATCTTGCGAGTGGGCTGTACGTGTTCTGCCAACTCCAAGGATTGCAGAATCAAGTCTGTACACATTGATTCCTCCTCCTATTCCAGTTCCTCAAATCATCGCTGCAGGAGCCGTCACGGTCTACCTCCACATGGACCCGTGAACGTTTACCTGTTGCGACCGATTATGAGCACAGCCGTGTCCAAATGTAACGGCCATCCTGAAATTAATTTCCATGGGGAATCTTAGCCACACAGCGCAGGAGCTCTGTAATGCCATAAAGCAGGAGAGCGACGTGTGGTTTTTTGGAAGAGAATCTACAGGCAGGCTTGGTAGTGTTGACAATGGCCGAAATCTGGTGTCAGCTCTGGGCCTTGGCAACTCAGTCACATACCAGTCTGTCATATGGCTCAACTTGGTCGTGCAGAGTTTTTGAGGGACTAATCCGGATCTTGATGCACGCTGCACAAGGTCCGCCTAGAGTGCGCTCACTTGCGACGTTCCAGCATGGCCAGATCGCTGATTGCAGCTCTGCAACGCAGATTTCACCTTCATGACATCGCATTATATGTGACTACCCACCAGGTGGAATTCCTCGTTACATAGTTGGAGCGGTTGTGTGAGCAGCAGCCAACAGAATGGAGTATCAGCTGCATCAGGCGCAGTCAACTCGCAATTTGCGGCGTCACACTTCACCACTACTGAGTGGGCCCTATAATAAGATTAATAATATATATTTATTTATATAGCGCCATAATATTCCGCAGTGCTTTACAGTTTAACAGTTTCAAAACACGAGTCATAAGTAACAACGTTAACAATACAATAATTAAAGCAAAATCAGCCGCCCCTGCTGGTGAAAGCTTACAATCTACAATGAGGTGTGGGAGATACAAAGTACAGGTGTTTATATACAATGGTGTTTTACAATGATGGTCCAGCCATTTTAAGGAAGTGGGGATGCATGGAGATAGTGGAATGGGCTACACACACAGAATTACACATAGAATGACTTTGATTAGTGAATGTGATGGCCACTGTGAACAAAATGTGTTTTTGAGGGAGCGCCTGAAACCATCCAAATTGCGGATAGTCCTAAATTCTTGGGGTAGAGCATTCCAGAGGATTGGCGCAGCGCGGTGAAGTCTTGGAGTGTGGAGTGGGAGGTCGGATTAGTGCAGAGGTTAGTCGAAGGTCGTTTGCAGAGTGCAGCATCGGTTAGGCCGATAAATAATAAATAAGGGAGGAGATGTAGGGGGGTGCTGCGCTGTGGAAGCTATGTTGGTGAGAACCAGTAATTAGAATTGGATCCTATAATGAATGGGCAGCCACTGCCAGTGTAATGAGTGGCGAATAACTCTATGAAGGATATCTGTCACGTTTTGCGTCGTTGATGAGTCAAACGCAGATGGCGAGTGCAGATGATGCACTAGTCAGCCTGACTGTCCCCCTTATCTGCCTCTTCAAAAACACTGCAAGCACTAAGGCATGAGGTTTTGGAAAGGTGGAGGATGAGGAGTCACAAATTCCATCCCTTCTGGACAGTCAGCGCAACGTGGTTCCTCACAAAGGGCTGGAGGACTTTCAAAGTACCATGCTGTATCAACAATGAACCTCCAGAGTCGCTGTCTATATTTTCATAACCATTAAATTTTAATGTATTTACAAAGCACATAATGTACATTTTTTGTCTATCCTTTTGTAATGCTATGTGTTCCATAAACTGATGTTACAGAATTATGATACAAAGTTTTTAAATTTTTGAGTTTTAAATTTTGTAATTTATATGTATTGAAGGACTTTGTGAGGAGGATGAGGAGGAGTCAATGGAGGAGGAAGCATCGCTCCAGAGGGAGGTAGACAATGCTCTATCAGTAGTAGACCAGGGGGGGGTGATGCACAGCGGCGGAGATGACGCCTCTTGCAGGGGACAACGTTTCTTGGCCAGTTGGGAGTCTGCAGCATGGTTGATTTCATGCTGCAGTGGCTGAGAAACGACGCCGCATCGAACACATTCACACCACGTCTGATTATTGGGTGTACACCCTCCTAGACCCTCGCTACCGGGACAACTTACAAAGCCTCATCACACCGTTGAACCGGGAGCGTAAAATGCGGAAGTACCAAGACACACGGTGCAATCCATAATGTTCTCCATTCCAGCCGAGAGCACTGCTTGCTGCTACTGATTTACCAAAGCAGCTCTGTGCGTCGAGGCAGTGGAGACAGCTCTCAACAAGAGGGAGCACAAGCAGCGCCTCTGCACAGGGCAAGAACAGTAATTTCCAATGTGTCGAAGTTTTGTGGCAGCGCCACCAATGTCTACACCATCCGAGACGGCTCCAGTCAGCAGGAGGCAAGTTTCCGTAAGATGGTGACAGACACATGTCTTGCCCTCTCATGTGTACTCCCAGATGGTCTTTCCCCATTCAGGTTTTGTGTCTCTAAGCTGGATACAGGCCAGAGCTTAGCCAGTATGCATTGGAGGTCTGGCTTGATCTGCTGGCAGTGTATATCGGAGCGCGTCTTTAACTGCTGCAGGTGGTGTACATAAAAGACCGTTGCATGCGACTATCCTACGATAAGTAGAACGCTTACTTTTCTGAAAATGAACTAGGCATGGATCTCGCCTGAATTTGCCTGTCCGGTTTCAGATTAACTAACTGGTTGACAACGTTTTCCATGTCTCCTGTTTGTTCATCTTTTTACCACCTGAGCTATACTCCCTGGGCTACAACACGCCAGTTGCTGCTCAGAAGTGTCGTGTCCACAGACCAATACACAAGCTATAGTGATAGTGGGGTTCAGTAACGCCTGCTGTTCCCCTGCTGTGGTGTCCGGCAAAAATTACTGCTACCTAGTACAACATGTTTAAAAAAAACATGACATGTTAAAGTGGCTAGTGCTACACATAGATATCAGGCTACACCCTTATTTCTAAGCTGTAAACAAGTGAAACTCAAATTTAAACCATTCATGATTAGTGTTGGTAACAAATCGTAACTAAATAATTGTGACATATATGGCAGATATCCACATGTCTAACACAAATCTAACACAAAGCATACTTATGCTATAGGGTACTGATGGTGAACCTTCTCACTCCATAACTTTTGACCAATCCAACTCACATCATGCCTCAAATAGCTGCAATGTTGGAAGTGGCATAATGTGGGTTGAACTTTGACAACAGCTGCAGTGCGAAGGTTATCCTTCTGTGTTCTTGGCTTTTAAATAAAAGCATACAAGTAAAATAATAATACATTGTTGATTAAGGGACATGATGTACACCTGTAATATTGTGCAAACAATGGATGTAGGACTATTCCTCTTCAACATTACTTTTTATTTGTGTCATTTGAAAAAAAAATATTTTGTTAAAAATTAAAAAACCCATGTTCAGTAGCTGTGAAAGGGCCCTTTGTGTACTTCTATATTGTTTGCAACCAATGTATTGTATACGGATGGAAGCGCGTCACACTAATAATTAGATTATTTTAAATGGATGTAGCAAACCAATTGGAGATAAATGAAAAGGATGAGCCACTGAGACACGCTCAGCAGAGTACAAGCAGCAGTGCTTGAACATGTAACTGGAGCGTGATCTGCACTCAAAAAAGTAAAAAACACAGACTGAAGTAACACTGAAACACAACTGTCCACAATCGTGAAAAAGCTCCTTTCTGTACTTCTATAGTGTTTGCAACCAAGGTATTGTATACGGATGGAAGCGCGTCACACTAATGATTAGATTTATTTTTAAATGGAATGTAGCAGAACCAATGGAGATAAAGAAAAGGATGAGCCAAGAGACCGCTCAGCAGAGTACAAGCAGCAGTGGCTTGAACAGTAACTGAGCGTGATCGCACTCAAAAAAGTAAAAAACACAGACTGAAGTGAACATGAAACACAACTGTCCACAATCTGTGAAAAGCTCCTTTCTGTACTTCTATAGTGTTTGCAACCAATGTTTTGTTACGGATGGAAGCGCGTCACACTAATAGATTTAGATTTATTTTAAATGGAATGTAGCAGAACCAATTGGAGATAAATGAAAAGGATGAGCCACTGGAACACGCTCAGCAGAGTACAAGCAGCAGTGCTTGAACATGTAACTGGAGCGTGATCTGCACTCAAAAAAGTAAAAAACACAGACTGAAGTGAACATGAAACACAACTGTCCACAATCTGTGAAAAGCTCCTTTCTGTACTTCTATAGTGTTTGCAACCAATGTATTGTATACGGATGGAAGCGCGTCACACTAATAGATTAGATTTATTTAAATGGAATGTAGCAGAACCAATTGGAGATAAATGAAAAGGATGAGCCACTGAACAACGCTCACAGAGTACAAGCAGCAGTGCTTGAACATGTAACTGGAGCGTGATCTGCACTCAAAAAAAGTAAAAAACACAGACTGAAGTGAACACTGAAACACAACTGTCCACAATCTGTGAAAAGCTCCTTTCTGTACTTCTATAGTGTTTGCAACCAATGTATTGTATACGGATGGAAGCGCGCACACTAATAGATTAGATTTATTTAAAGGAATGACGCAAAACCAATTGGAGATAAATGAAAAGGATGAGCCACTGAGACACGCTCAGCAGAGTACAAGCAGCAGTGCTTGAACATGTAACTGGAGCGTGATCTGCACTCAAAAAAGTAAAAAAAAACACAACGAAGTGAACACTGAAACACACTGTCCACAATCTGTGAAAAGCTCCTTTCTGTACTTCTATATGTTTGCAACCAATGTATTGTATAACGGATGGAAGCGCGTCACACTAAAGATTGATTTATTTTAATTGGAATGTAGCAGAACCAATTGGAGATAAATGAAAAGGATGAGCCACTGAGACACGCTCAGCAGAGTACAAGCAGCAGTGCTTGAACATGTAACTGGAGCGTGATCTGCACTCAAAAAAGTAAAAAAACACAGACGAAGTGAACACTGAAACACAACTGTCCACAATCTGTGAAAAGCTCCTTTTCTGTACTTCTATAGGTTTGCAACCAATGTATTGTAACGGATGGAAGCACGTCACACTAATAGATTTGATTTTTTTCTAATATAATGGAGCTGCACCAATTCCACTAAATAAAAATAAAAAAAAAAAAAAAAAAAAAGTGACACTGCAGATGCCTACAAACAGCGGTGGATGCAGAGCAACTGCAGCGTCACCTGCACGTCACACACACACCTTGCACAGAGCTGTTAAAACAACACTGGCAAAATGAAGCTTTACACAGCGGTTGGTAAACTAGCCTGCCTCAAGCACAGTAGTACACAAAATCGCATATCTAACTGTCCCTCAGAGTCAGCACAGCAGCGTTCTGTCCCTAACTGAGTTCACAGCACAGTGACGCTAAAATGGCTGCGGCGCCTTTTATAGTGCATTCTGACATCATTTCAGCAGCCATCACAGCCATGCCATTAGTTAAGATGACCGCATCATTACAGGAGGTGCCCACACTTCGTAGGATTCCTCCTTTGGCTGACTAAAATCACATTGCCTCTCAAAGAATTATGGGAACTTCCGATTCCGGTAAACGTTTATGGAAAAGTATCGGAATTAAGTATGGAATTCCGATAACGCGAATATCGGCCGATACCCGATACTTGCGGTATCGGAATGCTCACCCTAGTGGTTCCAATAACAAAAGGGAGCCTTACACCACAGAAGTGTCATCAATATCCCCACAGTAAAATAGTAATAATAGGGACCGACAGTCTTCCACTACACCCAATATAGCACATGGACACCTAACCAGGAGTGTTCACGTTTCCAAAAATTATTGGCAGACACCACAAAAGTGGCATCAATTTCACCACAGTATATATAGTATAATAAGCACCGACAGATCTTCTAACTACACCCAATCAAACAGATTAACACCCAACCAGGAATGTTCACATTTTAACAATGAGGGCCTTACACCACAGAAGTGGCATCAATTTCACGAGAGTAGAAACAATATAATAGGGACCAATAGATCTTCCACTAAACGCAATTCAGCAGAGGACCCCCAACCAAGAGTGTTCATATTTCCAAAATTTATTGGCAGACACCACAAAAGTGGAGTCAATTTTCACCACAGTAAGATAGTATTATAGGGACTGACAGTTCTTCCACTATGCTCAATCAAACGATGGGACACCCAACCAGCAGTGTTTACATTTTAAAAAATGAGGGCCTGACACCACCGAAGTGGAATAACTGTCACAGAATAAAATAGTATAATTGGGACCTAGACGCTTCCACTACAGATATCAAAACTAGTGTAGACCAACCATGACTGTTCACATTTCCACAAATTTGTGCTAACATCAGCAAGCAGCCACTGTAGGCACAGAAGCCACACTAAAGGTATCCCAGGGTGCAGTTACAGACATTAATGCATCACAGTAAAAATGCAATATCACCTAGACTGTACAGTCTGCGATTGTGTGCAAAAGTCCTTGTAGATCCATGATTTGTTCATCTTGATGAAAGTTAGGCGGTGTACACTTTCAGGGGACAGCCATCTACGCTTACTATCCGGAAAAACCCAGCATCGTGAGGACACGTTCTGAGAGAACGCTGGCTGCCGGGCAGATAAAAACCTCCAAGGCGTGTAAGGTGAGCTAAGGCCCACTCATCCATTTTGGAAGACCAAAATGTGAAAAGGTCCAAACCTTCACTCATGGTATTATTTTTAGTTCTAGAAACTCCGGCACCATCCTCTCCATTCGTCCACGACGTGTAAACTTGGACCTGTTGTGCGGTGCACAAGTTGATGTATAAAGTGTCAAAGGACTCACAGAAGTTGCTGCTTCCTCTTCCTCCACAGCTACTGCTGCTGCTAATGTTTTGGCATTGACGAATTGATGTGCCGGAGGTTGGAAGTGTACAACTGCGATGAGAATTGTGTGCTTCACTGCTGTCTGGGAAAGCCTCTTAAGGTTGTGTAAAAGCGTGTTTTCCAACTCCAGTATCCGCGGCTCTCTTTCTAGGCGGGAATCATCTGGCAAATTTGGTTTTATAACGTGAATCTAACAAAGTGGCAACCCAATAGTCAGCATTATTCCTAATCATAACTATGCGGGGATCATGTTGCAGATAGTGCAGCAAGAAGGCACTCATATGTCGGGCTCTACCATGAGTCCAAGCCCATGCTGTGTTGGTGGCTGGCTAACAAAGGCTCGTTTCCTTCGTCTCCTCCCGCAAACCCAATAATAAGAGGGAAGGATTATCCTCTTCATTGAAATTGCTCGCTTAACATCTTCCTCCTCCTTTGTTCCAGGACCTTGCACCTTTGATAAAGTTTCTCTGTTTATCATCACCCTCTCGATCACAGTAATTCACTTTCCCTTGGCACCCACCTGTGTGACAACAACTTGAACTTAGGACAATGTTTCCCCTCCGCATCCTCTCTGCTTCCGGACCACCTTATTCCCCCCAGGCTATTCAAAGTCGCTTCGATATAGGCCGGAATAGGGTCTGAAGACAGCACGTCAGGCTAACCACTTAGTACCTTTTGAAAACGTAAGGGGGTGCGAGGTCCCTTAATCTGTACCCCTTGTTAACGGATATGGCCCCCGACGCATTGGGCCCAGGTATATAACATGACAAAAACTGGAGGGCTCGTTGCGCTGCCACAGTCGCTGCAACATTACAGAATGGAATTCCCCAATTAGCACATCGTATACAACCGTTAACTGGCATGGACAAAGCCTCTTTATCGATACAAGTCGATACCAGAGGGGGCGAATGTGGAAATGACACACACTTCCGTGCTTTCTGGGCACTTCCCAGATAGTGGCGGAAAATGCGTACCAATTGAGGACTGAACTATCAAGGCTGGGTGGAGCTTGCCTCGCCGAGGCCACCAGGTTTCACCAATAAAACGACACGCCCTTCCTGATACAGGTCAGCGGAGCAGCCATTGATCAAACCATCCTTGAAGCGTCCAAACTCTTCAACTTATGACTGCAATCTCCAAGGCATATAATTTTAATACCTGATTGCGGTGACCCTGGCAGCACATATGGCGGTGGGGGATTTGCTCTACACGTTGGAAACATGTCTCATTAAGGCAGAGGTTGAGGTACAGGTGGAGGCCCCAGAGGGATCAGGGGAGGGAACAGGGAAAAAGGAA
>JARQOD010000001.1:62783147-62821089 GCA_033576555.1 Oophaga sylvatica | reverse complement strand
TCCAACTTGGAGACCCAAAACTTGAAGGGGGCAGATCCATCCTGAAGCCCCCTGACAGGGGTGAAGAGGTATTGTGCCACCATGTCACGGTAACGTTGCCTCCTAGTGCGTTGCACTGTCTGTGCTGATGGTGCCCGAACTGTTTGCGGGTTCAAAAACCGTTGGAACAGGTTGGGTATACTGAACCTGTCAGTAGCAGATGTACTGCTTCTGATGCCGGCTTCTGAATGGATTCCGCTGGGCCCAGGACGCACTGAGGTGCCTGCTAGTGCACGAGCATCACTGCTATGCGCTGGAAAAGAGTACATGAGTGAATTAACCAGTGCTTCTTGGTGCTCCTGCATTTTACGCGTCCGGTTCAACGGTGTAATTAGGCTTTCAAGGCTGTCCCGGTAACGTGGATCTAAGAGGGTGGCCACCCAGTAGTCATTTGTGTGGAGAATACGAGCCATGCGTGTGTCTTTTCTCAGACATTGCAGCATGAAGTCACTCATGTACTGAAGGCTGCCAACTGGCCATGCATCGCTGTCACCAGCTGCAGAAATGTGCTCTGGCTGATCTGCATCACCCCATCCACGCTCTATCTGGTGACTACTAGTAGAGTGCTGTGTACTTTCCTCCTCTAGCTCATCCTCATAGTCCTCCTCATCCTCCTCACTTGCTGTGTCCTGCCTGGACTTTTGTGAGGCACTCACAGAGCTTTGTACCAACCGGACCGATGAAGATTGCCTGGTTGGTGCAAGTGTCTCATCATCCTCCTCCTCCTGAGAAACCTCATCCCTTAGTCCTTTAAGTGATGATTCTATAAGGCATATAAGGGGAAAAGTCAGGCTAAATAGGGCAGCATCCGCGCTCACCATCGAGTGGAGTCCTCGAAGCACTTCAAAATGGTGCATATGTCCTTCATGGTTGCCCACTCTGAGGTTGTAAAGTGGGAGGGCTGAGATGTGTGTCGCCTACTTTGCGCCTGCTGCAGCTGCAACTCCATTATTGCAGGTTGCTGCTCACACAACCTCCGCAGCATATGCAAAGTCGAATTCCACCTGGTGGGGAGGTCAACAATGATGCGGTGCTCGGGCAGGCCCAATCTGCGCTGCATGACTGAAAGGCACGATGCAGCCATCTTGAACGCCGCAAATGAGAGCACTCATATCTGACTTTGTGCAGCAGCTCCTCAAGGTCAGGATAGTTCCTAAGAAAACTCTGCACCACCAAGTTTAGGACATGGGCAAGGCATGGAATGTGAGTCAGACCACCTAGGCCCAGAGCCGCGAACCAGGTTTCGGCCGTTGTCACACACCACCATACCTGGCTGGAGGTTGAGCGGCGCAAGCCACATGTTGCTCTGCTCCTGAGCGTGTTCCACAGCTCGGTTGCGGTGTGGCTCACATTACCCAGATAAACTAATTTTAACACGGCCTGTTGATGTTTGGCTGATGCAGTGCTGAAAATCGGTTGTTGTTGTGGTACGTCTGGGTGCAGGCGAGTCTGACGAGGAGTATGAGGAGGAGCCAATTTGTACGGAGGAGAGGCCTGCAATCCGTGGAGTTGGCAGGACCCGCGCACTTGCACTGTCTACTTCAGTTCCAGGCTCAACTACATTTACCCAATGGGCGGTGATGGAAATGTAGCGTCCCTGGCCATGCTGACTGGTCCACGCGCCGGTGGTCAAGTGGACCTTGCTACTAACTGCATTTTGTAGCGCATGCTTAATTTTACACTCCACATGCTGTTGCAGGGCAGGGACGGCTTGCCTGCTGAAGTAGAAGCGGCTGGGAATGCTGCATTGTGGGATTGCAAACCCCAACATATCGATAAAGGCTGGCTTGCTTACCAGCCAGAATGGTAGCATTTCCACTGCAAGCAGTTTGGCAATGCGAGAATTCATGCCCTGTGCTTGTGGGTGGTTTGCCGAGTACGGGTGCCTTTTCTCCCACACCTGTGTGACAGATGGCTGCACACTGGATTGGGAGTGTGAGGATGCCAGTGATTGGAATGCTGATGCTGACAAAGTACAGACAGTATGCCGCCGTACAACACTGCCTGAAGATGCACCCTGGCATTCTGGCGAGGAAGCGGGAGCAGCTGTTTGCGAGCTGGAGGAAGAGGTGGCTGAAGAGATGGAAGGTGGGGGACCAGCTGCAGGTGGCGAATCATCTTGGGTGTGATGCTGCCACTCCGCAGGGTGCCTCTTCCTGACATGCGTCAACATATTGGTGGTATTAAGGTTGCTGACGTTCTTCCCTCTCCGCACAGTTTGTCGACAAAGCTTGCATCTGACTACTGTAACGGTATCTGCAACTTGGTCGAAAAAGGCCCATGGACCACAACTCTTGGGCGCACCCCTTGTGCTCTTTAAAAGAGCCCTGCTCCTAACGGGTGCTGAAGTTGAGGGAGAAGACAACAAATTTTTCCATCTTCCTCTCCCACGTGGACGGCCACGCTGCGCCACACCTGCAAGCTCTTCCTCTGAGCTATCCCTACTTGCTAGCTGCCCCTCAGCATGCCATGATGGGTCAATGACCTCGTCATCCAATACACTTTCATCAGCAGAAACTGGCAGCTGAGTTTCATCATCATCTGCTGACTGGGGTCTGGTCACTGTGGGCACTGGCCCACCCTCCACTTCTTCCTCAGACGCACACAGTGGTTGCGCATCTGTGCACACTACCTCTTCTTCAGCTGCAGGAATGCTGTCTGGCTGGCACACAGATTCCAAGCCAACAGATTCTGAGAAGAGGATTAAGGTTGGCTACTGGCCTTCTGAATGTCTGGGCAATTTAGTGGGCGATGAAGAAGCAGATGGGTGCTGCTCTTCAGTGGCCTGACCCAATGTGGTGGAGAGGTCCTGGGAGGATGCGGCGCTCATTGAGGTGGATGCCTCAGCTGCCATCCAACCAACAACGGTTTCTACTTGATCCTCTCTTATCAGCCTATGGCCCTGTGCTCCTAACAAGCTGCGCATAAATGAATGCTGCCGGGTGACAGTAGGTGCTGAGTGACTTGGGCCTGCTGCTTGCTCTGGATGTGTACCATGTCTAGCTGCTGATGCACCTCTTCCGTGGCTGCCACGGGGACGTCCCTTACTCCCTGCCTTCATCTCTATTGAAGGATTCAGAATGGCAATTTCACTATTAGATTCGAGATCTCTCCCTATCTCCAACAGCAACCTATCCCTATCTGCTTTCACAGTAGAGTGAGGCTAAAATGGCAGGCGCAGCCTTTTATACTGCCTGATCACACCATCCAGCCAGCCAATCGCAGCGCAGCCCCTAGCTAGCAAGTTTGGACGCCTCCTACCAAGCTTAGGGGAGTTACACAATATTGTCAGCAATTCTTCAGCTCCTAATTGGCTCCACGGAGCACTCAGAGGCTGAAGGATTATGGGATTTCCGATTTCCGATGTGAAAAAAATATCGGAATCGGAAATCGGAATTCCGATATAGCAAATATCGAGCCGATTTCCGATATTGCAATATAGGAAAGCTCATCCCTAGTTGTATGTCAGAAAGTTGAGATGTAGCTAACGTTTAGTTGTTTTATTTTTTAATGGCCTTCAGCTCAATCTCGAGCCATGGTGACTTGATGGATGAATGATCTATAAGAACATCGATCTTGTTCAAGCCTAGATAGTTCCATTAGGATTTTCTCTGCCATTATCTTGATAGTACCAAGCCATCAGATTGCTGGTGTTCCTCTTCATCTTTTCCTTCTATTTTTCCAACCATGATATCCTTCTCCAGTGATGTGTCCAAATTAGACAAGTCGTAGCTTGTTGATCCTTGCTGTGAGTGACATATCTGGCTTGATTTGCTCCAAAACTGATTTTTTTCTTCTTCTTGTCATCCATGCTTTTGATAATATCCTTCTCCAGCATTACATTTCGAAGGTGTCAATTAGTGATAAGCGAGTACCGTAATATTCGCAATCACTATACTCATAACGAGTACTTTGTAAAAATTGCGTATTCATTCCGAATGACAAGTACAATGCTAGTCAATGGGAAATGCTTGAAATTTTATGCTGGACCCTACAAAGAGGACTGGGGGCCTGAGGAAAAAGTTGAAATGGATGGGAAAGTGATGAAACAGAATGGGAAGAGCCTGCAGAATATGCCTGTATGCATTTCTGACTCACATATAGTTTCTGTGAATAAGTTTATTGCAGTATTAGGCCACTTTTACATATACACAAGAACAACTACCAAGCATAGATTTCTATTGCATATGTATCCCCTATCTCAGTCACATTGTGGGACAACCTGTCACAAGGGCCTCCAATGACAAATATTAGTTTGGTAGGGCCACTCTATATTCAAGATTTGTCTACAGCACAATGTGCATAGGGTTTGTAAAAATTAGCCCTATGGGCTGAGTCATGGTTGATGCAGGAAGCCACCTTCTCAAGGGCCTCCAATCACAAATAGTAGTTAGGCTGCAGTAGGAATACTGTCCTGGTTTGTCCACTGCACAATGTGCATAGGGTTTGTAAAAATTAGCCCTATTTGCTAAGTCATGGTTGACGCAGGAAGCCACCATCCCAAGGGCCTCCAATCACAAATAGTAGTTAGGCTGGAGTAGGAATACTGTCCTGATTTGTTCACTGAATAATGAGCATAGGGTTTGTAAAAGTTAGCCCTATGCGCTGAGTCAAGGTTGACACAGGAAGCCACCATCCCAAGGGCCTCCAAACGCAAATAGTAGTTAGGCTGGAGTAGGGATACTGTCCTGTTTTGTCCACTTTACAATGTGTATAGGGTTTGTAAAAATTAACTTTATGGGCTGAGTTATGAATGACTCAGGAAGTCACCAACCTAAGGGCCTGCAATCACAAATAGTAGTTAGGCTAGAGTATGAATACTGTACTGGTTTGTCCACTGCACAATGTGCATATGGTTTGTAAAAATTAGCACTATGGGCTGAGTCATGGTTGACGAAGAAAGAAAAAGGGTTTTTATGGGAAGGGGTTGACGTTAACAGCAGTACCATGAATCAGCATTTTTGGTGAATTTAGGTTGGCTTGCTGTTATCTGGAGGATTGCAAGCTGTGGAGATATCCAGTCCTTGTTGAATTTAATCAGAGTAAGTCTGTCTGCTTTTTTCCGTGGAGAGGCGTGTGCGCCTATCAATAATGATTGACCCAGCGGAACTGAAAACACGCTCTGACATCACACTAGTGTAGGGAGATGGACTGGGCCCGTGGCACTCCTCTCATATCTGGTCTGAAACTGACACCATTGTTGCCGGGAGGAAGACGTTCTAACCAGGACCGACCTTTGCACCTGACTCACGGGGCAGATCGGATACTAAAGGGGCTGAACGCAGGAAAGCAGAGCTTTCGGCGGGAAGACAGAGTGCACAGCAGAAGAAAGCTACCTTGCTCTCCTCACCTAAGCTCCTGAAAGCCAGGCCGGACTGCTAAATCTCCATGCACATGCAGACGGTTTCCAGCGTGTGACCGTTACCGCTTCAACCCCTGACACTGTAGAGACATTCTGTACCATACTGCTGACTACTGTCAGTGCTTATTGTGGAACGGATCTGGGAACGGACTCGGAGTCGGCTGACTCCCTCCCAGGTTCTCCCGTGCCTGGTGGCCCTTTCATTCCGGAGCCTTCTACTTCTCCTCCGCAGAGACTTCACACCGGAACTTTCAGATCACCTCCAGGAGCGCCAGGATATGTCGCAACTGTCCTGCGCCAGTGTCTCACGTTCCTTCAGAACCAGGCCAGAGCCTTCACGCATCGCTTACAATGTCATCGCGGATCCTGCTCGCCTTCATCCCCTGTGAGCAACTGACTGGTAAGTGCCATCGTTTATTGAAGTCTTGTTTTTCTGTTTAAACTTTGTCTACCATTCCTCATTTACTACCTCCCTGCATGAAGTATCCCTGTAATAAACCCCCTGCTAACTCTTGATCTGCCTCCTGCGTGTCACTGCATCCCGCGTACCTGCCTCTCCATTACATTTTGGCATAGTTGACAGGATGTAGTCGAGCAGCATGGAGGTGGCGGATCAAGCAGTTGGAGTCGGACTGAGGTGTCCACCTGGGTCCAGGAGCATCGCCATCATTTGCAAACCCTGCATCGCCTAGTACAAACTAGATTTCAGCAGTTGGAGCATTCAGAACAAACTCCGCTGCGGGGGACCGATCTCCAAGTTGGGGACCGTGTGTTAGTTCACAAGAAACGTCCTCGAGACAAGTTAGAGAACTGATGGGAAGCAAATCCGTATTAGGTAAAACGGCAAATCAACTCTGAAGGTCCTGTGTATGAAATTCAACCAGAAGGTGAGAAAGGACTCTGTACTCAAGTAGTCCACTGAAATATGCTTCGGCCCTGTCGGTCAGAAAACCCTGCTCAACAAAAAGAGGTTCCTAAGACTCCGGAAATATGTCCACCAGTTGTAATAGAGAATGAAGAGGAAGATGACTCCGAGCAACTACCAGAGAGACAAGCCCCTGAAGTCCTAGAAGAATGTTCTTCAGCGAGAGACAACAGATTTTCCCACACCCTTATCCCTAGAATGCATAACCATAGAAATCTACACTTTCACATACCTGGGGCCTTTTAGGCCTGTGTACACGGGCTTAAAATGTCCAATATATGCATGCTATATAATTCTTTATAATAACGATTTTTGTTGTCTAAACATTTTTTATATAAAAGTTGTAGTAAACATGGTGCAGGAATATTTCTTTTCAAACTTTCCTTTTCAGCTTTACTGATGACCCCAACAATTTTCACGTTATCTTTTCGGAAGAATGTTCCTTGCAGACATTTTGTCCACAAGTAGTACAGATACGCACATGTAAACCTAGTACAGGCCTAAAAGGCCCCAGGTATGTGAACATGGGGTATTCCCAAAAGAGTTGTTATACCGAAATGCCTGTAACATAAAAATATATGAACAACTGGAAATTGCTTACAACTATATACCTGAGGAATACATAGAGTTTCAGAATTCTAACTAAAGTAATATTGTAAATAGAAAACAATTAACCTAGCAGGCCTGCGAGGCCCCAGGTATGCGTTCTAGGGTTATGCAGCCTAACTGGACTACTCTAGGTAACTCCACTATTACCGCTGACTTGCGACTCTCCAAGCAAACCACAGCTGGAAAACCCCCCAAATTAGTTATAATCAGGACCAATTTGTGTGCCGACAGACTGTTCAGGTAGAAAAAAAAAACTGTCCAACCTTGTTACCAAAACACTCACCCGTGGAATGACGAGCAAAAGGGGTGGGGGATTGTAGGGAGATGGACTGGGCCCATGGCACTCCTCTTATATCTTGGCCAGGAACTGTTGAGACTGACACCATTGTTGCCGGGGGAAGACGTGCAAACCTGGACCGATCTTTGCACTTTACTGCAGGGGCCAGATCAGATATAAAAGGGGCTGAGAGCGTGAAAGCAGGGCTTTCGGCGGGAAGACAGAGTGCGTATCAGGAGAAAGTTAACTCGCTCTCCTCACCTCAGCTCCTGAAAGCCAGGCCGGATGGCCGAATCTCCATGCACATGCAGCCAGACTGTTTCCAGCGTGTGACCGTTACAGCTTCAACCCCCGACACTGCAGATACATTCTGTACCGTACCGCTGACTGCTGTTGGTGCTTGCTGTGGACCAGATCTGAAAACGGACTCGGAGTCAGCTGACTCCCTCCCGGGTTCTCCCGTGCCTCGTGGCCTTTTCATTCCGAAGCCTTCCACTTCTCCTCCGCTGAGACTTCACACCAGAACTTTCATGTCACCTCCAGGAGCACCAAGATACGTCACAACTGTCCGGAGCTAGTGTCTCATGTTCCTCCGGAACCAGGCAAAAGACTTCACGCATCACATACAACGTCATCGCGAATCCTGCTCGCCTTCATCCCTTGAGAGCAACTGACTGATAAGTGCTATCGTCGTCTCTCCAGGCTGCACAGACATGAAACTTGGGTTGGGTGTCCCCTCTATAGAATTAGTAGGCCCCTCAGTAGTACAGAAAAACAAGTCCTCTCCCTCCTCATCCTCTTCATCTTCCTCTTCATCACGCAATGTTGCCTCAGAATATTGACTGGGGTAGAATTACCAGTTGTGAAATCTGGTCCATACCAACATGCTGGGCACTCAAAGCTTCCTCTTTGAGATTATGCAGTGATTGTTTCAAGAGACATAGCAGCGGGATGGTTTATGCTGATAATAGCCTGATCACTGCTCACGAGGTTCGTGCTCTAATCAAACTTCTCAAGAACCTCACAAATATCAGTGATCCACACCCACTCGACAGTTGTTATGCGTGGTGGCTGACTCTCAATCTGATGGGCATGTTGAAGCTGGTATTCAGCTGCTGCCATCTGCTGCTCACTAATCGTCGCCAACATATGATAGGTTGAGTTCAACCGCATGGACTAATGTGGACAAAAGAAGGCAGGCTGTGACCACAAAAACACTGGGGAAATTGGCCTGGTGCGTGCTTGGTAGCAGGCAGTAGGAAATGTTTAGACTACTGCTTTGCATAGGACACTAACCGCCTTTTTCAGTGGACTAATGTGGACAGCAGAAGGCAGGCTGTAGCCACTAAAATAGTTGGGAAAATGATCTGGTGCGTGCTTGGTAGCAGGCAGTAGGAATTGTTTGGACTACTGCTTTGCGTAGGACACTAACTGCCTTTTCTTTTTCAGTGGTCTAATATGGACAGCAGAATGCAGGCTGTGACAGCAAAAATACTAGGGAAAATGGTCTGGTGCAGGCTTGGTAGCAGGCAGTAGGAAATGTTTGGAATACTGCTTTGCGTAGGGCACTAAACACCTTTTTAAGTGGACTAATGTGGACAGCAGAAGCCAGGCTCTGACCCCCAAAAATGCAAGGAAAATAAACCGGTGCTTTAAAAAAAGGCAGCACCTAAATGCTAGTACTATGTGTGCTGGAAAAATATTGCTTTGCCTCTAACAAGAGCTGTTTTAAGATGGACACTGGAGCAACACTTTAACCTCTCCCTACCTAATAGACAATATCTCCTTCCCTGTACTCTGACTTTGTTGTGTGTCTTCAGCTCTGAAAATAACTATTTTTTGGTGGTATTATGGAGCTAGTGACCGGCTCATTGAAACTGTCCATGCTCTAGCATCTTTCTATCTCTACTCTACACTTCAGGTAGCTCTGAGAAGGGCTTTTGTGCTATCAAGAGACCTAAAGAGTCTCCCTAACAGCTGAGCGATCTATCCCTATGCTTAAAATAATGATAATAATAGCTATCTCTCCCTATGCTTGTAGACCGCAGGCTCCGGATGCAATGTGTGCAAAATGGCGGTGGCGGGGCTTAAATAGACCCTATGATGCTGGGCGGCCAGTCAATCACAGTAATGTCACAACCAAGATGTCTGCGGTATTACTGTGATTAGATAAGAAGCCCAGCATGCTTAGTAGCTCCAAAGGGGGTGCCAAAACTGCAGGGCGGACATCCGAATATAGCGAGGCGAGTACATAAATACTCACAATGTAACGAGTAACCCGAATACCGTACTATCCGTGCAAATAGCGAATAGTAGCAAAAACACTCGCTCATCACTAGTGTCAATTCTTTTTCTGTCTTGTTTCATTATCATTCAGGTTTCGTATCCATATTTTACCACAGAAAAGGTAAAACTATTTGCGTGCCAAGTCTTCATCACCAGTGAAATGTTCTTCTATTTGAAGACCTTGTCCAATTATTTAATTGTTGATTTGATTTTACTTTTACTTGAATAGATATTGAATTTTACCAGTGAAATGTTATGTTACCAATCACAGGCCTCAGATTGACATCAGCACTGAAATAGAATACTAGTGGACCCAAGACTAGGGAGCACAGAGATCCAGGAAGCAGGAGAGGCGGTGGACGCAACCTCCATTTTGCTAGATTTGTGTAATTCAAATCCCCCAAAAAAATTTGTTTGGAAAATTTTTCACTGGATAATGACAATTACATTACAAAATTTGTTTCAAATGTGACTGGTTATGAATTAATTTGCTCACCTCAATTTATGAGGTCATATCAATAAATGTAAAAATGTCTGTGTAAAAAGTTGAATTTGAAATGAATGGATAAAAATGTGAGACTCTTAGATACAACAGTCAAGTTAAAGGTTGAGGTCCTGTCTGGAACAGAACTGACATGTCGTGAAAATGACATGACTATGAAATTGATTGATAGTATGAGAGACAAGTGACAATGAGGTGTTGTTGAGTAAGAACAGAAAAGAGTAGAACAAAAGAAAGTGCAAAGATTTTTAAACATGCTAAAAAAATTCATTACACAAGCAGCTGGGAAATTTAGTTTTGTTATGAACTTGATGCTGGGCCGTTTCTTCTTGACATCTGGTGGTGGGAGTATTTGGAAGGGTTTTCACTGAAGATAGACTTTAGCTGAAGCAAATTAATGATTAGGAAATAAGAAAAAAAAAAAGCTGTAATGTGAACAACAGAAAGTCTGCAAAACCCTATGTTCCAAACACACTGAACTAAACATGATAAAATAGTAGGGAAATGTTATTTTAACTTAAATGGGATTTTAGTGTTACACCATCTTTTTTAAGTTTAAAAGGTATCCAGCATGGGTGAAAGAGCTAAAAGATAATGATAGCTAATAACCAATAGTGCAAGCAATTATAAGAATATTTATCAGAGAAAAATGCTTCGTTCTCCACTTATAAACCACTTTGTCTTCTCGCCTCTGTCTCCTGAACTAATCATCAATTCTAAAGGCTCACGTACACGACAGTATAACTTGGACGCTTGCTATCCGATGTTTTAATGTTATTTCTATGGTGAAGGGCATATCTGTCTTTTTTTGTTCTCATGCCCATTTGCTCATTTGGCACGAGAAAAAAATTGCAGCATGCTAGGGGTGGATCCACTAATCTGAATATACAGGTGTATGAGTATGTGCATAATATTGGACTGCATTCGGATGTCCTTCGAATACAGTCCGAATTCCACAACACAAGCAATGGAAAAGATGGAGAAATTAAGTTTTCCATCTTCTCCAAACCTGCGTTCTGATTTTCTCTTGTGACAGAATCGGATCACACAATGCTGATACTCAGCACCTGTTCACACTTGATTTATTCTGTTCGATGGTATGGTCAGTTTTTTTTATCCTTTTGGAGTATGCAGTTGGAGGTTTTGGCTGCCTCCTTTTCTGACTGAATACTCCTCCCATCAGCGTAAGGTCTCACACATACATGAAAAAATGGACACTGTGTTTTCAGTGTTTTGGATCGGTGTTTGGTCCGTGTGTCTGTTTTTACCATGATTCTGTCATCATTGTTTTTCATGGAAGGATAAATACATAAATAAATGGCAAAGCTCATGCTATAGTTTACAATGTTAAATACAGACAGCACATGGACAGCACATGGACTTGAGTTAACACTTTTCAGCCATCATACCAGAGAAAAATGGACATGTCTAAGTGAGTTTTACACAGACAAAAATGTGTGAAAACACCATAGATTACAAAGGGTGCTTTCCATGGAAAAAATGGATAGAACATGGATGTGCAACATTGACGTCTGTATAAAGCCTAAAGCTGTTTTTATTTAATGCTGGATTTACCTGCCCTTTAAATTTGTAGGCTTTTAGCACTGGAGAGGAATATTTGAAAAATATTAGGTTTAGGGTTCCATCAATGAAAAGTACAACTTTTCATGGCTGGTGGGCTTTCATCAAATGGCCAAATTATGTGCTATGTACCTTAATTTTTATTTGTATATTCTATATAGCAGTAATGCAGTTCAAACTCCATATATTTAATGCTTACATTCGTCTTAGCGTTTATAGAGGCTGCGGTATTATTTTGTTTGTATATTATACAGTCATAGCAGCTTGCAACTGTTCACACTTGACAGGTGCTTGTCAGTTTTTCTTTTTGTAGTATACTGTTGTTTGTGGTGACTCCCTCCATATGTGGCTGAGTTCCTCCTATCACCCTAAGGCTGGGGTCACACACAACGTCTAAAAAATCGGACCGTTTTAGTCGGACGATTATCGCACAAAAGTTTCATGAACATTGATCCGTCTGTCATCCAATTCTACAGCGAGGAAGAGATTTAGTCGCATCTGAGCGTACGTTTCACATCCGATTGACATCCGACTTGCGAGATTTTGTCGATGGCTAGCAAAACCGACATATAATGGATCCAGATGAATAGTTCTTAAATCACAAAAGAAAGAATAGATATACACACATAGAATACATATATATACATGTCATTGAAACATATATATATATATATATATATATATATATATTGAAACAGAAAAGTCATACAATGTTATTTTAATGAGTGGTGAAAAAGCAATTAATCACCCCCAAAATAGTTTGGCCCTAATGCCAATCTAGAGCAAAGGCTCCCAAGAATACAATTCAAACAAAGAAGAAAGGAGCGTATACCATATCTCAAAAAAAATATCTCAATCTTTATTACAATATTTATAAAATGCCAACAATATAGGCCCAAAAAAACACATAGAGGTGTGACGAGGATAAGCTGTCGGTAAGGAAGACAGCAACAGACTAATAAATAGCCAGGGAATATCATATAAACATGAGGTCATATATATCAATATATAAAAAGAGACCAATGCAACAGATCTCCACATGTAAATAAATGACCACATTTAAGGTGCATAGTGCATATCACCAATCTAGCTTACCCATATTGTAAGGCTGAGTCCGTGCGTCTCCCAAGGACAGACCCCCTGACGCGCGTTTCGCGACAGTGCTTTCTCAAAAGGGGACTTACCATGTCATAACCCCAGGGCTTTTTATATGTGGTAGAATCCAGATAATGTCGGTGTAATAGGGCGCACATGTTCCCAGCGTCACACGCCGCTGAAGGTACCTCCCTCTCCCCCGGCAGTCAATGCATCGCTCGCATGCAGGCAAAAAATCGCCCCTATGACGTCATCAATATGCGCACGAGGCAGCTGAGACGGCCGTGGAGAGGGTGGAATCAGCGTGGAGCAGAGCGCATGCGCGCACCGCCGTAGCCATTATCAAGGAGACCATAGAGGAGGACATTTTAGGGAAGATCATAACAAAAAAGGGGAATCAAAAAAAATATATATATAAAAGTATATTGTGCATGGTGAAAGTAATCAGAATAAAGTGCACTCATACAACAATAATAATAATATTGCTTGCATATAATAAAATAAATAAAATAATAATGGTGAGGTGAGTATGAAACCCCCAGCGGATAACTAATAACATATAATATACACAAATACAAAGGGAAATCATATAAGAACAGTGCATAAAGTGTACATATAAGTGACATAATGATAATTATATATAATGAGCATATAAGACGATCTTTCATCCAAAATGTAGACCAAAATGGATCCATAATTTTTCTGGAATGCAGCATGCCTAGAAAAGTCTTCAGGTTCAGTTAAATGAAAAAAGACATGCCGAGGCGAATCTTGAATCCAAACAACAACGACATTGATTATACTGAAATAATAAACTGAGAAAATGACATAATTAAAATATAATTGTTAAAAACGTGGTGGATAGATTCAAAGTTAAATTTAACATAGGACAAACACTATGGCGGACTAGAAAGGGGTGTACAAGGCTTAAAAGGGACACAGCGGGAGATCAGTTATAAGAATGGGGCAAATGTCAGTTTTTCATTTAAGCCCTTGGGTGTTACTGTGTCCAAGGTGACGATCCACCTGCACTCACGTTGTGCCAAAATACGGGTAAGATTGCCACCTCTGACACCACCCCGGACTCTATCAATGCCCCTTATTTTCAGCCCGCTGGGATCAGAGCCGTGACATAGGCGAAAATGTCGCGGCAATGTTTTTAATATGGATATATCTACAACATCCTTGGCAGCCAAGATATCCCGTACATGTTCGCGTGTCCTAATTTTCAACTCCCTAGACGTGAGACCCACATATATAAGGGAGCAGGGACAGGTGGCATAATATACCACATGTGTGGTATTGCAAGAAATATATTCACGAATTGTGAATTCCCTGCTTCCATCCGATTTCTTGAAGGTCCCACATCTAAGGATATTAGGACACGCGACACATGTACCACAGGGGAAGCAACCCACCCGTGGGTTTTCTACTTTGAAAAATGATTGAGTTTTAGCCACATAGTGGCTTTTAACTAGGTGGTCTCTTAAATTTCTCCCCCTCCGTTGTGTTAGGAGAGGACGTTGAGGTAAATTAGCTGCCAAGATGGTGTCAGTGTGTAACACTGACCAATGTTTGTTCAGAATGTCACGGATCTGGTCCCAGCGGCAATTAGATGTGGAGATAAATCGTAATTCATTAGAGTTGGTGGTACTTTTTCTCCCTAAAGAAGTAAGTAATTCCTCCCTTCTGGTATTTTTGGCACGTCTATACCCTGCTTTAATGGAACGGCCGCTGTATCCCCTCTCCCGGAAGCGTTATAGTTCATACACTTCTACATAGTATAATAGCCGCTAATTCAATTGCTGGCTTTTGTGAAATTACAGACCCGACATGAAATGACACATGGTTTACATACAGTTAACCATGTAATTTCATGTACTTTGATATATGGTTTTCACTAACAATGACATGAGTGTATGTGTGCAAAATTTCATATATGTAGGGGTTAATTAAACGTGTAAATTCGTTGAAAAGAAATGCGTGGGCTCCCGCGCTATTTTCTCCACCAGACAGGCAAAGCCAGCGAGTGAGGGCAGATAATAATAGCCTAGGGAGGGTGCATTTATTTTGTGCCCCCCTGGGCTACTAACATCTGCCCCCAGCCACCCCAGAAAAGGCAAATCTATAATTAGATGCGCCCTTTCTGGCACTTGGCCCATCTATTCCCATTGCCCTGTAGCGGTGGCTGATGGGTTAATAATGGGTTAAAGCCACCTTGCTATTGGAAGGTGACTTTAAGCCAGGTTAATAATTGAGAGTTGTCAATTAGACAACTCTCAATTATTAATCCTATTGTATGAAATTAAAAAAACACACACACACTTTAATTAAAAATCATTTTAATGAAATAAACACATAGTTTTTGACCATCTTTTATTTTACTGGTATTCCTTCGATTCCCTTGTTCTCCTGTAAGCTCAGATGTAAGCCCCTCAATGAATGAGCTCCTCTCCTGGCTGACAGGAGAGGAAGTGATTAGCTGGGAAGCTTAATTGATAGCTTTCCAGGCTAATCAGTTCAGTTCAAGTCAGCCGGGGACTCCTTCTGATGTCACTGATGCTGTGCGGTACGATTTTATCGCAAGTCACACATGCGGTCCGTTTGTAATCCGATTTTTCATCGCACCCATAGACTTGCATTGGCGATTGTCGACCCACAATCGGTGACAATCGATGCATGCTGCGATTTCACTCACACGTATAAAACGGGCGACAAAAAATCGGATGGTGGGAGCTGCTCCAAAGATTAACATTGGTCTGACTGCAATGCGATATTTCATCGCTTTGCAGTCGTCCGATTTTGTCACCAGTGTGACCTTGGCCTAAGGCTGTTTTCTATTAGTGCTGGAATCTGCCAGCCCTTTTCATATGTAGGCTTTTAAAATAAAACATTATTCATAAAGCACAACATATGTAACCAGGCTGACAAGATAACCAGAAAAGCTTTTACGGTGTTCACCATATATACAGCTCTGGCAAAAATTAAGAGACCACTTTCAAATGTACAGTTTGTCTGATTGTTCTCTTTATAGGTGTATTTTTGAGTAAAATGTAAATTGTTCTTTTAGTCTCTAACCCCTTCATGACCCAGCCTATTTTGACCTTAAAGACCTTGCCATTTTTTGCAATTCTGACCAGTGTCCCTTTATAGGTAATAACTCAGGAACGCTTCAACGGATCCTAGCGATTCTGGAATTGTTTTTTCGTGACATATTGGGCTTCATGTTAGTGGTAAATTAAGGTCGATAATTTTTGCGTTTATTTGTGAAAAAAATGGAAATTTGGCGAAAATTCTGAAAATTTTGTAATTTTCAAATTTTTAATTTTTATTCTGTTAAACCAGAGAGTTATGTGGCACAAAATAGTTAATAAATAACATTTCCCACATGTCTACTTTACATCAGCACAATTTTGGGAACAACATTTTTTTTTGTTAGGAAGTTATAAGGGTTAAAAGTTGACCAGCGATTTCTCCTTTTTACATCAAAATTTACAAAACCATTTTTTTTAGGGACCACCTCACATTTGAAGTCACTTTGAGGGTCTATATGGCAGAAAATACCCAAAAGTGACACCTTTATAAAAACTGCACCCCTCAAGCTACTCAAAACTACATTCAAGAAGATTCACTATTAACCCTCAAAGGTGCTTCACAGAACTAAAGCAACTGAAGGAAAAAATGGACATTTATTTTTCACAAAAATTTTCTTTTAGCATCAATTTTTTCATTTTACATGGGCATCAGATAAATGGATCCTAAAATTTGTTGGGCAATTTCTCCTGAGTACACAGATACCTCATATGTGGTCATAAACCACTGTATGGGCGCACAGCAGGGCTCAGAAGGGAAGGAGCGCCATTTGACTTTTTGAATAGAAAATATGCTGGAATATTTAGCGGTTGCCATGTCACATTTGGAGAGTCCCTGTGTGCCTAAACATTGGAGCTCCCCCACAAGTGACCCCATTTTGGAAACTAGACCCCTAAGGAACTTATCTAGATGCATAGTGATCACTTTGAACCCCAAGGTGCTTCACAAATTGACTCTGTAAAAAAAAGAAAGTACTTTTTTTTCACAAAAATTTTCTTTTAGCCTCAGTTTTTTTCATTTTCACATGGGCAACAGTATAAACTTGGATCCTAAAATTTGTTGGGCAATTTCTCCTGAGTACACAGATACCTCATATGTGGTCATAAACCACTGTTTGGGCGCACGGCAGGGCTCAGAAGGGAAGGAGCGCCATTTGACTTTTTGAATGAAAATATGCTGGAATATTTAGCGGTTGCCATGTCGCATTTGGAGAGTCCCTGTGTGCCTAAACATTGGAGCTCCCCACAAGTGACCCCGTTTTGGAAACTAGACCCCCTAAGGAACTTATCTAGATGCATAGTGAGCACTTTGAACCCCCAGGTGCTTCACAAATTGACCCTTAAAAAAAAGAAAGTACTTTTTTTCACAAAAATTTTCTTTTAGCCTCAGTTTTTTTCATTTTCACATGGGCAACAGTATAATTGGATCCTAAAATTTGTTGGGCAATTTCTCCTGAGTACATAGATACCTCATATGTGGCCATAAACCACTGTTTGGGCGCACGGCAGGGCTCAGAACGGAAGGAGCGCCATTTGACTTTTTGAATGGAAAATATGCTGGAATATTTAGCGATTGCGATGTCGCATTTGGAGAGTCCCTGTGTGCCTAAACATTGGAGCTCCCCCACAAGTGACCCCATTTTGGAAACTAGACGCCCTAAAGGAACTTATCTAGATGCATAGTGAGAACTTTGAACCCCCAGGTGCTTCACAGAAGTTTATAACGCAGAGCCGTGAAAATAAAAAATCATTTTTTTTCTCAAAAAATGATTTTTTAGCCCACTATTTTTTATTTTCACAATGGTTACAGGAGAAATTGGACCCCAAAAGTTGTTGTCCAGTTTGTCCTGAGTACGCTAGTACCCCATATGTGGGGGGGAACCACTGTTTGGGCACACGTCAGGGCTCGGAAGGGATGTGGTGACGCTTTGAAATGCCGACTTGATGGAATGGTCTGCGGGCATCTTGTTACGTTTGCAGAGCCCCTGATGTGCCTAAACAGTAGAAACTCCCCACAAGTGACCCCATTTAGGAAACTAGACCCCGCAAAGAACTTATCTAGATGTGTGGTGAGCACTTTGAACCCCCAAGGGCTACACAGAAGTTTATAACGCCCGGGCATGAAAATAAAAAAATCATATTTTTTCCACAATCAGGATCTTTTAGTCCCCAATTTTTTTATTTTCCCAAGGGTAACATGAGAAATTAGACCCCAAAAGTTGTTGTCCAATTTGTCCTGAGTATGCTGATATCCCATATGTGGGAGAAAACTACTGTATGGGCACACGTCGGGGCTCGGATGGGAAGTAGTGACGTTTTGAAATGCCCACTTGATGGAATGGTCTTCGGGCGTCATGTTACGTTTGCAGAGTCCCTGATGTGCCTAAACAGTAGAAACTCCCCACAAGTGACCCATTTTGGAAACTAGATCCCCCAAGGAACTCCTATAGATGTGTGATAAGCACTTTGAATCTCAATCCTTCACAGAAGTTTATAACGCAGAGCCGTGAAAATATAAAATCATTTTTTTTCCACAAAAATAATTTTTAGTCCCCAATTTTTTTCCCAATGTTAACAGGAGAAATTAGAACCCCAAAGTTGTTGTGCAATTTTTCCCGAGTACGCTGACACCTCATATGTGGGGATAAACCACTGTTTGGGCATACGTCGGGGCTTGGAATAAAGGGAGCACTGTTTGACTTTTTGAACGCAAAATTTGCAGGAATCAATGGTGGCGCCATGTCGCGTATGGAGACCCCCTGATATGCCTAAATAGTGGAAACCCCTCAATTCTAACTCCAACACTAACCCCAACACACCCCTAACCCCAACCCTAACCCCTACACACACCTAACCCTAATACAAACCCTAATCATAACCCTAACCCCAACACACCCCTAACCCTAATCCCAACTCTAACCATAAACCTAACTACAAGCCTAACCCTAATTCCAACCCTAACCCTAATTCCAACCCTAACTCAAATTCCAACCCTAACCGTAATTCTAACCTTAACCCTAATGCTAACCCTAACCCTAGTTCTAACCCTAAGGCTGGGTTCATATTGCGTTTTACCAGCCCGTTCAACACGTAGCGTTGACCGGCTGGTAACGGTATAGCATAACGCGATCGCGTTATGCTATACCCGCTAGCGCAGATGAATCAGCAGATAATCAGCCGCGGATCCGCAGCAAAATCAGTCGCGGATCAGCAGCAAAATCCGCCGCTGATCAGCAGCAAAATCCGCCGTGGATCAGCAGCAAAATCCGCCGCGGATCAGCAGCGAAATCAGTCGTGGATCAGCGGTGAAATCCACCGCGGATCAGCGGCGAAATCCGCCGCGGATCAGCAGCGAATCCGCAGTGGATCAGCAGCGAAATCCGCCGCGGATCAGCAGCGAAATCAGCCGCGGATCAGTAGCGAAATCAGCCGCGGATCAGCAGCGAAATCAGCCGCGGATCAGCAGCGAAATCAGCCGCGGATCAGCAGCGAAATCAGCCGCGAATCAGCAGCGAAATCAGCCGCGGATCAGCAGCGAAATCAGCCGCGAATCAGCAGCGAAATCAGCCGCGAATCAGCAGCGAAATCCGCCGTGGATCCACAGCGAATCAGCAGCAAAATCAGTCGCAGATCAGCAGCAAAATCCGCCGCGGATCAGCAGCGAAATCCGCCGCGGATCCACAGCGAAATCAGTCGCGGATCCGCAGCGAAATCAGTCGCGGATCCGCAGCGAAATCAGTCGCGGATCCGCAGCGAAATCAGTAGCGGATCCGCAGCGAAATCCGCCACGGATCAGCAGTGAAATCTGCCGCTGATCAGCAGCGAAATCCGCCGCGGATCAGCAGCGAAATCCGCCGCGGATCCGCCGCGAATCAGCAGCAAAATCAGTTGCGGATCAGCAGCGAAATCCGCCGCGGATCAGCAGCGAAATCAGCCGCGGATCCGCAGCGAAATCAGTCGCGGATCCGCAGCGAAATCAGTAGCGGATCCGCAGCGAAATCCGCCACGGATCAGCAGCGAAATCCGCCGCGGATCAGCAGCGAAATCCGCCGCGGATCAGCAGCGAAATCCGCCGCGGATCAGCAGCGAAATCCGCCGCGGATCCGCCGCGAATCAGCAGCAAAATCAGTTGCGGATCAGCAGCGAAATCCGCCGCGGATCAGCAGCGAAATCAGCCGTGGATCCGCAGCGAAATCAGCCGCGGATCCGCAGCGAAATCCGCCGCGGATCCGCAGCTAAATCCGCCGCAGATCAGCAGCGAAATCAGCCGCGGATCAGCAGCGAATCCGCCGCGGATCAGCAGCAAAATCCACCGCGGATCAGCAGCGAAATCCGCCACGGATCAGCAGCGAAATCCGCCGCGGATCAGCAGCGAAATCCGCCGCGGATCAGCAGCGAAATCAGCCGCGGATCAGCAGCGATATCCGCCGCGGATCCTCAGCGAAATCCGCCGCGGATCCGCAGCGAAATCCGCCGCGGATCAGCAGCGAAATCAGCCGCGGATCCGCCGCAAAATCCGCCGCGGATCAGCCGCGATATCCGCCGCGGATCCGCAGCAAAATCAGCTGCGGATCAGCAGCAAAATCCGCCGCGAATCAGCAGCGAAATCCGCCGCGGATCAGTAGCGAAATCAGCCGCGGATCAGCAGCGAAATCAGCCACGGATCCGCCGCGAAATCCGCCGCGGATCAGCCGCGATATCCGCCGCGGATCCGCAGCAAAATCAGCTGCGGATCAGCAGCAAAATCCGCTAGGAAAAAAAAAAAAATTATTTTTTTTATTATTTGTCCCTACCTATGACGGGGGGGTTCATTTACTTTTTTTTTATTTTGATCACTGTGACAGTTTATCACAGTGATCAAAATAATTTTTTTTACAATGGAGGGCGCACTGCGCATGCGCCCGCCATTTTCCAAGATGGCGGCGCCATGAAGAATCCCGGGCAGCCGCCGGGACGGATCCAGGGACATCGGTGGACCGGGAGAGGTGAGTAGGGGACGTCGGAAGGTGAGGGGGGGATCGGAAGGTGAGGGGGGGTGATCGCAGGAGCAGGGGAGCAGACAGCGACGGCGGTGACCGATCGCTGCCATCTTTCGATGGCGGCGGCCGATCACCGCCGTGACATGGTGTGGGGGGGTCTGATCGCGGTCTCCAGCCATGGCAGATGCTATTGCAGCATCGGCCATGGCTGGATTGTAATATTTCACCAGTTTCATTGGTGAAATATTACAAATCGCTCTGATTGATAGTTTCACTTTTAACAGCCAATCAGAGCGATCGTGGCCACGTGGGGGTTAAGCCAACCCCCCTGTGGTGATGCAGTAAGGGTCCTGTTACTGCGGGTCGGGTGACCTTTCAGTGACCCCGGACCCCCGACCCGCAGTAACATGATTTATAGCATGACGCCTACGTCGGCGTCATGGGTCGGGAAGGGGTTAAACATCTGACAACATGTCTCCGAATTTCCAAACAATAAATTTTTGGGGTTTTTTTCTGAAAAGGAGAAATGGTCAAAATTAAAAAAAAAACAGTGCTTTCAGATCTCAAATAATGCAAAGAAAACAAGTTCATAATCATTTAGAAACAACAATACTAATGTTTTAACACAGGAAGTGTTCAGAAATCAATATTTTGTGGAATAACCATTTATTTTAAAAACAGCTTTCATGCGTCTTGGCATGCTTGCCACCAGTCTTTCAAACTGCTTCTGGCGCAAAAATGTAAGCAGTTCTTCTTTGTTTGATGTCTTGTGACTATCCATCATCCTCTTGATCACATTCCAAAGGTTTTCAATGGGGTTCAGGTCTGGAAAATGGGCTGCCCATGACAGGGTTTTGATGTGGTGGTCTCTTAATTTTTGCCAGAGCTATATGAATGGTGAGAAAATTGGAGTGGTGGGTACCACTTTGAGAAAGCAGTTACGCGAAACATGTGTCACGGGCAGCAAGGAGAGTTTCTGTGGTCCAGATATGCTATGGGTAAGCACAAAACAAGGTACACTATGAATTCACTCTGAATGGTTCACTCATTCTAGTTAATTTGATGTATATCAGGTAGCCAGTACTGACATTTGATAGTTTTTTTCTGACTAGTCTTTCCTAAAAATATTGTGCCTTTCCTAAATTGTTTTCCCATTTCCTATTGGACTTTAACCTTGTCCTTGCATATTTCCATGTCTCCTCCGTATGTAAATTTTGATATCCTATATGGCTTATATATGTATGTAACATTTGACAGAATGTTAATAAATTTGGTATTTTTCACTTCTGGTTGTTGGTTGTTGGTTGTTCCAATACCTCCAGTGTTTCATTTGTAGGTTTTAGCATGTTTAAAAATATTAGGTTTGGTTCCCATCAAAGAATGGTCGCCTTTTCATGGCTGATGGGCCCTCATGAATAATCCACATTATACTCTAAGTACCTTCATTTTTATAAATATATTCTATATAGCAGTAATGTAGTCCATATTTCATATATTCAATGCTTTTATTTCTGCACATTCACAGGCTGTTGTGTCCTTTTGTTTCGATCTATCTATCCTACTTACCTGTCATGTCTGCATATATGTCTCAATACGCAAAAATAAAGATGAATTCACGCAGTTGAGCTTCTGAACAATTAACAATTAATGTATGAACAGTACAATATTCAAAGGAATATAAAACCCCTTTGTGGTCAAAATGCTCTTTCATTGAGTTTCTCAGCGACGTTAACATTTCCTATTGACAGTACTATCTTGTCCTGCATCATTATGGATTGTCATGCTCAGTGATGAATTGTTATAATGGTTTATTAAAAAGGTGCAAGAAAGCAGGAAATCCTTTGAGCATTTTCATTGTTTTAGATAAATATAAACTAAAAGGCGCGATTATCATGGGATGGCGAGAGCGCTATGTAATGCATTTATATCTTCCTAACAACACGGCACATTGTTTAGTTTATTAAGCTTCTAAATATATTTTATTCACAGGTTAATGTCTCTTTGCCCAATTGTACAACGTCAAAAAATTTGTTTTGTGTGGAGAATTAATGCCTCAATTGTTTTATGTCATATAGTTGGTAATCCTATCTGTATTACAATTTACGATTATTATGTCATTACATTTGCAGTTCTAATCACATATGTGATGTGAATTGTGACCTCTGATCATAATTACGCTATGGCCGATTTCTCATATAACAAATCCAGGCAGTGCTGAACGACTTCATTGACACCAACTGGAGCAGTCAGGGTTCTGTCATTTAGACAAGGAAAGCGAGTCTTGTCATTAAAGGGTTATTCTCAAAATAGTGACTTACCTCCTATCAATAGGATTAGAAAAACAGGACTGTACATTTCCTGGTCTTGAATGGAGCAGAGCTGTGCATGTTTGACCTTCGTTCCATTCATTGTCTATGGCTGTAAAAAGCTGAGTACAGTACTTGGCTTACTCTGTCAAACACAAATATAAATGGATGAAACCCAAGAGAAAAACAAAGTGAGCCAAAACCCTGCAGTAAAAAAATAAAAAGCAGCAGTGTATGAAAATAATATAGGGTACTTGATTAACATATTTTTGATCAAAAAAACATAAAAGCCATCCCACCCCATCATGGTGACCCTATTTGGGATGGTCCTAACCTCTAGTATTAAAACCTTGCCATGTGTCTAATAACATTTGCGTGAATAAGGGCTGAGAAGGACCGAGGTAATGAACTGTAATGTACGTTGCTGTGCATGCAACATGTAGGCACACGTTCACCCTGGCCGCTAAAAAGACAAATCACAAGAGAAAAACAAAACAAGCAAATACTCTGCAGGATCCAAAATATTTTATCCAAAACCTTCTAGGGCCTATAGAGATGGCACTTCAATGATCAATAATGTATCAAAAGAGAAATACTAGAAGTATTGCCATAATATAAATAAACTTTATTGAAACAACAAAAAAAATTTTTTTGAAACAACAAAAAAAAAAATTTTTTTTTGTTGTTTCAATAAAGTTTATTTAGGATCCAAAATATGTTGACCAAGTACCCTATATTATTTTCATTCACTATTGCTATTTATTTATTTATTTATTTACTGCAGTGTATTTGATAGTTTTGTTTTTTTCTTGGGTTTTGTCTGTTTAGTGGCTAGTGTAGACAGGCACTTACATGCTGCATGCATACCAACCATCGGTGTACAACCTACATTCCAGTTCATTACTTTTGCTTTCCAGCCACTATAAATGAGAGGCTCAATCCATAAAGGATCTAGTTCTAGTCAAATTCACTGATGGTTTCACATGAATTCAAACATTCAAATCACTCTGTGGTCTGCAAAAGGAAAAAATCTTGCCTGCACCATCTCCCACATTGATGAAGCATCAGAGAGCAGGAGTTTAACCAATATGAGTGTCACCCAAAAATAGATTAAAATACCACTTTGGTAATTATTAAAGGTGGTAACAATGTGTTCCAGGGTGCAGCCAATAGAGATCACAACGGACCACTAATCATAAAAAGGCCATAACCAAGATTGAACATACATAGCACAATAGAAATAATCCAAAATTCTAATAATAATACACAGAGGTATATGATGAGAAGACAAAAAAATAGAACAATCTCACCGCCAATGTAGAGTAGGAACAGGCGTCTTTCAGGAATCCAATAAACTGAGATGAATCCCTGGTGTACCAGATTGGGAAGACAATACCCTGTCAATCCCTATGGGGCTAGCAGTCATCTATCCCCAAACTCCCGCCCTAACAAGGGCAGTCCACAACTACCCCTATATTACACATGCCCTGCATTTTCCCTAAATGGGTGTCCCGACGTGTTTCCTCCAAGTAGATTCATCAGGGGACTAGCTTGTAATAAAGTGCTATAGTGCTATAACTAGAGAGACATAAGACCCTTCTGCCCTCAATGATGTCTGCAGACACATTGTTGACACCTTTAATAATTACCAAAGTGATCAAATTTGTATCCTTAAAGACTGTGCCAGTCTCAGTTTCTCTCCTTATATATGTTTTTTTTGACTGAGCAAGCAGCACTCTCTGTATTTTAATCTATTTTTGGGTGACACTCATATTGGTTATACTCTTATTGATTATATTAAAATGCAAATCCCTTATTGATAATAAGGAAAAAATTAAAGCAATCCATAAAATTCCAAATTTTTATTAAATATATACATAAAAAATACAATAAAAAATACAGCAAATGTCTCACATGAAGAGACGTATATGGCTCAAAATTCAAAAAAATGGAGGCAATATTCTTATATTGTTTTAGATTATATCTGTAAATAACATAAATGCCAAATCATTTATATATGATCAGGAACTGGAAAACGGCAAAAACACTGTCCACCCATATGTGGATGGATACCGCAGCACTTATGATAAATGCACTTGCAAAATTATCCCTATATATTGTTAAAAAAGTTATATAATACCAAAGCCAAAAATAGACATACAAAATATATCAAAGCACGGAGAAATATCTATAACATAACAGACAGTGCAATTATATATAAAGCTACCAGTGCTTATAGCTAATTGAAAGCATGGCAATGGATGTAGCAAGACACAGGTTTATAAGGATATTTACAACTCTAGTGCAAAACGCCACATATATAGCACAGCTCAAAGTAGTATTTGCAACATAAAAGACAGTGCAATCTGTATAAAAGAACTGAAAATGCTTATAATCTATGAAGGCTTCCTGGGGAAGAAGCCAGTGGCGAAACGCGCATCGGGGTGGAATGACGTGGTATCGGCTCACTCCATACTAGGTGAATCGGCTTTCATTTCAAGCGCTTCTATGGCGCTTATCATTTGTGCACTATAAGATTAATCTTGAACACCCGCATTCTGTCTGGTTATATCCATGGCGATGCCTTCATAGATTATAAGCATTTGCAGTTCTTTTATACAGATTGCACTGTCTGTTATGTTACAAATACTACTTTGAGCTGTGCTATATATGTGGTGTTTTGCACTAGAGTTGTAAATATCCTTATAAACCTGTGTCTTGCTACATCCATTGCCATGCTTTCAATCAGCTATAAGTACTGGTAGCTTTATATAAATTGCACTGTCTGTTATGTTATAGATATTTCTCCGTGCTTTGATATATTTTGAATGTCTATTTTTGGCTTTGGTATTATATAACTTTTTTAACAATATATAGGGATAATTTTGCAAGAGCATTTATCATAAGTGCTGCGGTATCCATCCACATATGGGTGGACAGTGTTTTTGCCGTTTTCCAGTTCCTGATCATATATAAATGATTTGGCATTAATGTTATTTACAGATATAATCTAAAACAATATAATAATATTGCCTCCATTTTTTTGAATTTTGAGCCATATACGTCTCTTCATGTGAGACATTCTGCTGTATTTTTTATTGTATTTTTTATGTATATATTTAATAAAAATTTGGAATTTTATGGATTGCTTTAATTTTTTCCTTATTTTCAATAAGGGATTTGCATTATAGTTTAAGGTAAAGTGCCATTGTTTAAAGTTTTGGACAAAAAATTTATTTTGATTATATTAAAAGTTATGTTTTAAATTTCACCTGTTGCTGTATACTATATTGTTTCCTTTTCTGGTGATATCTTATGTAAATTTTGGTATATACCAGAATTTTGGCTTTATTGATCATCAGAGAACAGGCTAACATAATTTTGTGTTGCTGCATGGCACCTCCATAATGCTCTGCAGCTATGGCATTTTACAGATTATCATATTATCATACCTTGTACAGTGGAGGTCAGCACCTCGGCCATCACAGATCAGCGGTTCCCAGTGTTGTACAGTTTGTAAGGCAGAGTCGTTTTCCATCTCCAGAGTCTCTGGGTAAGTCTCTCTGTTCTGTAGAGCGTAAGCTCTTATGGTTAGCAGGTAGGTTAGTGTGATCAAAGATCCTTGTGTGGCCAAAGGTTATTCTTCTTCTTCCAATGTGGCCCTGAGATGCCAAAAGGTTGGACAACCCTGGTACAGAAAAAGGTGCCCAGATGACGTAGCAGTACCAATACATAATACTATTCCAAAGAATACACTCTAAACTGCTCATAAAGGTAAATAATGTATTTGCTTTCTCAATGTTTTTACTTGAATATTTCTATTTGACTTTATCTGTTCCTTGAAATGCTGCATATAAATTTATTAGTTAAGGGGTTGTCCGAGATATGTAAAGTGCGGCATACAGGCACCTGTAGCACTAAACAATGAAGTGATGCTTACCCTTTTTTGAGGGCTATGTTCCTTCTGCTCCTGCTGTTTACACTGGCTCAGGAACTATGGGACATCTGCAGTCAATCAGTGGCCGCAGCAAACTGAAGGTGTATACTATGGAGGACAGTGATTGGTTGCAGATATCCAATAGGGTATACGGTCTGTGAAATTTGCAGACAATATACAGATCGATGGAGATTGCAGACAGATCAGTGGGGAGAAGTAGTGATGCATGATTAGAACACAGGATAAGTATTGGTTTAGTGTGTGATTGCTACAGATTCCTGTTTGCAGCATATTGCGTTTCTTGAACAACCTACTTTGAATAAGAAATTTCATATACATTTTTAAAGAAAATGTCTAGATATAAATTGGATCAGATTAAATAACAGGGATCACTTTAAAGAATAAATATTATAAAGGAGTTTTTATGCATTCATTAGTAGTGTTGAGCGATACGATACCGCAAGTATCGGGTATCGGCCGATATTAGCTCTATCGGCCTTTCGATACTTAGTTCCGATATTTTCGTCTTATCGGATACCGGAATCGGGATTGTCACTGTCACTGTCAGTGTCCGTCGGTCGGGTCTGTCAGGAGTCAGCGGCACTTACCTGGCAGAAGATCTCCGGCGGTCACGGGCTGGACTGCTTCATGGCCGCCATCATCTTTCCCCGGCGGTCACATGCAGTTTCTCGCGATAACTGCAGTGACTGCTGGGTAATCCCGGCCGTAAAGCAGTCAGTCCGATGACGTCACCGCCGGGGAAGCAGGTAATCAGCTGTGCTGTGTTGCGATGACAGGCTCTGCCTGTCATTGCGATGTAGCAGAGCTGGATCGTCGTGGGACTGTCGTTACTATGGACTGCGTCGGACAGGTGGTATACTGTTGGTTTGTTTTTTTATTTTTTTTACAGGAGATCGATGGCGTCGCAGGAATGAGTGTATAATAAAATTAATGAAAACTGTGTTGTCTCTTTTATTTCATTAAAAGACTTTTTTCTTGCTTTGTCTTTTTTTTATACATTTAATAACTTTAGGATTAATAATGGATCGGTGTCTTATTGACACCTCTCCATTATTAACCGGGCTTATTGTCACCGTGCAATCAACGGTGACATTAACCCCTTATTACCCCACTTGCCACCGCTACAGGGCAGTGGGAAGAGCCGGGTAAAGTGCCACAATTGGCACATCTTTTGATGCGCCAAATGTGGGGCTGCTGTAGCCTGGTATTATCAGGCTGTTGAGGGCCAAAATCCATGGGCCTTGACAGTCTTTTAATATCAGGCCGCAGCAGTCTGCATTTTACTTGGCTGGTTAACAAAAATAGGGGGACCCCTACGCCGTTTTTTTTTTGAGGGGATCCCCTATTTTTGTTAACCAGCCAAGCTAAGCAGACTGCTGTGGCCTGGTATTATCAGGCTTGCAAGGTCCATGGATATTGGATCCTTACCAGCCTGAAAAACCAGGCCTCAGCGGTCTGCTTCATCTGGCTGGTTAACAAAAATAGGGGGGACCCCACGCCAATTTTTTTCGAGGGGATCACCTATTTTTGTTAATCAGCCAAGATATGCAGACTGCTGTGGCCTGGTATTATCAGGCTGGCAAGGTCCATGGATCTTGGCTCCTTAACAGCCTGAAAATCCAGGCCTCAGCGGTCTGCTTCATCTGGCTGGTTAACAAAAATAGGGGGGACCCCACGCCAATTTTTTTCGAGGGGATCCCCTATTTTTGTTAACCAGCAAAGATAAGCAGACTGCTGTGGCCTGGTATTATCAGGCTGGCAAGCAGGGTCGGACTGAGCCACCGGGACACCGGAGAAACCTCCGGTGGGCCCCAGCTCCTGCGTGGTGGGCCCTGATTTGAAAGGATAGGTCGCGGGGCAGAGGGGGCGGTGGCCCCAGGCCCCGCGCTCTGAGGGGGCCCACCCGGAGCTACGCTACAGTTACATTCTGCGGCAGAGCAGGGAGAATCGATCTTCCTGCTCTGCCGCCCAGAAGCTATGGGGCCTGAACAGGCGTTGGGGGGGCTCGGTGCCAGCAGTGGGCCCCCCAACCGTCATCGGAGGGTCAGCTGTATTGGCATGGGTACGGTTGGGGCGAGGATATGGGTGTGATTAGCTGTGAAATGGGTGTGGTCGGGGCGTGGCTTAAAATTTGCAGCGGCGCGCTATGCGCGCCGCAGCCTTTAACCCTCTTTCCTATCTTCAAAATTTGGGAGGTATGCTGTATGACCTCCCTACAACTTCTGGGCATGCTCCTGATGAGCGCGACGGATGGTCTCCTGAGGGATCTCCTCCCACACCTGGACTAAAGCATCCACCAACTCCTGGACAGTCTGTGGTGCAACGTGGCATGGCCTAAAGTTTGCTGCAGCAGGCACAGCGTGCCACAGCCTTTGTCCCTCTTTCCCTTCTTCAAAGGTTGGGAAGTATGATGGTGGGCCCCAAGAATATTTTTTCTCTGGTGGGCCCAAGGTACTCCAGTCTGACGCTGCTGGCAAGGTCAATGGATCTTGGCTCCTTAACAGCCTTAAATACCATGCCTCAGCAGCAGGGGCGTACATAGAAATCATGGGGCCCCATAGCAAAAGTCTGAATGGGCCCCCCCCCAAAAAAAAAAACCCAGAGCCATTGTAAATGTAAAGTGCCAGCACAGTGAGGGGACACATTAAACAAAAAAATGTATTATGCCCCCATAGATTGTGCCCCCCATAGATGCTCCATAGTATAGGCCCTTATGCTGCCGCAGCTGCTGCAACCAAAAAAAAAAAAAAGACATACTCACCTTTCGTCGCTGGGGGCCAGGTGCCGGTGTCCTGAGCAGGGGTGACACCAGGTGCCGATGTCACTGCTCGCTCAGGGCCCCGGCACCTGAGATATTTACCTGTCCTCTCTCCACTGCTGAGTGCCGCTGTCTTCGGGGTCCTCCAGCAGTGAATGATGAGGCAGAGGGCGCGGCGCGCACTAACGACGTCATCGCGCCCTCTGACCTGAACATTGCAGCAAGAGGACGCGAGCAACGGTGGAACGGGACAGGTAAATATCCCTTATACTCACCCTTCTGCCGGCGCGGTCTGTGCAGCCCCTGCTCTTCTCCCACGGTCTCAGCCGCCAGTGTTCAGCGGTCACGCGGTACAGCTCATTAAAGTCATGAATATGTGCGTATTCATGACTGTAATGAGCGGTACCACCTGACCGCTGAACACAGGCGTCGGAGACCGTGGGAGAAGAGCAGGGGCTGCAGAGACCGCACCAGGAGGGGTGAGTATATAGAAGAGCTGCGCTCCCCCTCACCCGCCGACCCCCTGGTAGTACTGTGTCAGCACAGCTACCCGACCGTCGAGGGCCCCCTCACCTGTCCGGGCCCCGTAGCAGCTGCTTGGTCTGCTTCATTCACGGTATGCCACTGCTCAGCAGTCTGCTTCATCAGGCTGGTTAACAAAAATAGGGGGGACCCGACGCCATTTTTTATTCGAAGGGAACCCCTATTTTTGTTAATCAGTTCCCTCTGACGTCACTGATTGTGTCCCTGGCTAACCTGAAGTGAAAGTGGAAAGCAATCAATTAAGCTTTCCACTTCCTCTCCTGTCAGCCGGGAGAGGAGCTCATTCATTTGGGGGTTTACTGTGAGGCTGCAGCATTAGCTGCGGTCCCTGCAGTAAACATTAACCCTTTCTGAAGGATTACACCGTGGGACCTGACTGTGCATGGGATAGGTAAGAATAATTTTGCTTTTTTATTTTATTTTTATTACAGGAAATGGTTTTTGCAGTCAAATAAAAGATGGTCAAAAACATGTGTCTTTATTTCATTAAAATGATTTTTAATTAAAGTGTGTGTGTTTTATTTTTATTTCATGCAATAGGATTAATAATTGATAGTTGTCTAATTGACAGCTCTCAATTATTAACCTGGCTTAAGGTCACCTTTCAATTGCAATGTGGCTTTAACCCCATATTAACCCATTCGCCACCGCTACAGGGCAATGGGAATAGACGGGCAAAGTGCCAGAAAGGGCGAATCTAATTATAGATTTGTCTTTTCTGGGGTGTCTGGGGGCAGATGTTAGTAGCCAGGGGGGGCCAAAAATAATGGTCCCTCTCTGGGCTATTATTATCTGCCCCCATTCGCTGGCTTTGTCTGTCTGGATGCGAAAATAGGGCGGGAGCCCACGCATTTTTTTTAAACAATTTTACACCTCATATATATATATATATATATATATACATGTCATTGAATTTGTGACACATATATATATATTTATAGTTCATACACTTCTACATAGTATAATAGCCGCTAATTCAATTGACGGCTTTTGTGAAAATGCAGAACCCGACATGAAATGACACTTGGTGTACATAGGGTTAACCATGTCTTTTCATGTCGTTTGCAATCTGATTTGCACAAACAATTACATCAGTCTATGTGTGCAAAATTTCACACCTGTAGGGGTTAATTAAAGGTGTAAATTCGTTGTAAAAAAAACGGACTTTTTTGCTACGAATTTACACCTTTAATTAACCCCTACAGGTGTGAAATTTTGCACACATAGACTGATGTAATTGTTTGTGCAAATCAGATAGCAAAGGACATGAAAAGACATGGTTAACCATCTTTTCACAGAAGCCGGCTTTACCCGGCAATTGAATCAGAGGATATTTTACTATGTAGAAGTGTATAAACTATACATATATGTATATATATATATGTCACAATAACATGTATATATATATATATGTATTCTATGTGTGTATATTTAGTGTTTACAAGGAAATAAAGGTTTTTTTTAGTTGCGATATTTTGTTCCCATAGACTTACATGGGACTTCCGGTATCGGAATCGGATATCGCCGATATTTAGTGATATCGGCGATACCATTCCGATCCGATATTTTTAGATATCGAGCAGTATCGCTCAACACTATTCATTAGTTGACGGTTCTCTGTCTGTCCGGGCATTTTACTAATAAGCAGAGAAATACTACCCTTTGGCATCATCCCTTAGAACAAATTGTACTTTTTGCTGTTCTTAAATGTTTGCCAGTTTTAAAAATAAATCAAGCTACTGTAAAGAAATTAAAAAGGAAAAATAAATAGAGGTGGGAAGAACTATGAAAAATGTTTGCTCGTCTCAAACTTTTGATTTTGCAAGACAACATTGTAATGATGATAATGTAGTAATGTATTGACAAACTTTGCATTATATACTTGGGGCCCAATACACATTGGACTAACATCAGCCAAACTTGTCAATAATGATGAGTTTAGCCTAAAGTTTAATCTGTACCATGGCCTCAGGATCTCTCCCATCAAAAGATGATGTCAATGATTTGCTCGCTATGTCCGATTTAAAGCAATCTATCCTTTCATTGTAAGGGATAAGAATCCGCTGTCCTGCAGCATCTCTCCAATAAATAACACAGAAGTGCTTGGCAGAAAAAGAGATAATGTTTATGGGAGAATCGGGTGAGATAACTTATGGCTGTGTAAGGGCAGGAGTTATTTATCTATCGTGACTCCATTTTGGTTTTTGTATGTGCATCTCTTTGCTTGCAAAGTGAAGTCTATGTAAAGAGGGGGGTCTTAGGAATTTCTTTGTCTAGAGCAGTGTTTCCCAAACTCCAGTCCTCACAGCCCCCACAGGTCATGTTTTCAGGATTTCCTTAGTATTGCACAAGTATCAGCAGAAATTCTCACCTGTGCACTACTATGGAAATCCTGAAAACATGACCTGTGGGGGCTGTGAGGACTGGAGTTTGTGAATTACTGGTCTAGAGACTTAGAGATAACAGAGAAGTGAAATCAAAGAAGTAGAGCCACACCTAGACCCAAAAGCTGGGTGTCGATAGTGTTAAATGTAGCCAGTTAGATGTATGCTAACACCAGTACATATTTAGAGATAAGCTGAGCCAATTATATTGTTACTTTGCACAACCATTAAAACCTATATAAACCCTGACAAAATGATGTAACATAGGAGTTATATTCCTATACTAAGCATGTCAGTGTGGTTCTCTCTCTTTGTACATGTACTTTTGCAATTTAATTTAGAGCAGAAACAACATTTCAGAACGTCCCACAATATGTGGCGATGACAGATGATTGATCCTCTAGAACATTGTTTGGTTGATAGTTATCTGAATTGTATGGGTGGGAGGATTTAGTAGGGGGTGATTGCTGATCACCTGTTCTGGGTATCCCAGTCTCCCCTCCCTTCTCCTGAGTCCGCTGATCTCTTTGCGTCGGGTTTTGCAGATTGCCCAGTATTGATCTATGACATTGTCTCCTTAGACATATTTAAAGCCCGTTGACAAAGACATATGTGTCTTGGGATTAAAACTAAGACTACTAGTCGAATGTTAGGTGTGCTGCATTTGTGTTGTTAGTGTTTTATGTTTGTGCTTGCTGATCCTGAGATTCCTGGTCCTCGCTGCCCACATGTCTTCCTGCTTGCTGCATCAACAACCAGGGCCTATGTGCCCAACCAGACCTAAGGCTTAGATTACCCTTGACAGCTACATAATTTATATGCAGTTGTACAAGACATCAATGTGTCATTTATCAGAACTTATATGTATGCCAACTTCACCATTGCCTACCTGACACAAGGAAATAGTTCTAGAACATGGAAGACAAACAATGAATGTAAAGAATTTCTGGAATGATGATACCTGTCTAATGGCACCTACAAAGTATCTACCCTGTAAGCCAATGTCCAATCCATTTTAGGGCCTTGCAAAATGACTCAATATGTAGGGTCTTTTTCTTGGGTTTTGTCTGTGAAATGGCCAGAGTGTGAACGTGCTATTACACTTTGCATGTATACCAGCTCTTGTGCTTTGTACAAACAGGAGCTTGGTTCTCTTTTCTGAGCTAAGTATTTCATCTATATAGCTTCCCATGGATGGATGTCTCAGTTGGGCCATTGTCCTGCTCTACACTTATTCACATTGATGTCATTTAACACATGGTAAGGTGTTAATACTAGAGACAGGTTAGGAACATCCCAATGGATAAACTTTGTGTTGGTGGGATGACTTTTTTGCTTTTTTGATGAATATACTATTAACTAAGTGTCCTATGTTATTTACATTTACTATTACTATTTACTTCCTGTTTTTCTTGGATTTATCTTCAAAAATGGCAAAACCAGAAACATTCAGCCATAGATAGCAATACTTAAGAACTGTTGTTTCTCATCAGCACAGAATTCGGCTCTGATTGTTGAATTGCTTTGCATTAACAGTGCTGTTTACAGATGGGTATCGGTTTTGTTGAGAAACCTACTCATCACTGAAGTCTCTATAAAGGGCAGCAATTGACTTATAGGGAGCAAGTAAAGGTGACTCTTAGAGCCCATTTTCTTTTACGGAGTACAGCCATTTTTTCGTGACTTTTTCCTGAGCGTATTACCCTAATGACTTCCTACTCCAGCTAGATCTACACTAGAAGAATCCGTAGCAAACAACTTTGCTATGATGGCTCATTTGAGCTGTTTGAAATAAGTTACATAGTTCTTTAAATAACAATATTTTGTCAAAAAGGCTGGCAATTCTAATTGAAATGAGATAAGATGAAATTGAACAGCGACCCAAGTTACAATTTTTTTTTGTAACCAAGTATGAACCAAAACATTTGCTGTGTTATTAACAAAACGCAAACAGTTCAAGTGATGTTTCTTTTCTATTGTTATCTAAACCAAACAGTGTACAATAATCCAAGATGGTATAAGCCAGTTTACTTCAAATTCAACATCTTTAAAAAGATATTGAAGACTCTGACATTTACTCTTATTGATCGGTAAGTTCTAATATTTTAAAAGTTAGCTATTTTAGTATTATCAGATCCCTATGTACTACTGTATGTGCAGGTATATTGTGTCAGATTTGCCAAAGCATTGAACTACGAAATTCACATATTGTTTCACTTGATTATTACTTGATTCTATAGGAGGTGATCATTTGTGCGTTATTGGAAAATGTTCAGCTATGATAAGATTATCACACTTCATACACTTGCAGGTGGTAAGACATTTTAACATATGGAAACTACTCAATTACTGTTTTTCAATTAACTATTTTAGGAAAATCTGTCAGAGATTTGTGGTAGTTTGATGACACAAAAGCAGATTGTACTCATTTATTTTTAGGGACCATTTCTTTGGAAGGTAATTAGTATTTGTGTGTGTTATTTTGGATAAAATCCACCCAAGGTAAATACTTTGTTGAAATTGTATTAAAAGTACAAAGAAAAGTTGGATCAGTTGCCAATAGCAACCAATTAGGTTTTAAAAGTTTATTGTTGAAAGTAGAGGTCAAGTTCATCCTCTATAGGGTGACCAACTTTAATTTTTTTTTCTGGACAACTTATCAATAACTCACTGAAACACGCTATTTTTTACAGACATATTGGAAAACTATAATAAATTATTAAGTGGAATGGAAGAAGTGATCCATGTGTATAGCCCATAATTCTGATATTTGCTGCATTCACAGTAAACTGTAAAATGGTGATAATTGCAGTCAAAATAATTTGTATAAGTTTCTTTGTAAAGGAGAAAATGGCTAATGAAATCAATCAATCATTAAACTTTATATAAGTCAGTTCAGATATGGTGTAACAAGATGGCATCTGTGTCCTGAATAAAACACTGGAAGGAATCTTTGGAATGCAGAAGTGAAGACACTGAATACCATATATGGAGTGAAGTTGGAATGGACCTATCATAGACTGACACTGTCTGTTAAGAAGTTGTGCAACATTCATTTCCTGGCTGTAGCATGGTTCTTTGTTTTAGGAATAAAATTCAATTGTGTGCCATCTCTCACTGAGAAAGGGGCATGTACCTGACTCTGTGTATCTGATACATTCTTTCCTCTAAGTGCGCACTCGGATCATATTAGGTCAGGAACAGGCAATTGCTAAGATCTCACTTTAAGAGATCACCCCCACCTCTTCAGCTTCAGAAATATCACAGATGCCTTAAACTGTTTTTACGGACAGTGCAAAAAAAATGTCCTGTTTTTATGGTGTGAGACAGTGAAGGGGTGCGTACTGGACGGGGTGTACATCTCGCCCAGATTTCTTAGCTGGGTGGCATAAGGAATGTAGGAGTGAAGGTAGGATGGCAGTACGACGTTCACTCCACTCCCCATCCAGTACAGGCTTGCAGCTCAACCCTGAGTGCACTCAGCTGTTTAATTAAGCAGCCAGAAATAGGTGATAGAGTTACACAGACTGGGCTCTCAGTCTGAATCTGACTTCAGACGCTGCTGGAGTCTCCTGGAAGCCAAGCTCTGGTAACTACAATATATGTGTTGTTTTGGCCAGGCTGTTAGAGCCTAGACCACGGTAGTGAGGGATCTAACTGTGTCTAGCTAGCAGCCTGACAGGCTTAGGATTTTGGTTTATGATTTGGTTTATGGTTGTTGCTGTGGACTTTAATAAAACTGGTTGCCGCCAGTTTACACCAGTACTGCTGTCTGTGATAGAACTTATCTATGCCACTCCGTCTACCCGAGACGGCGATCCCAGAGCTATATACCCCCTGAACTGGTTACAATTGGTGCTCGAGTGCGGGCACTACAGTGGCTAAAAACAGCAGCAAAGAAACGTTTGTCAAAGCAGCCTTAAAGAGACAGTAGCCCTAATAGTGTCTGCACAGCAAAGCTGAACTGGCTGTTGTAAAGAATGTGGAGTGCGCATGTCCTGGATTAAGGCTGCCGTTGCCGGGACAGACAAGTCTGACAGCATGGAGGAGCTGCTTAAACATATGGCGCGAGCTAGTGTGCAACAGCAGGAGACTAACCGATTATTAATGGAGCAGGTTGCAGCACTACGCCAGGCTCTCAGCACCTCGTCCCAGAGTGATGACGCAAGGTCACCTGCGTTGTCCGCGGTAAAGAAGGCAGTAAAACGGACACTGCAAAAGATGACGCCTCATGATGATGTGAAGGCATATCTCGCTATATTTGAAAGACTGGCAGAGAAGGAGAATCTGCCACGATCCGAATGGGCCATGGTGGTCGCACCCTATCTGACTGGGGAACCTCAAAAGGCCTATTTTGACCTTAGCGAGCAGGACAGCAGAGACTATGCCAAGTTGAAAGCGGAGATTCTTGCCCGCCTGGGTATTACGATTGCAGTCCGTGCCAGGAGAGTCCATAACTGGAGATACAATGGGGACAAGCCGGCTCGCTCACAAATGTATGACCTGATTTATTTAGTAAAGAAGTGGCTGGAGCCTGACATCAGCACCCCTGCCCAAATGGTCGAGAAGGTAGTGGTGGACCGGTACATCTGGGCCCTTCCTCCTGAGGTGCAGTTCTGGGTTGGACAGGGAGACCCCAAAGACGCCAATCAACTGGTCAGCCTGATTGAGAGGTACTCCGCCACCAAAGACTACCTCCGGGACCAGCCGTCCGAGCGTTCCAAGCCTTGCTCTCGTTCTAGTGGTTTGTTAATGTCATTACCTGTACCCAAGAGGCCATGGACCCATATTTCTATGGATTTTATTTCTGACCTTCCTGTCTCTCAGAAAATGACCATTATCTGGGTAATCTGTGATAGGTTTTCCAAGATGATACATCATGTGCCATTACCTAAGTTGCCTTCCTCCTCCGAGTTGGTGCCTTTGTTCTTTCAGCATGTGGTTCGGTTACATGGCATTCCAGAGAACATTGTGTCTGACAGAGGAGTCCAGTTTGTTTCCAGATTTTGGAGGACATTTTGTTCTAAACTTGGTGTTCAGTTGTCTTTCTCCTCTGCATTTCACCCTCAGACCAATGGACAAACTGAGAGAACAAACCAGACCTTGGAGACTTATATGAGATGTTTTGTGTCTGCTGATCAAGATGACTGGGTCTCTTTTTTGCCTTTGGCTGAGTTTGCTCTTAATAATAGAGCTAGCTCTGCCACCTTGATGTCTCCATTTTTTTGCAATTCCGGGTTTCACCC
>JARQOD010000001.1:62719511-62783047 GCA_033576555.1 Oophaga sylvatica | reverse complement strand
GGCGTCGGGTCCCCCTATTTTTGTTAACCAGCCAGATGAAGCAGACCACTGAGGCCTGGATTTTCAGGCTGTTAAGGAGCCAAGATCCATGGACCTTGCCAGCCTGATAATACCAGGCCACAGCAGTCTGCATATCTTGGCTGACTAACAAAAATAGGGGATCCCCTCAAAAAAAATTGGCGTGGGGTCCCCCCTATTTTTGTTAACCAGCCAAGTAAATGCAGACTGCTGCGGCCTGGTATTAAAAGACTGTCAAGGCCCATGGATTTTGGCCCTCAACAGCCTGATAATACCAGGCTACAGCAGCCCCACATTTGGCGCATCAAAAGATGTGCCAATTGTGGCACTTTACCCGGCTCTTCCCACTGCCCTGTAGCGGTGGCAAGTGGGGTAATAAGGGTTAATGTCACGTTGATTGCACGGTGACAATAAGCCCGGTTAATAAAGGAGAGGTGTCAATAAGACACCGATCCATTATTAATCCCAAAGTTATTAAATGTATAAAAAAAAGACAAAGCAAGAAAAAAGTCTTTTAATGAAATAAAAGAGACAACACAGTTTTCATTATTTTTATTATACACTCATTCCTGCGACGCCATCGATCTCCTGTAAAAAAAGAAAAAAAACAAACCAACAGTATACCACCTGTCCGACGCAGTCCATAGTAACGACAGTCCCACGACGATCCAGCTCTGCTACATCGCAATGACAGGCAGAGCCTGTCATCGCAACGCAGCACAGCTGATTACCTGCTTCCCCGGCGGTGACGTATCGGACTGACTGCTTTACAGCGGGATTACCAGCAGTCACTGCAGTTATCGCGAGAAAACTGCATTGTGACCGCCGGGGAAAGATGATGGCGGCCATGAAGCAGTCCAGCCCGTGACCGCCGGAGATCTTCTTCCAGGTAAGTGCCGCTGACTCCTGACAGACCCGACCGACGGCCACTGACAGTGACAGTGACAATCCCGATTCCGGTATCCGATAAGACGAAAATATCGGAACTAAGTATCGAAAGGCCGATAGAGCTAATATCGGCCGATACCCGATACTTGCGGTATCGTATCGCTCAACACTACTTAAGATATAAATCAATAGACTCCTGTATATGGACAACTATATAACAATGCGTGGGTAACCTCAAACAGCAAGAAAGGGGATAAGCCCACCCCTAATGACCAATATATATGTGCACTCCAAGTGGAGTTTTAAATGCAATACACCCAGGGAATATACTCCCATATGAGTGTGAGCAAAAATAGGCAGATCCCTAAAGTGCTAATGAGGCATCCATACACATTGGTAAAAATTAGACAAGTACATGAAAAAGTCCATAACATAAGAAAGCACATATAGCAATGCACATAGAGTCAGGCAAATGCCTTCGATACTATTACCGCATATTTACCTTTGAGATTCGGGCGTCCACCACACCCGATGAGTGTTTCGCAATGAAATGCTTCGTCCAGGGGTTCATTGCGAAACGCGCGTCGGGTGTGGTGGACGCCCGAAAGGAAAGGACACCAATAAAAGTGCAAATAGTGCTCAATTTGAGCGCAAAAACCGAGGGAGGTAATGGATGGTGGTGTAAATGCTGCCACGAACGCGCCCCGACGCGGTTTCGGAAAGTCTTCCTCCCTCGGTTTTTTCAGGTATCAATTGCTCATCTTGTTCATGGGACTTGTACAGGCTTATATAAGGTCACAGTTTATTAGAGCTTGCGTTCAAATTGAGCACTATTTGCACTTTTATTGGTGTCCTTTCCTTTAGGTATGATTTAGCCCTTATGGTTTTAATAGGTTGACATTTAGTTTTGTCACATCATATTAGTGATTTATACTTATTTGGTCCTATTTTATGTACACGTAGGTGGCCCCCCTTTTTTATTGGTATTGTCACATATTGTATTTGATTAGGCATATTTTTGTGTTATTTGCTGTTGCACATTTGTTCATTATCTCTCTTTTTTTGTTACCTTTGCACTGAATTACTACACCATCACACATTTATATATGGGTTTGTGCACTGGTTTTCAATAAAATATTTTTTTGATGTATTGTATTTTAGCACAAATTGTGTGTTTTTTCTAGTATTAATATTCTTTGGTTACACATATATTTTTTTGTATACTAGCCTTATATCAAATATTAGTGTGTCACAGTTTTATAAATATCTATGCATGGTTTGCACATTTACCTGTTTACATTATTTGTTAAAAACCTGGGTATTGGATACCACTAGGTGGTGTTAATGCTTCCTTTTATTGATTATTTGATGCTTGTGCTACTTTTATGTTTGTAAATTAATAAAATTTCTATATTGTATACCTCTACTGCCTTGGTTTGAGTGTTCTTCTTTTTCCCCTGTTCCTCTTGCACTTGGGTGTCTGATTATTGTTTTAGGTTGGTTCTGCCAACCATACTTTGGAGTGGGGTTCAGCTCTCAGTGTTGAATTATTTTAATATATATATAAATTTTTATAATTTTTATTATTTTTCACACTGTACTGTATTTCACTTCTGTTGAGTAAATTCAATATAAGTAAATTTTCTGGTCAAATTTTGTCAAACTGCTAAAGCTGAATGTCTGCAGATTTTTGCAGATTTCCTCATAACTAGTGGTAATTGCACAAATAAAGCTCTTGAGTATATTTCTGAAAACATTTAAGCCCATGAGAGGTTAAACTTCCCATTGATATAACAGATCCTGAAATATTTCCGAGAGTTCAGCCACAGAAGCAAAGAGAATTGTCTCCATTATTCTAAGATAACAGTGATTTTGAATTTGAATAATTATGTTGGTCTAAATTACATACAAATTAATAGTTTTGTATAATTGGTGCCAGGAGGCAGTAATCAGAGTTCTTACATTCACTGCTGCATTTACTAGCCATGTGCCAAGCTTTGGTTGCTTTCTTTTCAGAGCTTGCCAACCTAATTAGTTTTTGCCTTTCCAAGTTTCTACAAATTCTCTCACTCTCACTTCATAGTTTGCAATGCAGACAGATGCAATACATTATACTTTTGCATAATTCAGTTTGAAGAACTCTTGAGCGCATCAATTTTGCTAATGCATACAAAACAAAATAAAAAGCAATTTTGAGGAGGCAGGGGTTTCTAATTGGAAAAACAAGAAGAACAGTGAAAATCTAGAAACGCCATAACAATTTAGAGGTTTGTCCTTACTGTAGTTTAGTTTTGCCTAATTTCACCCATCAGGAGCCTGTTTTGATATTAACATGAAATTGATGTGCAATTATCAAGATGTTACTTGTGAGCTACATTTTTAATAATTGCTTTTTTATCGTTAAGCATAGATAATTGAAATTCAGCAGACTAGTTGACGGCACGAGCTGTAAAATAACTATAGAGATTGAGCTTGAGCTGCGCCATAAATTCACACAATCCTTCCATTTGTATGGAAATTCGAATGGAAATGAAATGTCCAAGGTCTCAGGCCTAAGGCAGCACTTATAAAAGATTCCAATTATAAGCCTGGATATAAGGCCTTTGTTGGTTGAAGGCTTAAAGATTTCACAATGCAATCTGCATATATGATTAAATGGAACGTTAGTCTGATGAGGCTACTGTACTTACTTTAGAAATCCATGTCAAATGAACTGTATAATCTTAAAATGAGCAATTTATGTGTACAGCTAAAGGGTAAGGCTATGGTTCCACGGTCCGGAACCATAGCGCTTTTGTCGGAGCGGAAATTCCGCTCCGTCTAAGCCCCGCCCCCTTTCTGACGCGCGATCTTTCCGGAGGTGTTCAGGACACCTCCGGAACACCTCCGGAAAGAACGCAGGGCTACATAGCCCTGTGTAATATTCTGTTGCGGCGACGCACCGTCGCCGCAATACGCGAGGACATGCTGCGGTCTAAAAAGACGCGCCGCATGTCCGTTTACGCAGGTTTGCCACCTGCGTATTGTTACGCATAGTGGAGACGGGATTTCTTGAAATCCCCTCCACTATGCTGTAACATCTGGACGCTGCGTGTTTGGCGCTGCGCCAGCGCACAGCGCCAAACACGCAGCGTTTCCTGACCGTGGAAACTCACCCTAAGAGAGTCCTTGAGTCCAAGTGTATTGAGAATCTGTCCATCCAGCCGCAGTTTGTGCTGAGCATTGTGAGATCTCAGTAGCAGCAGGGAGGAGGGACACTCAAACTCAAACTCAAATATGCTTTATTGGCAGGACTAAAATACATTTAGTGTTGCCAAAGCAAGGAAAATAGATGTGGCAAGGGAGGGGATTGGGGATTATGGGAATGGGGTGTTGGGGGCACAATTTGGGAAATAATAGTCCATTTGGGGGTTTTAAGTTCCTCTCAGCTTATGACATATGGTGACGTGTTGGGCGACGATCTCCACTGTTGGTTCCTCTTCCCCCAGTAGGATGCAGTTTCCTCTCCATGTCCATGGATGGGAAGTCCGGGTTGTGAATGAAAAGTCTCTGGAAGTGGGAGGCCCTCACTGCTGAGTATTTATTGCAGTGAAGCAGGAAGTGTGCCTCGTCCTCCAGTGCCCCCTGCTGGCAGTGTTGGCACAGTCTGTTCTCCCGTGGCTGGTATGTCTGTCGGTGCCGCCCTGTTTCCACCTCTAGACTGTGGGCACTCAGTCTGTATAAACTCAGGGTCTGCCTGTCTTTGAGGTGATGAAACCTCTCCAGATATGGGGCCAGAGTAAAGTCTTCTCCGCAGTGACCGGTAGATAGTGACACTGTAGAGACATCTATTACTTTAAGTGGGCAGAGATTTAGTGTAGTAGGAAAACAGAAAGAATAATACAGCTATCCTCTATACTAGTTTCATAAGCTTTAAACTTTTAAAGTTCTAGGTTTTATTTACTGTGTTTCTATACATTTGTGATGTGAAATCTGGGGATAGATTCACTGTGCAACCTCACATTTAAAACTGTGAGGTTTAGCAAAATATGTGTAACCATAGGAAAGCGTTGAAGCTCATTTATTTGCATGACTCAATACAATGAGACAAAAATTACTCATAGCGGGCTTTGATCACAGTTTATGCAAAAAAGGCACCAACAATCTAATAAATTAAAGTTAATGGAGATTTCTTCGTAAAAGGAAGATATCGACCTCAGACTGGATCACTGTTGGTTCAGTGAAGTATGTATTAATCAAGCTTAAAATTAAATTAAAACAAAAATTCTAGTCTCGTTTTAATTGGGACATATATTGATAATGCCTGCTTCATGTGAATGACACATCTCTATGTCATGCACACCGTCTCCCCAACGTCACGCACCTGACTAGGGCACAGCAAAGATCCAACAGGCACTGTGAAAGGTCAAAGAAGGCTCCGGCGCATACACACTGCAGTACTTTACTCTGCCTTAGTCAGGGCAGAGAAGTAGGCATGCACAAGAGTACAATGCTGGAAAACCTGTGGATGATGTAGGGAAGTGTCATCCACACGAATCAAAAAGGAGGACGGCATGGCAAGAAGAAGGGAGGCACCGGACTAAGACCAGTGACACCCCTTGGGCCTAACCGTCCCTGAGGGTGAGTATATTGAAAGGTCTTTTATTTCTCTTGCAGATCGGGGTGTAGACATACAGGTCCATCTCACAAAATTAGAATATCATCAAAAAGTTAATTTATTTCAGATATTTAATACAAAAGGTGAAACTCATATATTAGATAGAGTCACAAATAGGGTGATCTATTTCATGTTTATTTCTGTTGATTGAGATATTGTCTTTTGGGTTTTCATTGGCTGTAAGCAATAATCATCAACGTTAACATAAATAAACTCTTGAAATAGATCACTCTGTTTGTAATGACTCTATATAATATATGAGTTTCACTTTTTGTATTGAAGAACTTAAATAAATGAACTATTTGATGATATTCTAATTTTGTGAGATGCACATGTACATATTTAATCTACCAGTTTTAAGGAATGGTATTATAAATTAAGTTTTCATGAAATTAGAGCAGGTCTATACAATAGTGTTTATAATTTTCTTTACACTGTAGGTATTTATTTTCAATTTTTAAAACCTTCATTAGAAAATGCCACATTTTAAACACCAACTTTTCTGCATTGTCTGTGCAGAAAACACAATCATCTGTGTTTGCTTGATGGCAATTGCAATACATTAGAGTTAATGGACAGTGAATGTCCATAGTATAATAAGGTTTATAGGAAAATATTCTCCTTCCCAAAGAGAGGAGTAAGGGAGAGAATAAACAGCCTTATCAATGTGTATAATGCTTTCCTAGGTCTTCAACAGTACAGGAGATCCACCGCTTGCCATCTGTCATTCTGTAAGGAAAATAAGTAGAGATGAGCAGACCAGTGGAAGTTTGGGTTCTTGTGGCGGTCCCTAACTTTAGCCTGGTACTGGAACTGTACTTGAACCTGAACTCGAATGTCTCTCTCTCACGGACTTCCCCAGAACTCAGGTTCACTCATCTCTAATAATAAGATAACTCTGCTTGGCCTGTCCAAGTCTATAGAGCAAAGATGAAAAGGTGAGGATCCAAAAACATATTATTAGTAAATAGAGTGAAAAACATGTATTTTTTTTATTTAAACATGTTTTTACAAAAAAATTGAGAAAATAAATATTTTATTAAAAACGAAAGCATTATTTATGGTACATTGATTCTAATTGAAGGGAAAAAGACAGTTTCCCCAGGTCCCCAAACCACGACCATGCCTTTTTCTCTATCTTTATACTCTTCTTAACAAAATGTTTTTATTTTCTTATTGATTGATTCTTTATCAATAAGAAATTATATGCCAAAAGCAATTTTAAATCAGTGGTCGCGATATTCTACCGGGTGACTAGTCGTGAGGATATTGTTTTCCCAGACTAATCCTCCCATTAACCCCTTCACCCCCAAGGGTGGTTTGCACGTTAATGACCGGGACAATTTTTACAATTCTGACCACTGTCTCTTTATGAGGTTATAACTCCGGAACGCTTCAACGGATCTTCGCGATTCTGAGATTGTTTTCTCGTGACATATTGTACTTCATGTTAGTGGTAAAATTTCTTCCATATAACTTGCGTTTATTTTTGAAAAATACGCAAATATGGCGAAAATTTTGAAAATTTAGCAATTTTCAAACTTTGAATTTTTATTCCCTTAAAACAGAGAAATATGTAACACAAAATAGTTAAGAAATAACATTTCCCACATGTCTACTTTACATCAGCACAATTTTGGAATCAAAATTTTTTTTTGTTAGGAAGTTATAAGGATTAAAAGTTGACCAGCGATTTCTCATTTTTACAACAAAATTTACAAAGCCATTTTTTTAGGGACCACCTCACATTTGAAGTCACTTTGAGGGGTCTACATGACAGAAAATACCCAAAAGTGACACCATTCTAAAAAACTGCACCCCTCAAGGTACTCAAAACCACATTCAAGAAGTTTATTAACCCTTCAGGTGCTTCACAGGAACTAAAGCAACGTGGAAGGAAAAAATGAATATTTAACTTTTTAGCCACAAAAATGATCTTTTACAAACTTTTTTTTTATTTTCACAAGGGTAAAAGGAGAAAATGGACAGATAAGGTTGTTATGCAATTTCTCCTGAGTACGCCAATACCCCATATGTGGGGGAAAACCACTGTTTGGGCACACGGCAGAGCTCGTAAGGGAAGGAGCGCCGTTTGACTTTTTCAAACTAAAATTGGCTGGAGTTGAGATTGGACGCCATGTCGCGCTTGGAGAACCTCTGATGCGCCTAAACAGTGGAAACCCCCCACAAGTGACACCATTTTGGAAACTAGACCCCCTAAGGTACTTATCTAGATCTGTTGTGAGCACTTTGAACCCCCAAGTGTTTCACAAAAGTTTATAATGCCTGGGTGTGAAAAAAAAAAAAAAAATTCCACAAAAATGATTTTTTAGTCCTAAATTTTTGAATTTTCCCAAGGAAATTGGACCCCAAAAGTTGTTGTCCAATTTGTCCTGAGTACGCTGATACCCCATATGTGGGGGTGGAAAACTGTTTGGGCGCACGGCAGGGCTTGGAAAGGAAGTAGTAACGTTTTGGAATGCAGACGTTGATGGGGGTCATGTTCCGTTTGCAGTGCCCCAGATGAGCCTAAACAGTGGAAATCCCCCACAAGTGACCCCATTTTGGAAACTAGACCCCCTAAGGAACTTATCTAGATCTTTGGTGAGCACTTTGAACCCCCCAAGTGCTTCACACAAGTTTATAATGCCCGGGCATGAAAATAAAAAATCCTATTTTTTTCCCACAAAAATTATCTTTTAGTCACTAATTTTTTATTTTCCCAAGGGTATCAGGAGAAATTGGACCACATAAGTTGTTGTCCAATTTGTCCTGAGTACGCTGATGCCCCATATGTGGGGGGGAACCACTGTTTGGGCGCACGGCAGAGCTCGGAAGGGAAGGAGCACCATTTGACTTTTTCCAACCAAAATTGGCTGGAATTGAGATTGGATGCCATGTTGCATTTGGAGAGCCCCTGATGTGCCTAAACAGTGGAAACCCCCCACAAATGACCCCATTTGGGAAACTAGACCCCCTAAGGAACTTATCTAGATCTTTGGTGAGCAATTTGAACCCTCAAGTGCTTCACACAAGTTTATAACGTAGAGCCGTAAAATTTAAAAATCATATTTTTTCCACAAAAATGATCTTTTCACCCGAATTTTTATTTTTCCAAGGGTAACAAGACTCCAAAAGTTATTGTGCAATTTGTCCTGAGTACACTGATACCCCATATGTGGGGGTATACCACTGTTTGGGTGCATGGCAGAGTTTGGAAGGGAAGGAGCGCCATCTCACTTTTTCAACGCAGAATTGGCTGGACGCCATGTCGTGTTTGGAGAGCTCCTGATCTGCCTAAACAGTGGAAACCCCCCACAAATACACCATTTTGGAAACTAGACCCCTCAAGGAACTTATCTAGATGTGTGGTGAGAACTTTGAACCCCCAGGTGTTTCACTAAAGTTTATAACGTACAGCCTTAAAATAAAAAATCCTTTTTTTTTTTACAAAAATGATTTTTTCGCCCCCAATATTTTATTTTCACAAGGGTAACAGAAGAAATTGGAACCCAAAAGTTGTTGTCCAATTTGTCCTGAGTACGCTGATACCCAATATGTAGGAGAAAACTACTGTATGGGTGCACGTCAGGGCTCGGAAGGGAAGTAGTGACGTTTTGGATTGCAGACTTTGATGGAATGGTCTGGGGGCGTCATGTCGCATTTGGAGAGCCCCTGATACGCCTAAACAGTGGAAACCCCCCACAAGTGACCCCATTTTGGAAAATAGACCCCACAAGGAACTTATCTAGATGTGTGGTGAGCACTTTGAACCCCGAAGTGCTTCACAGAAGTTTATAACGCACAGCCGTAAAAATAAAAAATCCTTTTTTTTTTTACAAAAATGATTTTTTCGCCCCAATATTTTATTTTCACAAGGGTAACAGGAGAAATTGGACCCCAAAAGTTGTTGTCCAATTTGTCCTGAGTACGCTGATACCCAATATGTGGGAGAAAACTACTGTATGGGCGCATGTCAGGGCTCGGAAAGGGAAGTAGTGACGTTTTGGATTGCAGACTTTGATGGAATGGTCTGGGGGCGTCATGTCGCATTTGGAGAGCCCCTGATGCGCCTAAACAGTGGAAACCCCCCACAAGTGACCCCATTTTGGAAAATAGACCTCACAAGGAACTTACCTAGATGTGTGGTGAGCACTTTGAACCCCGAAGTGCTTCACAGAAGTTTATAACGCACAGCCGTAAAAATAAAAAATCCTTTTTTTTTTTACAAAAATGATTTTTTCGCCCCCAATATTTTATTTTCACAAGGGCAACAGGAGAAATTGGACCCCAAAAGTTGTTGTCCAATTTGTCCTGAGTACGCTGATACCCAATATGTGGGAGAAAACTACTGTATGGGCGCATGTCAGGGCTCGGAAAGGGAAGTAGTGACGTTTTGGATTGCAGACTTTGATGGAATGGTCTGGGGGCGTCATGTCGCATTTGGAGAGCCCCTGATGCGCCTAAACAGTGGAAATCCCCAACAAGTGACCCCATTTTGGAAAATAGACCCCACAAGGAACTTATTTAGATGTGTGGTGAGCGCTATGAAGCCCCAAGTGCTTCACAGAAGTTTATAATGTACAGCCGTAAAAACAAAAAAATCTTATTTTTTTTACAAAAATAATATTTTCGCCCCCAGTTTTTTATTTTCCCAAGGGTAACAGAAGAAATAGGACAAATTTCACAATAACTCTTGGGGTCCAGAGTACGCTGATACCCCATATGTGGGGATAAACTACTGTTTGGACGCATGGCAGAGCTCAGAAGTGAAGGAACACCGTTTGACTTTTTCAACGCAGAATTGGCTGGAATGGAGATCAGACGTCATGTCACATTTGGAGAGCCCCTGATGTGCCTAAACAGCGGAAACCCCCCAATTCTAACTCCAACCCTAACCCCAACACACCCCTAACCCTAGTCCCAACCCTAATCCCAACCCTAACCCTAATCCTAACTCTAACCCTAATCCTAACTTTAGCGCCAACCCTAACCCTAACTTTAGCCGAAACCCTAACCCTAATGGGAAAATGGAAATAAATACATTTTTTTTATTTTATTATTTTTCCCTAACTAAGGGGGTGATAAAGGGGGTTTGATTTACTATTTATAGCGGTTTTTATGATTGGCAGCTGTCACGCTAAAAGACGCTTTTTATTGCAAAAAGTAGTTTTTTGCATCGCCACATTTTGAGAGCTATAATTTTTGCATATTTTGGCCCACAATGTCATGTGAGGTCTTAATTTTTGCGGGACGAGGTGACGCTTTTATTGGTACCATTTTTGAGCACGTGACATTTTTTCATCGCTTTTTATTTCGATTTTTGGGAGGTTAGAATGAACAAAAATCAGCAATTCATGAATTTCTTTTGGGTGAGGCGTTTTTATTGTTCCGCGTGTGGTAAAATCGATAAAGCAGTTTTATTCTTCGGGTCAGTACGATTATGGCGATACCTCATTTATATAATTTTTTTATGTTTTGGCGCTTTTATAGAATAAAAACAATTTTATATAAAAAATAATTATTTTTGCATCGCTTTATTCTGCGAGCTATAACTTTTTTATTTTTTTGCTGATGATGCTGTGTTACGGCTCGTTTTTTGCGGGACAAGATGACGTTTTCAGCGGTACCATGTTTATTTATATCCGTCTTTTTGATCGCGTGTTATTCCACTTTTTGTTCAGCGGTATGATGATAAAGCACTGATTTTTTGCTTCGTTTTTATTTTTTATTTTTTAAGGGGTTCACAAAAGGGGTTAACTAGTGGGAAAGTTTTATAGGGGGGGTCGTTACGGACGCGGCGATACCATATATGTGTACTTTTATTGTTTTATTTTTTTTATTTACAATAAGTAATGAATTTATTGGGGAATATTTTTTTTTTTTTGGATTTTTTTTTACACATGTTTATTTTTACTTTTTTTTACTTTTTTACTTTGTCCCAGGGTGGGACATCACTGTATTTCATCAGATCGCTGGTGTGACAGTGTGCACAGCACTCTGTCACACCAGCGATGTGACAGGCAGTGCAGGACGCTTCCTCATGCCTGCTCTCGGCAGGCACTGAGGAAGCCGCCTCCCTCCAGGACCCCAGCACCATCTTGGATCCGGGTCCTGGGAGGGAGGAAGCCCTCAGAGCAGCGCGATCACATCGCGCTGGTCTGAGGGTCTCAGGGGGGCGCGCAGGGAGCCCCCTGCCTGCGCGATCCTCCCCTGTGCCCCCAGTACACCGCGATCATGTTTGATCGCGGTGTGCAAGGGGTTAATGTGCCGGGAGCGGTCCGTGACCGCTCCTGACACACAGTCACGGGTGTCAGCTGTGATAATCAGCTGACACCCGGCGGCGATTAGCTGCGCTCCCGGAGGGAGCGCAGCTAATCGCCTATGACTACTATCCCGTCCATGGTCAGAATGGCACGGGTTTTATGGACGGGATAGTACGTCTAATGTCAGAGAGGGGTTAATCATGTTCTCATGTCTCTACCGGTGAGAATAACATGATTTGCAAGACTGGCATCACCGCCGGCACTTTGCAAATATCTTATTCCCTGACATTGTGCAACAAACCAGGGTTACGTGTAGAGCCCAGCTGTGCTTGGAATCTTATTCCCCAGAAGGATGCACTGAAGGTAATAACCACAAGAGACCTGATATTCATTCACACATCTTCACCAATCCCTAGAGCCACCAGAGGGAGCCTTTTTAGAGTATATAAGGATGGTGAAGCCACTGAAGAGCAGACAGTCTAGTCTGAGGGCTGCAGCCTGCAGTGACAGATCAGATTAGTTTGGAACGAGTTCAGTGCAGTTGGTGATTCTACACAGAAGTGAGAAGTTGTTAGTTCTCTTAGAGAGTGGAGAGTTAGCTCTTGGAGCGAGCACAGATCAGTGAGTCTGCAAAGCCAGGTGCAGGTCAGATGGTGAATCCTGATAGCCGTTTCAGACAGAGCTTAGAAAGAAAGAGAGAAAGAGAACAGCAGTTATTGGAAGAACCTGAAGACTGGAGCTTTGAGCTTAGTTCAACGTGTGGAGGCTAGTACCAGTGGAAAGATAGCCACTCCAGCCTAGTCAGAACTGAGTCAACTGAGTTCAGTTCAGAGAGCAAGTGTGCCGACGCTTTGAGAGCGGTGAAGAAAGGAGAAGAATCAGCCATCTACTGCTAGTGTGCTTATGTTAAAGGTCGGAGTAGGACGAAAGGCGAGTGGAAGAGAAGAAGAGAGTGCCAGAGGTGGAAATAGCATTGATAGCTTACCTCTACTCTGAATAACCGGACACTGGGTACGAGCTTGCTAGAATCTACACGACTAGTAGGAGATACCGGAGACCCTGCGGGACTTCAAGCCGCAGGGGCCCACAAGTGTTGATACGTAGCTGGGGTCAGGAAGACAAGAGTCTGGTCAGCGCAACTATTAGAGACTGTGTTCTTTCCAAGAGAAGGCCCTACCACAAAGTCAGCCGGGCGTGTAAAGTTGAGAACAGAGTTAGGCCTCGTTTCATACAGGTCAGAGACTCACATTATAGAAGTAAGGAGGCCCTACACCTACTCAGTGGGAAGAACTGGACGTGCATCCTTCACCCTGCCAGCACCCTGGGATGTGCCTGCCATTCCATCAGTAAAGGTACAGAAAGAGACTTTCGTGTGTGTGTTTCCCATTATTACTCATGCGGCTGAACTCCTCTCCTCCATCCTGCACCCCTACACTCCATTTACCCTGAAGGACCCCAGCCTTGCCTGTGGAAGGCTTAACACCTTGCTGCCCAACACCAACCCTTCAGCGGATCTGCATAGCAGTGCTGGTCACCCTGACCAGGTACCACAGGTGGAGTCACGAACATCCTACAAATACTTTAATCCCCTGTAAATATCCCCATTTATAGTGAGCGCCCAGGGCCACGGACCGAGCTGCAGCTACAGTGACATCCCATCCCCATAGAAGTCGACGGGCTCGGTGCCGAGTACCCCATGGCCCTGGCGGGCGGCTCATCTTTTGGCATCACGAACAGGATTCTGAAGCTCGCTATAATCGAGTCCTGTGTGCCTGAATTGGACTGTTTTGTGCAAAAAGACTATTGCTATTTTTGTGACTTTGCCGCCATTTTGCCATCATTTTACCGCCATGTTCGCGCCCTGAGGCGCTGGTGAAGAAGGGGGGCGTGCATTTGTGGGCGTACCCCCCTGTGGCGCGAAAATTATGGCCGCCTACCCAAATGCTTCTACAACATAAGCTCGTGCCCCACAGCAAAGGAGATCCGCCTCCTCTTCATCCTCAGTGCAAAGAAAAGAAAGCGAAAGTCCCGCCTCCATGGAAAAGACCAGAGTGTTCCGGATGGAAAACACAGTTTGGCCTGGAGAGAGATGGCTGAAGGACAGGAGTCGCTGTGTGGGGGAATGGAGGTGCGCAGACCCTGTTCCCCTGAAGAGGCGCAGCCTGTGCCCAAACCGTCCCCAGGTCGGGAAGGAGATGGCGAGCCCTATTGTGTGGAGGAGGTGGATGCTGCGCTGTTGGATCTGGCCCGGCACCACGCTGAGATGGAGGTGATGGAGCGGAGCTGGCGGGCCCTGAAGCTGCGGCTGCAGCAGGACCGACCGCTCTCCCCCTGGATGCGCGACTGCCACCCTCGCCACCACTGAGAGGGACCCGGAGGAGCTGTACCTGACCCCGCCGAGGACGCGGCGAGAGGAGAGGAGGCTGAGGAGGCCTTGCCCGGACCGGAATGCCAGCCAGGCCTGGAACCAGAGGCCGCACCGGTAGCGGAGGAATACTGTCCCCCGACAGGGAAGAAGGAAGGGAGTGAACCCGGCGAGATCCAGGTCGACTGGGAGGAGATGGAGCTCCTGGTCGATGAGGAGTACGCCGCTCAGAGAGAAAATGAGTGGAGACGCCGTGAACAGGAGGAGCGGCAGCTACGGGAGCAGCGTAAGGCGCAGCGGCTTCGACAGAGGTACCGGGAGAGAGATCTCGCCGATAAGGAGAATGTGCGGCGAGACAGAGGTACGCTTCGGGAACCGCGGCGCCAGGGGGCAGTACGGGAGTTCAAGCTCCAGGGAGGCTGGGGGTTCGTACATGAGCCCGGGCTTTACCAGGAAGTCTTTGTAAATTGCAGGGATGTGGAGTCTCACCTGCCTGAGGGACACCCGGACAGGGACCTGCTTATCGGGGATGTTGTCACCTACACCCAGCATTGGGGCCTTAAGGGGTGGTATGCCCTAAATGTATCCAGGGTCAGCGCCCCAGTCCCGGAAGCAGGGAATGCGCCCCGCGTCTCTGTGTCCCAGGCCCCAACTACACCGGCGCCAGTCCGCGCACCTACATCACGTTCTGATGCGCAGCAGAGCGCAGCAGCTGCCAGCTCAACCCCTGCTGAGTCATGCCTGCGTACGCAGCAGAGATCAAGTTGGAGTGAGGCACCTGTTAGGCCTCCAGGAAATCGTATGGAGAAAGTAGTAATGAGAACTGTGGCTACCCAGACCCCGGTAGCAGGACACGATCTAATGGTGTTGCGGTTTAAGACCCATAGTGTGCTTCCAGCCCCAGGTATGGAAGATGCTGCCATGTTCAAAGATTCATCTGATGAAGACCAGTAGGACCCGGACAGGGTTTACTGTACTGTAGAAAGTTACCAGAGATGACTTGTTGAAATGTTGCATTTTACGGTTTTACAGAGTATACCCCAGTTGGGTACTGAGTGTGATTTAATGTGATTATGATAATGTTCTTGCTGAGGACTGGTGCTGAGGACACTTGCAGCACAGAAACATTTCTTGTATATAGTTGGCATTTTGTGCCCCATCTTGGTTTTACGTAAACCATGACTACCTCAAGAAGACAAAACCCGTTTGGTGTGGCCGAAAGTGAGGTTTGCTAAAAGAAAAGTCTTGCAGCCCACCCAGGACCACCGTGAGAGGTTTGGAGCGGGTCCTCCACAAGTATAATGTGTACTTGAACTGTAAAGTATTTTGCACTGCATTTTCTACAATATTAAAAGTGTTATTTATTGTTTGTAACGTTAACCCCTTCCCGACCCATGACGCCTACGTTGGCGTCATGAAAACCTGTGCCATCCCGACCCATGACGCCAACGTAGGCGTCATGCTATAAATCAAGTTCCTGCGGGTCGGGGGACCGAAATCACTGAAAGGTCATCCGACCCACAGGCACAGGACCCTTGCGCATCACCACAGTGGGGGTGGCTTAACCCCCACGTGGTTACGATCGCTCTGATTGGCTGTTAAAAGTGAAACAGCCAATCAGAGCGATTAGTAATATTTCACCACTGAAAAGTGGTGAAATATTACAATCCATTCATGGCCGATGCAGCAATAGCATCGGCCATGGCTGGACACTGTGTTCCCACCCTCCCCACACCGAGTAACGGTGGTGATCGGCCGCCGCCGCCGATTCATGGCGGCAAACGGTCACCGCCGTTACTATCACCTGCTGGCCGCTCCGATCCTCTCCCCTCCAGTGTGCTCCGCTCCCCCGCCCTCCGATCACCCCCCCGCCAATATACTCACCTCCTCCGGTCTTCTGCGGCCTCTTGATCCGTCCCGGCGGCCGCCCGGGACTCTTCATGGGCGCCGCCATCTTGGAAAATGGCGGGCGCATGCGCAGTGCGCCCGCCGGCCGGCGCATGCGGAGTGCGCCTTCCAAATTACAATTTATTTTGATCACTGTGATAAACTCTCACAGTGATCAAAATAAAAGTAAATTAACCCCCCCCTGTCATAAGTAGGGACAAAAAATAAAATAAAGAATTTTTTTTTTTTCCTTTTAGGCCCTGTCCACATGTTGCGGATTTCGCTGCGGATCCGCAGAGGATTTCGCTGCATATCCTCAGCGGATTTCGCTGCTGATCCGCGGCGGATTTCGCTGCGTATCCGCAGCGGATTTCGCTGCTGATCCGCAGAGGATTTCGCTGCGTATCCGCAGAGGATTTCGCTGCGTATCCGCAGCGGATTACTCTGCTGATCCGCGGCGGATTTCGCTTCTGATCCGCGGCGGATTTTGCTGCGTATCCGCAGCGGATTTCGCTGCTGATCCGCAGAGGATTTCGCTGCGTATCCGCAGAGGATTTCGCTGCGTATCCGCAGCGGATTTCGCCGCTGATCCGCAGCGGATTTCGCCTCTGATCCGCAGCGGATTTTGCCTCTGATCCGCAGCTTATTTCGCTGGGGATCCGCAGCGGATTTCGCTGCTGATCCGCAGCGGATTTCGCTGCTGATCCGCAGCTGATTTCGCTGCTGATCCGCAGCGGATTTCGCTGCTGATAGGCAGCTGATTTCGCTGCTGGTCCGCAGCGGATTTCGCTGCTGATCCGCAGCTTATTTTGCTGGGGATCAGCAGCGGATTTCGCCGCTGATCCGCAGCGGATTTTGCCGCTGATCCGCAGCGGATTTTGCCTCTGATCCGCAGCGGATTTTGCTGCGGGTCCGCAGCTTATTTCGCTGGGGATCCGCAGCGGATTTCGCTGCTGATCCGCAGCGGATTTCGCTGCTGATCCGCAGCTGATTTCGCTGCTGATCCGCAGCGGATTTCGCTGCTGATCCGCAGCTTATTTCGCTGGGGATCCGCAGCTGATTTCGCTGCTGATCCGCAGCGGATTTCGCTGCTGATCCGCAGCTGATTTCGCTGCTGATCCGCAGCTGATTTCGCTGCTGATCCGCAGCGGATTTCGCTGCTGATCCGCATCTGATTTCGCAGCAGATCCAGAAACCATGTACAGTACAATGCAAATAAATTATAAAAAAAAAAACCCTGTGCACATGCTGCGAATTTTTCAGCGCGGATTTGCTGCGGTTTTAAATCCGCAGCATGTCAATTCTTTGTGCGGATTCCGCAGCGGTTTTACACCTATTCCATTATAGTTGTAAAACCGCAGGGAAAAACCGCAGCAAATCTGCGCTAAATTCGCAGGTAAAAGGCAGGTCATTTTACCTGCGGATTTTAGAAAAATCTGCAAGTGAATCCGCAACGTGTGCACGGGGCCTCAGGGTTAGGCTGGGTTCTTATTTCATTATGGCAGTCCGTTAGATGGACTGCGTTTCACTGCGGTATAACGCGGTGTAACGCAGTCCGTTAACGCTGCCATTCACCCCATTTGTGTGCGCATCGCAACGCATGCCGTAAAGCGGCATGCGTTCGTGACGTGCTGTCATTCAGTGACAGAGCCTCGGACACGGGCTGCAGCATCTGGGCTCCATCACCGCTAGCACAGATGAATCATCTGATGATTCATCTGCGCTAGCGGGTATAGCATAACGCGATCGTGTTATGCTATACCATTACCAGCCGGTCAACGCTACGTGTTGAACGGGCTGGTAAAACGCAATATGAACCAAGCCTTAGGGTTAGGGTTAGAGTTTGGGTTAGGGTTGGAATTTGGGTTAGGGTTGGAATTTGGGTTAGGGTTGGAATTAGGGTTAGAGTTGGGATTAGGGTTAGGGGTGTTTTGGGGTTAGGGTTGGGATTAGGCTTAGGCTAGTGGTTAGGTTTATGGTTAGAGTTGGGATTAGGGTTAGGGGTGTGTTGGGGTTAGGGTTATGGTTAGGGTTTGTATTAGGGTTAGGGGTGTGTAGGGGTTAGGGGTGTGTTGGGGTTGGAGTTAGAATTGAGGGGTTTCCACTATTTAGGCACATCAGGGGGTCTCCATACGCGACATGGCGCCACCATTGATTCCTGCAAATTTTGCGTTCAAAAAGTCAAACAGTGCTCCCTTTATTCCAAGCCCCGACGTATGCCCAAACAGTGGTTTACCCCCACATATGGGGTATCAGCGTACTCTGGAAAAATTGCACAACAACTTTGGGGTCTAATTTCTCCTGTTAACATTGGGAAAATAAAAAAAATTGGGGACTAAAGATCATGTTTGTGGAAAAAATATGATTTTTTTATTTTCATGCCCGGGCGTTAAAAACCTCTGTGTAGCCCTTGGAGGTTCAAAGTGCTCACTACACATCTAGATAAGTTATTTGCGGGGTCTAGTTTCCAAAATGGGGTCACTTGTGGGGAGTTTCTACAGTTTAGGCACATCAGGGGCTCTGCAAACGTAACATGACGCCCGCAGACCATCCCATCAAGTGGGCATTTCAAAACGTCACTATTTCCCTTCCGAGCCCCGACGTGCGCCCATACAGTAGTTTTCTCCCACTTATGGGTATCAGCGTACTCAGGACAAATTGGACAACAACTTTTGGGGTCTAATTTCTCCTGTTACCCTTGGGAAAATAAAAAAATTAGGGACTAAAAGATCCTGATTATGGAAGAAATATGATTTTTTTATTTTCATGCCCGGGCGTTATAAACTGCTGTGTAGCCCTTGGGGGTTCAAAGTGCTCACCACACATCTAGATAAGTTCTTTGCGGGGTCTAGTTTCCAAAATGGGGTCACTTGTGGGTAGTTTCTACTGTTTAGGCACATCAGGGGCTCTGCAAACCTAACATGACGCCCGCAGACCATTCCATCAAAGTCGGCATTTCAACTTCTACCCCTTCTCGACCCTCCACTGTGCCCGAACAGAAGTGTTCCCCCCACATATGGGGTACCAGTGTACTCAGGACAAACTGTGCAACAACTTTTGTGGTCCAATTTCTCCTGTTACCCTTGTGAAAATAAAAAATTGCGGGTTAAAAAAATCAGTTTTTGAGGATAAAAATGATATTTTATTTTCACGGCTCTGCATTATAAACTTCTGTGAAGCACTTGGGGGTTCAAGGTGCTCACCACACATCTGGATAAGTTCCTTTGGGGGTCTAGTTTACAAAATGGGGTCACTTGTGGGGGGTTTCTACTGTTTAGGCACATCAGGGGCTCTGCAAACGTAACAAGATGCCCGCAGACCATTCCATCAAGTCGGCATTTCAAAGCGTCACTACTTCCCTTCCGAGCCCCAACGTGTGCCCGAACAGTGGTTCCCCCCCACATATGGGGTACTAGCGTACTCAGGACAAACTGGACAACAACTTTTGGGGTCCAATTTCTCCTGTAACCATTGTGAAAATAAAAAATAGTGGGCTAAAATATCATTTTTTGAGAAAAAAAAAATATTTTTTATTTTCACGGCTCTGCGTTATAAACTTCTGTGAAGCACCTGGGGGTTCAAAGAGCTCATTTTGCATCTAGATAAGTTCCTTAGGGGGTCTAGTTTCCAAAATGGGGTCATTTGTGGGGGATCTCTAAACTTTATGCACACAGGGGCTCTCCAAACACGACATGGTGTCCGCTAACGATTGGAGCTAATTTTCCATTCAAAAAGTCAAATGGCGCTCCTTCCCTTCTGAGCCCTGCCGTGCGCCCAAACAGTGGTTTATGACCACATATGAGGTATCTGTGTACTCAGGAGAAATTGCCCAACAAATTTTAGGATCCAATTTATACTGTTGCCCATGTGAAAATGAAAATAACTGAGGCTAAAAGAAAATTTTTGTGAAAAAAAAAGTACTTTCTTTTTTTTACGGATCAATTTGTGAAGCACCTGGGGGTTCAAAGTGCTCACTATGCATCTAGATAAGTTCCTTAGGGGGTCTAGTTTCCAAAATGGGGTCACTTGTGGGGGAGCTCCAATGTTTAGGCACACAGGGACTCTCCAAATGCGACATAGCAACCGCTAAATATTCCAGCATATTTTCCATTCAAAAAGTCAAATGTCGCTCCTTCCCTTCTGAGCCCTGCCGTGCGCCCAATCAGTGGTTTATGACCACATATGAGGTATCTGTGTACTCAGGAGAAATTGCCCAACAAATTTTAGGATCCAATTTATACTGTTGCCCACGTGAAAATGAAAATAACTGAGGCTAAAAGAAAATTTTTGTGAAAAAAAAGTACTTTCTTTTATTTACGGATCAATTTGTGAAGCACCTGGGGGTTCAAAGTGCTCACTATGCATCTAGATAAGTTCCTTAGGGGGTCTAGTTTCCAAAATGGGGTCACTTGTGGGGAAGCTCCAATGTTTAGGCACACAGGGACTCTCCAAATGCGACATAGCAACCGCTAAATATTCCAGCATATTTTCCATTCAAAAAGTCAAATGGCGATCCTTCCCTTCTGAGCCCTGCCGTGCGTACTCAGGAGAAATTGCCCAACAAATTTTAGGATCCATTTTATCCTGATGCCCATGTAAAAATGAAAAAATTGATGCTAAAAGAAAATTTTTGCTGGAAAAATTAAAATGTCCATTTTTTCCTTCCACGTTGCTTTAGTTCCTGTGAAGCACCTGAAGGGTTAATAATCTTCTTGAATGTAGTTTTGAGTAGCTTGAGGGGTGCAGTTTTTATAAAGGTGTCACTTTTGGGTATTTTCTGCCATATAGACCCCTCAAAGTGACTTCAAATGTGAGGTGGTCCCTAAAAAAAATGGTTTTGTAAATTTTGCTGTAAAAATGAGAAATCGCTGGTCAACTTTTAACCCTTATAACTTCCTAAAAAAAAAAATGTTGCTCCCAAAATTGTGCTGATGTAAAGTAGACATGTGGGAAATGTTATTTATTAACTATTTTGTGCCACATAACTCTCTGGTTTAACAGAATAAAAATTTAAAATTTGAAAATTACAAAATTTTCAGAATTTTCGCCAAATTTCCATTTTTTTCACAAATAAACGCAAAAAATTTTCGACCTAAATTTACCACTAACATGAAGCCCAATATGTCACGAAAAAACATTCTCAGAATCGCTAGGATCCGTTGAAGCGTTCCTGAGTTATTACCTCATAAAGGGACACTGGTCAGAATTGCAAAAAATGGCAAGGTCTTTAAGGTCAAAATAGGCTGGGTCATGAAGGGGTTAAAGAATCCTCACCTCCCGTATGGAAGAGTTAATGTTTTTGTAACTAAAAATTGTTTTCTTTCAGCCCGGGAGTGCTGATCTTAACCAGGGGGGATGTAGAGCCCAGCTGCGCTTGGAATCTTATTCCCCAGGAGGATGCACTGAAGGTAATAACCACAAGAGACCTGATATTCATTCACACATCTTCACCAATCCCTAGAGCACCAGAGGGAGCCTTTTTAGAGTATATAAGGATGATGAAGCCACTGAAGAGCAGACAGTCTAGTCTGAGGGCTGCAGCCTGCAGTGACAGATCAGATTAGTTTGGAACGAGTTCAGTGTAGTTGGTGATTCTACACAGAAGTGAGAAGTTGTTAGTTCTCTTAGAGAGTGGAGAGTTAGCTCTTGGAGCGAGCACAGATCAGTGAGTCTGCAAAGCCAGGTGCAGGTCAGACGGTGAATCCTGATAGCCGCTTCAGACAGAGCTTTGAAAGAAAGAGAGAAAGAGAACAGCAGTTATTGGAAGAACCTGAAGACTGGAGCTTTGAGCTTAGTTCAACGTGTGGAGGCTAGTACCAGTGGAAAGATAGCCACTCCAGCCTAGTCAGAACTGAGTCAACTGAGTGCAGTTCAGAGAGCAAGTGTGCCGACGCTTTGAGAGCGGTGAAGAAAGGAGAAGAATCAGCCATCTACTGCTAGTGTGCTTATGTTAAAGGTCGGAGTAGGACGAAAGGCGAGTGGAAGAGAAGAAGAGAGTGCCAGAGGTGGAAATAGCATTGATAGCTTACCTCTACTCTGAATAACCGGACACCGGGTCCGAGCTTGCTAAAATCTACACGACTAGTAGGAGATACCGGAGACCCTGCGGGACTTCAAGTCGCAGGGGCCCACAAGTGTTGATACGTAGCTGGGGTCAGGAAGACAGGAGTCTGGTCAGCGCAACCATTAGAGACTGTGTTCTTTCCAAGAGAAGGCCCTACCACAAAGTCAGCCGGGCGTGTAAAGTTCAGAACAGAGTTAGGCCTCGTTTCATACAGGTCAGAGACTCACATTATAGAAGTAAGGAGGCCCTACACCTACTCAGTGGGAAGAACTGGATTTGCATCCTTCACCCTGCCAGCACCCTGGGATGTGCCTGCCATTCCATCAGTAAAGGTACAGAAAGAGACTTTCGTGTGTGTGTTTCCCATTATTACTCCTGCAGCTGAACTCCTCTCCTCCATCCTGCACCCCTACACTCCGTTTACCGTGAAGGACCCCAGCCTTGCCTGTGGAAGGCTTAACACCTAGCTGCCCAACACCAACCCTTCAGCGGATATGCATAGCAGCGCTGGTCACCCTGACCAGGTACCACAGGTGGCGTCACGAACATCCTACAAATACTTTAATCCCCTGTAAATATCCCCATTTATAGTGAGCACCCAGGGCCACGGACCGAGCTGCAGCTACCGTGACATCTCATCCCCATAGAAGTCGACGGGCTCGGTGCCGAGTACCCCACGGCCCTGGCGGGCGGCTCATCTTCTCATGCCTCTATGGATGAGAATAACATGATTTGCAAGACTGGCATCACCGCCGGCACTTTGCAAATATCTTATTCCCTGACATTGTGCAACAAACCAGGTGTACGCACTCTGTCTGCATTAGCACACTCTGCATGTCTCAGAGAGACAGAAGTGAGGTAGGACACAGTAGGCCTTGAGATTTTCACAAGTGGCCGTAATGGCTGGCTGAGTTCCGTGTCACTGCTGCCTCTCGGGGTAGGAGCAGTGCACCAATAAAGCTGAGGTGAAAACACCCAACTTACTGTACATTGTCAGAGAGGTAGAGATTTGCAAAGAGCCAAAGGTGACCCCACACTTTACATCATTTTTACTCATGCCACAGCAGTGTGATAGAGAGTCAAAGGTTCACCACACACTCTTGGGATTTATGGTGCAAATATATTTAATTTATTACAATGCATTAGAAACACCAGTCTTACAAGGAAGCAAAACAAGTGGTCATACAGTGGGTACGGAAAATATTCAGACCCTTTTAAATTTTTCACTCTTTGTTTCATTACAGCCATTTGGAAAATTCAAAAAAGTTAATTTTTTTCTCATTAATGTACACTCTGCACCCCATCTTGATGGAAAAAAAAAATGTAGAAATTTTTGCAAATTTATTAAAAAAGAAAAACTAAAATATCACATGGACATAAGTATTCAGACCCTTTTCTCAGACACTCATATTTAAGTAACATACTGTCCATTTCCTTGTGATCCTCCTTGAGATGGTTCTAGTCCTTCATTGTAGTCCAGCTGTGTTTAATTAAACTGATAGGACTTAATTTGCAAAGGCACACACCTGTCTATATAAGACCTCACAGCTCATAGTGCATGTCAGACCAAATGAGAATAATGAGGTCAAAGGAACTGGCCAAGGAGCTCAGAGACAGAATTGTGGCAAGGCACACATCTGGCCAAGGTTAGAAAATAATTTCTACAGTACTCAAGGTTCCCAAGAGCACAGTGGCCTCCATAATCCTTAAATAGAAGAAGTTTGGGGCCACCAGAAGTCTTCCTAGACCTGGCTGTCCAGCCAAACTGAGCAATCGTGGGAGAAGAGCCTTGGTGAGAGAAGTAAAGAAGAACCCCAAGATCACTGTGGCTGAGCTCACAGATGCAGAAGGGAGATGGGAAAAAGTTCTACAAAGTCAATTATCACTGCAGCCCTCCACCAGTCGGGCCTTTATGGCAGAGTGGCCTGACGGAAACTTCTACTCAGTGCAAGACATATGAAAGCCCGCATAGAGTTTGCTAAGAAACACATGAAGGACTCCCAGACTATTAAAAATAAGATTCTCTGGTCTGACGAGATGAAGATAGAACTTTTTGGTGATAATTTAAAGTGGTGTGTGTGGAGAAAACCAGGTACTGCTCATCACCTACCCAATACAATCCCAACTGTCAAAAACATGGTGGTGTCAGCATCATGCTATGGGGTGTTTTTCAGTTGCAGGGACAGGACGACTGGTTGCAACTGAAGGAAACATGAATGCGGCCAAGTACAGAGATATCCTGACTAGTGTTGAGCGATACTGCTCGATATCTAAAAATATCGGATCGGAATGGTATCGCCGATATCACTAAATATCGTCGATATCCGATTCCGATACCGGAAGTCCAATGTAAGTCTATGGGAACCAAATATCGACATTAAAAAAAACCATTCTTGCCTTGTTGGTTAATTGTACATGAAGGAAAACAACAAAGACTAATGTAGAATGTATTGGGGGAGGTTGAGGAGACAATAAAGGCATACGTTTAACCCAATGCATTGGAATAGCATTAATATATTTTTTTTTGGAAATACGTTTGGATTGACTAACAAATTGACAATGTTGTTAACCTTTTTTCTATTTTGGCAAATATGTATGTTTCACAACTTCCATGCTCTTCACCTTTTTAACTTTTGCCAGTGCCACACTTTCTCCTTCATAATCTTCAGCAGCAGCATCATCTTTCTCATCAAATTATTCTTCATCTTCACCTTCTTAATCTTCTTCTTAAACTTCTTGCTATTCATGTTTTTTTTTACATTACTCATATTGTTATTATTAAACTAATTAATCTTCTTCATATTCAAATTCTTCATCTTCTTCCTCTTCATCTTCTTCATCATATTCTTATTTGTGACAGAGATTCCTGTACTTGTAATCTGTAAAAGTATGAATTGTTCATCCTTCCGTTCTTGCTGTCACAAAAGATTTAAATTACAACAGTATTTGTCCGTGTTCAGTTTAGCCTGCAGCAGCAGGCATTTTCCAGGGGCACCACGAGGAGGAACGGACTCACCCCCATACACTGCTTAGTCTTCTTCTGCTTAGAATTTAGAGCATATATTTTGCTCTTCATTTTGGTCTTATACTTCATGTTCTTCTGCTTTTTGATCTTCTGCTTATTGTTCTTCTGTCTCTTGTTCTGTATCTTGTAGTTTGTCTTAACCTTCTTTGTCCTGTTGGTGATCTTCTTCTGGGTAATCTTTTATTTTTTCTTTGTGATGGTGTTCAGGCTGGTTGGCTTCATGCTCGTCGTCCTTGTTGTCGTCATCTTCTTCTGGGTGGTCTTTAAGGTCGTCTAATTTCCGAGAAACAGCTGACGTTACTGGAACCCTGACCGGTATCAGATGGAGCAAGAGACAATGGAAGTAACGAGGACCAGCTGACTGTGCTGGAACCCGGACGGGTAGCAGAAGGAAAAGAGGCAATGTCACAACCGAGTACCAGCTGACGTTACTGTGACACGGTTACTAAGCAGGAGGTACCTGTGCTCCAAAGCACTACCAAGGACCAGCAGACGTTGGTGGAACTCGGATACGGAGATGGAGGCAACTAGGCCAAAGGCACTAGGGAGAACCAGTTGACGGTACTGGACCCCGGATCGGGTAGAAGAACGCACCCATGAAAATGTAAGTTGACAGGACGCAAGCCGTCCGCAGTTACCGAATCACACAGTCCTACAGTGGGTGCTTGTCCTATTGTCACAATGGAAACCGCCTTTATTTACATATCCCACAGCACACATAGGAATCACCTAAACTGCAGGCACCATAGAGTCGGCTAACCCGAATGCAACACGACAGCACAACTTATTAGAGGATAATTGACGAGCAACAAATGGCGGTGTTGTAGCCCAGGGAGTAGAGTTCAGGTGGTAGAAAGATGAACATAACAGGAGACATGGAAAACGTTGCCAAACAGTTATTTAATCTGAAAATGGACAGGCAAATTCAGGTGAGATCCATGCCTTGTTCATTTTCAGAAAAGTAAGCCGGTCTACATTCTCTGAGGATAGTCGCATGCGACGGTCTGTTACTACACCACCTGCAGCACTAAAGACACGCTCAGATAATACATTGGCAGCAGGGCAAGCCAGCACCTCCAATGCATACTGGCTAAGCTCTGGCCATGTATCCAACTTAGAGACCCAAAATTTGAAAGGGGAAGAGGCATCTGGGAGTACACTTAGAGGGAAAGCCAAGTAGTCTGTCACCATCTTACGGAAACGTTTCTTCCTGGTGACTGGAGCCGTCTCGGATGGTGTAGACCTTGCTGGCACTGTCACAAAACTTTGCCACATTTGTAACATACAGTTCTTGCCCTGTGCAGAGGCGCTGCTTCTGCTCCCTCTTGTTGTAGAGGTGTCTCCACTGCCTCGACGCACAGAGCTGCTTTGTAAAGCAGTAGCAGCAGCAGCAGCTTTCTCGGCTGGAATGTACAACAGTATGGATTGCACCAGTGTGTCTTGGTACTCCTGCATTTTACGTTCCCGGTTCACCGGTGTGATGAGGGTTTGTAAGTTGTCCCGGTAGCGAGGGTCTAGGAGGGTGTACACCCAATAATCTGACGTGCTGAGAATGTGGGCGATGCGGCGGTCGTTTCTCAGGCACTGAAGCATGAAATCAACCATGTGCTGCAGACTCCCAACTGGCCAACAAAGGCTGTCCTCTGGAAGAGGCGTCATCTTTGCCTCCTCTGCATCACCCCACCCTCGCTCTACATACTGACTAGAGCGTTGTGTACCTCCCTCTGTAGGGATTTCTTCCTACTCCATTGACTCCTCCTCCTCCTCATCCTCCTCACAAAGTGAGCCCTGCCCAGCCCTTTGTGAGGAACCACGTTGCGCTGACGGTCCTGAAGGTAATTGAATTTGTGACTCCTCATCCTCCACCTCTTCCAAAACCTCTTCCTTTAGTGCTTTCAGTGATTTCTGAAGCAGGCAGATAAGGGGGACAGTCATGCTGACTAGTGCATCATCTGCACTCGCCATCCGCGTTGAGACATCAAACGCACGCAAAACGTCGCAGATGTTCTTCATAGAGGCCCACTCAGTAGTGGTGAAGTGTGAACGGCGCAAATTGCGAGTTGATTGCGCCTGTTGCAGCTGATACTCCATTACTGCTGGCTGCTGCTCACACAACCGCTCCAACATATGTAACGTGGAATTCCACCTGGTGGGTACGTCACATATGATGCGATGTTCAGGAAGGCAAAATCTGACTTGCAGAGCTGAAATGCGCGATCTGGCCATGCTGGAACGTCGCAAGTGAGCGCACTCTAGGCGGACCTTGTGCAGCAGTGCATCAAGATCCGGATAGTCCCTCAAAAAACTCTGCATGACCAAGTTCAGCACATGTGCCAGACATGGTATGTGAGTGAGGTTGCCAAGGCCCAGAGCTGCCACCAGATTTCGGCCATTGTCACACACTACCAAGCCTGGCTGGAGATTAGCTGACAAAAACCACACGTCGCTCTCCTGCTTGATGGCATCCCAGAGCTCCTGCGCTGTGTGGCTTCGATTCCCCATGGAAATTAATTTCAGGACGGCCTGTTGACGTTTGGCCACGGCTGTGCTCATATCGGTCGCAACAGGTAAGCGTTCACGGGTCCATGTGGAGGTATACCGTGACGGCTCGTGCAGCGATGATTCTGAGGAACTGGAGTAGGAGGAGGAATCAATGTGTACAGACTGGATTCCTGCAATCCTTGGAGTTGGCAGAACACGTACAGCGCCACTGGCAAGATCTGTACCCGGCTCCACAACATTGACCCAATGGGCAGTGAGGGAAAGGTATCGTCCCTGGCCATGGGTACTGGTCCACGCATCGGTGGTCAGGTGGACCCTGCTACTGACGGCGTTTAGTAGCGCATGTTTAATGTTTCCCTCGACATGTTTTTGCAGAGCAGGGACAGCTTGCCTGCTGAAATAAAATCGGCTTGGCACATTATATTGTGGGACTGCCAATGCCATAAAGTTCCTGAAACTGTCAGTCTCCACCAGCCTGAATGACAGCATTTCAAGGGACAGGAGTTTTGCAATGCCAGCATTCAGAGCCTGTGCTCGTGGATGGTTTGCCTAGTATGGCCGTCTTTTATCCCATGCCTGTGGTACCGATGGCTGTTTTTTGTTCTGGGAGTGTGACGATGACTGTGAACTTGCTGCTGTGGGTGGAATAACAGTTTGTCTATGGACAACAGTGACCGAGGTTCTTCCATGGAGATCCTGTGAGGAAGCCGAACCAGGTGTGTGTGAGCTGGAGGTAGAGGCTCGAACACGACCTGAAGATGTAGGTGCTGCTGTAGGTTGGCCTACATCTCCAGTGTGTCTTTGTAACTCAGCTACATGCTTTGTCCGTACATGTTTCCACATATTTGTGGTATTCAGGTTACTGATATTTTTACCTCTTTTAACTTTTTGCTTACACAGCTTGCATTGAACATAGCAAATATCATCTACAAGTCTGTCAAAAAAGGACCACGCAGTGCAAGTCATGGGAGCGACAATTTTGACATTTCTAAGAGAACTGCTCCCAACAGGTGCCAAACTGGAGGCTACAGGCAAGCGAGTCTGCAGCCTACCTCTCCCTCCTCTTTGTACCGTTGGGACAATCTCTTCCGCAGAGCTGCTCCCACCACCTTCCTGTTGCTCACGCCATGTTGGGTCTCGGACTTCATCATCTCCACTACCCTCTTCCAACACCTGCTGCTGTTGGATGGTCTGGGCAGCACCATGCTCCACAAAACCTGGCACCTGAGTCTCATCATCATCATAAGATGCGTTCTGCGGTGTGCTGTCCATCGGCACTGGCTCACCCGCCTCTTCAGATTGAGAGAGACACAGCTGTTGCGCATCACTGCATACTCCCTCTTCTTCAAATTGCAGAATGCTGCTTACCTGTGCCCGTGTTTGCGAGCCAACAGATTCTGAGAACAGAAGCAGAGACTCAGCTGGCTCCTGTACAGAACTCTCTGACTGCCTGGGCAATTTGACAGGCGGTGAACAGACAGATGGTTGCTCAAAAGTGTTGTGTTCCTGAGAGGAGGTGGAAGGAATTGAAGTTGATGCATTGGCTACCATCCAACCAACAACGGCTTCAATTTGTTCTTCCCGCAGCAGGGGGGCACGCCGAGCTCCTACCAAAGTGCGCATAAAGGAACGCTCATGGGTAAAACTGGTGGATGCTGTGTCACTGAGGGCGGCAGCAGCCACAGAATCCCCACGTCCTCTCCCTGCTGAAACTCCACGGCCACGACCACGTGCCTTACTCACTGACTTCTTCATCTTGGTAGATTGATAAAGAAAGTCAGAAAAGTTATAAGGCCTAAGTGTGGTTATTACGCAGAGACTGAAGTGAACACTGAAACACAACTGTTCACAATCTGTGAAAGGCTACTCCTTTGTCTACTTCTATAGTGTTTGCAACCAATGTATTGGATACGGATGGAAGCGCGTCACACTAATAGTTAATATTTTAAATGGAATGGAGCAGAACCAATTGGAGATAAATGAAAAGGATGAGGCACTGAGACACGCTCAGCAGAGTACAAGCAGCAGTGCTTGAACAAGTAACTGGAGCGTGATGTGCACTCAAAAAATAAAAAACACAGACTGAAGTGAACACTGAAACACAAGTGTTCACAATCTGTGAAAGGCTACTCCTTTGTCTACTTCTATAGTGTTTGCAACCAATGAATTGGATACGGATGGAAGCGCGTCACACTAATAGATTATATTTTAAATGGAATGGAGCAGAACCAATTGGAGATAAATGAAAAGGATGAGGCACTGAGACACGCTCAGCAGAGTACAAGCAGCAGTGCTTGAACAAGTAACTGGAGCGTGATGTGCACTCAAAAAATAAAAAACACAGACTGAAGTGAACACTGAAACACAACTGTTCACAATCTGTGAAAGGCTACTCCTTTGTCTACTTCTATAGTGTTTGCAACCAATGTATTGGATACGGATGGAAGCGCGTCACACTAATAGTTAATATTTTAAATGGAATGGAGCAGAACCAATTGGAGATAAATGAAAAGGATGAGGCACTGAGACACGCTCAGCAGAGTACAAGCAGCAGTGCTTGAACAAGTAACTGGAGCGTGATGTGCACTCAAAAAATAAAAAACACAGACTGAAGTGAACACTGAAACACAACTGTTCACTATCTGTGAAAGGCTACTCCTTTGTCTACTTCTATAGTGTTTGCAACCAATGTATTGGATACGGATGGAAGCGCGTCACACTAATAGTTAATATTTTAAATGGAATGGAGCAGAACCAATTGGAGATAAATGAAAAGGATGAGGCACTGAGACACGCTCAGCAGAGTACAAGCAGCAGTGCTTGAACAAGTAACTGGAGCGTGATGTGCACTCAAAAAATAAAAAACACAGACTGAAGTGAACACTGAAACACAACTGTTCACTATCTGTGAAAGGCTACTCCTTTGTCTACTTCTATAGTGTTTGCAACCAATGTATTGGATACGGATGGAAGCGCGTCACACTAATAGATTATATTTTAAATGGAATGGAGCAGAACCAATTGGAGATAAATGAAAAGGATGAGGCACTGAGACACGCTCAGCAGAGTACAAGCAGCAGTGCTTGAACAAGTAACTGGAGCGTGATGTGCACTCAAAAAATAAAAAACACAGACTGAAGTGAACACTGAAACAACTGTTCACAATCTGTGAAAGGCTACTCCTTTGTCTACTTCTATAGTGTTTGCAACCAATGTATTGGATACGGATGGAAGCGCGTCACACTAATAGTTAAATTGCATGGAGCTGCAAGAATTACACTGAAGAAAAAAAAAAGAGTCTGTGAGTGACACGTGCAGATGCCTACAGACAGCGTTGCATGCAGAGCAAACTGCAGCATCACCTGCACTCACACACACCTTGCAGAGCTGTTAAAACAACACTGCAGGCAAAAGGAAGCTTTACACAGCGGTTGGTGCTAGCCTGCCTACAGCACAGTACACTAACTCGCAATCTCTAACTGTCCCTCAGAGTCAGCACAGCAGCGTTCTGTCTCTTACTGAATTCACAGCACAGTGACGCTAAAATGGCGGTGGCGCCTTTTATAGTGCATTCTGACATCATTTCAGCATCCAATCACAGCCATGCCATTAGTTAACATGACCGCAGCAGTACAGGATGTGCCCACACTTCTTAGGATTCCTCATTGGCTGACTAAAATCACATTGCCTCTCAAAGAATTATGGGAACTTCCGATTCCGGTATACGATATATGGAAAATATCGAAACTAATTATCGAAAGGCCGATAGAGCTAATATCGGCCGATACCCGATACTTGCAGTATTGTATCGCTCAACACTAATCCTGACTGAAAACCTCTTCCAAAGAGCTCTGGACCTCAGACTTGGCTGAAGGTTCCCCTTCCAACAAGACAATGACCTTACGCACACAGCTAAAATAACAAAGGAGTGACTTCAGAACAACTCTGACCATTCTTGACTGGCCCAGCCAGAGCCCTGACCTAAACCCAATTGAGCATCTCTGGAAAGAGCTGAAGATGGCTGTCCACCAACGTTCACCATCCAACCTCATGGAATTGGAGAGAATCTGCAAGGAAGAATGGCAGAGAATCCCCAAATCCAGGTGAGAAAAACGTGTTGCATCATTCCCAAAAAGACTCATGGCTGTACTAGCTCAAAAGGGTGCTTCTACTCAATACTGAACAAAGGGTCTGAATACTTATGACCATGTGATATTTCAGTTTTTCTTTTTTAATAAATTTGCAAAAATGTCGATATTTCTTTTTTTCAGTTAAGATGGAGTGCAGTGTACATTATTGAGAAAAAAATGAACTTTTTTTGAATTAATTTTCCAAATGGCTGCAATGAAGCAAAGAGTGAAAAATTTAAAGGGGTCTGAATACTTTCCACACCCACTGTATACAATAGTTAGACATTTCGACCCTCTCGGGTCTTACTCATTGAGTTGTTGTATTTAGTAGGTAGATTGAATAGTCCAGAACAGGGCTGTTCCTCGGAGATCCACGCTGGTGATCTGGTGGTCTGAGTGGAGATAGCGGAGCTCCCGCACCTTGCTGTGCTGGCGTCGACGCTATCTCCACTCAGACCACCAGGTCACTAGCATTTCTGGCAGCCCCCTTACCAAGCATTTTCCCTGTGGATCTCCAAGGAACATCCCTGTTCTAGACTATGCAATCTAGCTACTAGATACAGTGACTCAATGATTAAGACCCCGGAATGTCGAAACATCTGTAACTATTGGCGCTTTATATATGACCACTTGTTTTGCTTCCTCTTTTTTCTAATGGATTGTAATAAATGAAACTTATTTTCACCATAAATCTCCAGCCCGTTACACCAGCACCTCACCTACCAGACAGAGTGTACACTAATATTGCACCTTCACAGCAGTGTAATAACATGATTAGCTGGAGGATAAGTTTGGGGAAAACCACGATTAGTCACTCGCTAATTAGCATATAATCTCCAAAAGTTATAATTTTTTTTTTTTGCTATGTGCAATAATGAATAAAACAATAACAATGGCTTATTAGGAAGGGTATAATGACAGCATTACATACATGATGGTGGTTTGAGGGGGAAGCTTCAAGGCTCCCTTTAAAGGGAATTTGTCAGCAGGTTTTTACTATATAATCTGAGGACAACAAAATGCAGAGGCTGAAACACTGATTTCAACGATGTGTGATTCATTAGACTGTGTGCTGTTGTTTCAATACAATGCATGATTTATCAGCAAGAGATTATCACTGCCTGGACTGGTATCACATGAGCCCTAGTCCAACCATGACCCTCATCTGATTAGCACCTCACTGTCAGTAGACAATGTACACAGAAAGCTGTGGTTTGGATGGAGTCAGCTTTTTGAGCTCTGTAGCATACATCATCTAAAAACTTTAAGTACTCCACCTAGGAAAATAAGTGATATATTGTTGGAGCCATGGTTTCTTTTTTCTACATTGTGCTGCTCTTAGATGAGGCAAAAGCAAATTGGTGACAGATTCCCTTTAAGTTTTGTATACAAAGCAACTGAAGTAGTGACATCCACGTATTGGTTCCTATCCTTGTGGCTCTTGTTTATCGTGTAGAAATATCGAGAGGGCCTTCACTTTTGAGTCGTCTGATGGAAGTCAGATATTTAAAATTCGTGAATACATCTCGCGCTCAAGCGATTTTGTTGTATACTACGCTACGCGCCCCTGTAACATGATATACAGGTCCTTCTCAAAAAATTAGCATATAGTGCTAAATTTCATTATTTTCCATAATGTAATGATTACAATTAAACTTTCATATATTTTAGATTCATTACACACCAACTGAAATTTGTCAAGTCTTTTATTGTTTTAATACTGATGATTTTGGCATACAACTCCTGATAACCCAAAAAACCTGTCTCAAAAAATTAACATATTTCAACCGTCCAATAAAAAAAAAAGTGTTTTTTAAAAACAAACAAAAAAAACATCAAATAATAAAGTTCAGTTATGCACTCAATACTTGGTCGGGAATCCTTTTGCAGAAATGACTGCTTCAATGCGGCGTGGCATGGAGGCAATCAGCCTGTGACACTGCTGAGGTGTTATGGAGGCCCAGGATGCTTCGATAGCGGCCTTAAGCTCATCCAGAGTGTTGGGTCTTGCATCTCTCAACTTTCTCTTCACAATATCCCACAGATTCTCTATGGGGTTCAGGTCAGGAGAGTTGGCAGGCTAATTGAGCACAGTAATACCATGGTCAGTAAACCATTTACCAGTGGTTTTGGCACTGTGAGCAGGTGCCAGGTCGTGCTGAAAAATGAAATCTTCATCTTCATAAAGCATTTCAGCCAATGGAAGCATGAAGTGCTCCAAAATCTCCTGATAGCTAGCTGCATTGACCCTGCCCTTGATGAAACACAGTGGACCAACACCAGCAGCTGACATGGCACCCCACACCATCACTGACTTTGGGTACTTGACACTGGACTTCAGGCATTTTGGCATTTCCTTCTCCCCAGTCTTCCTCCAGACTCTGGCACCTTGATTTCCGAATGACATGCAAAATTTGCTTTCATCAGAAAAAAGTACTTGGGACCACTAAGCAACAGTCCAGTGCTGCTTCTCTGTAGCCCAGGTCAGGCGCTTCTGCCGCTGTTTATGGTTCAAAAGTGGCTTAACCTGGGGAATGCGGCACCTGTAGCCCATTTCCTGCACACGCCTGTGCACGGTGGCTCTGGATGTTTCTACACCAGACTCAGTCCACTGCTTCCTCAGGTCCCCCAAGGTCTGGAATCGGTCCTTCTCCACAATCTTCCTCAGGGTCCGGTCACCTCTTCTCGTTGTACAGCGTTTTCTGCCACATTGTTTCCTTCCAACAGACTTCCCATTGAGGTGCCTTAATACAGCACTCTGGGAACAGCCTATTTGTTGAGAAATTTCTTTCTGGGTCTTACCCTCTTGCTTGAGGGTGTCAATGATTGCCTTCTTGACATCAGTCAGGTCGCTAGTCTTACCCATAATGGGGGTTTTGAGTAATGAACCAGGCAGGGAGTTTTTAAAAGCCTCAGGAATCTTTTGCATGTGTTTAGAGTTAATTAGTTGATTCAGAAGATTAGGGTAATAGGTCGTTTAGAGAACCTTTTCTTGATATGCTAATTTTTTGAGACAGGTTTTTTGGGTTACCAGGAGTTGTATGCCAAAATCATCAGTATTAAAACAATAAAAGACCTGACAAATTTCAGTTGGTGTGTAATGAATCTAAAATATATGAAAGTTTAATTGTAATCATTACATTATGGAAAATAATGAAATTTAGCACTATATGCTAATTTTTTGAGAAGGACCTGTATGTGGGGTTGACCTCACGAGAGCTACGCGTACGCGTAAGGGAACATGTCAGGGACATTAGGGCAGCTGGGACAGATAATGACCTAACCTCTATGAGGACTGTTCCTCGCCACTTCAAGCTTAAACATGGTTGCGACCCTGATTTGCTCCGAGTACGGGGCATTGACCGTATTCATGGGGGTATCAGGGGTGGCAATCTAAAACGTAAACTGTCACAACTTGAAAGCAAGTGGATTGTGAGATTGGGCACTATGAACCCCTCTGGGTTAAATGAAAAATTGGGCTTTTCTTCATTCTTGTGATTTGTTGCCCCATTTGCATTCATTTAATATTGTATATAATTTTTGTTTTTCATCTTCTTCAGCCTTGTATATTATTATGCCTCTAGGAGTCTTTTAATATTTTTCTCTTGATTTTAATTGTGTTTTTTGTTTCATTTTTGTAGTGCTGCAGCTATATGATGCACTTACCTTTGAACTAAGCCGCTATCATCTGAATGGTCATCAAGTCACACTGTACCCTCCCAAAGTGGATACGCTTGATGGATACATATGTGTACATATTTTGTTTTTGTTTTGTTACTTTTTTATGTTTCTTTATACGGTTTAATAATTTTTTTTGTTTGGACATGTTAATGGGTATCTTATATGTACATTTATATATTAACTGCTATTTGTGAAACATGAATACAATGCATTTATCCATTTATATATTTAGGTGTACCGATTCATGTAATTTGATTGTTGTCTGTATTGGGTGTGATTGCCTGCTGTCGTTGCGCGCGTTGTCGGTGCTTTTGATTCGCCCCCCCGTCTGGGAAGGCGTCGACTCAGTGCGGTGCATTCCATTGACGTCATCAGAGCAGCTGCTCCTGGAACGCAATGCCGGAAGTGACAGTGTGGCAACGGATGTCCCACCTCCGTGCGCTCTTTGCACAGTATGGCGTTTTGATGGCATCCACACAGTGGCAGCCTATATAAAGACGCTGGTCAGGGATTTCTACATCGCCCCCCGAGGAAGTGAGGTGCGAAACGCGCGTCGGGGTCCTTCAGTGGTGCATGGACACTTTGCACTTTTGGTAAGGAGACCCGCAGGGTTTATTAGTCTTGTGGTTTTCATGCAAACTATGGTCTATTATGTCCTTATGGTTACACTCATATAAAAGGTCCACTATATTCTTGCAGGTTGTGTGGCACTGGCCTATTATTACTATTTTTGTTATGTATATGTAACCACCTGCATTATTGGTTGATCTGTGCATCTATCCACTAGATATTTCCTTACATGTGGGTTCTCCTAACCTTTTTATTAGATATATGTGTCCTCGCCCTCTTCATGGTTGCATTACCATCCTCCTGCTACTAATTTTTGTATATGTAATGATTTAGTGATGACTTTTTTGTCAACATTTTTCATATCTTGTCCTTTTGCAATGATACTTAATAAAATGGATTGATTTATGTTAAGATATTCTCTTTTCTTATGTGGGACTTGATTGATGGTTCTTTATAATTAGGGGAGATTCAAACCCTCATGTGCTTTCTTTGATGTTTCTCAATTCTATGGAGGGTATCTCCATTTAACAATATGGTCTATTTATATGTCCATGTTCCTGGCTATGTATTCATGAAGTAGTGACATCGGCTACTGCTTGATACAGAGGTGCAGCATAAAGGGGGTAACTGGATAAGCTATATATTCCAACTGTAATTATCAAACATGGCATAAACTTACATTCTCATTAAAAATTTTAGAATTCTCTTTGTTTTAATATTTAATGTAAAAATCAATGTGAACCATGTTATACCACAAAGCTGGCATATAGAAATAATATGCTGTAGGAATGTACAATTTGTGCTATAAGAAAGTATAAAGCCTTGCCTAGTTCAGTGTAAGCAGTCACTGCTATGTGTAGCTGTACAGGGAATATGACAATTGATCTGGTGCTTGCAGAGTGATATTTTGACATTTTATGACAAGTTGATAACAAATTGAGCTCTCTCTGTGACAATAAAGAAGCTACAGGAATAACAATAAATAAACAGGTTAAAGATTGACAGCATCATTTAAAAATATCACATTATATACCTGGATGTATGAAGTCAACTTAACAACACTTTATATAGTAATTGTGAGAGCAAATGGGAATGGTCATATTCTGAAATTCATTATATGAAGACATACTTTGTGATTTATGAAAGAAGATACTTTTTTTCTTCTTATATTTTTGCCCAAAATTAATATTAATTAAAAAAAAATCAGTATCCCTATTGTAGTCTGCATGCTAAAATAAACAAATACATTATGCATTACATTCTACACAAATTTAACCTGTTGTAAAGAGGATTTTTGGCATTGTGCAACAAATTAAAAATTCTGTAATTTTCTATTAATTATGATTTTCAAGATCCGTTTTACTGTCTGCAAGTACACAATAATTTGAAATAAAACTGAGACAAACATCAATAATTTGAAATGTTAATTAGAAATATAAGTTATTGGGAACTTTTCTTAAAGCAGTTGTCTGGTGAAAAATAAGTTATCATGTATCTGTAAGGGTGTGACTGAGACTGTCGTATTCATACCCCTGAAGACAACAATTGTGTAGTGTGCACTGTGTCATGCATTTTTACTGCATTTTATGGTGACATGTGAAATGAAAAATGTTTAACGTGTAGTGTTACTAATGTATAGTGTGATAAGTCCTGTGTGGGTACTGCACAGGTAATGCCTAAGGAACTCTGATACACTCAGCTCAAGGATAGCGAAACTATAGGACATAGTTTAGTGCTTAGGATAGTGATAGATAGATACAGTAGAACAGTAGGGCAAGGTAGAGTTAAAATCTTGGAGCTAGGGCAAGTAGAAAAGGGAATTCCTGGTTTAGGCAGTTATGAGTTAGTGAAAGTGTTCATGAGAGACAAGGTGCAGTTCTAGTGGCAGTGGGCTGGAGGCATATTTTTCTTGCGGTATGAGGTTGTACCGAATTTCTGGCAGACATTCCTACAACATCAAGGGCCTATGACACAAAATAGGCACTGAGGAGAGTGCCTTCCTTAAATCCCTTCTATACAGAGGAAGCAGGACAGTGAACCATGTGAGGGAAACGTAGCATATCTCAGGAATACTGTGGTGTCGGATGCGGAATCCCTAGGGCTAACAGGACCTGTTAAAGAAGGTATAGTCTGAGCTAAACGTAATCAAATACTTGAACTGTGTTGATGGAACAAGGACCACATGGTGCTGTGCTCAACACTGCATGTTAAAGACTAATGTACTTTAACTGTCCAGTAAGGTTTAACTTGTTAAAACAATCCGGGTGTCTTCTGATGTGTGTGCGGCTGGTCCTGGAACTGAGAATGTGGAGACAGTGAAGGCCTCTGGCCTGCAAGAGTCTGCAATGCATTGTTCACAGCACAACATATATGGACTGGGGCGTGATTTGTTTGTAAAGTGCTAGGGCATTATGGAGCAGCAGCTCGCCCATGACTACCATCCTGGGCACCTTACATATCAATGGGATAGGTGATAACTTAAGGATTGGTGAGTTTTACTACTTGGACTCACAGCAATTGGCAGAATGGGATGCTTTCAATGGTTGTGGGATACTTTTGCAATGGTAAGATAGATGGCTGCTTCATTCCTTCCCATTGGGCTGTTTGAAGAAAAGAAAGAAGGAAAAGTGCTCCTAGTGCAATCAACCAAACAAGACAGGCTAAAAAATTAGATATGTTGTGCAGCAGGCACAACACTGACAATGGAATAGATACACTGACGAGCAAAAGGGTAATAATGATGTTTTGAACTTTCGACTTTCAGGCTCCATATTTTACCATTTACTACTGCTTTGAACGTGAGACTACCATTATTTTATAGACAATAATCTTGGTTATCTCTTACATAAATTTGCTTGCAACTATTGAGCATTTGATTAGTTATGCAGATTCTTATCATGTCACTGCGTTGTTGCTGTTTTGCTTCTAAAAATCTAAATTTAAATTTTTATTATTTTGTTAGTGTTTTGTAAATTCACTCTTGGTTTTCAACACTGCCTGATTCCATCTGGACATGCCCTCGATCATATTCTGATCCCAGGCCTGTTCTACAAGTTCCCAAATATTGTGCATACTGGTCGACACACTTGGCTATGCATACAGATTTTTCTTCAACTCTACCCACAAGTGTTCAATTGCATTGAGGTCTGTAATCTTTGGGGGACAATCTAGCATCTCCACTTTATTGCAATTGACTAATTTCTTCACCAATCTCAACGTATGCTTCAAGTCGTTGTCCTGCTAGAACACTATGTCATACTTTTCATGCCCATAGTACTTGAATCTACGAAGTAACTCATCTTGTAGAGTACTCACATATACTATACCTCAGCATTGAGACCACCATTGATCTTGGTCAAGTATCCAACGCCTGTCAAACAACCCCATATTAGGTTGCCTCCAAAGAACTTGACAGTTCCTTCAATTTCTCAATCTGTTAGACCCTTTTCCCCTTTTTTCTTCCAGACCCATTTGTGCTCATTAGAGCTTAGTCTATTGGCTTCTGATTGGTCAAAATCAACCATTTCCAATCTTCTACAGTCCACTTTTTGAAACTTTTTTGCAAACTAGAACCAACTCTTCATTTTCGAGCCCCCATTCCAGACTTGAAATGGGCATTTCACGGTGCTTTCATAGAAGACTGTAATCTCACTATTACTAAGCATAATAGGCACCACCACCACCGAGTTTGCTACTACAGAACTGATAGACCTTATGATGAGCTGATGTGTTGACTATGATATTTTGCCTGGATGGCTTTTGAATGGATGGATGTACCTCATTTTGTATTCTTCCAACTGTCAAGGCACTTACATGATGCAGTTTGGCAATTTTCTTGGCTGAGAGACCACTTTTACTCTCTTCAATATTTCTCTTTGCTTGGGAAATCTTCTTTTAGGCTGCTCATTGATTCAAACCAGTGACCTTTCACTTGGGAATCAAACTAATAACACACTGAGCTATTATATAGTGTGAGGACAAGTTGAAATTTGTAGTATACAGGAAGAAAAAGATTTTTCAACCAGCAGGAGCAAAACAGTAACAATGTAGTGAAATGACAAGAATCTTCATAACTAATCATAAGCTAAATACAGGTCCTTCTCAAAAAATTAGCATATAGTGCTAAATTTCATTATTTTCCATAATGTAATGATTACAATTAAACTTTCATATATTTTAGATTCATTACACACCAACTGAAATTTGTCAGGTCTTTTATTGTTTTAATACTGATGATTTTGGCATACAACTCCTGATAACCCAAAAAACCTGTCTCAAAAAATTAGCATATCAAGAAAAGGTTCTCTAAACGACCTATTACCCTAATCTTCTGAATCAACTAATTAACTCTAAACACATGCAAAAGATTCCTGAGGCTTTTAAAAACTCCCTGCCTGGTTCATTACTCAAAACCCCCATTATGGGTAAGACTAGCGACCTGACTGATGTCAAGAAGGCAATCATTGACACCCTCAAGCAAGAGGGTAAGACCCAGAAAGAAATTTCTCAACAAATAGGCTTTTCCCAGAGTGCTGTATCAAGGCACCTCAATGGGAAGTCTGTTGGAAGGAAACAATGTGGCAGAAAATGCTGTACAACGAGAAGAGGTGACCGGACCCTGAGGAAGATTGTGGAGAAGGACCGATTCCAGACCTTGGGGGACCTGAGGAAGCAGTGGACTGAGTCTGGTGTAGAAACATCCAGAGCCACCGTGCACAGGCATGTGCAGGAAATGGGCTACAGGTGCCGCATTCCCCAGGTAAAGCCACTTTTGAACCATAAACAGCGGCAGAAGCGCCTGACCTGGGCTACAGAGAAGCAGCACTGGACTGTTGCTAAGTGGTCCCAAGTACTTTTTTCTGATGAAAGCAAATTTTGCATGTCATTCGGAAATCAAGGTGCCAGAGTCTGGAGGAAGACTGGGGAGAAGGAAATGCCAAAATGCCTGAAGTCCAGTGTCAAGTACCCAAAGTCAGTGATGGTGTGGGGTGCCATGTCAGCTGCTGGTGTTGGTCCACTGTGTTTCATCAAGGGCAGGGTCAATGCAGCTAGCTATCAGGAGATTTTGGAGCACTTCATGCTTCCATCGGCTGAAATGCTTTATGAAGATGAAGATTTCATTTTTCAGCACGACCTGGCACCTGCTCACAGTGCCAAAACCACTGGTAAATGGTTTACTGACCATGGTATTACTGTGCTCAATTGGCCTGCCAACTCTCCTGACCTGAACCCCATAGAGAATCTGTGGGATATTGTGAAGAGAAAGTTGAGAGACGCAAGACCCAACACTCTGGATGAGCTTAAGGCCGCTATCGAAGCATCCTGGGCCTCCATAACACCTCAGCAGTGTCACAGGCTGATTGCCTCCATGCCACGCCGCATTGAAGCAGTCATTTCTGCAAAAGGATTCCCGACCAAGTATTAGGTGCATAACTGAACTTTATTATTTGATGTTTTTTTGTTTGTTTTTAAAAAACACTTTTTTTTTATTGGACGGTTGAAATATGTTAATTTTTTGAGACAGGTTTTTTGGGTTATCAGGAGTTGTATGCCAAAATCATCAGTATTAAAACAATAAAAGACCTGACAAATTTCAGTTGGTGTGTAATGAATCTAAAATATATGAAAGTTTAATTGTAATCATTACATTATGGAAAATAATGAAATTTAGCACTATATGCTAATTTTTTGAGAAGGACCTGTAGTTACAAGTCAAATTTATCTATGAGATAGCCAAGATTATTGTCTATAAAATGATGTTAATCTCACGTTCGAAGCTGTAGTGGTGGATGGTGAGATATGGAGCCTGAAAGTCAAAAGTTCAAAACATTGGTACAATCTGGCTCGCCAGTGTAGGTTTCTCTTGGTTTATCGACAAACTAGTGTGGACACAAAATAGGTTTCATATCACACTATGTCTTACAACGCTCACCAAGTCTGAGTTATTGTTTATTTCCTATATTGCTATGGACTTGTTGAGCGCATCACTCAGCTTTTTCCGGCACAACTATTGAGAATGAATGGAGTGGTGGTTGAGCATCCAATCTGCTGCTCTATTATGTAATCAGGACAGAATTTCCCCATTTCTGTCTATCGGTGTTTGTTCCACCCCCATTTATCGATCCAGGGGATGGGCAATAACTTTTTTTCACCAGATATATACTTTAATATCTGGACAACCAGCCTTTAAAAATTCTTATGGGTACTAAATTCTGTGATTGGACCTTGATCCAGAGAATAGTCTGATTGTCATATGTGGGGTTAGAAAGGAACATTTCCCCTAATATGGGGCACTTAGCATCTGCCACTTTGGGTTTTTGTCTTCCTCAAGATCAACATGTTAGGCTTTAAGTTAAACTCAATGGACTTTTGTCTAATTTCAATCTAGAAAATTATGAAACTATGTAAAAATATTCTAAACCACTCAATTTGTTTTCAGCTACTATATTTAAATCTATAAAAATATGAATGTATTAATTTATAGTTATCTTTTCATGTACTATCTTATACTATGTTTATGTTTTTGCATTTTTAATTTCAGATCCTCTTTTATGTAAAATCTCTGTGATACATAATCTATTTTTCTTTAAAAATTATTATTATTATTATTATTTCTAATTGATTGTTTTACTGTGAACTTTAACTCACTTTGCGTTAATAGCATGGAGAATATGAGGTATTTTCTAGACAAAGCCTCTTGTGTTCATGTTGTGACATCATTTCTACAATAGATGCTTCCACATTGTTTTTTTTAAGTATGTTTATATTAGAAGCCTTATAGGAGTGTCAGCATTTCTATATGTTCACAAAATCTTTAAATTCTTCTTTTCATTCAGAATAGTAATTAAAATGCAATGCATTGAGCATAATGTTCTTATCAAAGAATATCTTTTGATTAAACCATTGTTGTAAAATCCCACTGATCCATTTTTTACATTTGATATAGAGAGACCTAACATTAGTCTAGCATTTTCCTTTTTTTGCTCTGATTTCGTAGACATAATCTGTACTAGATACATATCTGAAACAAAGGTCATCAAATTTAAGCATATTTTACCCTGATCACATCATTAGAATAGTCTTCAATGAACCACTATGAAACATTTTTAATTTGATATTTTCATGGTGCATTAGTGGACAAAGCATGCGGCTTTATGTCTGTACAATGCTTTTAATTAGCTTCATACTGTGTTAGTTCTAGTGAATACTTGAGGAAAGGACTTTCAGAATTAATTCCTTAATTTCGGTGTGCGTGACGTACTAGTTTGAATATCTGACACTTAGTAAATCCCCTTTAATCCTTTCTGCTTTCCAGGCCTCTATTCAATTTCATTTAAAAGGTTAGTCTTTGGACTGTTTATGAGGCAGGAGACATGTTTAATTAAAGCCATTAATTGTTGATGGTGCACAGCATCGTATCTAGTAAGTAGAATTAGTATTGATATTACACAGGCATGGATGAAGGTAATATAAGTTAGTTAGACATGGAGGAAGTATAACAAAAAATCAAATGTCAATCTGATACACAGTAGTGGTCAAACATTTGGACACACTTGTAATGGTTTTGCTTGTTCTTATTGGAATGTGTACATTCTAGATTCTGACTGAAGGCAGCAAAACCATTAAAGAACACATTTGGAAGCAAAGAATGAAGAAACGTGCAAAACAAACAAGAAAATGTAAAAGAATATATGAGTTATAATAGACATTGTGCTTATGTCCTGATGAAGAAGTTGGATAACTTCGAAACACTTTGTCATTGTAACTACCCAATAAATATTTCTTCGCTAACACCTTCAGCTCTCGAGTCCTTTCGTAGTATCCTACCAGCAGCGCAAGAAAAACCACTTTGTATCCGCACAGCACTTTCTATCTGCACAGCATTTCTCTTCAAATAAACAATTGTCTTTTTACCAAAGCAAGCCAAGTTCTGGCTTTACCTTGGATTATAATTAAATGATGGAGTACAACTGATGCGCACCTGACAGGTGAGCGGATTTACTTTTTTTTGCTATTGTACATCAGAATATGTGTTAAAACTTACATTTCAAAAAGTATTGTCATCTTTTACTTTGATAACAGCTTCATTTACACTTGGCATTCTTTCAAGCAGCTTCATAAGTCACCTGGAATGGCTTTCCAAGAGTTTTGAATGAATTCCCAGAGGTGCTGAGGACTAGTTGGCTGTTTTGCCTTCACTTTATTTCCAACTTGACCCAAACCATCTCCATTGGGTTGAGATTGGGTGATTGTAGAGGTAATGTCAATTGAAGAAGTTCCTTTCAGCAAATGAGTCAAGAGATAGGAGGGAGAAAGAACTGTTCTGTGTCCATCAGCTATCCCCATTGGTGTGATCCTGGGTTATCGGCCTCCTGATTTATGATACTTTTATTACCTTTTATTGTAATCCTATTTAAAAATTTACCCCAATTTTTATTTAATGTTTGGTTCCTGAGAAATTAGTACAATACAATTAGCATAAAAGTTTATGCTTCCAAATCAGAGATTGGATTCTGAATGGCTCATGAACCATATAATCACATCTGTCCAAACTGATTCCTCTGACTTTGGAGTACCTCACCAGTGGGACTCATCTTACATTTTAAGAAGCACTATTATTATTATTATTATTATTATTAATATAGCACCATTGATTCTATGGTGCTGTACATGAGAAGGGGTTACATACAAATTACAGATATTGCTTACAATAAACAAATTAACAACGATAGACTGATACAGAGGGGATAGAACCCTGCCCTTGCGGGCTTACATTTTACAGGATGGTGGGGAAGGAGACAGTAGGTTGGGGGGGGTGCAGCAGCTCCGGTGATGGTGAGGCGGTAGCTCCGGTAGTGGTGAGGAGGCTGCAGGGTCATTGCAGACTGTGAGCTTTCTTGAAGTGGTGGGTTTTTAGGTTCTGTCTGAAAGATCCGAATGTGGTTGATAGTCGGACGTGTTGAGGCACAGAATTCCAGAGGATGGGGGATATTTGGGAGAAGTCTTGGAGGCAATTGTGTAAGGAGCGAATAAGTGTGGAGGAGATAAGGAGGTCTTTGGAGGACCAGAGATTACATGAGGGAAGATATCAGAAGACTAGTTCAGAGATACAGTACAGACCAAAAGTTTGGACACACCTTCTCACTCAAAGATTTTTCTGTATTTTCATGACTATGAAAATTGTAGAATCACACTGAAGGCATCAAAACTATGAATTAACACATGTGGAATTATACATCACACTTTACAAAAAAGTGTGAAACAACTGAAAATATGTCATATATTCTAGGTTCTTCAAAGTAGCCACCTTTTGCTTTGATTACTGCTTTGCATGCAGAAAAGGCGAATGGATGGACTCTACATGCCTTGTTCCCACCGTGAAACATGGAGGAGGTGGTGTGATGGTGTGGGTGTGCTTTGCTGGTGGCACTGTTGGGGACTTAGTCAAAATTGAAGCAGTGAGTGGTCCAGCTCACCCCAAACCATCTCGATTAGGTTCAGGTCTGGTGACTGTGGAGGCCAGGTTAACGAAAAAATAGGAACAGCATCCAATCCAGGTGAAGTATAACAAGTCTTTATTCAGCCACTAGTGTTGAGCATTCCGATACCGCAAGTATCGGGTATCGGCCGATATTCGCGTTATCGGAATTCCGATACTTAATTCCGATACTTTTTCAATATCGTATACCGGAATCGGAAGTTCCCATAATTCTTTGAGAGGCAATGTGATTTAATCAGCCAATGAGGAATCCTACGAAGTGTGGGCACATCCTGTAATGCTGCGGTCATCTTAACTAATGGCATGGCTGTGATTGGCTGCTGAAATGATGTCAGAATGCACTATAAAAGGCGCCGCCGCCATTTTAGCGTCACTGTGCTGTGAATTCAGATAGGGACAGAACGCTACTCTGCTGACTCTGAGGGACAGTTAGAGATTGCGATTTAGTGTACTGTGCTGTAGGCAGGCTAGCACCAACCGCTGTGTAAAGCTTCCTTTTGCCTGCAGTGTTGTTTTAACAGCTCTGCAAGGTGTGTGTGAGTGCAGGTGACGCTGCAGTTTGCTCTGCATCCAACGCTGTCTGTAGGCATCTGCACGTGTCACTCACAGACTCTTTTTTTTTTCTTCAGTGTAATTCTTGCAGCTCCATGCAATTTAACTATTAGTGTGACGCGCTTCCATCCGTATCCAATACATTGGTTGCAAACACTATAGAAGTAGACAAAGGAGTAGCCTTTCACAGATTGTGGACAGTTGTGTTTCAGTGTTCACTTCAGTCTGTGTTTTTTATTTTTGGAGTGCATATCACGCTCCAGTTACTTGTTCAAGCACTGCTGCTTGTACTCTGCTGAGCGTGTCTCAGTGGCTCATCCTTTTCATTTTTCTCCAACTGGTGCTTCTCCATTATATTTGAAAAAAATCTAATCTATTACTGTGACGCGCTTCCATCCGTATACAATACATTGGTTGCAAACACTATAGAAGTAGACAAAGGAGTAGCCTTTCACAGATTGTGGACAGTTGTGTTTCAGTGTTCACTTCAGTCTGTGTTTTTTTTTTTGGAGTGCATATCACGCTCCAGTTACTTGTTCAAGCACTGCTGCTTGTACTCTGCTGAGCGTGTCTCAGTGGCTCATCCTTTTCATTTTTCTCCAACTGGTGCTTCTCCATTATATTTGAAAAAAATCTAATCTATTACTGTGACGCGCTTCCATCCGTATACAATACATTGGTTGCAAACACTATAGAAGTAGACAAAGGAGTAGCCTTTCACAGATTGTGAATAGTTGTGTTTCAGTGTTCACTGCAGTCTGTGAGGTATTTTTTTTTTTTTTTTTTTAAATGCAGATCACGCTCCATTTACTTCTTCAACCACCGCTGCGTGTACTCTGCTGAGTGTCTGTCACTGGCTCATCCTTGTCATTTTTCTAAAATTGGTGCTGCTTTATTCTATTTAAAATAATTCAAATCTATTACAGTGACGTGCTTCCATCCGTATACAATACATTGGTTGCAAACAATATAGAAGTACACAAACGGGCCTTTCACAGCTACTGAACATGGGTTTTTAATTTTTAACTAAAATATGTATTTTTTCAAATGACACAAATATAAGTAATGTTGAAGAGGAATAGTCCTACATCCATTGTTTGCACAATATTACAGGTGTACATCATGTCCCTTAATCAACAATGTATTATTATATTTACTTGTATGCTTTTATTTAAAAGCCAAGAACACAGAAGGATAACCTTCGCACTGCAGCTGTTGTCAAAGTTCAACCCACATTATGCACTTCCAACATTGCAGCATTTGAGGCATGATGTGAGTTGGATTTGTCAAAGTTATGGAGTGAGAAGGTTCACCATCAGTACCCTATAGCATAAGTATGCTTTTGTGTTAGCATTTGTGTTAGACATGTGGATATCTGCCATAATATGTCACAATTATTTAGTTACAGATTTGTTACCAACACTAATCATTGAATGGTTTTAAATTTGACGTTTCACTTGTTTACAGCTTAGAAATAAGGGTGTAGCCTGATATCTATGTGTAGCACTAGCCACTTTAACATGTCATGTTTTTTTCAACATGTGTAGCTAGGTAGCAGTAATTTTTGCCGGACACACAGCAGGGGAACAGCAGGCGTTACTGAACCCCACAAACACATCATCGATTGTTTTGATCTGTGCATCCAACACTTCTGAGCCCAGGGTCAAGGAGGGTGTAGCCTGAGGCCTAGTATGAGATGTTTGAACTTTAATTTGAACTTTAATTTGGAGTTAGCAGCATTAATTTTTGTCAGACACGCAGCAGGGGAACAGCAGGCGTTACTGAACCCCACTATCACTATAGCTTGTGTATTGGTCTGTGGACACGACACTTCTGAGCAGCAACTGGCAGTGTTGTAGCCCAGGGAGTATAGCTCAGGTGGTAGAAAGATGAACATAACAGGAGACATGGAAAACGTTGCCAACCAGTTAGTTAATCTGAAACCGGACAGGCAAATTCAGGCGAGATCCATGCCTAGTTAATTTTCAGAAAAGTAAGCCGTTCTACATTATCGGAGGATAGTCGCATGCAACGGTCTGTTAGTACACCACCTGCAGCAGTAAAGACGCGCTCCGATAATACACTGGCAGCAGGGCAAGCCAGCACCTCCAATGCATACTGGCTAAGCTCTGGCCATGTATCCAGCTTAGAGACACAAAACTTGAATGGGGAAGAGCCATCTGGGAGTACACTGAGAGGGCAAGACATGTAGTCTGTCACCATCTTACGGAAATGTTGCCTCCTGCTGACTGGAGCCGTCTCGGATGGTGTAGACATTGGTGGCGCTGCCACAAAACTTCGACACATTTGGAACATACTGTTCTTGCCCTGTGCAGAGGCGCTGCTTGTGCTCCCTCTTGTTGCAGAGCTGTCTCCACTGCCTCGACGCACAGAGCTGCTTTGTAAAGCAGTAGCAGCAGCGCTCTCGGCTGGAATGGAGAACATTATGGATTGCACCAGTGTGTCTTGGTACTTCCGCATTTTACACTCCCGGTTCAACGGTGTGATGAGGCTTTGTAAGTTGTCCCGGTAGCGAGGGTCTAGGAGGGTGTACACCCAATAATCAGACGTGGTGTGAATGTGTTCGATGCGGCGGTCGTTTCTCAGCCACTGCAGCATGAAATCAACCATGTGCTGCAGACTCCCAACTGGCCAAGAAACGTTGTCCCCTGCAAGAGGCGTCATCTCTGCCTGCTGTGCATCACCCCACCCTTGGTCTACATACTGACTAGAGCATTGTCTACCTCCCTCTGGAGCGATGTCTTCCTCCTCCATTGACTCCTCCTCATCCTCCTCACAAAGTCCTTCAAATACATATAAATTTACAAAATTTAAAACTCAAAATTTAAAAACTTTGTATCAGAATTCTGTAACATCAGTTTATGGAAACACAATAGCATTACAAAAGGATAGACAAAAAATGTACATTATGTGCTTTGTAAATACATTAAAAGTTTGTAATGGTTATGAAAATATAGACAGCGACTCTGGAGGTTCAATTGTTGATACAGCATGGTACTTTGAAAGTCCTCCAGCCCTTTGTGAGGAACCACGTTGCGCTGACTGTCCAGAAGGTGATGGAATTTGTGACTCCTCATCCTCCACCTCTTCCAAAACCTCATGCCTTAGTGCTTGCAGTGTTTTTTGAAGCAGGCAGATAAGGGGGACAGTCAGGCTGACTAGTGCATCATCTGCACTCGCCATCCGCGTTGACTCATCAAACGCACGCAAAACGTGGCAGATATCCTTCATAGAGTTATTCGCCACTCATTACACTGGCAGTGGCTGCCCATTCATTATAGGATCCAATTCTAATTACTGGTTCTCACCAACAAAGCTCTCCACAGCGCAGCACCCCCCTACATCTCCTCCCTTATTTATATTTATCGGCCTAACCGACTGCTGCACTCTGCAAACGACCTTCGACTAACCTCTGCACTAATCCGTACCTCCCACTCCCAACTCCAAGACTTCTCCCGCGCTGCGCCAATCCTCTGGAATGCTCTACCCCAAGAAATTAGGACTATCCGCAATTTGGATGGTTTCAGGCGCTCCCTCAAAACACATTTGTTCACAGTGACCTATCACATTCACTAATCAAAGTCATTCTATGTGTAATTCTGTGTGTGTAGCCCATTCACTATCTCCATGCATCCCTCACTCCCTTAAAATGGCTGGACCATCATTGTAAAAACACCATTGTATATAAACACCTGTACTTTGTATCTCCCCCACCTCATTGTAGATTGTAAGCTTTCACCAGCAGGGGCGGCTGATTTTGCTTTAATTATTGTATTGTTAACGTTGTTACTTATGACTTGTGTTTTGAAACTGTTAAACTGTAAAGCACTGCGGAATATTATGGCGCTATATAAATAAATAATATTATTATTCTTATTATAGAGGCCCACTCAGTAGTGGTGAAGTGTGAACGGCGCAAATTGCGAGTTGACTGCGCCTGATGCAGCTGATACTCCATTACTGTTGGCTGCTGCTCACACAACCGCTCCAACATATGTAACGAGGAATTCCACCTGGTGGGTACGTCACATATGATGCGATGTTCATGAAGGTGAAATCTGCGTTGCAGAGCTGCAATCAGCGATCTGGCCATGCTGGAACGTCGCAAGTGAGCGCACTCTAGGCGGACCTTGTGCAGCAGTGCATCAAGATCCGGATAGTCCCTCAAAAAACTCTGCACGACCAAGTTGAGCACATATGACAGACATGGTATGTGAGTGAGGTTGCCAAGGCCCAGAGCTGACACCAGATTTCGGCCATTGTCACACACTACCAAGCCTGCCTGTAGATTCTCTTCCAAAAACCACACGTCGCTCTCCTGCTTTATGGCATTACAGAGCTCCTGCGCTGTGTGGCTAAGATTCCCCATGGAAATTAATTTCAGGACGGCCTGTTGACATTTGGACACGGCTGTGCTCATATCGGTCGCAACAGGTAAACGTTCACGGGTCCATGTGGAGGTAGACCGTGACGGCTCCTGCAGCGATGATTCTGAGGAACTGGAGTAGGAGGAGGAATCAATGTGTACAGACTTGATTCCTGCAATCCTTGGAGTTGGCAGAACACGTACAGCGCCACTCGCAAGATCAGTACCCGGCTGCACAACATTGACCCAATGGGCAGTGAGGGAAAGGTATTGTCCCTGGCCATGGGTGTTAGAACCCTCTTGTTAGGTTTTGTTTCAGTTTGCTGGTCACATGACCTTTTTTCCCTATTTAGTCTGGCTCCGCCCTTCTGGCTTTGCTTGACTTCATTGTATTATCTACTGTTAAGCTAGCCGGGTGCTTAGGTGCCTTAATCTGTGAGTTTTGCTTGATGTTAGGATCACAAAGTATTTATTTTTCTGTTTAATTATCCATGCTACAATTTATGTTAGGAGGTGTCCACCTTTTCTCCCAGTCCCTAGATCTTGTAGGGATTACTCCCTCGCAACTATAGGTCTTCGTTCACACTAGATGAGGACTTTAGCGGGTCTGGTCGCAGGATCAGGTTCCCCGTTACATCGTAGGGATTCAGCTTAGTTGTATTGTAGGGACAGAATTCCCTTCTTTCCTTACTGGTTGTAGCAGATCATAACAATGGGTAGTGGTCCACGCATCGGTGGTCAGGTGGACCTTGCTACTGAGGGCTTTTAGTAGCGCATGTTTAATTTTTCCCTCAACATGCTTTTGCAGACCAGGGACGGCTTGCCTGCTGAAATGAAATCGGCTTGGCACATTGTATTGTGGGACTGACAATGATATTCAGTTACGGAAACTGTCTGTCTCCACCAGCCTGAATCACAGCATTTCAAGGGACAGGAGTTTTGCAATGCCAGCATTCAGAGCCTGTGCTCGTGCATGGTTTGCGGAGTATGGCCGTCTTTTATCCCATGCCTGTGCTACCGATGGCTGTTTTGTGGCCTGGGAGTGTGAGGATGACAGGGAACTTGCTGCTGTGTGTGGAATAACAGTTTGTCTCTGGACAACAGTGGCCGAGGTTCTTCCATGGCGATCCTGTGAGGAAGCAGAACCAGCTGTGTGTGAGCTCGATGAAGAGGCTTCAACACAACCTGAAGATGTAGGTGCTGCTGTAGGTTGGCCTACATCTCCAGTGTGTCTTTGTAACTCAACTACGTGCTTTGTCCGCACATGTTTCCACATATTTGTGGTATTGAGGTGACTGACACTTTTAGCTATTTTTAATTTTTGATTACACAGCTTGCATTTCACATAGCAAATATCATGTGCAAGTGTGTGAAAAAAGGACCACGCAGTGCAAGTCCTGGGAGCGCACGTTTTGACTTTTGGAAGACAACTGCTCCGAACAGGTGCCAAACTGGAGGCTACAGGCAACCGAGTCTGCAGCCTAACTCTCCCTCCTGTTTGTACCGTTGGGGCAATGTCTTCCTCTATCTTCCTTCTATCACTAACCATTTCTCTAGGCCTCTCCCAGCTTTCAACCAAAGTACTGGTTCTCAGCCACAAAGCTATCCACAGTGCAGCACCCCTCCTACATCTCCTCCCTCATTTCTATCTATCGGCCTAACCGACTGCTGCGCTCTGCAAACGACTTTCGACTAACCTCTGCACTAATACGTACCTCCCACTCCCGACTCCAAGACTTCTCCTGCTCTACGCCAATCCTCTGGAATGCTGTACCCCAAGAAATTAGGACTATCCACAATTTGCATGGTTTCAGGCGCTCCCTCAAAACACATTTGTTCAGAGCGGCCTATCACATTCACTAATCAAAGTCATTCTATGTATTCTGTGTAACTGTGTGTGTGTCTCTAGCCCATTCACTATCTCCATCCCTCAGTCCCTTAAGATGGCTGGAACATCATTGTAAATGCACCATTGTATATAAACACCTATACTTTGTATCTCCCCCATCTCATTGTACATTGTAAGCTGTCACGAGCAGGGGCGACTTATTTAGCTTAAATTATTGTATTGTTAACGTTACTTATGACTTGTGTTCTGAAACTGCTAAACTGTAAAGCGCTGCGGAATATGATGGCGCTATATAAATAAATATTATTATTATTCCTCTGAGCTGCTCCCACCACCTTCCTGTTCCTCATGCCATGTTGGGTCTTGGACCTCATCATCTCCACTACCCTCTTCCAACACCTGCTGTTGGGTGGTCTGGCCAGCACCATGCTCAACAGAAACTGGCACCTGGGTCTCATCATCATCAGATGCGTTCTGCGGTGTGCTGACCATCGGCACTGTCTCACCCGCCTCTTCAGATTCAGAGAGACACAGCTGTTGCGCATCACTGCATACTCCCTCTTCACATTACAGAATGCTGCTTGGCTGGGCCCCTGTTTGCAAGCCAATAGATTCTGAGAACAGAAGCAGACACTCAGCTGGCTCCTGTACAGAACTCTCTGACTGCCTGGGCAATTTGCCAGGCGGTGAAGAGACAGATGGTTGCCCAACAGTGCTGTGGTCCTGAGAGGAGGTGGAAGCAATTGAAGTCGATGCATTGGCTGACATCCAAACAACAACGGCTTCAATTTGTTCTTCCCGCAGCAGGGGGGTACTCCGAGCTCCTACAAAAGTGCGCATAAAGGAACGCTCACGGGGAAAACTGGTGGATGCTGTGTCACTGGGGGCCGCAGCAGCCACAGAATCCCCACGTCCTCTCCCTGAAGAAACTCCACGACCACGTGCCTTACTCCCTGCCTTCTTCATCTTGGTAGATTGATAAAGAAAGTCTGAAAAGTTATAAGGTCTAAGTGTGGTTATTCCGCAGAGACTGCAGTGAACACTGCACACAACTGTTCACTACCCAATGCGTCTCAGCAGGAAGGCAGTCTGTGCGTCAAAACAAAGGCACAAGCATACATCCATGTACCCTGTTTATAAAGCTATATAAAAAAAATTATGTAGTAGTGACGCACACTTTATTGAGGTACAGTATTACATCGCCATTCACCATCTGTGGCTATGCAGTCTCATCTATATATACCTTATCTATCTGTTGTCATGCTTCCAAGTCGACAGTCAGCCATAAATAGCAATTTTCACTATGCACTATGCACTTTTTAAAGGTTATGTTTGTTAATAAAAATGATTATTGCCACATATTATGAGTATTACATGATGGAAATTGTATAATTTTGTATAAAATATTTAGTGACATTATTCAGCAAATGGAACATTTTAGTAATATCACAGATAACTTGTAATGCTGATGATGTTTTGAAGTCAGACATTCATTGTCTATACAATAAAAATTGTGTACATACTGTTACTTATCCATCATTAATGGATTCAGATATATACTTGTATGCTTTTATGTACAACCGTATAGCAGATTCCTTAACTAATTTATTTTGTGGTTTGCATTGCTGTTCAACATGTTAATGTATGTGTTTATGTTTGTCAATTCTTTATTTATCTAGATATTAGTTTAAATGAAATCATCATCTTATGGTAGTAAAGGTTATCTTTCTCTTGTTTGAAGTATAGACATTTAAAATTGACAGGTAACAAGGAAATTACTTGATCTAGTATTTAAACATCCTCCTTGACCCTGGGCTCCAACACCGCCAGTTGTTGCTCGGAAGTGCTGTTAGCACAGTCAACACTTGCTCCTGTGTTACTGGGGTTCAGTAACGTCAGCTGGTCCTCGGTTGTGCCATTGGCTCTTTTCCTTCTGCTGCCCCTCCGGGTTCCAGTACCGTCAGCTGGTTCTCCGCAGTGCCTTTGGCCTAGGTGCCTCCATCTCGGTATCCGAGTTCCAGCAACGTCTGCTGGTCCTTGGTAGTGCTTTGGAGCACAGGTACCTCCTGCTTAGTAACCGTGTCCCAGTAACGTCAGCTGGTCCTCGGTTGTGCCATTGGCTCTTTTCCTTCTGCTGCCCCTCCGGGTTCCAGTACCGTCAGCTGGTTCTCCACAGTGCCTTTGGCCTAGGTGCCTCCATCTCGGTATCCGAGTTCCAGCAACGTCTGCTGGTCCTTGGTAGTGCTTTGGAGCACAGGTACCTCCTGCTTAGTAACCGTGTCCCAGTAACATCAGCTGGTACAAGATTGTGCTACAAATACAAGATACGGAACAAGAGACACAAGAACAATAAGCAGAAGATCTAAAAGCAGAAGAACATGAAGTATAAGACCAAAATGAAGAGCAAAATATATGCTCTAAATTCTAAGCAGAAGAAGACTAAGCAGTGTATGGGGGTGAGTCCGTTCCTCCTCGTGGTGCCCCTGGAAAATGCCTGCTGCTGCAGGCTAAACTGAACACGGACAAATACTGTTGTAATTTAAATCTTTTGTGACAGCAAGAACGGAAGGATGAAAAATTCATACTTTGACAGATTACAAGTACAGGATTCTCTGTCACAAATAAGAATATGATGAAGAAGATGAAGCAGAATATGAAGAAGAATAATAGTTTAATAAGAAGAATATGAGTAATGTTAACAAAGATGAATAGCAAGAAGTTTAAGAAGAAGATAAAGAAGGTGAAGATGAAGAATAATTTGATGAAAAAGATGATGCTGCAGAAGATTATGAAGGAGAAAGTGTGTGAAAAGTTAAAAAGGTGAAGATGAAGAGCATGGAAGTTGTGTAATATACATATTTTCCAAAATAGAAAAAACGTTAACAACATTGTCAATTTCTTCGTCAATCCGAACATCTTTAAAAAAAAAAATATTTATGCTATTCCATTTGATTGGGTTAAACATCTATGCCTTTAATGTCTCCTCAACCTTCCCCAATACATTCTACATTACTCTTTCTTGTTTTCCTTCATGTACAATTAACCAACAAGGCAAGAATGGGGTTTTTTTAATTTCGATATTTTGTTCCCATAGACTTACATGGGACTTCCGGTATCGGTATCGGGTATCGCCGATATTTTAATGTTATCGGCGATACCATTCCGATTCCGATACTTTTGGATATCGGAAAGTATCGCTCAACTCTATCAGCCACCATAAAATACGACGTTTCGGATTCAGCCACCATAAAATACGACGTTTCGGCCATTTTCAGGCCTTTATCAAGTATCCATACTTGATAAAGGCCTGAAAATGGCCGAAACGTCGTATTTTATGGTGGCTGAATAAAGACTTGTTATACTTCACCTGGATTGGATGCTGTTCCTATTTTTTCGTTGGACTGTTGTTCATTTGGATCCTTGAACGCCTGAACGTGCATCCGTGCTAACTCCCGAGTGCTGTCAGCTGCTTGAATACTTGTGGAGGCCAGGTCATCTGGCATAGCACCCCATCACTCTCCCTCTTGGTCAAATAGCCCTTACACAGCCTGGAGGTGTGTTTTGGGGTCATTGTCCTGTTGAAAAATAAATGATGGTCCAACTAAACGCAAACCGGATGGAATAGCATGCTGCTGCAAGATGCTGTGGTAGCCATGCTGTTACAGTATGCCTTAAATTTTGAATAAATCCCCAACAGTGTCACCAGCAAAGCACCCCCACACCATCACACCTCCTCCTCCATGCTTCACAGTGGGAACCAGGCATGTAGAGTCCATCCGTTCACCTTTTCTGCGTGCAAAGCAGTAATCAAAGCAAAAGGTAGCTACTTTGAAGAACCTAGAATATACGACATATTTTCAGTTGTTTCACACTTTTTTGTAAAGTGTAATGTATAATTCCACATGTGTTAATTCATAGTTTTGATGCCTTCAGTGTGATTCTACTATTTTCATAGTCGTGAAAATACAGAAAAATAGTTGAATGAGAAGGTGTGTCCAAACTTTTGGTCTGTACTGTATATGGAGGAGATGGGTTATAGATGGCTTTGTAGGTCAGTATTAGTAATTTGAACTAGATACGCTGAGGGAATGGGAGCCAGTGAAGAGATTTGCAGAGGGCAGAAGTGGAGGAGTAGCGAAGAGAGAGATGAATTAGTCAGGCAGCAGATAAAGGATGGACTGGAGAGGTGCGAGATTGTTAGCAGAGAGGCCACAGAAAAGTGTTTTGCAGTAGTTGAAGCAGTAGATAATGAGGTCATGCACAAGCATTTTAGTAGATTGAGGGTTGAGGAAAGGACAGATTCTGGAAATATTTTTGAGCTGGAGGCGACATGAGGTGGAAAGAGCTTGGATGTGTGGTTTGAAGGACAGGGCAGAGTCAAGGGTTACTCCGAGGCAGCGGACTTCCGGTACGAGGGAAAGCGTGATGTCATTTATTGTGATAAATTAGGTAAGGAAGATCTGTGAGATTGAGTAAAGAAGATGTGTTCTGATTTGTCCACATTGAGTTTGTGGAAGCGAGAGGAGAAAAAGGAGGATATGGCTGATAGACACTCCGGTATTCTGGACAGCAGAGAGGTGACATCTGGGTCAGAGAGAGGTAGATCTGAGTGTCATTAGAATAAAGGTGGTACTGGAATCCATGGGACTTTATGAGTTGTCCCAGGCCAAGTGTATATATTGAAAAGAGTAGGGGTCCTAGACCTGAACCTTGGGGGACTCCAACAGAGAGAGGGTGGGATTAGGAGGTAGTGTGAGAGTGGGAGACGCTGAATGTGCAGTTGGAAAGGTATGAGGAGATCCAGGATAGAGCGAGGTCTTTGATACCAAAGGAAGGTAGGAGCTATAGTAGGAGGCAGTGGTAAACTGTATTGAAAGCAGAGGACAGGTCTAGAAGGAGGAGTATAGAGTATTGTCAATTAGCTTTGGCTGTAAGTAGGTTGTTAGTAATTTTGGTCAGGGCAGTCTCAGTGTAATGATGAGGACTGAAACCAGATTGTAGATTGTCAAAGAGCAAGTTAGATGAGAGGTGGGAGGAAAGTTCAGTGTGGATGTGCTGCTCCAGGAGTTTGGAAGCGAATGGTAGCAGCGATATGGGCGATAGCTGGACATAGCGGTTGGGTCAAGGGTTGGCTTTTTAAGGATAGGAGTGATTGTGGCATGTTTGAAAGCTGAAGGGATGGTACCAGAAGGTAGTGATAGGTTGAAGAGATGGGTTAGGGATGGGATAAGTGTATCGGTGAGGTTGGGGAGGAGGTGGGATGGGATGGGGTCTAGTGCACATGTGGTGAGGTGTGATTTGGAGAGGAGACAATTAAGCTCCCTTTCAGTGATGCTGGAGAGGGAGGTTATGGGGGTAGGGCATTGGTCTGGTATACAAAGGGGTCTTGGTGGTTGAACAGTAAAGACTTGCCTTGTTTGGTCAATCTTATTGAAGCGTGTGGCAAAGTTCTTAGCAGAGAAGAGGGAGGTTGGAGAGGCAGTGGTGGGCGGAGGAGGGAGTTAAAAGTTTTGAATAACTGTTTTAGGTTGTAGGATAGGGATGATATGAGGGTTGTGAAGTAGGCTTGTTTAGCAGAGATGAGGGCAGATTTGAAAGCGAGTGTTGCTTGCTTGAGTGCAGTGAAACCATCTTGCAAATTTATTTTCTTCCAACGTCGCTCTGCAACCCTGGACACTTGTCTTAGAGTACTATTTCCAATTTTCCATAGACAACCAAGTCTAGATTATGGCATATGTGGCTAGCTTTTGTTATATTGGTACTTATAAGAATTATAAACTTAGATGGATGTTGTCTTATACTCATTATTTTCTTAATAGCTTTAATAAATTAGGTTAATAATTGACAGAAACATGTATCCAGATATTAGCACTTAACCCATTTTGTTAAATACTCTACAGGAGCAAAGGCCATGTCGATGTTTCACATGGTGCTCTTGGGATTTCAATTAAAATTATTGTGACTATTTTTATACCATGCCAAGCTTCTAGGCTCTTTATCTAAACTTTTCTTTCTGTAAAGGTCAAGTTAGAAAATACCATAGAGGATTACATTTTTACAGCTTAGAGTAATCGTTTTAACCAGCAGTCAGCTGATTACAAATCTTATATTTGAACATTAAAAGATATTTTGTTGCACTGCATAAACGCAGAATTTTTATTATTTTCATTATTTTCAATAACTAAAACAACATATTTATCTGCAGAGCTTAGATAACTTACTGTTTCTTTATCTTAATTAGGACTAACAGTAATGGAAAGCTAAAGGAACAGCATCCACTGTACATAAACTGTTGGCTTTCAATAAAAAAAAAGTAATTTCTGCATAAAATATAATTTAAACGTGTCCACTTATGTCCTTGAAACACAAAATTAAATCCTAGCTAATAACAAAAACATCATCATTATTATTTCTTGTGGCTAAGCAAAAACATTTTAGCAACAAGTAGCATTAATGCTTATTTCTGTGCAAGGACTCTTTTCATCTGATTACATCAAGCGTCCGATCCCCTGTGAGAATGTTGGCCTTTGGCAAAAATGTAAAATATGTAATAATTTAGAAATTTCTGAAATAGTAAAAATCCTCAAAATTAAAAATAACTAATTAAATTAAAGTTCAGGTTATTTTGTATATAATCACCTCTTATACACTGTACAGTTGAGAAAAGAATTTGCATGACTGGTCTTACAATCTAGTTGGTAGTTCGTGACCACCTACAAACCTCTGTGGTTGATCGGCTCACACAGAGGTAGTCAATGGAACACTGTGCCTTTAAGGATGCACTTGGTTTATTAGTACAGCATAAACCAAGGTTTTTAAGCACAACAATAAACACGGCCCTTTGGGCAAAACAGCAAAACAAAATGGTAGCACTTCCTGCAGTCCTTGCACTAGTGGGGTCAGCCATTGGTTAACAATGTCCTTACACAAGCACTACTGTATTGCACAAACACACTCCTGGAGGCTTCCAGGCCCTCAAAAGCCCCGACTAACCCTGGAGTTCAGCTATTTAAATCCAGACCATGTGACTCTCTACTCTATCATGTGACTGATCACATGATTCTGACACTTGTAATGGTTTTGCTTGTTCTTATTGAATGTGTACATTCTAGATTCTGACTGAAGGCAGCAAAACCATTAAAGAACACATTTGGAAGCAAAGAATGAAGAAACGTGCAAAACAAACAAGAAAATGTAAAAGAATATATGAGTTATAATAGACATTGTGCTTATGTCCTGATGAAGAAGTTGGATAACTTCGAAACACTTTGTCATTGTAACTACCCAATAAATATTTCTTCGCTAACACCTTCAGCTCTCGAGTCCTTTCGTAGTATCCTACCAGCAGCGCAAGAAAAACCACTTTGTATCCGCACAGCACTTTCTATCTGCACAGCATTTCTCTTCAAATAAACAATTGTCTTTTTACCAAAGCAAGCCAAGTTCTGGCTTTACCTTGGATTATAATTAAATGATGGAGTACAACTGATGCGCACCTGACAGGTGAGCGGATTTACTTTTTTTTGCTATTGTACATCAGAATATGTGTTAAAACTTACATTTCAAAAAGTATTGTCATCTTTTACTTTGATAACAGCTTCATTTACACTTGGCATTCTTTCAAGCAGCTTCATAAGTCACCTGGAATGGCTTTCCAAGAGTTTTGAATGAATTCCCAGAGGTGCTGAGGACTAGTTGGCTGTTTTGCCTTCACTTTATTTCCAACTTGACCCAAACCATCTCCATTGGGTTGAGATTGGGTGATTGTAGAGGTAATGTCAATTGAAGAAGTTCCTTTCAGCAAATGAGTCAAGAGATAGGAGGGAGAAAGAACTGTTCTGTGTCCATCAGCTATCCCCATTGGTGTGATCCTGGGTTATCGGCCTCCTGATTTATGATACTTTTATTACCTTTTATTGTAATCCTATTTAAAAATTTACCCCAATTTTTATTTAATGTTTGGTTCCTGAGAAATTAGTACAATACAATTAGCATAAAAGTTTATGCTTCCAAATCAGAGATTGGATTCTGAATGGCTCATGAACCATATAATCACATCTGTCCAAACTGATTCCTCTGACTTTGGAGTACCTCACCAGTGGGACTCATCTTACATTTTAAGAAGCACTATTATTATTATTATTATTATTATTAATATAGCACCATTGATTCTATGGTGCTGTACATGAGAAGGGGTTACATACAAATTACAGATATTGCTTACAATAAACAAATTAACAACGATAGACTGATACAGAGGGATAGAACCCTGCCCTTGCGGGCTTACATTTTACAGGATGGTGGGGAAGGAGACAGTAGGTTGGGGGGGTGCAGCAGCTCCGGTGATGGTGAGGCGGTAGCTCCGGTAGTGGTGAGGAGGCTGCAGGGTCATTGCAGACTGTGAGCTTTCTTGAAGTGGTGGTTTTTAGGTTCTGTCTGAAAGATCCGAATGTGGTTGATAGTCGGACGTGTTGAGGCACAGAATTCCAGAGGATGGGGGATATTTGGGAGAAGTCTTGGAGGCAATTGTGTAAGGAGCGAATAAGTGTGGAGGAGATAAGGAGGTCTTTGGAGGACCAGAGATTACATGAGGGAAGATATCAGAAGACTAGTTCAGAGATACAGTACAGACCAAAAGTTTGGACACACCTTCTCACTCAAAGATTTTTCTGTATTTTCATGACTATGAAAATTGTAGAATCACACTGAAGGCATCAAAACTATGAATTAACACATGTGGAATTATACATCACACTTTACAAAAAAGTGTGAAACAACTGAAAATATGTCATATATTCTAGGTTCTTCAAAGTAGCCACCTTTTGCTTTGATTACTGCTTTGCATGCAGAAAAGGCGAATGGATGGACTCTACATGCCTTGTTCCCACCGTGAAACATGGAGGAGGTGGTGTGATGGTGTGGGTGTGCTTTGCTGGTGGCACTGTTGGGGACTTAGTCAAAATTGAAGCAGTGAGTGGTCCAGCTCACCCCAAACCATCTCGATTAGGTTCAGGTCTGGTGACTGTGGAGGCCAGGTTAACGAAAAAATAGGAACAGCATCCAATCCAGGTGAAGTATAACAAGTCTTTATTCAGCCACTAGTGTTGAGCATTCCGATACCGCAAGTATCGGGTATCGGCCGATATTCGCGTTATCGGAATTCCGATACTTAATTCCGATACTTTTTCAATATCGTATACCGGAATCGGAAGTTCCCATAATTCTTTGAGAGGCAATGTGATTTAATCAGCCAATGAGGAATCCTACGAAGTGTGGGCACATCCTGTAATGCTGCGGTCATCTTAACTAATGGCATGGCTGTGATTGGCTGCTGAAATGATGTCAGAATGCACTATAAAAGGCGCCGCCGCCATTTTAGCGTCACTGTGCTGTGAATTCAGATAGGGACAGAACGCTACTCTGCTGACTCTGAGGGACAGTTAGAGATTGCGATTTAGTGTACTGTGCTGTAGGCAGGCTAGCACCAACCGCTGTGTAAAGCTTCCTTTTGCCTGCAGTGTTGTTTTAACAGCTCTGCAAGGTGTGTGTGAGTGCAGGTGACGCTGCAGTTTGCTCTGCATCCAACGCTGTCTGTAGGCATCTGCACGTGTCACTCACAGACTCTTTTTTTTTCTTCAGTGTAATTCTTGCAGCTCCATGCAATTTAACTATTAGTGTGACGCGCTTCCATCCGTATCCAATACATTGGTTGCAAACACTATAGAAGTAGACAAAGGAGTAGCCTTTCACAGATTGTGGACAGTTGTGTTTCAGTGTTCACTTCAGTCTGTGTTTTTTATTTTTGGAGTGCATATCACGCTCCAGTTACTTGTTCAAGCACTGCTGCTTGTACTCTGCTGAGCGTGTCTCAGTGGCTCATCCTTTTCATTTTTCTCCAACTGGTGCTTCTCCATTATATTTGAAAAAAATCTAATCTATTACTGTGACGCGCTTCCATCCGTATACAATACATTGGTTGCAAACACTATAGAAGTAGACAAAGGAGTAGCCTTTCACAGATTGTGGACAGTTGTGTTTCAGTGTTCACTTCAGTCTGTGTTTTTTATTTTTGGAGTGCATATCACGCTCCAGTTACTTGTTCAAGCACTGCTGCTTGTACTCTGCTGAGCGTGTCTCAGTGGCTCATCCTTTTCATTTTTCTCCAACTGGTGCTTCTCCATTATATTTGAAAAAAATCTAATCTATTACTGTGACGCGCTTCCATCCGTATACAATACATTGGTTGCAAACACTATAGAAGTAGACAAAGGAGTAGCCTTTCACAGATTGTGAATAGTTGTGTTTCAGTGTTCACTGCAGTCTGTGAGGTATTTTTTTTTTTTTTTTTTTTAAATGCAGATCACGCTCCATTTACTTCTTCAACCACCGCTGCGTGTACTCTGCTGAGTGTCTGTCACTGGCTCATCCTTGTCATTTTTCTAAAATTGGTGCTGCTTTATTCTATTTAAAATAATTCAAATCTATTACAGTGACGTGCTTCCATCCGTATACAATACATTGGTTGCAAACAATATAGAAGTACACAAACGGGCCTTTCACAGCTACTGAACATGGGTTTTTAATTTTTAACTAAAATATGTATATTTTTCAAATGACACAAATATAAGTAATGTTGAAGAGGAATAGTCCTACATCCATTGTTTGCACAATATACAGGTGTACATCATGTCCCTTAATCAACAATGTATTATTAATATTTACTTGTATGCTTTTATTTAAAAGCCAAGAACACAGAAGGATAACCTTCGCACTGCAGCTGTTGTCAAAGTTCAACCCACATTATGCACTTCCAACATTGCAGCATTTGAGGCATGATGTGAGTTGGATTTGTCAAAGTTATGGAGTGAGAAGGTTCACCATCAGTACCCTATAGCATAAGTATGCTTTTGTGTTAGCATTTGTGTTAGACATGTGGATACTGCCATAATATGTCACAATTATTTAGTTTACAGATTTGTTACCAACACTAATCATTGAATGGTTTTAAATTTGACGTTTCACTTGTTTACAGCTTAGAAATAAGGGTGTAGCCTGATATCTATGTGTAGCACTAGCCACTTTAACATGTCATGTTTTTTTTCAACATGTGTAGCTAGGTAGCAGTAATTTTTGCCGGACACACAGCAGGGGAACAGCAGGCGTTACTGAACCCCACAAACACATCATCGATTGTTT
>JARQOD010000001.1:62601518-62719411 GCA_033576555.1 Oophaga sylvatica | reverse complement strand
TATAATTTGGTGGACGGGTTTCCCGCATTGGGACCAACCCAAAGGGCCAGGGAAGTACCTACAAAAGGTGCCCTTTTGCCTGGGGAAGCTTCTCTCTTTTTCCCCCTGCTCGCCAAACGCGAGAGGGAGAATAAATGAAAAAAAACCCCCGAGGGGCTGGCCCTTAGTTTTCTACCAACCCCAAAACTTACAGCTGGGGGTGTTATTCTCGGGCGGAAAAGGGGGCCTGATTATGTGACCCCCCCCAAAAAAAAAAACCCCCCCGCAGCTGCCCAGACAAGGCGCTTTTTAAAATGCGCCTTTTTTGGGAGCTTTGGGGGGTTCTTCCACTTTTCCCTGTAGGGGGGCAAGGGCGGAAAAAGGGGCTAATGTACCTTTCTATTGAAGGTACTTTAACCCAAATTAGTAATGTGAAAGGGGTCAATAAAACCTATTCATTTTAATCCTATAGAAAAAGGGTTTTTAACCACAACACAAATAAGAATAAAATTTTTTTGAAAAAATCCTTTCAAGTGTTTTTAAAACTTTATTACACTCCCATTCCATTATCGAAGCCCCTTTATTTGGAAAAAAATTTTAAAAAAAAAAAGCAACAAATCCCTACCTTCCCGGGACAGTCCAGTTCCCCCCACAATCCAATTGGGGGGGTTTTCAGTTTTACAGCCGGGGGCTGTAATCCGTGCTCGACTGAAAAATATGGGAATAATGGTGCGCTGCCAGGTCAGTGCTGGGGGGTTACGTCACTGGCCCCTTTCTCACTGACAGCGAAATGAAAACCCCTGCACCGTGGGAAAAAAATTCGATATTTTACGGTCAAAATGCCCCAAATTTTGGGACCGAAAAATGCACAGCCACAGGGGTCGCTAAGGACCAATAGGTGGCTGCGATTTTTACCAAGGGGTGAACCCCCCTTTTTTATTCCATTAAAATCTGCCCAACTTAAGAGTCGGCCCCTTCACGTTTGTATACTTTGTTATTTTTGGCAAGTGTTATCGTTAGCATCTGATTTTTTTATTCTCCTTATCAAAGGGGGTCATTAAAGTTTTTACCTTATCATTGCTTCAGCACTGCCAATTTAAAGAGACATCTTATGATAACGGAAAGATAACTCTATATGGAATAAAAATTTCAATCAGTAATAAACAAATATTGTAAGAAAAGAGTCCAGTTGCCCACTTTCCCTTTAAAGGGGTTGTATAAGGAGGCTGACAGGTCCATTTCAAGGCATATTTATTAAAACAAGGAAATTTTGGGAACTGAGAAAAACAATCATTGTTGGTTTCCTTTCCTTTTTCCTTTAAAAATTGATTTAGAAAGGAAAAAGAATATTTTGGATTTAAAAACATCTCATAAAAGTCAAGGAACAATAGCAGTAATAAAAACTAAAAACACTTAACAATAATTTTCAGTATTTCAATCATCTGCCCATGGAGAGAAATTGTTCTCTACAGGGTACTTGTTTTGCAGCACGTTTTACAGAGCAGGCTTGTTAAGTAACCGTAGAGTCCTAGCGTGAAGCATTATTACAGCATATAGTAGCAAATAGTCCGTCTTTTGTTTCCAGGCTACATACATTGTTATGTTTAGCACTTCCTTGTACAGCTGTGGGTGAGATGTCAAATCATTTTTACATCATTATACATATATCCCTCCAGTGATGTCAATAATGTTCAATACCATCTGGTTTTGTGATGTGACCTTTTCTTCAAGTTCTCGCTTTATTTGCACAAGACGACCAGTTTAGCTACGTTTTGTCATGCCATAAAGCTTAAAGAAAGTTCCTACAGCTCCATGTGTTAAATCAATAAGTTTATATAGTGTGGAAAGAAGCTGTGATTACTGGATGTGCCGGGGTTAGTTTATGTGCAGCTGTGCTGATATTTATATGTAAGTTTTATTGTTCATTTCATCAACTAATCCTTATGTGCCTAAAAGCCTACAGCTGAATTTTAAGATAATTTTTCTTTTCATGTAATATAGAAATTAAATGGATGGATACTATACTAGATGTATAAATAGATAGATAGCTAGCTAGAGGAGATACTACCGCACTTTGTAAGCTCTACTTACTGCTGTATACAATATACATACCAAAATGAAAAAAAAGCACAAATTGGCCAGTTCATGAGAGCCCACCAGCCACAACAATGTGACCTTTTTTTTATGTGACCCTAAACCTAATATGTATTACACATGCCTTTCTTGGGCTAAAAGTCTACAAATTTAACTGGGAAATAGTAGGATCCAGCTCTAATTAAAAACATCCTTAGGGCTCATTCAGAGGTCAGTAATTTCAACTTACGAGGAAAATGGACCTATCATACTGATCAGAGTGTCATTAGTTTTTCTCGTACGTGGAGAGAAAAAAAAGCTTCTCCACTTTCTCCTCTGTGACAGTCTGTGAATATCGAACCACACTCGGATGTTATCTGGGTGAGATCCATTTTTTTCATGGACCTAAAGACTTGCATTGCTGATTTTGATGCAACATGTCTGTGATATTTTCCAAGGACCACTTGTCCCTAAGAAAAAAGCAGACATCTGCACAGACCCATAGAATATCGTAGGTACAAGTGCTATCTGTGAAAACTATGAATAGCACTCGCACAAGAAACTTGGATGTATGAGCGATCCCTTTCGGCTGACGGAAAAAGTGCATAGCCAAATATGGAGGCAGTCGCCAACTCCAACTGTATACTACAAAAGAGACTAACAATCACTTCCAAACAGAATAAAGCAAGTGTGAACAGGTGCAAGCAGCTATCACTGCATAATATACATCCTTACACTTACAGAGGCTGCTGTAGTTTGTATATTATGCAGTCATAGCATCTTGCACCTGTTCACACTTGCTAAATTCTGTTCAGAAGTGCTTGTCAGATTTTTATTTTGTATAGAAAGAGATGCAATTGCCTTGTGGCTTGGTAAAAAGGAGTTGCTTTAAAGGAGTACGTTACCCCAAAAACTGAAATCAAACCATTTACACATTCATACAGGACACTTAACCAGTATAAAAATCATATCTGTAATGAAGATTCTAAGGACCCAATTTATTAAAGCTTTCATGGCAGAATACTGGAGTAAAATCAGCTCAGAGTTGTGCCAATATTTTATGACTTGTGGCATTTTCTCACCAGCTTCAACAAAATGGGCAGCGCTGCGGCAGGACATGGATGTGGGGGAAGTAGGACACCCAGGGGCGCAGCTATAATGAGGTGAGTTGAGACTTTTGTCTCAGGCAGCAGAGAGGCTAGGTTCACCCCTGGGGACACCACAGCTTGTATACTTCAAGGGGGCTCTAAGTATTTTGTTTTATGCAAAAACAGTTTTATTGGAATTGTAAATGCCTAGCTCCTGCAATGTCGGTGGTGCAGGCAGGGCTGGGGATTCATTATAGGCAGCGCTCCTTGGCGTGGGGTCAATCACCACAAGGGGAGGAGCAGAGGAGGATAATTAAGATTGTGGAATGATGGCCACGACGAGGGTGCACCAAAGCCCCCTCAGTTACCTAAGTGATAAAACTGGTTTTACCTAAAAGAAAATATTTAAAATCTGTACCACAAGTTTGATTTGGTGGATACGTCCCTTATATGAAAGTATAAATTATTTCATTTGAGTTTTGGTATTCATGGAGTCCCTTTAGACCAGTGTCCTCAGGACCCACCAACAGGTCATGTTTTCAGGATTTCCTTAGTATTGCACAGGTGATAATTTTATCACCTGCTCAAGCATTAATTCCATCACCTTTGCAATACTAAGGAAATCCTGAAAACATGACCTGTTGGTGGGTCCTGAGGACTGGAGTTGAGAAACACTGCTTTAGACGGACCTGTGAGCTGATATAAGCTGCCAGCGTTTCAGAGAGAATATCCGGCCAGGGACCATAGCCGGAGAAGAGACTAGTCTGATGCTGCCTCTGGCCGGCTTCTCCCACTGCAGCTTCAGAGAGTCCTGTCCATTACCAGCAGCAGTGCTAAGAAGATCCAGAAGATCGGTACAGTATATTTTCAATGAAATGCCAGAGCAGACTCTGTTTCTTGCAGCTTATGAATTGGGAGCATAAATCAGCCGGGAAGTTTCCTTTCGGCTTTAAGGCAATGTGATGAATCTTTGGTATTGACTTCTTGTTTTCTTTTTTTCAGTTTTTTTTTTTGGTGTCATATATGGGTAGATTTTTTTTTTTTGGGCCTCATACTGACTTCAATTTTTTTTTTTGCTGTCCGACTGTTTGAATTGAATAGGTCCATAAAACAGTAAGCATGCTGATGCCACTGATGTCAGGATATCTGTCCATTTTTTAATTGTCTAAAAAAAGTGAAAATATTGTATTTTTTTGCACGCGAGGAAAAACAAATGACAGGTGATAGTAAAAATGATAAAACACGGACTAAAAATGGATTAAAATTGGAATCAGCACAGTGATGGAAAACATTATTTTTCTTGTACACAGAAAAAAATACTTAGAATGTCTAAATGAGGCCTAAATCTCATCCTGTTAACTTACTTTTCACATTGTGCACGACTATGTAGAATGGTGAGGCTGCAACAAACAGATGAAGAGTTTGCAAAACTTCCTGGAGCTCTCAAAACCTCTCAGAAAGCAAAGTGTGACACCAGGATGTCCCGTTGTCCGTCAGAGCCCCAGAGGGCAGAAAACAAGACTAGAGGAGCATGGAATGGACATGGAGCAGCTCTGCAAACTGTAAACTGTGACCTACCAGAGACTTATATGTGAAAGCTGCCAATGCATCTATGCCATGAACATCTGATCACTAGGAGGTGTGAGCACTCTGACCCTCACCTTCTGCTAAATGTAACTCTAGAAAAGCTGGAAATTCAGAACCAAATTTAAGACTTTCATTCACTTATAACAGCAATGATCTTGTAATTGGTCAAATGGGTTGTCTAAGGTTGTCCTTTAAATAAGTCATCCATTTGGAAGGATTCCAACATGTAACACCCCGTTACCACACATTATCTGATGCCTAGTGCTGTGGCTGCTAGAAGAACAGTATACAATGTACCTAACCAGAAGACCACAGGTCTGTACACTCTATTGTGGTCGTACTGAGACAACACAGATCAGCTCCTGTTAAAGTGAATGTGATCTGAGCTACTGCAGTTTAGGAAGCTGTCTCAATCTAGCAACATACGCTCTGTATTTCCAGCAGCCAAGGCAGCAAGTATCAGCTTATCGGTAAACTGATATCCTGATCGCTGCAGGACAAATTGATGGTGATGTACAGTATTCTGAGCCTGGAACCTGTCCTTGTGATATGACTGCATGTGCAACTTTTAACCCTTATGAGGCCTAGATTAGGCTGACTTTTGCTTTTTTACACTATTACTATTAAAATCAATTGGTCTTCTATTACCGGATCTTCCGGGAATGTTTAAATATTTTACATAAAAAATGCTTTACGATCCTAATACAGAGTTATCTTGGAGAGGAAAGTAATGGTTTTGTTATTGAGTAAAGCAATCTATTTATTTACTGTGCTACTCTAGTTCAGCTCTTAGAGGATCAATGGTAATGAATACTATATTATGTGTTAATTATACTTTATTAATATACTCTGGAGAACTGATGTAAAGTCTACCTCTATTCACCACATGATGAAGCATATTTACTAATGCAAGCTAATACCATTCACTACTCCAGCAACGATTCTTAGGGTTACAAGGACCTACTGGCGGCACGCTACAACCGCCGATCGGTAAACTTTTAAGTTACTGCCACACTAAGCGATCTCGCTAGCGATCTCGTTAACGACGCAAGCTAACGAGATCGTTGGTGTGCTCACTTTTAGGTCGCTAGTAGCTGCCAAACAGGAGATCTCATAAACGACTCATCAGCGGTCAGCGATCTCTTTAACGACTTTGGCGGTCGTTAGGATCTGTCATTAGCATGTACTGAGCGCAACCTTTTCCACGCCCCTCAGCACATATATATGTTATATATGTTATGCTGTGTCCTGCTAGCCTGCTTTGCAGCTACTGCGATCCTCTCTGTGACGCAAAAGAAAACCTAGTCCCACCTGCCTGCTTCTACAGTTATTGCGATCCACTCCGTGATGCTAAAAAACCTAGTCCCGCCTGCGCCGCTGTCATATGCGTCACAAACGAGGTCGCTCGTCGTTCGCAAAAGGTGTCACACTCAGCGATATAGGCTCACCAGCGGGACGCCAACGATAAAAAAATGGTCCAGAACGCTAGTGAACAATCAGCGACATCACAGCAGGGGCCACATCGCAGCTACATGCCACACACAACAACGTTGCTAACGAGATCGCTAAATAGTGACGTAGTAGCGATGTCGTTAGCGATCTCGTTAGCGATCTCGCTTAGTGTGGCATGCCCTTTACCAAACAGTAGTTGTTAAAATGCCTGTTTACACCCATCAGCCTAAGTAAATGATCTGTACTAAGCGATCTGTGTTAGGTCACTTAGTGTGCACAGGCTGCTTCTGTTCTCGGCAATGCGAGTCTTGTTTCCTCAGGACAAAGCACCTCGAGAATGATGATCTTTTATGCTACATAAAAGATCATTTCACCCGATGAACAAGCGTTTTGTTCATTCATCGGGTGATCGGCAGCCTGTTTACCTGGCAAGATAATCTTGAAACAAGCATTTTTACCATCATTTAGTTACCAAATCATGAAAAAAAATCACATTACATTGTAATACAAATTAGTATATTTCGGTTAAAATGGTATTTCCTGGTTTACAAATTATTAGTTATCCACTACCAAGGTGGAAACTCTTAGATCAGTGTGAAACTGACCACTGAGACCAATCACAAGAAAAGGGATCTTGTGTCCATCTCTGTTCTCACAATTGCAAAACCACAGCCACATGCAGTTGAGTGGAGCTCTGACTGTGCATGCGTCTTCCAATCTATTCAGATTTTAACTGGTAATGATAACCCAGGAGTGATCAATTCATGTCCAAGGGATTGGATCCACACGGACATAACAGTGGACAGATTATAATTTTATTAAATCAGAATACCCCTTTAATTATGAATAGTTCCTAGTAATATTATAATGGTTGAACTAGGAGGACAGAGCTGAGCAGTGCAGCCTGGATGTGCTCCAATAACCTTCTTCAGGTGCTAAATGTATGACATCTGAAGAAATATGCTCTAATCTTTTTACATGACCTATTTACACTGGATTGAAAAGAATAATCTTCCATATGCCTATGAAAGAAAATTGGAAACTTAAAAAGGTACAGTATAGGCCCCATGAGCCACTATGGAATTGCTACCAAGGCTTTGTACAGCACAATGCCATTTGCATGAAGTAAAAAGGTCCAGAAAAAGCTATATATTAAAGGAAACCTGACTTTTATTTTCAACATTAAAATGCTACTGTGGCGCTCTCTTGTGGTGTATGGCTGAGGGTTGTACTCCTGACAGGGTACAATGTATCTTACAGTGGCCAAGATTTGTCAGGAGAAGAGTCTTTCCCTATTGAATTACACACATACAGGAAACGCCACATTACAATGTTTGCACAGTAACTGACTCTAAGCAGCAGATGATGATGGTGGTAGTAGTTGGTGCATTTGACCTCCAGTCATGAAGCAGCCATAAGAATTTGAAGCAGAAGTCTTTTTACTGAAGGTAATGGGGCAAATTATTATTTACAAACAGCAGTAAACTGAATTACAGGATTACATTCACGGTTGATGAATGCTGTGTACCTGCAGACAGGTAGATCTTAGTAACCTCTGGTTTTGATTAAATCTGAATATCTCTTCTTCAGCAATGTTCTCTGTTTCTGCCCTGAGGTAATTCTTCCTCCTAGTGGTGCAATGGTAGTCTTCCTCATATGAAGACTATTAACTCCCCTTATCGTGTCAGTCCCCTTTTTAAGCAAAGCCGGCAGGGAAAAAGTAGGTGATCCTTCACCTACAAAAAGGCTTCCTCTTCTCAATATGTCCGACCACCAACTGCCACATCAATTTTAAAACTCTCCCACAGAACTTGGCTCCTCCCCCTTCTATGTGACTGTAGAGCTGCAGTCATTGGCTGACTGTCCTGAGGCATTTTTTCAGAACCTTCTGCATATTAAAACAGAGCTGGGTCACCTGAACAAGCCTAGGAGGAGAAGATTAACCCTTTTTGTACTGCCTGTCAGCAGGTCTCACAATGTATTTAAAATGCACAGTCCACATAAAAATTCACAGCATTTATATGAAAACACACTATATATCCGGGATCCAATAGAACTGGCCACTTTGTCGGAAACCACACTATCACTATGTTATTTATCTCTCTCGGCACACTTTTGTGACATCTGTGTCAGTGCTTGGCCTTCCTGTCTCTGCTTCTGTCACCAGGTGGTGCTTCACTTTTGTTGTGGGCAATACGAGGCGACTACTTTAGTTTCATGTTCTCAGATACTTGTTGTTTTGTCCATACTAGAAGATCAGGAGTTAATTTTTCTGTGTTTGTTTCCTCCTGTGTGGCCTGCATTCTGCAGGGTCTTTAAACCCCTGAAAGCCAGCAGTTCACTAGCAGTTATAATTTGACTTGATCCTAGAGAACCGTTCAGCATCATACTTTGGCTCTCTATAGACATTGCTGATTTTTGACCATGGCTCATTTTTTTTATTTACTCTTCTGCTTTGTGATTTTATCCCTGTACTAACCTGCTACTCCTGGTTGCAAGCTCGCAGCACCATAGGACAGCTAACTCCATGGCCTTAGTGTAAGGATCCTTGTTAAGTCCAGATCCCTGTATAGGGGTTAAAGTGTGATGGCCAGGACAACCTGGGATCTATAAAACACAGTACCTAGTGCCAAGTCTGTTTGTGGTAGCCCTCGTTAGAGTGATCATGTACAGTCCTCCCGTTAGAGCTTTGGCATAATATTTTATAAATGTTATAAAAGGATAATCTAATCCATCTCATGCAATATGGTTATCAACATGAACTATTTCTATGAATAGTCATACAGTCCAGACTATAATTTCGCCTGCTGTGACTTCACTGATGTCTTCCGATGTTGATGTGCTGTGTTGAGTAGCACTTGCGATGAATGTGTAGTGAAGTAACGTACCATTTGTCTTATCTTCATTTACACAATGCACATGTGCAATATGCCAGGAGACTGAGATAGATTCTCTCGATTAGCCCTGTGAGATTTCAAACAAATGACTATTGACTGCGTGACTTCTCACAATAGTGGCTCAGCCCAGATGACGCTTGGGTATAATAAGCATATGTTGAACTATAATTTTTACACATTTTTTCAGTAAGTAATAAGTAAGAGCATACATTGTACTTGCAAAGGGGATGAATAACACGGTGTGGTGGTTTAGAGGAGGAAATCCAAGAGACAGGACTTCTTTAAGATATGCAATCATCCAAAGAATCAATAAAATCTACCTTGTTTCTGCTTGAGCAGGTTTAAGAAAGCTGAGCACTGTAGCTATCGCTCATCTACGCCGTATTCCAAACTGTTGTGAATTCCTCAACAGTTGGGCAAACTGATGGCTGCCTACTTCTAACATAAAATAATCCAAGTATTGCAAAGCCATATGGTTTATTTGGGCCAAAACAATGCTATATCATGGGAATTATGCAAATGTCTCATTAAAAATTCTACAACCTGCTTCTTTATGATTGACTATAACATTTAACATGGTGCCTGCTTGATTCCGACCCCCTTATCATTTAGCAAAAAATATACATCTGTTAAGTCCACAGAGATGATTACACTGAAAACAGGTTTCTTCTAAAAAAAATACATTTAGCTTTTAATTAAGAACCTTAGGCTTTGGTCTATTAGGACATATTGTTTTATTTGTTTTGAGACTCCCTAAATAGTTATTACTGTCTCTCGATCGTGAATTTGAAGCAGATTGCTGTTTTTTTTAATAAGTGCTTTAAGCGATATTGATCAAAACATAAAAATAAATTGTGACTGAATGCATATGGTACAGATCTGCTGCAATTTGTCTATATGTATGCTTGGATCAATTGAAAGTTTAGAATATAACAAATGATTTCTTCGACAGTGGCTATGTGTGGTGATCCTTTTCATTATTGTAATGTTGTTAAGCATACAAATTGTAAAGAAAATTCAATGAATCAAAGTTATTACATCAATACTTCTAAAATAATTTTTTTAACTCAAATAAAAAAAATTATGTCAACTGGAAATATTGAAAATATTGGTTTGATTATGGCTTCACCCAACCACTAACCATGAGTGGAGAAAAAGTTTTGGTGTTATCATTCATATTCTCTGAAAAAAGGCAAAGAAAGCAAAAATTCTGCCTGGGCATGTCAACCTTTGTCCATAACTGTGGTTAAATTCCTTAGTGAACATCGATTGGAGGGCAAATATTGTGCCTACTGACACAGTAATTCTAGTTCCAGTAGTGGCAGATGGTACAGTGAAACTGTGTATCATCATAAAATCTGTCAATTTGGATAAAAGAATTAGAATTTCTGGCTACAGATCGTCATAAAGTTATGAACATGTAAAGTAATGCATTGGGTGCATTAGTTGATGAGGCAGGGTGGCCATGTTGTCCACAGGAGGGCATTGACCTCACCCTTACCGTGTAATGGGTGCTTTTTCTCCACCTACCACTTATGGACCTTCCCACACAGTGAGCTGCTCTCCCTTGTGACAACCCTGGAGAACAGTGAATCAGCGTTTGAATCTGGAGAGGGAGCTTGATGAAAGAGTATCACATCCAATGAAGGCAGCATTCGTGCAAATTACTGAATCTTCAAACTTTGGGATGAATTTAAAAAGTTTGTTAAGTGAATTAGATTTGACAATTTTTTGAAGATGAGGCCCTGTGCCATGATTGTACACACAGATGGTACAGTGAAACCTCAAATGGTCATAAAATCTGTAAATTTTGATTACATTTTTTAAATTTTTGGCTACAGATTGCCACAAAATTATGAATCAGTAAAGGATTGAATGGAAATCAGCTTGCATGTTGTGGACTGTGGAAGGGATGCATGTGAACAGAGTGAACACTCATTTCCAGCAGATGATACCAATCTGCAAAGAAGAAACAGAACAATATGGCAAAAATCAACAACTTGACGACCACATCCACGTCACTTATTTGATGCTCTCCAACTTTTTTTAAGTGGTTTTTAGGCAAAGTACTCCCACAAACCCGTTTGCAGATTATAAAAAGTTGTTTTTACTCACAGTAATATCACAGACACAGGTGCAAAAGAATAGAACATTTTGTTTTGATGCACACGACTCCCACAAACATGGTTGCAGATTAGAAAGATTTGTTTTCATGCACAGTACAATCACAGACACCGATGCATAAGAGCAGAAAAAATTGCTTTGACATGACTCTCACAGACACGGTTGCAGATTAGAAAAACTTTTAGGTACTCACAGTACTATCACAGACATGAGTAAAGAGTACACATAGAAAGTGTTTTGGCGCACTCAAAACCTAATACTGTCCCTCATTGCTGTTACATTCTATCTCTATGCTAAGCTGAGTAGAAATATGAATAATCTTGAACCAGGAGGAAGATGTCTAAGTGGAAGAGGTGGAGTAGTTGGAAGAAGGGAAGGTGGAAGTGGCGGTATAAGTGGAAGTGGCAAAGGAAGAGCAATCCAACAGCACAATTTTTGTATTATGTATTTGTTCTTTTTTAGTGTTTTTTTTTTGCTTTTTTATGGAACTGACTTAAAACAACCTATAACAAAGCTAGAAATAGAAATTTAGAACTAGGATCCAAGTGGAGGTAACGGTGGATGTAGCGGTGTAGGTGGAAATTTTTTTGTATTTTTTTTTTCATTTTTTTACTCTTATATATTTTTTATGCTGCCGAATTAAAAGAGCCAAGAATTAATACAACTAAAGCTTGAAATCTTGAACCAGAAGGCATAGGTCCAAGTAGAGGAAGAGGTGGACTTGGAGGTGCAGGGGGAAGAGGCAAAGGAGGAGTAAGAAACTAAATTAAAAGAAACTAGAATTGACAAAACTAATACTAGCACTGTAGAACCAGCAGGCATAGGTCCAAGTGGAGTAAGAGGTGGATGTGGCAGTGAAGTTGGAAAAGGCAATAGAGGAGTAATTCAACACTTTTTCAGTGTTTTTTACTTTTTTACTTTTTTATGGAGCCAACTTAAAACCTAAAACTAGCAATCTAGAACCAGGAGGCATAGGTCTAAGTGGAGGAAAAGGTGGACATGGCAGTATAGGTAGGAGAGGCAAGGGAGGAGTAATCCAACACTTTTTTTTTATTTTTTACAGTATTTTTCTTTTTTATGGAACTGACATAAAACAACCAAGAATTAAGAAAGCTTAAACTAGCAATCTAGAACCAGGAGGCGTAGGTCCAAGGGGAGGAAGAAGTTTGCATGACATTGTAGGTGAAAGGGAGGACCAACCCAACACTTTTTTCTGTCTTTTTTTAATGTACCTGACTTAAAATAACCTAGAATCAACAAAACTCAAACTAGCAATCCAGAATCACGAGGTGGAGGAAGGGGTGGACATTATGGTGTAGATGAAAAAGGCAAGGAAGGTGTAATTCAATACTTTTTTTTGGTCGTTTTTTCTTTTTTTAATTTTTTTTTTATGGAACTGACTTAAATCTAGGATTCACAAAACTAAAACTAGCACTAAAACATGTGGACAGGTACTCTTCCACCATGTTGTTGTAATGCTGCATCCTGCTAATATGTACAGTATTAAATGGTGGTGCTGGATGTTGTGGCATCCTCATAAAGCTTTGATACATTTTGGCTATGCAAACCCTGTCTTCCGAGGTGGTAACTGTTCCCTAGCTGGCGAAATCTTCCTTTTCCTCTGACCTGTTCTTCCACTGAGCACCCCTGTCAGGTGGGAAAGCCATCAGTAATTTGTCTAACAGCGTGTGCTTATATTTATGCATTTTGTGATCCCGTTCCAGTGATGTAAGTAATGATGGCACATCAGCAGGATGGCCACCCAATAATCAGCATTAGCAACAATATGGGCAACTCGGCAGTCGAGGCACAAGCACAGCAGCATGTTTTGGCTCATGTGTGCCAGGCTGCCCAGAGGCAATGACAAGCTGTCCTTGGTGAGAGGTGAATCATCTGGGTCCTCTGTATCCCCTCATCCACACTGCAGTGATGCCCGTGAGCTGCTTTAAGTGCCACCCTGTTGTGAACAAGGTTGATCCTCCTCATCATTCTCCCAAACTGTTCAATGGCTGTACAGTTAGTTGGGTACCTGGTCGTTGTTAATACAGTAACCCTCCGAGCAATGGGTGGACAAAAGACCTTATAGTGGTGTGAATTGGCCCTGCCCTTTATGCTCCTCTTCCTTCTGTGCCACTACCTCATCCATGAACACCTGAATTGCTTTTTCCAGCAAGCATATGAGTCGCACGTACCAGGGCTTATGGGGTACTCGGCACCGAGCCCGTTCACTTCAATGGGGGAGAGGTCACGGGTAGCACGGCTCGGTCCGTTGCCCTGGGCGCTCATTCAAAGGGGGATATTTACAGGGGATTGTAGAATGTTCGTGACGCCACCTGTGGTTTCTGATCAGGGTGACCAGCGCTGCAGGGTGAATCCTCTGAGGGGTTGTTATTGGGCAGCAAGGTGTTAAGTCTCCCACAGGCGAGACTAATCCCTCGAGGTATATGGCGGTGCAGGGGTGCAAGCAATAAGGCAGACACACACGAGTCAGTCTCTTTCCATACCTTTACTGGTGATGGTTGCAGGCATGTCCCGGGAAGCTGCTCAGGGTGGAGGATGCACGTCCAGTAATCACTGTGTAGGTTTAAGGCCTCCTTATTTCTCAATGTGTGTGGGTTTCTAACTTGCATGAAGCTAAGTTTAACTCCTTCTCCTTTCTACGCCCGGCTGATCTTGTGATGAGGTCTTTTTGTGGACAGAACAGTGTCTTTATGGCGGTACCTGCCAGACCCCCGTCTTCCTGACCCCGGTTACGTATCAGCACTGAAGGGCCCCTCTGCGACTTGAAGTCCAGAGTCTCCGGTTTTTCCCACTAGCTGTGAAGATGCTAGCAAGCTCGGACCCGGTGTCCGGTTGTGCAGAGGGAAGGATAAGCTATCGTCGCTATTTCTCCTCAGTCACTCTCTCCCTTTTGTCCACTCGCCTGTCGTCCTACGCACACCTTAATATAAGCACAGGCAGCAGTAGATGTAGTAGTCAGCTTCCTTCTATCCACCGCTCACTGACCGTTCCTCAGACCTCAGGCTAATCTGACAGGGGTTTCCCCCTCACTAGAGTTGAGAGATACTTTCCGATATCCAAAAGTATCGGAATCGGAATGGTATCGCCGATACCCAAAAAATATCAGCGATACCCAATACCGATACCGGAAGTCCAATGTAAGTCTATGGGAACAAAATATCGAAATTAAAAAAAAACCCATTCTTGCCTTGTAGGTTAATTGTACATGAAGGAAAACAACAAAGAGTAATGTAGAATGTATTGGGGGAGGTTGAGGAGACATTAAAGGCATAGATGTTTAACCCAATCCAATGGAATAGCATTAATTATTTTTTTTAGGAAATACGTTCGGATTGACGAAGAAATTGACAATGTTGTTAACCTTTTTTCTATTTTGGCAAATATGTATGTTTCACAACTTCCATGCTCTTCACCTTTTTAACTTTTGCCACACTTTCTCCTTCATAATCTTTCAGCAGCATCATCTTTGTCATCAAATTATTCTTCATCTTCACCTTCTTTACCTTCTTCTAAAACTTCTTGCTTTTCATCTTTTTGTTAACATTACTCATATTGTTCTTTTTAAACTATTATTCTTCTTCATATTATAGTCCTTCATCTTCTTCATCATATTCTTATTTGTGACAGAGATTCCTGTACTTGTAATCTGTAAAAGTATGATTTTTTCATCGTTCCGTTCTTGCTGCCACAAAAGATTTAAATTACAACAGTATTTGTCCGTGTTCAGTTTAGCCTGCAGCATCAGACATTTACCAGGGGCACCACGAGGAGGAACGGACTCACCCCCATACACTGCTTAGTCTTCTTCTGCTTATAATTTAGAGCATATATTTTGCTCTTCATTTTGGTCTTATACTTCATGTTCTTCTGCTTTTAGATCTTCTGCTTATTGTTCTTGTGTCTCTTGTTCTGTATCTTGTATTTGTAGCATAACTTTGTACCAGCTGACGTTATGGGACAACGGTTACTAAGCAGGAGGTACCTGTTGCTCCAAAGCACTACCAAGGACCAGCAGACGTTGCAGGAACTCGGATACCGAGATGGAGGCACCTAGGCCAAAGGCACTGCGGGAGAACCAGTTGACGGAACTGGAACCCGGACGGGTATCAGAAGGTACAAGAGCCAATGCAAGTAACGAGGACCAGCTGACTGTGCTGGAACCCGGAGGGGCAGCAGAAGGAAAAGAGCCAATGGCACAACCGAGGACCAGTTGACGTTACTGGGACACGGTTACTAAGCAGGAGGTACCTGTGCTCCAAGGCACTACCAAGGACCAGCAGACGTTGCAGGAACTCGGATACCGAGATGGAGGCACCTAGGCCAAAGGCACTGCGGAGAACCAGTTGACGGTACTGGAACCCGGACGGGTATCAGAAGGTACAAGAGCCAATGCAAGTAACGAGGACCAGCTGACTGTGCTGGAACCCGGAGGGGCAGCAGAAGGAAAAGAGCCAATGGCACAACCGAGGACCAGCTGACGTTACTGGGACACGGTTACTAAGCAGGAGGTACCTGTGCTCCAAGGCACTACCAAGGACCAGCAGACGTTGCAGGAACTCGGATACCGAGATGGAGGCACCTAGGCCAAAGGCACTGCGGAGAACCAGTTGACGGAACTGGAACCCGGACGGGTATCAGAAGGTACAAGAGCCAATGCAAGTAACGAGGACCAGTTGACTGTGCTGGAACCTGGAGGGGCAGCAGAAGGAAAAGAGCCAATGGCACAACCGAGGACCAGCTGACGTTACTGGGACACGGTTAATAAGCAGGAGGTACCTGCGCTCCAAAGCACTACCAAGGACCAGCAGACGTTGCTGGAACTCGGATACCGAGATGGAGGCACCTAGGCCAAAGGCACTGTGGAGAACCAGCTGACGGTACTGGAACTTGGACGGGTACCATAAGGCACCCATGAAAATGTAAGTTGACAGGCCGCAAGCCATCTGCAGTTACCAAATCACACAGTCCTACAGTGGGTGCTTGTCCTATTTTCACAACGGAAAGAGCCTTTATTTACATATCCCACAGCACACATAGGAATCACCTAAACTGCAGGCACCATAGGGGTCGGATAACCGGAATGCAACATTACAGGACAACTTATTGGAGGCTAATTTACGTTGACACTGCCAGGAAACAGCTGTCGTGCTGTAACCAGGGTGGGCATGAGTCAGTACCCGTGTCAATTACTTCCGAGCAACAACTGGCGGTGTTGGAGCCCAGGGTACAATGCATCGACTTCAATTGCTTCCACCTCCTCTCAGGACCACAGCACTGTTGAGCAACCATCTGTCTCTTCACCGCCTGCCAAATTGCCCAGTTAGTCAGAGAGTTCTGTACAGGAGCCAGCTGAGTCTCTGCTTCTGTTCTCAGAATCTGTTGGTTTGCAAACAGGGGCCCAGTCAAGCAGCATTCTGGAATGTGAAGAAGAGGGAGTATGCAGTGATGCGCAACAGCTGTGTCTCTCTGAATCTGAAGAGGCTGGTGAGACCCGTGCCGATGGTCAGCACACCGCAGAACGCATCTGATGATGATGAGACTCAGGTGCCAGTTTCTGTTGAGCATGGTGGTGGCCAGACCACCCAAAAAGCAGCAGGTGTTGAAAAGGTTAGTGAAGATGATGAGGTCCAAGACCCAACATGGCGTGAGGAACAGGAAGGTGGTGGGAGCAGCTCTGAGGAAGCGATTGCCCCAACGGTACAAATAGGAGGGAGAGTTAGGCTGCATACTCTGTTGCCTGTAGCCTCCATTTTGGCACCTGTTCGGATAATTTCCTCTTCCAAAAGTCTAAACGGACGCTCCCAGGACTTGCACTGCGTGGTCCTTTTTTCACACACTTGCAGATGTATTTGCTATGTCAAATGCAAGCTGTGTAATCAAAAAGTAAAAAGAGGTAAAGTGTCAGTAACCTCAATACCACAAATATGTGGAAACATGTGCGGAGAAAACACGTAGTTGAGTTACAAAGACACACTGAAGATGTACAGTCTATAGAGAATCACTGCACAAGTTTAACTGCATATGTCATGGTTAAATTGGAAATTTTTATTACACACTTGATGTGAAAAAAGAAAATAGCTATGAGACGACTGACTGACGTTTTGGGCAACGCAGTGGCCGTTATCAAATAGTCACTGGAAGAGATAGAAAAATTTACAGTCAATGACAATGTATAATATATACAATATATACATAGGGTTAAGAATATATATATCCATAGGAATTAGGCAACATGTTAAACATTTGGGTGATACTGTAGAACACGGAGAATTATCCCTCTAGGGTGGATAATGTAGTTTTTTGTTGATTTTTGGGAGTGTGTAGAAAACAGGGGTGATGGGGTATTGAATATTAAGGAATGTCATAGTCTTACAGTCTATGTGATCAATTAAAGATGTTTTGTCAGGATACAATCAATTTTTTGACAGATGTAAAATGTAGGGTCACAATTGAGTTGTCTGTAGGTTAGGTTTAACTGACAGTTGTCTATGAATTTCGGGCAATATATTGGGTCTTATTCATAATAACGATAGCACCCCCCTTATCTGCTGGTTTAATAATAATGTTGGGGTTATCTTTCAGAGATTTTATGGCTTGTTTATCTGTGGGTGTCAGGTTGTGGCGTATCGGGTGTAGGCCCAATCTCGGCAAACTATCCACGAGCACAGGCTCTGAATGCTGGCATTGCAAAACTCCTGTCCCTTGAAATGCTGTAATTCAGGCTGGTGGAGACTGACAGTTTACGGAACTTAATGGCATTGGCAGTCCCACAATACAATGTGCCAAGTTGATTTTATTTCAGCAGGCAAGCCGTCCCTGGTCTGCAAAAGCATGTTGAGGTTAAAATTAAACATGCGCTACTAAACTCCGTCAGTAGCAAATGTCCACCTGACCACCGCTGCGTGGACCAGTACCCATGGCCAGGGACGATACCTTTCCCTCACTGCCCATTGTGTCAATGTTGTGGAGCCGGGTACAGATCTTGCGAGTGGCGCTGTACGTGTTCAGCCAACTACAAGGATTGCAGGAATCAAGTCTGTACACATTGACTCCTCCTTCTCCAGTTCCTCAGAAACATCGTTGCAGGAGCCGTCACGGTCTACCTCCACATGGACCCGTGAACGCTTAATAAGAATCTTTAGTTATATAGCGCCAACAGATTACGCAGCGCTTTACAGTTTAACAGTTTCAGAACACAAGTCATAAGTAAGAACGTTACCAATACAATAATTAAAGCAATATAATCCGCACATGCTCGTGAGAGCTTACAATTTACAAATATGTGGGGGAGATACAAAGTACAGGTGTTTATATACAATGGTGTATTTAGAATGATGGTCCAGCCATTTTGAGGGATGGATGGAGATAGTGAATGGGCTACACACACCACACTTACACATAGAATGACTTTGATTAGTGAATGTGATAGGCCGCTCTGAATAAATGTGTTTTGAGTGAGCGCCCGAAAACATGCAAATTGTGGATAGTTCTAATTTCTTGGGGTACAGCAATCCACAGTATTGGCGCAGCGCGGGAGAAGTCTTGGATTCGGGAGAGATGTTCTTTAGGTGTAGGCGGCAATAGCGGGCAACAGATTGTATATGGGAGGTGAAGAAGAGATTGGTGTCAAACATAACACCAAGACAGCGAGCCTGTTGACCGATATGAGCACAGACGTGGCCAAACGTTAACAGGCCGTCCTGAAATTTATTTCCATGGGGAATCAAAGCCACACAGCGCTAGAGCTCTGGAATGCCATAAAGCAAGAGAGCGACATGTGTATTTTGCCAGCGAATCTCCAGCCAGGCTTGGTAGTGTGTGACAATGGCCGAAATCTGGTGGCAGCTCTGGGCCTAGGCAATGTCACTCACATACCATGTCTGGCACATGTGCTAAACTTGGTCGTCCAGAGTTTTTTGAGGGACTATCCGGATCTTGATGCACTGCTGCACAAGGTCCGCCTACAGTGCGCTAACTTGCGACGTTCCACCATGGCCAGATCGCGCATTGCAGCTCTGCAACGCAGATTTTGCCTTACTGAACATCGCATCATATGTGACGTACCCACCAGGTGGAATTCCACGTTACATATGTTGGAGCAGTTGTGTGAGCAGCAGCCAGCAGTAATGGAGTATCAGCTGCATCAGTCGCAATCAACTCGCAATTTGCGCCGTTCACAACTTCACCACTACTGAGTGGGCCTCTATAATAATAATAATAATAATCTTTTTTTATATAGCGCCAACAGATTCCGCAGCGCTGTACAGTTTAACAGTTTCATAACACAAGTCATAAGTGACAATGTTAACAATACAATAATTAAAGCAATATAAGCCGCCCCTGCTCATGAGAGTTTACAATCTTGTTGTGAATAGGCTGGAAATGAGTTCTGAGCAGAAGCTCCCTCTGGTGGTTACAAACTGTACTGGACTGTCCAGTGAAGATTGTGAGGATTGGGAATCAGGTGTTACTGACTGGTCTTATATAAGGGAGTCGCCTTCCCATCAGGGTTACCGGTGATCAATTGTTCTGGTCTCAATCCTTGATTCCTGTTTCCTTGGTAGCCTGCTGTTTCGTGTCTGAATCTCCTGCTAACAGATAAGACATTTTCTTCTTTTTGTTTTTGTGCTTGATTTTTGCATTTTGTCCTGCACTTCTGTGGGGCCTTCAGGTCCCCTGTGGGGCTTTTGCCCTCTCAGTTCAGTTCAGCCACTGATGTTTGTACATTTGCTTTTTCCAGTTTTTTCAGTGGCTGCTGTTTTGATTTTGGTTACACCAGAGAACTAATTTAGGTGGTAGAGGTCGTGTGATCTCAGGTGTTTTTGAAATTAGTAGAGTTGGTGCTTTTCAGGGTTTTTGGGATTGCAGTAAGTGCCCTTCCTATCCTTTTCTATTTAGTAAGTTTGGGCCCCAACGTTTGCTCATACTATTTTCTGTCTGTGTCAGTATTTCTTCTTGTCTAACCGCCATTACATGTTTGGGGGCTTTCTATGTTCTTTGGGGATCTGCTCCGGGGCAGATAGCTTTCCTCTTTCTATCTTTAGGTGTAGTTAGTTTCTCAGGCTGTGATGAGGCGTCTAGGACCAACGTAGGAACGCTCCACGTCTGCCTCTAGTTGTGGTGGTTAGTCAGGGTACTGCAATCTCATAGTTTCCAACCGCTCTGGTTGTATTGCCTTTTTTACCTGTACTCCTCAGCTACCGAAACATAACAGTATCACCGGCCTAACAAATTGAAATTTATATTGTACTCACAGAAGGGAAAAAAATATTGTTAAGGAAAAAAGTTGTCAGAGATATATTTTTTTTTTTTTTTCCCCTCTGTATCTCTGGGTGCTGGGGAGGATTTTTTCTTTTCTCTCAATGGAGTATGCACAGTTGTCTGGCCGTGTGGATCAGCTTGCCACTGAAGTTCGGAGTATTGCTACCTATCTTGCTAGGTTGCCTGTTGTGGAACCTAGGATTCCCATGCCAGATTTGTTTTTAGGGGATCGAGCTAAGTTTCTGAATTTCAAAAATAACTGTAAATTGTTTTTTGCCTTAAAATCTAAGTCCTCAGGGAACGCAGCGCAGCAGGTTCAGATTGTCATCTCTCCTGCGCGGCGATCCTCAGGATTGGGCTTTTTCCCTGACACCTGGGGATCCTGTTTTGAGTGATGTTGATGCATTTTTTCAGGCTTTGGGGTTATTGTACGATGAGCCTAATATCACTGATCAAGCTGAAAAAAATTTGTTGGCATTAAATCAGGGGCTTGAGGATGCTGAGTTATACTGTCAGAGATTCCGTAGGTGGGCAGTCCTGACCAAATGGAATGACGACGCTTTGGCAGCTCTTTTTCGGAAGGGTCTGTCAGATAATGTAAAGGATGTTATTGTGGGATTCCCTGTTCCATCTGGTCTCAATGATTCTATGTCATTAGCGATTCAAATTGACAGACGTTTGCGTGAGCGGAAAGGTATGCGTGGAATAATGTTGCCTTGTGAACCTGCTTCTGAATCCATGCAGTGTGATAGAATGGTTTCTGGGGCACAGCGTCATGAATTTCGAAAGCGCAATGGGTTATGTTTCTACTGTGGTGATGCCTCTCATGCTATTTCAGTCTGCCCTAAGCGGGGAAGACGTTTTGCACGCTCAGTTGTCTTGGGTAGTGTTCAGACTAAGTTTTTATTAACTGTTACCCTGATATGCTCTCTGTCCTCATTTTCTGCTCAGGCTTTTGTTGATTCTGGAGCAGCTATTAACCTGATGGATTTTGATTTTGCTAAACGTTGTGGGTTTCCCTTGATACCCCTACGGAAGTCTATTCCCCTACTGGGGATCGATTCTACCCCTTTGGCTGAGAATAAACCTCAGTTCTCTACTCAGGTGATAATGAGGGTAGAACCTGATAATCAGGAGAGTTGCAAATTTTTGGTTCTGTATAATCTGCATGACATTATCGTACTGGGTTTCCCTTGGTTACAGTTTCATAATCCTGTTTTGGATTGGAAATCTGTGTCTGTTACCAGTTGGGGCTGCCAATGTGTTAATACCAACACTCCTGTTTTTTCTGCCTCCCCCCAGGCTCAGGATGTTCCTGACTTTTTGATTGATTTTTCTGATGTGTTTAGCGAAAGTAAATCTGCATCCTTGCCTCCCCATAGGAGCTATGACTGCGCTATTGAATTAGTGCCTGGTAGTAAATTCCCTAAAGGTTGCCTTTTTAACTTGTCTGTACCTGAACATGACGCTATGCGGTCTTATATCAAGGAGTCATTGGAGAAGGGTCATATCAGACCATCCTCTTCACCCTTAGGTGCCGGTTTTTTCTTTGTGGCCAAAAAGGATGGTTCATTAAGGCCGTGTATTGATTATCGTCTCTTGAACAATATTGCTGTGAAATATCAATATCCGTTACCCTTGATCTCTGACCTGTTTTCCAGGGTGAAAAACGCTACTTGGTTTACCAAGCTTGATCTCAGGGGGGCATATAACCTTATTCGCATTAAGCACGGGGATGAATGGAAGACGGCATTTAATACCCCTGAAGGGCATTTTGAGTACCTTGTGATGCCCTTTGGGCTCACTAATGCTCCTTCTGTCTTCCAGTCCTTCATGAATGACATTTTCAGGGATTTTGTGGATAAATTTCTGATTGTTTATTTGGATGATATCTTGATTTTTTCCAATGACTGGGACTCTCATGTAAAACATGTTCGGACTGTGTTCCAGATTTTGAGAGAGAATGCTCTGTATGTGAAGGGATCAAAGTGTCTTTTTGGCGTTCAGAGGATCTCATTTCTGGGATTCATTTTGTCCCCATCTGTTATTGAAATGGACCCGGTCAAAGTTCAGGCCATCTGTGATTGGGTCCAACCTACTTCATTAAAGGCTCTTCAAAGATTCTTGGGTTTTGCCAATTTTTATCGTAGATTTATTGGTAATTTCTAGGTTATTGTTAAACCATTAACTGATTTGACCAAAAAGGGTTCTGATGTGGTGAATTGGCCTCCTGAGGCAGTCTCTGCATTTCAGGAACTTAAGCAGAGATTCACTTCTGCTCCTGTTCTATGGCAGCCTGATGTTTCTCTACCATTTCAGGTGGAGGTTGATGCCTCTGAAATTGGGGCAGGTGCCGTTTTGTCCCAAAGAGATCCAGAGACTTCTAAAAGTAACCCTTGTGCCTTTTTCTCTCGAAAATTTTCTCCTACTGAACGTACAGTCATGGCCAAAAGTTTTGAGAATGACACAAATATTAATTTTTACAAAGTCTACTGCTTCACTTTTTCTAATGGCAATTTGCATATACTTCAGAATGTTATAAAGAGTGATCAGCTTAACAGCAATTACTTGCAAAGTCAATATTTGGCTAGAAAATGAACTTTATCCCCCAAAACACATTTCAACATCATTGCAGCCCTGCCTTAAAAGGACCAGCTAACCTCTTTTCAGTGATTGCTCCATTAACACAGGTGTGGGTGTTGATGAGGACTTGGCTGGAGATCAATCTGTCATGATTAAGTAAGAATGACACCACTGGACACTTTAACAGGAGGCTGGTGCTTGGCATCATTGTTTCTCTTCTGTTAACCATGGTTATCTATAAAGAAACACGTGCAGTCATCATTGCAATGCACAAAAATGGCCTAACAGGGAAGAGTATCGCAGCTAGAAAGATTGCACCTCAGTCAACAATCTATCGCATCATCAAGAACTTCAAGGAGAGAGGTTCCATTGTTGCCAAAAAGGCTTCAGGGCGCCCAAGAAAGACCAGCAAGCGCCAGGACCGTCTCTTAAAAGTGTTTCAGCTGCAGGATCGGGCTACCAGCAGTGCAGAGCTTGCTCAGGAATGGCAGCAGGCAGGTGTGAGTGCATCTGCACGCACTGTGAGGCGGAGACTCTTAGAGCAAGGCCTGGTCTCAAGGAGGGCAACAAAGAAGCCACTTCTCTCCAGAAAAAACATCATAGACAGACTGATATTCTGCAAAAGGTACAGGCAGTGGACTGCTTAGGATTGGGGTAAAGTTATTTTCTCTGATGAATCCCCTTTTCGATTGTTTGGAATATCAGGAAAATGCCTCATTCGGAGAAGACAAGGTGAGCGCTACCGCCAGTCTTGTCTCATGCCAACTGTTAAGCATCCTAAAACCATTCATGTGTGGGGTTGCTTCTCAGCCAAGGGAATCGGCTCTCTCACAGTCTTGCCTAAAAACACAGCCTTGAATAAAGAATGGTACCAGAATGTCCTCCAAGAGCAACTTCTCCCAACCCTCCAAGAGCAGTTTGGCGATCAACAATGCCTTTTCCAGCATGATGGAGCACCTTGCCATAAGGCAAAGGTGATAACTAAATGGCTCAGGGAACAAAACATAGAGATTTTGGGTCCATGGCCTGGAAACTCCCCAGATCTTAATCCCATTGAGAACTTGTGGTCAATCATCAAGAGACAGGTGGACAAACAAAAACCTAAAAATTCTGACAAAATGAAAGTATTGATTGTGCAAGAATGGACTGCTATCAGTCAGGATTTGGTCCAGAAGTTGATTGAGAGCATGCCAGGGAGAATTGCAGAGGTCCTGAAGAAGAAGGGTCAACACTGCAAATATTGACTTGCTGCATTAACTCATTCTAACTGTCAATATAAGATTTTGTTACTCATATGTTTGCAATTATTATATTTCTGTCTGTGATAAAAACATCTGTCAAACACACATAAAAACCAGAGGGCAGCAGATCATGTGAAAATATAATATTTGTGTCATTCTCAAAACTTTTGGCCATGACTGTAATTATGACGTGGGTAATCGGGAGTTATTGGCCATGAAGTGGGCTTTTGAAGAGTGGAGACATTGGCTGGAGGGAGCCAAACATCAGGTGGTGGTCCTTACGGACCATAAGAATCTAGTTTATCTGGAATCTGCCAAGCGACTTAATCCTAGACAGGCCAGGTGGGCCTTGTTTTTCACACGTTTTAATTTTGTGGTTTCATTTCTTCCTGGCACTAAAAATATTAAGGCGGATGCCCTCTCGAGGAGTTTCCTGGCGGACTCTCCTGAGTTATCTGATCCTTCTGTTATTTTGAAAGAGGGTGTAGTTCTTTCCGCCATCTCGCCCAATTTGAGACTGGCTCTGGAGGGGTGTCAGGAGGATAAGCCCGAGCGCTGCCCTGTTGGGAAATTGTTTGTCCCGGACCAGTGGAAAAAGAGCATAATGTCTGAGATTCATTGTTCCGCGTTGGCCGGTCATCCCGGAATTTTTGGTACCAGAGACTTGGTTAGTCGGTCCTTTTGGTGGCCTATCTTGTCTCGTGATGTCAGGGAGTTTGTGCAGTCCTGCGGGACTTGCTCTCGCTCCAAGCCTTGCTCTCGTTCTAGTGGTTTGTTGATGCCAGTACCTGTGTCCAAGAGACCATGGACCCATATCTCTATGGATTTCATTTCCGACCTCCCTGTTTCTCAGAGAATGACTGTCATCTGGGTGATTTGCGATAGGTTTTCCAAGATGATACATCTTGTGCCATTACCTAAGTTGCCTTCCTCCTCTGAATTGGTGCCTTTGTTCCTTCAGCACTTGGTTCGTTTACACGGCATTCCTGAGAACATTGTGTCTGACAGAGGAGTCCAGTTTTTTCCAGATTTTGGAGGACCTTTTGTTCTAAACTTGGTGTTCAATTGTCTTTCTCCTCGGCGTTTCATCCTCAGACCAATGGTCAAACTGAGAGAACAAACCAGACATTGGAGACTTATCTAAGATGCTTTGTGTCTGCTGATCAGGATGACTGGGTCTCTTTTTTGCCTTTGGCTGAGTTTGCTCTTAATAATAGGGCTAGCTCTGCCACTTTGATGTCTCCATTTTTCTGTAATTCTGGGTTTCACCTCGATTTTCTTCAGGACAGACGGAGGCTTCTGTCTGTCCAGGTGTTGACTCTGTTGTGGAGCGTATGCAACAGATTTGGGACCAGGTAGTGGAGAGGTTGTCCCTCTCTCAGGAGAGGGCCCAGCGGTTTGCTAACCGGCATAGGACTGATGGTCCTCGGTTTAAAGTGGGGGACTTGGTCTGGTTGTCCTCAAGAAATATTCCTATGAGAGTGGCATCTCCTAAATTTAAGCCTAGGTTCATTGGACCTTATAAGATCATGGAGATTCTTAATCCTGTTTCTTTTCGTTTGCTTCTTCCAGGGACATTTAAGATCCATAACGTGTTCCACAAGTCCTTGTTGAAGAGGTTTGTTGAGCCAGTGGTTCCTACTACTGTGCCTCCTGACCCTGTTTTGGTTGAGGGCAATCTGGAGTATGTGGTTGAGAAAATATTGAATTCTCGTTTTTCTAGACGGAAACTCCAGTATTTGGTTAAATAGAGAGGTTATGGTCAGGAAGACAATTCTTGGGTGTTTGCTTCGGACATCCATGCTAGGAGACTCATCCGTGCGTATCATAGAACTCATCCTGACCGACCTGGTTGCTCAAATGAGGGTTCGGTGACCCCTCCTCAAGGGGGGTACTGTTGTGAATAGGCTGGAAATGAGTTCTGAGCAGAAGCTCCCTCTGGTGGTTACAAACGGTACTGGACTGTCCAGTGAAGATTGTGAGGATTGGGAATCAGGTGTTACTGACTGGTCTTATATAAGGGAGTCGCCTTCCCATCAGGGTTGCCGGTGATCAATTGTTCTGGTCTCAATCCTTGATTCCTGTTTCCTTGGTAGCCTGCTGTTTCGTGTCTGAATCTCCTGCTAACAGATAAGACATTTTCTTCTTTTTGTTTTTGTGCTTGATTTTTGCATTTTGTCCTGCACTTCTGTGGGGGCCTTCATTGTCCCCTCTGGGGGCTTTTGCCCTCTCAGTTCAGTTCAGCCACTGATGTTTGTACATTTGCTTTTTCCAGTTTTTTCAGTGGCTGCTGTTTTGATTTTGGTTACACCAGAGAACTAATTTAGGTGGTAGAGGTCGTGTGATCTCAGGTGTTTTTGAAATTAGTAGAGTTGGTGCTTTTCAGGGTTTTTTGGGATTGCAGTAAGTGCCCTTCCTATCCTTTTCTATTTAGTAAGTTTGGGCCCCAACGTTTGCTCATACTATTTTCTGTCTGTGTCAGTATTTCTTCTTGTCTAACCGCCATTACATGTTTGGGGGCTTTCTATGTTCTTTGGGGATCTGCTCCGGGGCAGATAGCTTTCCTCTTTCTATCTTTAGGTGTAGTTAGTTTCTCAGGCTGTGACGAGGCGTCTAGGACCAACGTAGGAACGCTCCACGGCTGCCTCTAGTTGTGGTGGTTAGTCAGGGTACTGCAATCTCATAGTTTCCAACTGCTCTGGTGTATTGCCTTTTTTACCTGTACTCCTCAGCTACCGAAACATAACACAATCTACAATGAGGAGGGGGAGCTACAAAGTACAGTTGTTTATATACAATGGTGTATTTACAATGATGGTCCAGCCATTTTGAGGGAGTGAGAGATGGATGGAGATAGTGAATGGGCTACACACACACACAGTTACACATAGAATGACTTTGATTAGTGAATGTGATAGGCCGCTCTGAACAAATGTGTTTTGAGTGTGGAAGTAGGGCTGTTAATGGGGATGTTGAAGTCTCCAAAGATAAGGGTTGGTACTTCTGAGGACATGAAAGTGCGGCAGCCAGGCAGAGAAGTGGTCAAGAAACTGTGTGGGCGAGCCTGGGGCCGATATATTACCGCTACTCTGAGGGAGAGGGGACGAAAGAGCCTGATAGTGTGGACCTCATAATTTGCAAAATCTTTATATAAAATTTACATGTTACATATTTACATCTAGTATAAAACATTTAACCATTAAGCCTACTTACAGAACAAGGAAGTGCAAAAAAACTTGTGCTTAAAAAAAAAGTGCAAATAAAATGTGACAAGGGCAGTGTAACAAATAATTTAGGAAAAAGATAAACTAACAACAAGTGCTGTGTGCTGTGTAAGAGCCAGACACATTAACATGAAATCAGTCTGGAATAGCGGTGATTTTCTCCCCATAACCCGAGTAACATTCTGGGGAGAGGGGTGTAGAGTAGTGTTGAGCGATACTGCTCGATATCTAAAAATATCGGATCGGAATGGTATCGCCGATATCACTAAATATCGGCGATATCCGATTCCGATACCGGAAGTCCCATGTAAGTCTATGGGAACAAAATATCGCAACTAAAAAAAACCTTTATTTCCTTGTAAGCACGAAATATACACACATAGAATACATATATATATATATATATATATATATACATGTCATTGTGACATATATATATACATATATGTATAGTTTATACACTTCTACATAGTAAAATATCCTCTGATTCAATTGCCGGGTAAAGACAGGCTTCTGTGAAAAGACAGAAGCACCCGACATGAAATGACACTTGGTGTACATAGGGTTAACCATGTCTTTTTATGTCCTTTGCTATCTGATTTGCACAAACAATTACATCAGTCTATGTGTGCAAAATTTCACACCTGTAGGGGTTAATTAAAGGTGTAAATTCGTTGTAAAAAAAACGGACTTTTTTGCTACGACTTTACACCTTTAATTAACCCCTACAGGTGTGAAATTTTGCACACATAGACTGATGTAATTGTTTGTGCAAATCAGATAGCAAAGGACATGAAAAGACATGGTTAACCCTTTGTACACCAAGTGTCATTTCATGTCGGGTTCTGCATTTTCACAAAAGCCTGCAATTGAATTAGCGGCTATTATACTATGTAGAAGTGTATGAACTATAAATATAAATATATATATATATGTGTCACAAATTCAATGACATGTATATATATATATATATATATATGAGGTGTAAAATTGTTTAAAAAAAATGCGTGGGCTCCCGCCCTATTTTCGCAGCCAGACAGACAAAGCCAGCGAATGGGGGCAGATAATAATAGCCCAGAGAGGGACCATTATTTTTGGCCCCCCTGGCTACTAACATCTGCCCCCAGACACCCCAGAAAAGACAAATCTATAATTAGATTCGCCCTTTCTGGCACTTTGCCCGTCTATTCCCATTGCCCTGTAGCGGTGGCGAATGGGTTAATATGGGGTTTAAAGCCACATTGTAATTGAAAGGTGACCTAAAGCCAGGTTAATAATTGAGAGCTGTCAATTAGACAACTATCAATTATTAATCCTATTGCATGAAATAAAAATAAAACACACACACTTTAATTAAAAATCATTTTAATGAAATAAAGACACATGTTTTTGACCATCTTTTATTTGACTGCAAAAACCATTTCCTGTAATAAAAATAAAATAAAAAAGCAAAATTATTCTTACCTATCCCATGCACAGTCAGGTCCCACGGTGTAATCCTTCAGAAAGGGTTAATGTTTACTGCAGGGACCGCAGCTAATGCTGCAGCCTCACAGTAAACCCCCAAATGAATAAGTTCCTCTCCTGGCTGACAGGAGAGGAAGTGGAAAGCTTAATTGATTGCTTTCCACTTTCACTTCAGGTCAGCCAGGGACACAATCAGTGACGTCAGAGGGAACTGATTAACAAAAATAGGGGTTCCCTTCGAATAAAAAATGGCGTCGGGTCCCCCTATTTTTGTTAACCAGCCAGATGAAGCAGACCACTGAGGCCTGGATTTTCAGGCTGTTAAGGAGCCAAGATCCATGGACCTTGCCAGCCTGATAATACCAGGCCACAGCAGTCTGCTTAGCTTGGCTGGGTAACAAAAATAGGGGATCCCCTCGAAAAAAAAACGGTGTAGGGGCCCCCTATTTTTGTTAACCAGCCAAGTAAAATGCAGACTGCTGCGGCCTGGTATTAAAAGACTGTCAAGGCCCATGGATTTTGGCCCTCAACAGCCTGATAATACCAGGCTACAGCAGCCCCACATTTGGCGCATCAAAAGATGTGCCAATTGTGGCACTTTACCCGGCTCTTCCCACTGCCCTGTAGCGGTGGCAAGTGGGGTAATAAGGGGTTAATGTCACCGTTGATTGCACGGTGACAATAAGCCCGGTTAATAATGGAGAGGTGTCAATAAGACACCGATCCATTATTAATCCCAAAGTTATTAAATGCATAAAAAAAAGACAAAGCAAGAAAAAAGTCTTTTAATGAAATAAAAGAGACAACACAGTTTTCATTAATTTTATTATACACTCATTCCTGCGACGCCATCGATCTCCTGTAAAAAAAGAAAAAAAACAAACCAACATTATACCACCTGTCCGACGCAGTCCATAGTAACGACTGTCCCACGACGATCCAGCATCGCGACGCAGCACAGCTGATTACCTGCTTCCCTGGCGGTGACGTCATCGGACTGACTGCTTTACGGCCGGGATTACCCAGCAGTCACTGCAGTTATCGCGAGAAACTGCATGTGACCGCCGGGGAAAGATGATGGCGGCCATGAAGCAGTCCAGGCCGTGACCGCCGGAGATCTTCTGCCAGGTAAGTGCCGCTGACTCCTGACAGACCCGACCGACGGACACTGACAGTGACAGACCCGACCGACGGACACTGACAGTGACAGTGACAATCCCGATTCCGGTATCGATATGACGAAAATATCGGTACTCGGAATCGAAAGCCCGATACAGCTAATATCGGCCGATACCCGATATTTGCAGTATCGTATCGCTCAACACTAGTGTAGAGTCAACGATCAGCAACTAGCTACGGTAGATAAAATACCTAAAAAAAAAAAAAAAGGTTATTAAGATACATTGTATTTAAAAAAAAAAAACATAAAAACTATAATACACAGCAGGATCTTTAGTAAAAACCAGACTTGACACTGTAACCTCTTAATCCTTGCAAGCTTCAACACAACGTTCACAAGGTACACAGCAGGGGTGGTCGGTCTCCTAGACAACGAGCAAACTCCTTCATGATGAGAGAGGCCACCATCTCCTTAGCTTTCTGGTACTTTTCTGTGGGAATGAGCTTGTCTCCAACCAGCCAGGAATATCCATTGAATGGCACACCATGGTTTGGTATTAGCACCCAGTACCAAAAGTGAAGCCAACCACAGTTCCCATTTCTCATAAACTTTATTTGATATACTGACTGGCCAAACATTAGTTTCTCACAAAGGAGCTGAAGACCCTGAGTGGCAGTAGGTGCAAGTCTCTCCAGCATGACCTGTTTGTTAGATATCAGAGGGAGAAGAGGATTGGGCCTTGCCAAGGTGCCCGATTGCATCTTAAGTCTTATTGAATGTTGGAGCCAGTCCACCGTATAAAATCAGCCATAGAGTGTCCGGGTACCTGCTTGGATTTCGATCCAAATGAAGACTACTTTGATGTACATGTACACCAATTAGAGAAAAATGACAAGGATGAGGCAGTGAGACACGCTCAGCAGAGTACAAGCAGCATTGCTTGAAGAAGTAACTGGAACGTGATCAAAATTCAATAAATTAAAAGCTCAGACTACAGTGAACACAACTGTTGGCTGTGAAAGGGCTTTTTGTGTCCTTCTACAGTGTTTTCAACCAATGTATTGGATACGGATGGAAGCACGTCACACTATAATTTCAATTGAATGGAGCAGCAAGAATTACACTAAAGAAAAAAAAAAAAAAAAGAGTGTGAGAGTGAGATGTACAGATGCCTACATACAGCGTTGTATGCCGAGCAAACTGCAGCGCGGCACCTGCACTCACACACACACCTTGCAGAGCTGTGAAAAAAACACACCGCAAGGCAAAAGGAAGATGTACACAGCGGTAGGTAAACTAGCCTGCCTAAAGCACAGTACACAAAATCGCAATCTCTAACTGTCCCTCAGAGTCAGCAGAGCAGCGTTCTGTCCCGAACTGAATTCACAGCACAGTGACGCTAAAATGGCGGCTTTATCCGGCAACAATACCTTCCTTGTGTCACGGTTAGGGTAGCGTGTGTCTATTATATGAGTGTCTCTAAAATGTAACGTTACGCAGCCTTATTCTGCCCTTGGGACGCAAAAAATAAGACAGCAGTAATCATTTACTGTATAAAACTACACCTATGCGCAACAAAACAAGCACGTTCCCTCTTCCGGTTCCTGCGCTGACATGTGAGTAGGGAGTTTGGAGACGCTCCTGAATTTATCCCAGGTATCCAAGCATATCGGGCCGATAGGAGAGCATTAAAACCACCCACGGTGGTGACTTAATATGGTGAATCGAACCAGTGAAGAACTGTAGGTCGATGCGAATGAATGTGCGATCACATGACACACGTTTATAATAACCCTTGCTAGACACGACTAACTTTGTAGACATTTGGACACACCTGAACCCAGATGGCAGTGAATATTCATTCTATTCGGCGCCACATGACTCTTGGTCCAGAATAGATTATATATTGCTATCACAGGAGCTATTAAGGGGAGTGGAAGAGGCAGATGTGCCCAACGTAGCTATATATGACTACGCGCCCGTATCAGTGACCCTGCCAGATATGGTGCAGATGGGGCCAGACCAAACTTGGCGCTTCCCGACCTATTTGTTAATGGATGAGAAGTTTCGACATCAGGTGAAGCAATGGTGTTTTTAATATGTAAGGGATAATGGAGATACTAGGGATAGGCCGGAACTTTTATGGGCAGCAGGGAAGGGAGTAATGCGCGGGAAACTAATAGGTTATCAGACAACGCTAAAAAAGAAGATAGCGACAAACTACTCGCAGGCTAGCAGGATATTACGTGATAGGTACACGGCAAACAAGACAAGTTCATCAACACAGGTTAAAAATAGATGTAAGCAGGCTAAGGCTGACTTAGACGTATGGGTATATCGACGAGAGAGAAGCAGTAATAACAATTATAGAGCCGATGTATATCGTTATGGTAGCAAATGAGGGAGACTATTAGCACGACTAGCGAAAGGAAATCACATTCGTCATCAACATATTACAGCGTTAACGAATAAACATGGGATCATGAACACAGACCCTCGAAGCATAAACACCATTCTACAAGAATACTACTCAGACTTATATAAGGTGGAACATACGGATAGTGCGGAGGGTAACACCTTTGTAGATGGAATACAGTTACCATCCATCACAAAATATCAGCTTCTCCTTTTAAAAAAACAAATTGAGGTGACGGAAGTGACAGCGGCGATAAGTGACTTTAAATATGGGAAAGCTCCAGGACCTGACGGGTTTACAGCCAAATTATTAAAATTATTGAGTGAGGATATCCCGTCCACATTGGTACGCACCTTCAATCATATATTGGAGACAGGAGGGTTGCCCAGCCATTCAAACATGTCACACATGAAGGTGCTACTAAAACCAAACAAACCTTCACATCTGCCTGGATCCTATCGTACATTCTCACTCATTGACCATGATATCAAGATTTTGTCCAGGATCATGGCAGATCGTTTGAGTAGCATTCTTCCTACGCTGATAGGGCGATCACAAGTGGCCTTTGTTAGCTACTTTGTTGGCTACTATCAGTCTCACTTTGCATAACACATGTGTGCAGTGGGCAGTATTACCTTTGCCTTCGGTGGAGTAGGAAAACACCTCTCCTATAGAAGTGTTAGTTGGGGAGATGGAAGATTTGACACCGGGACCTGAATTGTAATACTTAAATGTGACAGGTGACAAATTTGGTAAGGCGCAACTCCGCGGCCCCTAGGTTGAGTCTAGCCCGTGAAAATTTACTGGTTGTCAATGGGGAACCCCAACACCCCGGGGCAGCTACAGTATTTAAACAATTAGAGCTGAACCAAGATTTGCTGTATCAGGTTTATAAAATACATGTGGAAATTTTTTAGCAATTGCTGCTACCGCAGTCATATCGGAGGTTGGTAATGGACTTAGCGCATGCGCATGTACTAGGGTGACATTTGTGCCAAAAGAAAACCCTACACAGAATTATACAACGGTTTTACTGGCTGGGGGTCTATCAAGAAGTTAAACGGTATTGTAACTCTTGTCGCATGCGCCAGGTACACAGTCCTCAGCCTCATTTTGTGAGTCCCTTGGTGACATTAAAAATTTTAGAGGTCCAGTTTGAGAGAATACCCATGGATCTGGTGGGGCCGGTTAATAAATCAGCAAGGGGTCATCAACAGGGGCAATAAAAGGGGCACTGTGTGGGTCACCAGTTTTGAGCACACCCGAGTTCAAAAGAGAATTCATTGTCCAGACTGATGCGTCAGAGGTAGGTCTGGGTGCCGTGTTGTCTCAGGACTGGAGCTTAACGGGGAGGAGCACCCCATTAGTTTCCTGAGTCGAAAGCTTACTCCATCAAAAAACAGAGACAGCATTGTAGAGAGAGAGTGCCTGGCGATAAAGTGGGCACTGTAGTCGTTGCGCTACTATTTGTTGGGGATAACATTTTGTTTTGTAACTGATCATTCCCCTCTGACTGGCAGTGTTGTAGCCCAGGGAGTAGAGTTCAGGTGGTAGAAAGATGAACATAACAGGAGACTTGGAAAACGTTGGCAAACAGTTATTTAATCTGAAAACGGACAGGCAAATTCAGGTGAGATCCATGCCTTGTTCATTTTCAGAAAAATAAGCCGGTCTACATTGTCTGAGGATAGTCGCATGCGACGGTCTGTTAGTACACCACCTGCAGCACTAAAGACGCGCTCAGATAATACACTGGCAGCAGGGCAAGCCAGCACCTCCAAGGCATACTGGCTAAGCTCTGGCCATGTATCCAGCTTACAGACCCAAAACTTGAAAGGGGAAGAGGCATCTGGGAGTACACTGAGAGGGAAAGACATGTAGTCTGTCACCATCTTACGGAAACGTTGCTTCCTGGTGAATGGAGCCATCTCGGATGGTGTAGTAGTGATGGGTAGTTCGTGAGTGAGTAGTTCAAAATGAACTAATCTTCAGAGTGAACTAGTTCATCTAGTTCACCATCCTTACACGGATTAGTTCATTGTGAACTCAACAGTAAGTGGGAGGAGACAGAGAGTGATCCAGGTTCATACAGCTCCAGGAAGCTCCCTGCTCTGTCTCACACTGGCTCTTTACAGCTCTTGATGATGGAAAACAAGGTAGTAAAACACTATACCACACATCAAATACAAATATAATAGTAATAATAATATTATTAATAAAAACTGAAATTGCACACACAGTACACAGACACAGCTCATATGTGTGTATGAGAGAGTGTTTCTGTGTGTAGTTCATGCCTCTAGCCTAGAAGATCAGTCTTGCTAAAATCTTTAACACTGACCCCTGTTCTGTTCTTAAAATGGTGGATGCTGAACTGCTTCTCAGCCCCCTCATACACAATCATTATGTGGCACTGCTGGGCTCAGTGAGAGGCATCAGATTGAACTAGGCTGTCCTGAGTCATTCTCAATAGACCATTTTGTTCAGCAGTTCATCTAGTTCATTTAGTTCAGAGGTCACATGATGCATTTCCTATCATCTCCTCACAGGATAGGGTGGAGAAAAACAGAACTAAATGAACTAATCTTTTGAAATAATCTTTTCAGTGAAATAGTTCATGGTGAACTAATCACCAAAATTAACTAGATTTCCCATCACTATGGTGTAGACCTTGGTGGCGCTGTCACAAAACTTTGCCACATTTGTAACATACAGCTCTTGCCCTGTGCAGAGGCGCTGCTTGTGCTCCCTCTTGTTGCAGAGGTGTCTACAATGCCTCGACGCACAGAGCTGCTTTGTAAAGCAGTAGCAGCAGCAGCGCTCTCGGCTGGAATGGAGAACATTATGGATTTCAACAGTGTGTCTTGGTCCTCCAGCATTTTACGGTCCCGGTTCAACGGTGTGATGAGGCTTTGTAAGTTGTCCCGGTAGCGAGGGTCTAGGAGGGTGTACACCCAATAATCTGACGTGGTGAGAATGTGGGCGATGCGGCGGTCGTTTCTCAGGCACTGCAGCATGAAATCAACCATGTGCTGCAGACTCCCAACTGGCCAACAAACGCTGTCCTCTGGAAGAGCGTCACACTAATAGATTTTTGTAAATTTAAAATAGAATAAAGCAGCACCAATTTTTGAAAAATGACAAGGATGAGGCAGTGACAGACACTCAGCAGAGTACACGCAGCGGTGGTTGAAGTAAGTGGAGCGGGATCTACACTCCTACAAAAAATTTAAACCTCAGACTAGAGTGAACACTGAAACACAACTGTTCACTTGCTGTCAAAGGCATTTTTGTGGACTTCTATTATATTTGCAAGCAATGTATTGTATTTTGATGGAAGAGCGTCACACTAATAGATTTTTGTAAATTTAAAATAGAATAAAGCAGCACCAATTTTTGAAAAATGACAAGGATGAGGCAGTGACAGACACTCAGCAGAGTACACGCAGCGGTGGTTGAAGTAAGTGGAGCGGGATCTACACTCCTACAACAAATTTAAACCTCAGACTAGAGTGAACACTGAAACACAACTGTTCACTTGCTGTCAAAGGCCTTTTTGTGGACTTCTATTATGTTTGCAAGCAATGTATTGTATTTTGATGGAAGAGCGTCACACTAATAGATTTTTGTAAATTTAAAATAGAATAAAGCAGCACCAATTTTTGAAAAATGACAAGGATGAGGCAGTGACAGACACTCAGCAGAGTACACGCAGCGGTGGTTGAAGTAAGTGGAGCGGGATCTACACTCCTACAAAAAATTTAAACCTCAGACTAGAGTGAACACTGAAACACAACTGTTCACTTGCTGTCAAAGTCCTTTTTGTGGACTTCTATTATGTTTGCAAGCAATGTATTGTATTTTGATGGAAGAGCGTCACACTAATAGATTTTTGTAAATTTAAAATAGAATAAAGCAGCACCAATTTTTGAAAAATGACAAGGATGAGGCAGTGACAGACACTCCTGCTGAGTGTCTGTCACTGCCTCATCCTTGTCATTTTTCAAAAATTGGTGCTGCTTTATTCTATTTTAAATTTACAAAAATCTATTAGTGTGACGCTCTTCCATCAAAATACAATACATTGCTTGCAAACAGTACACGCAGCGGTGGTTGAAGTAAGTGGAGCGGGATCTTCACTCCTACAAAAAATTTAAACCTCAGACTAGAGTGAACACTGAAACACAACTGTTCACTTGCTGTCAAAGGCATTTTTGTGGACTTCTATTATGTTTGCAAGCAATGTATTGTATTTTGATGGAAGAGCGTCACACTAATAGATTTTTGTAAATTTAAAATAGAATAAAGCAGCAGCAATTTTTGAAAAATTACAAGGATGAGCCAGTGACAGACGCTCAGCAGAGTACACGCAGCATTAGTTGAAGTAACTGGAGCATGATCTGCACTCAAAAAAAAAAAAAAACTCACAGACTGCAGTGAACACTGAAACACAACTGTTCACTATCTGTGAAAGGCTCCTTTGTGGACTTCTATAGTGTTTGCAACCAAGGTATTGTATACGGATGGAAGCACGTCACACTATTATTTCAATTGCATGGAGCAGCAAGAATTACACTGAAGAAAAAAAAATAGTCTGTCAGTGACACGTGCAGATGCCTACAGACAGCGTTGCATACAGAGCAAACTGCAGCGTCACCTGCACTCACACACACCTTGCAGAACTGTTAAAACAACACTGCAGGCAAAAGGAAGCTTTACACAGCCGGTGGTAAACTAGCCTGCCTAAAGCACAGTACACTAAATCGCAATCTCTAACTGTCCCTCAGAGTCAGCAGAGCAGCGTTCTGTCCCTAACTGAGTTCACAGCACAGTGACGCTAAAATGGCGGCGGCCTTTTATAGTGCATTCTGACATCATTTCAGCATCCAATCACAGTCATGCCATTAGTTAACATGACCGCAGCAGTACAGGATGTGCCCACACTTCTTAGGATTCCTCATTGGCTGACTAAAATCACATTGCCTCTCAAAGAATTATGGGAACTTCCGATTCCGGTATACGATATATGGAAAATATCGGAACTAAGTATCGGAATTCCGATACAGCGAATATCGGCCGATACCCGATACTTGCGGTATCGGAATGCTCAACACTACCCCTCACAGCTCGTCTGAGGTAACTGCGTTCTCCAAAGTAGTGTCTGCTCTCCTGAGGTAACACCAACGACTAACTAACGTTCAGCTAGATTGTCTTCATCTCACTGCTGTCTCAAGGGCTCCTTCTGGGCCACACATCCCCCCCTAATTATATTCAGCACTCCCGGGCTGAAAAAGAAAAACAATTTTTATAATAACAATAAACATAACTCATCCCTTGCGGGAGGTAAGGACACTTCAAACGTTACAATGTGTACAAATGGCAATAGAAAAATATCAAATACTTTCACAGTGCAAATAAATACAGGATACTTGTGGAGGACCCGCACCAAACCTCCCACGGGGGTCCTGGGTGGGCTGCAGGACTTCTCTGCTGCAAACCTCACTCAAGGCCACACCATACGGGTTTTTCTTCTGAGGTAGAATGGCTTACGTAAAACCAAGATAGGGCACTGAGTGCCAACTATTTACAACACAGTTTTTGGGCTGGCAAAGTCCTCAGTCACGCAGTCCTTCAAAAAGAAACACATTTCACCTATCACATTACCCAACTAGGGTATACTACTTCAGCATGTAAACATTATCATCATATAACATTCTCAATAAAATGCAATTTTCTTCATAACTTTGTACAATTAAGTAAACCCTGTCTGGGTCATACTGGATTAATTTGCTAGGACTACTCTTGGTACCTAACAGGTAACCTTCCTTTCGTTGTGCGTACTGACTTACGTGGTGTGGTGTCAGGTATAGTAGCATCTAGCCTATTTGTGCTGCGTGCCGGCAAACTGTAAATCCGCCTCCACCGCTCTAGGGATCTGGCAAGCATACTAGCGACTGGGCGATGCGGTTCTGTTCCGCCAGGGGATTCTTCTACCTGAGACCCAACATCTGAAGGTTCCACATTTTGAGATTCCATTCTTTGAGATACTACTTCTGGAGATGCTACAGGAGCAGGTTCTTCTTGAACTATTTCTTCTGCTGCAACAATTGGTTCAACTGGACGTTGAAGCGCTTCTTGTGGTTGGTAAAATTGAAGTACTGGAATAATCACAGCGTCTCCGATACAAGGCCAATCTGCAGGAAAATCTCCTAGGTCCGTGTGTATGACTTCACCTGATTTCTCTTTTTCCATAACAAGTTCTTCCTCGGAAGTTTTAACATGTCTGGACACAGTTTTAGGTGGTCTCTGGATACCGTGGTGGTCGTTTTTTCCTCCATCTTTGCTAATGGTACAGGTTTTCCTGTTGTCAAACTTGGAATTTTGCACGACATATGGCTCTTGTTCCCACTGATCATTCAATTTGTGCATTCTTCTTTTTCTTTTTAGCACAATTTCTCCAGGCATAAAAGGCTTAGCTGGCGCACTTTTGTTGTAGTTCTCCTCTTGCTTTTCCCTTACTTTATTGAGACTATCTTCCACGCAGGCTTGTACTCTCCTGTACTGTTCCTGTCTGTTTGTGTCCCAATCTTCAGTAGTAACATCAGCTTCTGGTTCTACAACACCAAGTTCCAAATCCATGGGCAGCTTTCCTGGTCTTGCTCGCATAAGGTAGGCTGGAGTGCAGTTGGTGGAACTCACCGGTCAGGTAGTAGGTCTGGCCACCTATTCCTCTCCTCAAGTAGTACCGTCTTCAGCAGATCAATGACTATGTGATTCATCTTCTCACAGAGACCATTGGTTTGGGGGTGGTACGGTGTGGTTCTTATCTTCTTACACCCGTACAAGTGACAGAATTCCTTAAACAACTCGGCTTCAAAGGCAGGACCTTGATCAGTTAACACTTGCTCTGGATATCCATGGGGTCTGCAGAAATACGCCTGAAACGTCTTTGCTGCTGTTTCAGCTGTCAGATCTTTGACAGGGGCGACCACCAGGAACCTAGAGTAGTGATCCACCATTGTCAGGGCATATGAGTATCCTGACCTGCTGGGCGACAACTTGACATGGTCCAAGGCCGCGATCTCCAAGGGACGAGTCGTCTTGATGGGCTGCAGGGGTGCTTTCTGGCTACTGTAGTCTTTTCTTCGGAGGCTACAGGACGCACAGTTTTTACACCATTTCTCGATGGAACTTCGCATTCCCACCCAGTAGAAACGACACTTCAGCAGGGTTTCCAGCTTCTTCCAGCCAAAGTGCCCCGCTCGATCGTGGTAGGCTTCCAACACCATCTGGATGTCTGTTCTGGGGACTACTATCTGCCATACCTATCGCATGGGTTCTGGGGTTGACGTACCTTCAGCACAGCTTCTCTCGGTAGATAAACAGCCGGCTTCTCTCGTTCCACAGCTGCTTCGCTTGTTGAGACGCATCCTTCTCCAAGGAGGAACCTTCCTGAGTTATCAGTTCCTTGATGTGGCTGACAACCGGGTCACTGTTCTGGGTCTCCTTCCAGCTGTGGTGAGGTAAAGGGTTTAACGTCTTACCACGCAGCCTCCTGTAGGCTCGTTGCTCGTGGATCATCCCATTTCTGTGGAATGCAGGTAGCTCAATCTCTTCTAGGTCATCCAATTCCTCTTCCGTGTCGGACTCATGCGGCATTCTGGACAAGGCGTCAGCGTTGGCGTTCTTACGGCCCGCCCTGTACTTGATGGTAAATTGATAGTTCGACAGCCGAGCCATCCAATGTTGCTCCATGGCTCCCAGCTTGGCTGTTTCAAGATGTGTCAAGGGGTTATTGTCTGTGTAAGCAGTGAACTTGCTGGAGGCTAGGTAATGCTTGAATCTTTCTGTAATTATTATATTATTATTATTATTATTATACATTTATATAGCGCCATTTATTCCATGGCGCTTTACATATGAAAAGGGAAAAATATAGACAGATACAATAAACATGTGCTAGACAAGGGACACACAAGTACAGAAGGAGAGAGGACCCTGCCCGCGAGGGCTCACAGTCTACAGGGATGGGTGAGAATACACTAGGAGAGGGTAGAGCTGGTCGTGCGATGGTTCAGTAGACTGAGGATCATTGCAGGTTGTAGGCTTGTCGGAACAGGTGGGTCTTCAGGTTTTTCTTGAAGGTCTCTGTTGTTGGTGAAAGTCTGATTTTTGCGGCAGGGAGTTCCAGAGTATGGGGGAAGCCCGGGAGAAGTCTTGTATGCGGTTGTGGGAAGAAGAGATGAGGGGGGAGTCGAGAAGGAGATCTTGAGAGGATCGAAGGTTGCGTGTAGGTAGGTAGCGGGAGACCATGTCACAGATGTATGGAGGAGAAAGGTTGTGGATGGCTTTGTATGTCATGGTTAAGGTTTTGAACTGGAGCCTCTGGGCAATAGGAAGCCAGTGAAGGGCCTGGCATAGTGGGGAGGCTGGGGAATAGCGGGAAGACAGGTGGATTAGTCGTGCAGCAGAGTGTAGGATGGACTGGAGTGGTGCCAGAGTGCTAGAGGGGAGGCCAGACAGTAGGAGGTTGCAGTAGTCGAGGCGGGAGATGATAAGGGCGTGCACTAGTGTTTTTGTGGTTTCATGGTTGAGGAATGAGCGGATCCGGGAAAATTTTTGAGTTTGAGGCGGCAGGAGGTGGCGAGGGCTTGGATATGTGGTTTGAAAGAGAGGGCAGAGTCGATGATCACCCCAAGGCACCGAGCATGTGGGACTGGGGAAAGCGAGCAGCCATTGACATTGATGGATAGGCCTGGTGGAGGGGTAGAATGAGGTGGGGGAAAGATGATGAATTCTGTTTTGTCCATGTTCAGTTTGAGAAAGCGAGCAGAAAAGAAGGCTGAGATAGCAGACAGACACTGTGGGATTTTGGTCAGTAGGGAGGTGAGGTCAGGTCCAGATAGGTAGATCTGCGTGTCATCGGCGTAGAGGTGATACTGCAAGCCATGGGATTCTATGAGCTGTCCCAGGCCGAAGGTGTAGATGGAGAAGAGTAGGGGTCCTAGGACTGAGCCTTGGGGAACACCGACAGACAGGGGGCGAGGTGAGGAGGTGGTGTGTGAGAGGGAGACACTAAAAGTTCGGTCTGTTAGGTATGATGAGATCCAGGATAGGGCCAAGTCTGTGATCCAAGAGATGAGAGAATCTGTAGGAGGAGGGAATGGTCTACGGTGTCAAAGGCAGAAGACAGGTCCAGGAGAAGGAGGACAGAGTAGTGTCGCTTGCTCTTGTCGTTAGTAGGTCGTTGGTGACTTTAGTTAGGGCAGTTTCAGTTGAGTGATGCGGTCGAAAGCCGGATTGTAACCGGTCAAAGAGGGAACAGGAGGAAAGGTGGGAGGACAGTTCAAGATATACATGCTGTTCCAGTAGTTTTGAGGCGAAGGGGAGAAGAGATATCGGGCGATAGCTAGACGCTGAGGATGGGTCGAGGGAGGGCTTTTTGAGGATGGGAGTGATTGAGGCATGTTTGAAGGATGAAGGAAAGACACCATTTGTAAGTGAAAGGTTGAAGAGGTGTGTGAGAGTAGGGATGAAGACTGTGGCAAGGTTAGGGATGAGGTGGGACGGGAGTGGGTCAAGCGCGCAAGTGGTGAGGTGTGATCTTGACAGGAGAGTGGAGAGCTGATCTTCTGTCATGGTGGTGAAGCTGGTTTTGGAAGAACAGGCTGAGTGGCTAAGAGGGGCATTGGGGGCTGCGGGCCAAAGCCTTCTCTGATAGTATCAATCTTTTGCTTAAAGAAGGAGGCAAAGTCTTCGGCAGAAATGAGAGGAGAGGGAGGAGGTGCTGTGGGATGGAGTAGAGAATTGAAAGTGTTGAAGAGCTGTTTAGGGTTGTGAGACAGGGAGGATATGAGAGATGCAAAGTAAGTTTGTTTTGCGGCAGAGAGCGTGGACTTGAAGCTGGCAAGGGACTGCTTGTATGCGTTGAAGTGCTCGATGGAGTGGGTTCTCTTCCATCTCCGCTCGGTAACCCTGGAAGCCGTCTCAGTTCTTTGGTCAGGCCGGTCAGCCAGGGCTGCCTGTTGATTGTACGAGTTTTGCTCTGCATGAGGGGGGCGGCCGAATCAAGTGTGGTTTTTATTGTGGTGTTATAAAATGTGGCAGCAGCATCTGTGTCATTAAGTGAGGCTATGTCTGTGAGAGGGAGGAGGGACTCAGAGAGCGATTGTAAATTGAGGTGTTTGAGATTTCTGCGAGGGTGGGTGAGTTTGTGGAGTGGGGGATGCGTACTAACAGAGGAGAGGGAAGAGAATGTCAGTAGGTTGTGGTCAGACAGGGGGAGTGGGGAGTTAGTGAGATTAGTGAGGGAACAGAGACGGGTGAAGATAAGGTCCAGCGTGTGACCGCCTTTGTGAGTGGCCATAGAGGACCATTGAGTGAGGCCAAGGGAAGCTGTGAGCGAAAGAAGTTTAGAGGTAGCCGGGGTGGAAGTGTCAATGGGGATGTTGAAATCGCCCATGATGATGGTGGGGATGTCAGCAGAGAGGAAATGGAGTAGCCAGGTGGTGAAGTGGTCGAAAAAGGTGGAGATGGCAAGTTCCGGGGGCGGTAGATGACAGCCAGCTGGAGGTTGGAGGGGGAATAGATGCGGACGGAGTGCACTTCGAACGAGGGAATAGCAGCGGAGGGTGGAATTTGAATAGGGGTAAAGGAGCAGGTATCAGACAGGAGTAAGCCAACTCCTCCACCACGTTTGTTGCTGGGGCGAGGGGTGTGAGAAAGATGAAATCCGCCATAGGAGAGCGCAGCTGGAGAGGCTGTGTCAGAGGGGGTGAGCCATGTTTCAGTGATGGCAAGGAAGGAGAGTTTGTTGGTGATAAAGAGGTCGTGGACAAATGACAGTTTATTGCAGACGGAGCGTGCGTTCCATAGTGCTCCGGGTAGGGGGACTGGGGGAGGGGGGTGTGGATGGATAGGTATGAGGTTGACAGGGTTGCAAAAACGTGTGGAAGATCGTGGCAGGGTGTTAGAAATGAGTGTGGGGATGTGATGAGGAGGGCCAGGATTTGGGGATACATCACCAGCGATGAGGAGTAGCAGACAGAGCGTTAGAAGGTGAGAGCAGTATAAGCCATGGTGTGGCCGTGTGTGTCTTGGTGAAAAGGATTGTATGTGGAGGAACAGTTCTGTGGGAAAGGTGAGATGGCTGGGAGAATGGAGGGGGAAATGACTAATTCCTTACTAGGTGGGGGGATTACAGGGGATAGGAAGAAAGAAAGGAGGATGGGGTGAAAGTGATAAGAAAATGAAACATAGTGGTTTTAAATTATGTTACCTTGCAGCCAAATTCCAGTCAAATTGTGTAATGTAGTGTAATGGCCCAGACCAGCGCCAGGAACTCCAACTTGAATCTGCTATAGTTCTCTGGGTTTCTCTCGGTCGGCCGGAGCTTCCTGCTTGCATATGCGATGACTTTTTCTTGGCCACTTTGCTTCTGACTGAGGACAGCTCCCAATCCTTCGTTGCTGGCATCAGTATACAGCAGGAACGGCTGGCTGTAGTCAGGATAGGCTAAGATCTCATCGCCTGTCAGGATCTCCTTCATCTCCTTAAATGCCTCAGCTTGTTCTTTACCCCAGTGGAATGGAGGATTTCTGCTCTTGAGGGGTTGTCCTACCAGGAGGTCCTGCAGAGGCGCTGCTTTCTTGGTGTAGTCCTTTACAAACCTCCGGTAGTAACCTGTCAGTCCCAGGAACTGGCGCACCTCCTTGAGATTCTTCGGCTCCGGCCATTTCTGGATGGCAGTGACCTTCTCGGGGTCTGGCGCTACTCCTTCTGAGCTGACAATATGTCCCAAGTACTGTACCTTTTGTTTGAGCAGATGGCACTTTGAAGGCTTCAGTTACATCCCGTATTTGGACAGTGACTCGAATACCTCTGCCAGGTGCTTCAGATGATCCTCATATGTCTTGGAGTACACAATTACATCGTCCAGGTACAGCAACACGGTTTCAAAGTTGAGATGTCCCAGGCAACTCTCCATCACTCTTTGGAACGTTCCCGGGGCACTGCTGAGTCCAAACGGCATCCTGTCAAACTCACAGAGTCCCATTGGGGTGGTGAAAGCCGTCTTCTCCCGATCCTCCTCAGCCACAGCTACTTGCCAGTACCCACTAGTGAGGTCGAGGGTGGAAAAGTAATTAGCAGTTTTTAAGGCAGCTAAGAATTCCTCAATGCGTGGTAAAGGGTATGCATCTTTATGTGTTATGCGATTTACTTGTCTGTAATCTACACACATTCTCATGCTTCCATCCTTTTTCTTAACTAGGACTAGAGGTGCTGCCCAGGGACTACAACTATCCCTTATCACCCCTGCTTCCTTCATGTCACGCAACATTTCCTTAGCTTTCTGGTAGTGTGCTGGAGGTATAGGCCTATACCGCTCTTTGATGGAGGATGACTGCCTGTAGGGATATGATGCTGTACTCCCTTAATTGTCCCAAAGTCAAGTGGATGTTTGCTAAATACCTGTGTGTACTCCTGTACCACCCGTAGTACTCCCTGTTTCTGGTGGGCGGGAGTGGTGTCTGTCCCGACATGGAGCTGCTGACACCAATCCTCCACCTGGGTTGCTGGGTCATTATCCTCCGCTGGTTGGCGGGAGGCTAAGGACTCTGTCGTGAGAATAGAGTTGTTATCTACGGTATGTAATTTAGCAACTGTGGCATAGCGTGGTAAATTCACTTCATCTTCTCCCCAGTTGAGAAGACGTATTGGTACTCTCCCATTTCGTACTTCTACTACCCCTCTAGCAGTCAAGAGTGTAGGTCTGTGCTCTGAACAATGGGGCTCCACTACTGCTTGGTAGTTCTGTCCTCTCAGACCTATTGCTGCCCTACACCATATAAGCATTTCACTCATTGGGGGTATCACAATGGGGTTCGGGTCTGTCACCCCGTACATTACCAATTTCACCATCTGTCAGCTTCGCTTGCTGCTGGCACATCAGGGCCCGGATCTCCCTCTGGATCACTCCCTTTTGCTTTGGCTTGGCAACTTCAGCGAGCTGTTGGAGCAAAAACACAACTTCTCCCAGACAGTTACTAATAATGTTTGTACCTAAAACCACATTTAAGTCATTTTCCTCATTTACAGTCTTTACTACTAAGAGTCCCTGGTCCTTCAGCTCCACTCTGCCCACCTTTACGTCCACGTTTTTGGCTCCTAGTATATCAACAGGGAGACCATTAGAGGCATACACAGCAAAGTCAGGGCTCGGGGGCTGGAGACTGTCCATGGACCAAAACTTATTATACAGGACATCAGGTATGATGGTCACCTGAGATCCAGTGTCCAGCAGGGCAGGGATTGCGATCCCGTCCAAGATGATGGACAGGTAGGGTCTTCCTCCCACAAACCTGCGGTTCCAGTCTGAGGGACCTGATGAGTCTATTCCTGGGTGTTGGCCCTCGGACCCAGGATCTGCTCGTTTAAATGACACTGTCGGGCTAGATGACCTTCCCTGTTGCAACGGTAGCAGATGATCTTTCGGCGAGGAATTGTGCTGATCAGGGGTCGCTCCTGGGGGTGGCGTTGTCCTCCTCCGGTGGGGCGACGTCCTTCTTTTCCTCCGGTTCATCCAAGGGACATCCTCTGGGCAGTCGGCTAGCAGATCTTTCCTCCTTCTTCCTTCCGCAGTTGCAGGGCACTCATTACAGCGGCCAGGTTTTTTAGTCAGCTGGCGCACTTCTGAGCGCATACAGTCCAACTCAGTAGGGGTGCCACCTGCATTTTGGCTTCCGCCACCAGCGGGGAAAAGGTGGATGCTGCCGGCTTTAGAGTGGCTTCACCCGGGTGACACTGAGTCGACACCTCGGCTTCTCCAGGGGTCGCAGTCCTTTTATAGCCATATCTTTTAGGGCATCAAAGGTAGCGTCAGGATGATCCAAGGACCACCAGTGCACAGTTCTGCTTTCAGCTTGGGACCTCAGTCCCCGTACAAACTGTTCCTTCAGCATTTTGCTTTCATTAATGGCACTTATAGGGTTAACCTGTTTGAGAGCTCGCAGGGCCCCCTGTAGTCAGCAGGCGTAGTCCCTAATACTGTCATCTGGTCTCTGAGAGCATTGGTAAAACCTCATCCGGAGATCTGTTTCAGTGCGGTCCTCAAAAATAGTCTGTAGCTTTAAGAAAATTGAAAGCACTGATTCCTGGACTGCAGCTGTCCAAGTCTCTAGTTCTCTTTCTGCAGCACCAGTCAATTGTCCTAATACCACTGCAGCTCTTTGTTTCTCTGTCATAGGGTACATGTCTATTATGCTGCATATTTTGCGCTTGAACCCTGACAGGGTATCCGGCTTACAGCTATACTGAAGGAACAACTTTGCTCCAGGCAGGTAATGGGAGCGTCAGCGGTACTATCGGGGCCACCGGACCTGGTGAGGGGCCAGCGATTCCATCTTGCACTGCAGCGCCGGCGGGTAAGTCACCGGAGCGGTCTCTCTGGGCCGCACTGTCAGCTTGTGGCTGCAACATGTCTGTGCCCCCCCTAGTTAAGTGTGGCCTACCTTCTCCTGAAGGCTGCAGCTCTGCCAGGCACAGCGATGGGGAAGGACCTGCGTCGCCGGCACTCTGAAGCTCTCCACAGGACCTGCCGCCGCATCAGCGTTGGGGGCGTGTCCGGGACTCCGCGCACTTTCTGCAGGTACGCCCCTTCTCTTTGCGCTGTAGCGCTGTACTTTGGCGGGCAATGGCGGACAATTGGCGCCAAAAATCACAAAACAGCAACACAGTCTCTAGCACAAAAACAGTCCAATTAGGCACACGGGACTCACATATAGCGAGCTTCTTATCCTGTTCGTGACGCCAAAGATGAGTCGCACGTACCAGGGCTTATGGGGTACTCGGCACCGAGCCCGTTCACTTCAATGGGGGAGAGGTCACGGGTAGCACGGCTCGTCCGTTGCCCTGGGCGCTCATTCAAAGGGGGATATTTACAGGGGATTTTAGAATGTTCGTGACGCCACCTGTGGTTTCTGATCAGGGTGACCAGCGCTGCAGGTGAATCCTCTGAGGGTTGTTATTGGGCAGCAAGGTGTTAAGTCTCCCACAGGCGAGACTAATCCCTCGAGGTATATGGCGGTGCAGGGGTGCAAGCAATAAGGCAGACACACACGAGTCAGTCTCTTTCCATACCTTTACTGGTGATGGTTGCAGGCATGTCCCGGGAAGCTGCTCAGGGTGGAGGATGCACGTCCAGTAATCACTGTGTAGGTTTAAGGCCTCCTTATTTCTCAATGTGTGTGGGTTTCTAACTTGCATGAAGCTAAGTTTAACTCCTTCTCCTTTCTACGCCCGCTGATCTTGTGATGAGGTCTTTTTGTGGACAGAACAGTGTGTCTCTATGGCGGTACCTGCCAGACCCCCGTCTTCCTGACCCCGGTTACGTATCAGCACTGAAGGGCCCCTCTGCGACTTGAAGTCCAGAGTCTCCGGTTTTTCCCACTAGCTGTGAAGATGCTAGCAAGCTCGGACCCGGTGTCCGGTTGTGCAGAGGGGAGGATAAGCTATCGTCGCTATTTCTCCTCAGTCACTCTCTCCCTTTTGTCCACTCGCCTGTCGTCCTACGCACACCTTAATATAAGCACAGGCAGCAGTAGATGTAGTAGTCAGCTTCCTTCTATCCACCGCTCACTGACCGTTCCTCAGCCCTCAGGCTAATCTGACAGGGGTTTCCCCCTCACAGCTCGTCTGAGGTAACTGCGTTCTCCAAAGTAGTGTCTGCTCTCCTGAGGTAACACCAACGACTAACTAACGTTCAGCTAGATTGTCTTCATCTCACTGCTGTCTCAAGGGCTCCCTCTGGTGGAACCAGGAAAAATGTGAAGTGTTGTATGCTTATCAGGTATTTGTGAATTACCTTTCTGTGCATCCTCCAGGGAACATGTGTCACCAAGCGCAGCTGGGCCACACACATATAAGTGGCGTCATTAGCATTGGCCGTTGGCCATATTGGTGGAGTATTCAAAGCAGCACAACACAGCACACATGTCCCCTATAGAGGTGCACGCATTGGTTGTAAAGTGGTATTATTCCACAGAGCGACTCAGTTGTGCGTTTTGCAGCTGAAACTATTACCTGCTGCTGCTCTCACAGTCTCTACAGCTTAGATGTAATGCTCCTAGACTTGCTTACTGGTCCACGTATCTCTGGTTATATGGACCTTGCCATTGATGGTTTGATACAACATGTACAGTATATGCAGGGCAGGGATGGCACTCGTGGAAAAATAGTGGTGACTGGGAACCACATAGTACGGGACAACCTCGTCAACATTTTTTCAACCCCTTAACGACCAGGGTATTTCAGTTTTTAATTTCTGTTTTTAAACTCCACTTGTTCCCAGAGACATAACTCTTTTAATTTTCTGTTAATATGGCCATGCGAGGGCTTGTTTTTGCAGGACAAGTTGTACTTTTCAATGACACCATTGGTTTCAACATATCGTGTACTGGAAAACAGGAAAAAAAAATTCCAAGTGTGGTGAAATTGCAAAAAAAAAGTGCAATTCCACAATCGTTTTTTTTTTTTACCATGTTCACTAAATGCTAAAACTGACCTGCCAATATGATTCTACGGGTTATTATGAGTTCACAGACATGAAACATGAATAGGTTCTTTTTTATTTAAGTGGTGAAAAAAAAATTCCAAAATTTATTTTAAAAAAAGGCACCATTTTCCAAAATCTGCCGCTTCTCCATTTTTCGTTATCTGGGTCTGGGGCTGGGTGAGGGCTTATTTTTTGCTTGCTGAGCTGATGTTTTTATTGATACTATTTTGGTGTGGATATGATCTTTTGTTGCATTTTATTGAATTGTAGCGATGACCAAAAAAACGTAATTCTGACATTTTGAATTTTTTCTCGTTACACAGTTTTTAATTCTTTTTTTATATTAATAGATCAGGTTATTCTGCCATACCGAATATGTGTATATTTTATTTTATTTTTTTTATATTTAGAAAGGGCGAAAGGGGGATGATTTGAACTTTTATATATATTTTTTATTATATTTATAAACTTTTTTTTTTCTTTTTTCATGCTTCAATAGTGTCCATGGGAGACTAGAAGCTGCAGTACTTTGATCACTTCTGCTACACACAGGTGATGATCAGATGTGGTGTAACATAATGTAGCCTCTCTAGCCTTCATTCCAGGTTAAATAACATATGGGCAATAATTTGAATTGTTCGTAGATCCAGTGATTCTGACGTTTCCCCCCAAATTTCCCAAAAGTTGTTTTTCAGCATGAAAACGTAAAGGACACATGATTCTACAATAAGCAGCCTATGTGGCTTAAATATGCAATTATGACCTGAAGAATCTCCTGACCTGTCTCCCATTGCACACATATGTGATGTCAATGGTAGACTATTGCAAAAGGAGCTACAATCCTCCAGAGAGGCAACGAGGAGATTAGGGAGGTTAATAAGTGGCTCAAGAATTGGTGTAGGAAGGAGGGGTTTGGGTTCCTGGAGAACTGGGCCGACTTCTCATTGGCTACAGGTTCTATCCTAGGGACGGGCTGCACCTCAATGGGGAGGGTGCAGCTGTGCTGGGGGAGAAAATGGCTAGAAGGTTGGAGGAGTCTTTAAACTAGGGACTGGGGGGGAGGGTATTCATTTTATAGGAGGGGAAGGCAGTGCAGATAGAGACCTGGGCACAAATAATGAAATTGGGGATGGGTTAGAACAGTTAATAATTTAAGAAAGAATAGAGGTTCAGAGAGATACATAAAGCGCATGTATACTAATGCTAGAAGCCTCACCAACAAAATGGCGGAATTAGAATTAATTTTGTTGGAACATAATTATGACATGGTGGGAATATCTGAGACTTGGCTGGGTGAGAGCCACGACTGGGCGGTTAATTTACAGGGCTATAGTCTGTTTAGAAATTACCGTAAAAATAAGCGAGGTGGGGGTGTGTGTTTATATGTAAAATCATCCTTAAAACCCATCCTGCGTGATATCTGTGAATCTAATGAAGATGTTGTCAGGAGTCGAACCCAGAACCTCTTGTCCACTGGCCAGCAGCTCTACCATCTGAGCTATTCTGCTGGCTGCAAGTTCCTTGCTGAACCCTGATACCATTGACTGTTCTTCCTGATTAGCTACACCTAGTGCTCTTTTGATTGGGCCTCTGATTGCCAATTACACACCCTATATAAACCTGGCCCTGTGGGTGTGTCATTGCGAGATTATTGAGCTCCAAGCCTTTAGTCAAGCGTTTCCTGCTGATCCATTGCTACAAACACTGCTCTCCTGTGAACCGACCTCGGCCTGCCTTCTGACTACGCTCTCCGCCTGATCCATTGCTGCAAACACTGCTTTCCTGTGTACCGACCTCCGGCTGCCATCTGACTACGCTACCTGCCTCTGCTTCCCCTAGTGTTTTCAGTAACATCGGCTCCAACCCAGACGGGATCTTGACAGAATAATCTCGCGCCAAAATGGAGTCCGCTGTGAACACCCTGAGACGGCAAGTTACGGAGCTTCAAAGTTTTTGTACTGACTCTCAAGGAAAATATGCCAAGTTACAAACTGATTTCACGGCGATACAACAGGAAGTAATTGAGCTACAAAAACAACTTCTGGACGTGCGCAATTCAGGGTCCGAATCAAACGCGCGGCTGCCGCTGCCTGCAAAGTTCAGTGGGGATCGCAAGCAGTACCGAGGATTCCTCAATCAATGCCGCATATACTTCCAGATGCAACCTGCTCCCTTTACCAGTGAGAGGAAGAAAGTTTTTTTCATGATAAATCTCCTGACGGATGAAGCTCTTGCTTGGGCTTCACCTTATGTAGAAAAGGACTATGACCTCCTTAATGACCTGGAAGCCTTCACCGCGGCTATGAATCAAGTTTTTGATGACCCAAACCGCTGTGCCACAGCAGAAACCAAATTACATAATTTGCGCCAAGGACGTCGCTCTGTTGCGGAATACACATCGGAGTTCCGTCGCTGGGTGGCCGACACCACCTGGAATCCAGCGGCCCAGAGAAGTCAATTTCGACGAGGGTTATCAGAACCAGTGAAAGACGAGCTTGCCAGGTTGAGACCCCTGACCAGTTGGAGGACTTTATTCAACTATGTATCCGGATTGACCAGAGACTTACTGAAAGGAGAAAGGAGGGACTTCGAGCACTTGGGAATAGCCCTGGCCTCTCATTTTCAGCATCGGACCACCAAGAAAAGACGCAAGGCGTGTCTGAACCGATGCAGATCGACGTCATCCGAAGACCACTCTCTGCACAGGAGAAGGAGAGGCGACGTGCAGAACATCTCTGCCTCTATTGTGGGGACCCTGGACACTATGCCATCAACTGTCCTAACAAAAGGACTATAGCCTTTACCAACAACAGGTCTGCCAGCAATATGGACCTTTCTCAGCAGTCGGATTCCATCTGCAGACTATCTCATCAGTAACGCCAGAAATAGACAAAATACATACTAAAATCATCTCATTTTGTAATCCCCATTCAGGTTGTAATGGGCACCCAAAAAATACAATGCTCTGCCCTGTTGGATTCGGGAGCAGGAGGGAATTTTATGGACTTAAAATTTACACGTGATAATAATATTTCCAGTAGGACCAAATCCACACCAATTGAAATGGAACGGTGGATGGATCACCTTGTCTTCTGGACCTGTCACGCATGAGACAATCAAACTGGAGATTTGTATCGAACCGGATCATCATGAGCTGTCAGTTTCCACCTTATCCATCTCTGAAATTTCCGGTTATTCTAGGGATCCCCTGGTTTTCAGTCCATAACCCTTCTATCAACTGGGCATCAAGGACCATCACCTTTCCATCTGACTACTGTAAGAATAATTGTCATAAGGAACCCCCTGTTCTCCAACAAGTCCAAATCTCTGAGATTTCGCATGAGAAGGAAGAGAAACTACCACCTCAATTATCAGCAGTTCTCTGATGTCTGCAGTAAGAAGAAAGCAGATCAATTTACCTCCTCACCGTCCTTACGACTGTCCCATTGAATTGCTGCCAGGAGCAACCATTCCATTTGGACGGATTTACAATCTTTCCGAACCTGAATTGAAGGTATTAAGAAAGTTCCTGGATGAAAATTTAGAGAAAGGCTTTATTCGACCTTCCACATCTCCAGCTGGGGGCACCCTGTTCTTTGTTGAAAATAAAGACTCCACTCTGCGGCATGTATTGACTACAGAGAGACCTTGATTCTGAACTATTTGAGAGACTCCGTTCTGCGAAAATCTTTACGAAGCTGGATCTTAGAGGGGCTTACAACCTCATACGGATTCGCCCAGGAGATGAGTGGAAGACCGCCTTCAGAACGAGATATGGACATTTTGAATCTCTGGTTATGACCTTTGGTCTTAGCAATGCCCCAGCCACCTTTTCAAACATTTTATTAATGATGTATTTCGAGATTTCTTGGACCAATTCGTTGTGGCTTATCTCGATGACATTCTTATATTTTCAGACACCTTGGAAGAGCATCGCAGGCACGTCCAGTTAGTCTTGGAACGACTACAGGAGAACCATCTTTACATTAAACTTGAAAAATGTGAGTTTGAACAAACCCAGTATCGAATTTCTGGGATATATCATCTCCCCAGAAGGTCTGAGCATGGATCCCGGCAAAATCAATGCTGTAGTGGACTGGCCTGTTCCAAGAAATTTAAAAGACGTCCAGCGTTTCATAGGATTTGCAAATTTTTACCGAAAATTTATAAAGAACTTTTCACGGATCATACTACCAATTACTACACTAACAAAAAAGACCAAAGCATTTTTCTGGTCTCCGGAGGCACAGGAGGGCTTTTGACAAATTGAAAACTCTTTTTACGTCTGCTCCATTGTTAGTACACCCAAATCCTGAATTGCCATTTACTGTCGAAGTGGACGCCTCGGACTCTGCAGCGGGAGCCATTCTGTCTCAGCGAGTTGGGGGACAAAATGCAACTTCACCCATGTGCGTTTCTTTCCCACACCATGTCATCTGCAGAAAAGAACTACGACATCGGTAATAAAGAAACTGTTAGCCATTAAAGTTGCCTTCTCCGAATGGAGACATCTTTTGGAAGGTGCCAATCACCCTGTGACTGTCCTCACGGACCACAAGAATCTTGAATTCCTCCGTACAGCAAAAAGATTGTCTGCAAGACAAGCACGATGGGCCTTATTTTTCTCAAGATTCAATTTTATAATTTCTTACCGGCCTGGTTTCAAGAAATGGCAAGGCTGACGCCCCTGTCCAGGATGTGTTCGGAACCTCAGGAGAGGTCTAGTAATGACGATACAATTCTAGGCCCTAAAATTTTTTTTGGAATATTGCACTCTAGAGGACTATGTAATAGAATTAAAGATGGATATCAAGAGGACTCTTTCCTTAACCATCCTTCGGAAGACGTCGATCTTTCATTCAAAGAGGGGTTTTGGATGCAGAAAAACAAAAATATGTACCTGAATCTTCTCGCCTTGAAGTCCTCAAAAGTGTCCATGATTCTAAACTGGCAGGACATCCTGGAGTTGCAAAAACACAAGACTTACTACTTCGTTTCTTTTGGTGGCCTAATTGTAGGAAGGACGTGAGGAAATATGTTTCAACCTGTTTAACATGCGCCGAAACAAGACCCCCACGATCGTCTCCTCTAGGACTCTTGCAACCACTTCCAGTTCCATCCAGGCCTTGGGGATCTATTTCCATGGATTTTATTGTGGAACTACCCCCTTCCAAACAGATGACCGTCATCCTTGTCATATTGGACCGACTCACAAAAAAGGCCCACTTTATTCCAACTGAAGGAATTCCTACTGCTGAAAAAACTGCAGAACTGATAATCAAAGAGGTATTCAGGTACATGGAATTCCTGACAGCGTGGTGTCTGACAGAGGTGTTCAGTTTACGTCAAAATTTTGGAAGAGTTTCTGTACAGCCTTGGGAGTCACGGTGAATCTTTCTACCGCTTTCCATCCTCAGTCCAATGGCCAGACGGAGAGAAACGAACCAGACTTTGGAGCAATACCTCCGTTGCTTCATTTCCTATCTTCAGGATGACTGGGTGGACTATTTACCAACAGCAGAGTTTTCCTACAACAACTCCATACATAGCGCTACATCTCAAACCCCATTTTTTGCTAATTATGGAGTACATCCAGTATTTATCCCTAATCTGCCAGTGAACACTCCCATTCCTGCTGTAAATGACAGGCTTGCAAAATTACAGGAATCCCAGAAGGAATTATCAGAGATATTACTCAAGACCAGGAAGTATATAAGGAAGCAGCAGATAAACATCGGAGAGTGCCCCCTGCTCTTCAGGTTGGAGACAAAGTTTGGCTGTCCACTAAAAAACTTAAGACACATGTGCCATCCTCCAAATTGGGTCAGAAATTCATTGGACCTTTTCAAATTTCTGCAAAAATTAACCAGGTTGCTTTTCGTTTGGAACTTCCCAACAATCTAAAGATTCATCCAGTGTTTCACATATCCTTGCTCAAACCCTTCTGTGAAAACCCGTTTCCAGGAAGAATTCAGCCACCTCCTCCACCAGAAAGGATCCGTGTGTGAGAAGAATACATTGTGGATAAGATTCTGGACTCCCGAAAATTCAGAGGTAAACTGCAGTATCTGGTGCAGTGGAAGGGTTACGGACCAGAGGAAAATTCATGGGAACCAAGGGACAACGTCCATGCTCCTAGACTAACAAGAGCCTTTCATCAGAGGTACCCAGATAAGCCAGCTCCTGAGATGTCCAGAGGCCATCCTGGAAGGAGGGGAGTACTGTCAGGAGTCGAACCCAGTACCTCTTGTCCACTGGCCAGCAGCTCTACCATCTGAGCTATTCTGCTGGCTGCAAAGTTCCTTGCTGAATCCTGATACCATTGACTGTTCTTCCTGATTAGCTACACTAGTGCTCTTTTGATTGGGCCTCTGATTGCCAATTACACACCCTATATAAACCTGGCCCTGTGGGTGTGTCATTGCGAGATTATTGAGCTCCAACCCTTTAGTCAAGCGTTTCCTGCTGATCCATTGCTACAAACACTGCTCTCCTGTGAACCGACCTCGGCCTGCCTTTGACTACGTCTCCGCCTGACCATTGCTACAAACACTGCTCTCCTGTGAACCGACCTCGGCCTGCCTTCTGACTATGCTCTCCCTGATCCATTGCTACAAACACTGCTCTCCTGTGTACCGACCTCCGGCTGCCACTGACTACGTTATCTGCCTGCTCCTCTGTTACCGAACTGCCTTTCCTGTGTACCGACCTCCGGCGGCCACCTGACTACGTTATCCGCCTGATCCCATTGCTACAAACACTGCTTTCCTGTGTACCGACCTCCGGCTCCCATCTGACACGCTACCTGCCTCTGCTTCCCCTAGTGTTTGCAGTAACATCGGCTCCAACCCAGACGGGATCTTGACAGATTAGAGTCTCTGTGGGGTGGAGATTAGGGGAGGGGGGAAAAATAATAAATTACTGATAGGGGTTTGTTATAAGTCTCCTAAAATTAATGGAAGCAACAGAAAAATATCCTCGTAAAGCAAATAGATGAAGCAGCAACTCAGGAGAAGTCATTATTATGGGGACTTCAACTACCCTGAAATACATTGGGGAACAGAAACCTGCAGTTTCCAGCAAAGTAATAAGTTTTTGGCAACTATGAGAGACATTTACCTTTCACAACTAGTTCAGGACCCAACAAGAGGGGGGGCACTGCTAGACCTAAATTATCCAACAGGTCAGACCGCATATCAAAAATAAAGGGTTGGGGGTCACTTGGGTAATAGTGATCACAAAATAATAAGCTTTCATGTATCCTTTAATAAGATGTGAAGTCGAGGGGTTACAGGGCACTAAACTTCAGGAAGGCAAATTTCCAACGGATGAGAGATGATCTTGGTGCAATAAACTGGGACGATATCCTGAGACCATAAAAATACACAAAGAAAATGGGAGACGTTTATTAGCATCCTGAATAGTACCTGTGCACAGTATAATACCCTATGGGAATAAACATGCTAGAATTAGGAGGAAACCACTATGGCTAAATAGAGATGTTAGGGGCGCAATAAGGGACAAAAAGAAAGCGTTTAGGGAATTAAAGCAAGTAGGTAGTGAAGAGGCATTAAATAAATACAGAAGACTGAATAATTCTGTAAAAGCAAATCAAGACAGCAAAGATTGGGGCCCAGAGAGACTCATTGCCAGAGAAAGTAAAATAACCCCAAAAAATTTATTCTTTAACTACATAAATAGCAAGAAACTAAAAAATGATAGTGTTGGTCCCCTTAAAAATAGTCTGGGTGAAATGGTGGATGAGGATGAGGAAAAAGCCAATATGCTAAATGACTTTTTTTCAACTGTATTTACACAAGAAAATCCCATGACAGATAACATGATCAGAGATAAAAAAAATTCCCATTAAATGTCACCTGCTTAACCCAGGGAGGACGTACGGCGGCGTCTAAAATCACTAAAGTTGACAAATCCCCGGGTCCGGATGGGATACACCCCCGAGTACTGCAGGAATTAAGTATAGTATAGATAGACCTTTATTTTTAATCTTTAAAGATTCCATAATAACTGGGTCTGTACCACAGGACTGGCGTATAGCAAATGTGGTGCCAATATTCCAAAAAGGGGGCAAAAACTGAACCTGGAAATTATAGGCCAGTGAGCTTAAACATCTACTGTGGGTAAAATCCTGGAGGTTTTTTTAAGGGATACTATATTGGAGTATCTGAAGCTGAATAACCTCATGACACAGTATCAGCATGGGTTTACGAGGGACCGTTCTTGTCAGACTAATCTGATAAGCTTTTATGAAGGGGTAAGTTCAGGACTGGACCAAGGGAATGCAGTGGACGTGGTGTTCATGGACTTCTCAAAAGCTTTTGATACAGGTGCCAACAAAAGGTTGATACATAAAATGAGAACAATGGGGATAGGGGAAAATATGTGCAAGTGGGTTAAGAACGGCCTCATGGATAGAAAACAAAGGGTGGTTATTAATGGAGCACACTCGGACTGGGTCACGGTTTGCAGTGGGTACCACAGGGGTCAGTATTGGGGCCGCTTCTCTTTAACATATTTATTAATGACCTTGTAGGGGGCATACAGAGTAGTATTTCAATATTTGCAGATGACACTAAACTCTGCAGGGTAATAAATACAGAGGAGGATAATTTTATATTACAGGAGGATTTATGTAAACTAGAAGCTTGGGCTGATAAATGGCAAATGAGCTTTAATGGGGATAAATGTAAGGTCATGCACTTGGGTAGAACAAATAAGATGTATATTATGTGCTTAATTGTTAAAACACTGGGCAAAACTGTCACTGAAAAAGACCTGGGTGTATGGGGGGACGACAAACTCCATTTAGTGGCCAATGTCAGGCAGCTGCTGCCAAGGCAAATAAAATAATGGGATGCATTAAAAGAGGCATAGATGCTCATGAGGAGAACATAATTTTACCTCTATACAAGTCACTGGTGCGACCACACTTAGAATATTGTGTGCAGTTTCTGGTCTCGGTTGTATAAGAAAGACATAGCTGAACTGGAGCGGGTGCAGAGAAGAGCGACCAAGGTTATTAGAGAACTGGGGGTCTGCAATACCAAGACAGGTTATTACACTTGGGTTATTTCGTTTGGAAAAACGAAGGCTTAGGGGTGATCTTATTAAATGTATAAATATATGAGGGGGACAGTACAAAGACCTTTCTAATTAACTTTTTACTCTTAGACCTGTGACGGGGACAAGGGGGCATCCTCATACGTCTGGAGGAAAGAAGGTTAGCCATAATCACGGTGCAGATTCTTTACTGTAAGAGCAGTGAGACTATGGAAATCTCTGCCGTCTAATGTAGTAAATGAGTGATTCCCTACTGAAATTTAAGAAGGGACTGGATGCCTTTCTTGAAAAGTGAATATTACAGGCTATATTCACTAGTTTCCTAGATACAGCGTTGATCAGGGAGCTAGTCTGATTGCCGTATGTGGAGTCGGGAAGGAATTTTTTTCCCCAATGTGAAGCTTACTGTTTGCCACTTGGGTTTTTTTTGCCTTCCTGGATCAACGTGTTAGGGCAGGTTAGGATAGGATATGGTTGAACAGATGGACTTAAAAGTCTTCCTTCAACCTAATAACTATGTTATATGTTACTATGTTACTATGTTACTATGTTACAATCAAAGGAACTTGATGATTTGCAAGCCCAGCCATTAATAACCTCTTGATCGCAGCCATGGTGTGTAAGTGTGGGGATTTCTGCATGTGGTTCTCATACTCAGTAATGAATAAAGGGTAATGCCACACTGAACAATATCGCTAACGGGATCGCTAAAAAACGTCACTATTTAGCGATTCCCGTTAGCGATGTTGTTCAGTGCGGCAGCTTCCAGCGACGAGCTTCCTGCTGTGATCTCGCTCGTCGCTGGAATCGTTCCCGACCCTATTTTCTCGTCGGCGCTCCCGCTGGGGTAAGTATAAAACGCTAGGTGGCAACCGTTTCTTAGCGATTTAGCGGTACTTTTGTACCGCTAAAGTCGTTAAGAAGATCGCTAACGGCGATAGCGTCGTTAACTATATCGTAAATGTGGCCGCACTTAGCGATTATAGAAACAATCCCGCTAGCGATCGCATTAGTATGCGTCGTTATCGTGATCGCTAGCGGGATTGTTTAGTGTGGCAGTACCTTTTAGTCTAGATGTTTTGAAAATTGCTTTTGCATTTTTAATCATTTGCATGTCATCATCAGTTAATATGCTTAGTGATCTTGTCTTTTTTACATTTCCACAACTTTTCCTTTTTGTTGTTGTAATTTCAATGCTAAGGAGTGTATTTTTGTATTATCCTGTTTTTTTACCTTATCTACTTTTAGGACTTTCATGAAAATATGATGTAATTTTGTGTTAAATGCATGCAGAAATATGGAAAATTCAGAAGAATTCAAGCACCACTGTATATATACAGGTGCAAGGAAGTATAAAAACAGTATACAGTCCATGGCCAAAAAGTTTTGAGAATGACACAAATATTTATTTTCACATGATCTGCTGCCCTCTGGTTTTTTATGTGTGTTTTGACAGATGTTTTTATCACAGACAGATATATAATTGCAAACATATGAGTAACAAAAGCTTATATTGACAGTTAGAATGAGTTAATGCAGCAAGATCAATATTTGCAGTGTTGACCCTTCTTCTTCAGGACCTCTGCAATCTCTCCCTGGCATGCTCCAATCAACTTTGGACCAAATCCTGGACTGATAGCAGTCCATTCTTGCACAATCAATGCTTTCATTTTGTCAGAATTTTTAGGTTTTTTGTTTGTCACCCGTCTCTTGATGATTGACCACAAGTCTCAATGGGATTAAGATTTGGGGAGTTTCCAGGCCATGGACCCAAAATTTCTAATGTTTTGTTCCTCTGAGCCATTTAGTTATCACCTTTGCTTTATGGCAAGGTGCTCCATCATATGATCACATATAATGCCCACTTCGAATAAACATCCCCACAAGGGGGCAATATACCACAATCAAGACCTAATCACAATTAGTGGGAACAAATGAATAATGTATGCCACTGGTGGTATAAACAATGCAATATTTTATTAGTCAAAACACACACATCATATAATGTAAGCAAACATTTGCTAAAGGCATGAATAAACATATTAAAATTTGCTATAACCAGCAAAAAAATGTTAAGAGGGACTTAATGTCCATAGGAGGAATTAACAATAGACAGCCGTTTTAGGTTAAAGAAAACCGAATGATAGTAAATACTATGCCCATAAAATCCTTGTTATCAGGCCCAGATAATCTGGTTCCCCCAAGTAGTACCCACATAACACACAGGCATAAGAAAGAAATCAAGTGAACCGGTAATTAACAGTAGACATACCTATGGGCTGCCAAAGAGACACTCCTCGGACGTCCCTACTGGGGCAGAGGGACGTCCGAGGGTGTCTCTTTGGCAGCCCATAGGTATGTCTACTGTTAATTACCGGTTCACTGATTTCTTTCTTATGCCTGTGTGTTATGTGGCACTACGGGGGAACCCAGATCATCTGGGCCCCTGATACAAGGATTTATGGGCATTGATTTACTATCATTCGTTTCTTTAACCTAAAAACGGCTGTCTATTGTTTAATTCCCCTATGGACATTAAGTCCCTCTTAACATTTTTTGCTGGTTATAGCAAATTTTAATATGTTTATTCATTGCCTTTAGCAAATGTTTGCTTACATTATATGAATGTGTGTGTTTTGACTAATAAAATATTGCATTGTTTATACCACCCAGTGGCATACATTATTCCATTTGTTCCCACTAATTGTGATTAGGTCTTGATTGTGGTATATTGCCCCCTTTTTGGGGATGTTTATTCCGAAGTGGGCATTATATGTGATCATATCATTGTTTTTTGCTGTTGTTATAACAGAGACCCACAACATGGATTTTAGGTTAAAGAGAGTTCATGGCAGGCGAAAGCTTCCAATATGTTCCGAAAAGGCAATGGTACACATTCTACTCAGATTCCCAATAGCCATCAGGAAAAAATTTTAAAAATATAAAAATGCGCTACACAAAAAAACGAAGATATGGTGGACAAAGGTCACTTTGGAAAATTATCTATCACAAAAAATAGTACCAAGAGGACTCAGAGTCAATATTTTTCCCCTACTTTTGAACTTGGGGGAGGAGGGGCTGATTAATAGATGGATTCAAGCAGCCAATACATGTTCTTTGGAGTTTATTGCCATCATTATAGAAAAAAACACTATATCTCTTAAAGATATTGAGTGTGAGATTGATGCATTACAAAGGTCTTGAAACAAGAACTAGTGGGGAAAAATTTGAGGAAAGGTGATTAAAAAATCTTGAAAAGGACATTGAGAAATGGGAGAGTATTATCTCTGCCAATAAACAGAAGAAATATCAAAGAGATATAGGCGATTTTGAGTCCAATAAGATTTTCCGTTGGCAATTAAAAAATGAATCTGGAAAAAGAAAATCTTCCCGCAGCCTTTCCGTCATCTCTAATTCATCCTTGAGTGAAAGGTGGAGGCTCAGTGCATGAGGCAAGATATGGCCCTAGAACAAGACAATTCCATAGGAAGAATCCATCTTTCAAAAAATATGAGAAGGACGATGTTAAGGTAATTAACCTATCTTCCCATGAGTTGACTGTGGCACAATGTAGTGTCCTACAAAAAGGTCTGACTTTTTCTCCTACATCTGAATTAGATCCGTTCATAGCCATTAAGGACCTCTACCTCTTCTCAAGGAAATTGATCCTTAAACGATTACATGCTAGAGGGGAGTATGGTGATGATGTATCCACGATGGAGGAACAACAGGCACTAGAAAGCCCTCGAATCATTACTAGATGAAAATGCGGCTGCAGTAAGTAGGGATTTTCCAGCACATATTATTAAATAAGTCAAAAAAATTTCCCCCATTATCGTTGGTTCCGGCGGTCGACACTTTACTAAGATAGTATCCTCTGATATTGAACAACTTAGGAGAACTAAAAACAAGGGGTACGATAATCTTAGCAGAAAAGAGAGGGAGGCATTGCAAACAGCTGAAGGAATGGGATGATGTTGTCTTCAAAATGGCCGATAAAGGCGGCAATGTAGTGGTATGGCCGAACCACATGTACGAGGCACAAGCCTTTAAAATCTTGAACAACTCATTAGAATATAAATTGCTCACATTCAATCCCATGGGCAATTTTAAAGTACAATTAATAGAGATATTGATTAAGGCCTTTGAAGACAACATCATCCCCAAAAAATTGGTTGAGATTTATGAAAAACTGAACCCCAGATTGGCCACACTATATCTTGTGCCTAAAGTACATAAGGACCCCTCCAACCCTCCAGGAAGACCAATAATTGCGGCAAATGAAGGTCTGTGTGAAATTCTGTGTGACATAGTTGAGTATTTTCTCAAACCATTGGTGGGTACAATTACCATCTTATATTAAAGATCCCACGGCAGCACTGGGACACCTTGAGAACATACAATTGTCTGAGGATATGATATTAGTCACGGCGGATGTGGAGGCCCTCTATTCTTCAATTGGACATGAGGATGGTCTTAGGGCAGTGGGTAAATATTTACATTCTAGTAATTTAGATACAGAAATGATATCGTTTTGTGCTGGTCATTCTGAGATTTATATAACCCATAATGCCTTCATATTTAATGGAAAAATATTCCTGCAACAAAGGGGACCGCAATGGGGGCATCGTGTGCCCCCTCTTACGCAAACTTGTTTATGGGGGCATGGGAATGGTCCATATTTCAGGAGGAGGAAATTGAAGGCATCGATCGGGTCCACAATTGGATCCGATATATTGATGATATTCTCTTCATTTGGGAGGGGTCCAATTGTGGACCTTGAAGTGTTCATGGCCAGACTTAATTCCAATGGACAGAATATTCGCCTCACCTACAAAATATGGACGCCAAATTGATTTCTTGGACTTGGCTATAATCAGCTCTTCCAAGTGGCCCGACTGTCCACCACTATCTTCCGAAAGCCCACTTCCACTAATTCTTTCCTGCATGCCTCATCGGCACATCCCAAAATACTATACAGGGAATACCCATTGGGCAATTCCTGAGGGCAAAAAGAATTTGTTCTGAGGATTCCCTCTTTGAGACCAATCTGAAATTCTCAAGAAAAGATTTAGGGATAGGGGATATGGTCGACGGTCCATCCAGAAAGGCACATCAGAGCCAAAAATGCATCTAGGGACCAGCTTCTACACAAAAATCTACCTGTTATGACGTCTACTGGGGAAGAACAGGTAAGATTCATCACCAATTATAACAGTAGATGGTTCGATCTTAGAAAAAATTGTAGAAAAACATTGGAATATCTTGTTCACTGACCCGGTGCTCAGTAAATGTCTCCCTTTGGTCCCTTCTTTTGTAGCCAAGAGATCCCCAAATTGAGGGACATGCTTGTTCATAGCTACTATGACTCAAAGAGAAGGGATAGGGGCAAAAAGTACCCTGAAAGATGTGGCTTCTATCCCTGTGGGATATGTAAGGGTTGTCCCAACATGAAGAAAACCACTGTATTTTTCAACCATGATAGGTCCAGAAAATTTGATATTAGGACCCACATCACATGCTCATCCAAGGGGGTAGTGTATTGTGCTGAATGCCCCTGCGGTAAACTTTATGTAGGGATGACCAGCAGAGAGTTGAAAATACGGGTACGAGAGCACTGCATTGACATTGAAAAGGCCAAAACTATCACTGATGTAATGACCCTCAAGACTCTCCCTAGGCACTTTAGGAAATATCACCAATGTAATTCCAGAATGCTAATTTTTAGGGGCATCGATAAAGTGGATTTGGGACCGAGAGGTGGTGATCTTATTAAGAGAGTGGCCAAAAATGAGTGTCAATGGATATACAGATTGGGCACACATACCCCACAGGGTTTAAATGAGAGTTTTGGGTTTAGCGCTTTTCTATGATGGCTTGAGGGTTTCTCTTTTGGGGTTGGGGGTTGTTTCCATCATCTTATGTGTTTTATATTTCGATTTTAATTTTCATCTTATAGTTTCAGATTGTTGAATGGCGACACCATGATACTCACCCGCATTATACATCATTGGTCCGGCTTTCTTCCACCATCAAGGGCAGCTCATGAATCCATTAAGTGGGAAGAAGATGTGAAAATTTGTTATTATATACGTAATATTTGAGAGGCGACTCAAAAGGAAGAATTTAATTAATTATATACTGGACATGTGATTTTCATTATATATCTCTTGTTGTCTCCATATATATGTTCTTATTTAGTTGTTTCTTATATATATGTCTAGTTTATACATACTTGGTTCTCACCTTTGGTCATTATTATTATTATCTCATTTATCGTTTATACATCATCAGAGGTTGGGCATTTAGGCACGTTATTTATTTATATTAAGATCTATTAAGTTGTCGCCCATTATGATTACATTATACCCTCGTTTAGAGTTGTTTCCCTTTGATAGCCTTTTGAGGGCAGACCATCCATTGCATGTTTCACAGACAGCGCGCGTGCAGGTTACGTGGACCACGGAGGCACAGCTGCGGTCTACGGGGCTGCCCTCTCCACTAGCGTCCTCACAGAAGGACCTTGCAGGGAGAGGTCACCTGACCGCGGCATGTTCCTCCCATTGGCTGGTGGACTCCATGTGACCGAGCATGCGCCGTAAGTCTGATGGTAACAAAGCAAGGACCTTCCTAACGGCGGTGACGGGCATTAGCAATTAGTGTGTGTATTTTTTGCAGGTGTTGCACATTCATTTTATCCTATATATTCCGGACAGCCCCCTGCCCTGACACGCCTCCCGAAGAAGCAGTGCGAAACGCGCGTCAAGGGGCAGAGGGACGTCCGAGGAGTGTCTCTTTGGCAGCCCATAGGTATGTCTACTGTTAATTACCGGTTCACTTGATTTCTTTCTTATGCCTGTGTGTTATGTGGTACTACTGGGGGAACCCAGATCATCTGGGCCCCTGATACAAGGATTTTATGGGCATAGTATTTACTATCATTCGGTTTCTTTAACCTAAAAACGGCTGTCTATTGTTAATTCCTCCTATGGACATTAAGTCCCTCTTAACATTTTTGCTGGTTATAGCAAATTTTAATATGTTTATTCATTGCCTTTAGCAAATGTTTGCTTACATTATATGATGTGTGTGTTTTGACTAATAAAATATTGCATTGTTTATACCACCCAGTGGCATACATTATTCATTTGTTCCCACTAATTGTGATAAGGTGCTCCATCATGCTGGAAAAGGCATTGTTGATCGCCAAACTGCTCTTGGAGGGTTGGGAGAAGTTGCTCTTGGAGGACATTCTGGTATCATTCTTTATTCATGGCTGTGTTTTTAGGCAAGACTGTGAGAGAGCCGATTCCCTTGGCTGAGAAGCAACCCCACACATGAATGGTTTCAGGATGCTTAACAGTTGGCATGAGACAAGACTGGTGGTAGCGCTCACCTTGTCTTCTCCGAATGAGGCGTTTTCCTGATGTCCCAAATAATCGAAAAGGGATTCATCAGAGAAAATAACTTTACCCCAGTCCTCAGCAGTCCACTGCCTGTACCTTTTGCAGAATATCAGTCTGTCCATGATGTTTTTTCTGGAGAGAAGTGGCTTCTTTGCTGCCCTCCTTGAGACCAGGCCTTGCTCCAAGAGTCTCCGCCTCACAGTGCATGCAGATGCACTCACACCTGCCTGTTGCCATTCCTGAGCAAGCTCTGCACTGCTGGTAGCCCGATCCCGCAGCTGAAACACTTTAAAGAGACGATCCTGGCGCTTGCTGGTCTTTCTTGGGCGCCCTGAAGCCTTTTTGGCAACAATGGAACCTCTCTCCTTGAAGTTCTTGATGATGCGATAGATTGTTGACTGAGGTGCAATCTTTCTAGCTGCGATACTCTTCCCTGTTAGGCCATTTTTGTGCATTGCAATGATGACTGCACGTGTTTCTTTAGAGATAACCATGGTTAACAGAAGAGAAACAATGATGCCAAGCACCAGCCTCCTTTTAAAGTGTCCAGTGGTGTCATTCTTACTTAATCATGACAGATTGATCTCCAGCCATGTCCTCATCAACACCCACACCTGTGTTAATGGAGCAATCACTGAAAAGAGGTTAGCTGGTCCTTTTAAGGCAGGGCTGCAATGATGTTGAAATGTGTTTTGGGGGATAAAGTTCATTTTCTAGCCAAATATTGACTCTGCAAGTAATTGCTGTTAAGCTAATCACTCTTTATAACATTCTGGAGTATATGCAAATTGACATTAGAAAAAGTGAAGCAGTAGACTTTGTAAAAATTAATATTTGTGTCATTCTCAAAACTTTTGTCCATGACTGTATAGTGAAGCATAACCTCAATACAGTAATTAATTTTTCAGGGGCAAATCAGGTGAAGTGATTAGTTTTGTGTCATTCTACTGTTGTTCAGTTGAACAGGAATGAAGCATCACAACTATCGCCCTCAAAAATCACACTAAATCTATGTAATTTAGTGCATGTACATGCTGTTTTTGGTGTGAATGTTTTCTTTTAACAAATGCACATGTGGTCCTATCAAGAGATGGTTGAACCGACCTGTTGCGAATTGACTTCTAGTTGAAATTTATAAAATTCGTAGATCCAGGCGAATTTGAACAGTTTGATATTTGATGCTCACAAATCACCAAAACCTTGCCCTAGCGCCATTTCACAGATACTTAAAGAAGCACTCCTCCTCCCATCAAAGTTTGCATCCTCTTAATATATTGCCATCATCATATTACATAGCACTGTGTATTTACAATTGCTCGCTCTGCCTTTCTGCAAAGTAGATTCTTGTTTTCAATACTCTTTGTAGGAACAGAAAGTCTCTTTTCCCTGCACTAATCATTACCCTCTTCAGCTACTGACCCAGCTATTTCATCCCACCTCCTGCCAGGGACCTTTACAGAGACTTGTGACTCATACAGGGACAATTGACCTCCTGTTTCTACATAGAGCTTAGAAGGATATAGGTAGTCAGTTTTTAATCCTATGATGTCATAGACCTAATAGAAAACAGATGAATTAGCTGGGTAGAAGGGCAAAATGAGCAATTGTAAGTACATAGTGCTATATTATATGATGCTTGAAATATATTAAGAGGATAACAATTTTTGATGGGAGTGCTTTTTTAACCCCTTCACTACATGCGCCATACATGTACAGAGCATATCGGGTCTCCCGGCACTGAACTCACATCTTTTCTGGCACATGTCAGCTGATTTCATCAGTTAACATGTGCCAATAACAGCTGCGGGTGGATTCGATGGGTTGGCATGAGATTCCAGGGTCTGCAGGAGACTTCTGTGGTTGTCATAGCCAGATAGCTATGAGCTCCACCCAGCGGACTGCGCTCATAGCAAGTAAGCAGCCCTGCTCTGTGTACCACAGGCGATAGAATGATTGCAGCTTCACCCATGGAGACTATTGAAGCTAGTAAAACATAAAAAAAAAGTTTTAAAAATATTTAAAAAATTAATAAAATTATAGTTTAAATCACACCCCATTCAACCCATTAAAAAAAAAAACACGCATATTTGGTGTCGCCGCGTTCAGAAACGCTCGATCTATTAATATATAAAAATAATTAATAAGATCAGAAAAAAAAGTAAAAATGTGTTTTTTGTCGCCACAGCATTGCATTAAAATGCAATAACAGGCAATCAAAGCATCATATTTACACCAAAATGGTGTCAATAGCACATCAATAGTAACAGCATGTCAACAGCATGTCAGTTTGACATGCAAAAAATAAGCCCTCACCTAGCCGCAGATCCCAAAAAATGAAAACGCTACGCTTCTAGACACAATTTTTTTTAAACAAACTTCAATTTTTTTACCACTTAAATAAAAATATACATGTTTGTTATGTACTTGAAATGACCTGAAGGCCGGCGTCACACACAACGACAAAAAATCGGTCCGTTTTAGACGGTCGATTGTCGGATCAAAATGCAAACATCACACATCCTTCTGGCATCCGATTTTCCTTCAAAGATGCAATTTAGTCACATGTGTGTGTACCTTGTAACATCCGATTTTCATCCGACTTGCGAGAATTTCTCGCAGGCTTGCAAAACTGACATATAATGGATCCAAAAGAATAGTATTTCAATCACAAAAAAAAGAATAGATATATACACATAGAACACATATATATATATATATTTATATATATATATTATATACATGTCATTGTGACATGTATATATACATATATTTATAGTTCCTAGACTTCTACATACTGTTATAGCCGCTAATTCAATTGCCGGCTTTTGTGAAATCACAGAAGCCGACATGAAATGATACATTGTTTCCACACAGTTAACCATGTCATTTCCTGTATTTTGATATTTGTTTAGAACTTACAATTACATGAGTGTATTTGTGCAAAATGTCAGACATGTAGGGGTTAATTAAAGGTGTAAATTCGTTGAAAAAAAATGCGTGGGCTCCCGCTGTATTTTCTCCACCAGACAGACAAAGCAAGCGAGTGTGGGCAGATAATAATAGCCTAGGGAGGCTACATTTTTTTGGTGCCCCCCCTGGCTACTAACATCTGCCCCCAGACACCCCAGAAAGGGCAAATCTATAATTAGATTCGCCCTTTCTGGCACTTTGCCCGTCTATTCCCATTGCCCTGTAGCGGTGGCGAATGGGTTAATAATCTCACCTTAATGTCACCTTAGTATTGAAAGGTGACCTTAAGGCAGGTTAATAATTGAGAGCTGTCAATTAGACAACTATCAATTATTAATCCTATTGTATGATAGAAAAATCAAACACACACAGTTTAATAAAAAAGAAGTTTAATGAAATAATCACAGTTTTTGACAATATTTTATTTTCCTGCTAAAACCATTTCCTGTAATAAAAATAAAATAAAAAAGCAAAATGATTCTTACCAATCCGATGTACAGTCAGGTCCCACGGTGTAATCCATCAGAAAGGGTTAACAGGTTACAGGTCGCAGAGAGCTAATAATGCTGTCTCAGACCTGTATTCCCCTGAATGAATAAGTTACTCTCCCAGCGAAAGGAGAGGGATAGATTCATGAATGGAGCTTAATTGATTTATTACAACTTTCACTTGAGTGACCTGACCTAAGGTGAAAGTGGATACAATCAATTAAGCTTCATTCATGAATCACATCCTCTCCTGTCGGCAGGAGATAAGCTCATTCATTCAGGAGCTATCAGATGAGCACGCAGGATTACTTGCGCTGCTTATCTGATTGCTAGTAGTTAACCCTTTGTGAAGGATTACATCGTGGGACGTGACAGATTGCCAGATAGGTAAGAATAATGTTGTTTTATTATTTTATATTTATTTTAGAAGAACAAGGGCTTTGAACGGATTAAGACTTAAATAAAAGATGGTCAAAAATATGTGTTTTTATTTCATTAAAATTATTTATTCTTAAAGTGTGTGTGTGTTTTTTTATTTACTTCAATAGGATTAATAATTGATAGTTGTCTAATTGACAGCTCTCAATTATTAACCTGCCTTAAGGTCACCTTTCAATACTAAGGTGACATTAAGGTGAGATTATTAACCCATTCGCCACCGCTACAGGGCAATGGGAATAGACGGGCAAAGTGCCAGAAAGGGCGAATCTAATTATAGATTTGCCCTTTCTGGGGTGTCTGGGGGCAGATGTTAGTAGCCAGGGGGGGCACCAAAAAAAAGTACCCTCCCTAGGCTATTATTATCTGCCCCCACTCGCTTGCTTTGTCTGTCTGGTGGAGAAAATACAGCGGGAGCCCACGCATTTTTTTGTCAACGAATTTACACCTTTAATTAACCCCTACATGTCTGAAATTTAGCACAAATACACTCATGTAATTGTAAGTTCTAAACAAATATCAAAATACAGGAAATGACATGGTTAACTGTGTGGAAACAATGTATCATTTCATGTCGGCTTCTGTGATTTCACAAAAGCCGGCAATTGAATTTGCGGCTATTACAGTATGTAGAAGTCTAGGAAATATAAATATATATATATATACATGTCACAATTACATATATATATATATATATATATATGTATTCTATGTGTGTATATCTATTCTTTCTATTCTTTATTAAAGCTGTCAGTGTGATTTTACAGTATAGCCGGGGATGAATTGCCGGCTTTTCTAAAGGACACCGATGCGATTTCATCGCAAGTCACACATGCGGTCCGTTTGTAATCAGATTTTTCATCGCTCCCATAGACTTGCATTGGCGATAGTCGACCCACAATCGGTGACAATCGCAGCATGCTGCGATTGCACTCGGACGTTTAAAACGGACCACAAAAAATCTGATACTGAGAGCTGCTCCATAGATTAACATAGGGCAGACTGCAATACGATTTTTCATCGCATTGCAGTCATCCGATTCTGTCGCCAGTGTGACGCCGGCCGAAGAATCAAAATTGCATGTCAGTTTTAGCATTTGGTGAACATGGTAAAAATAGACAATTGTGGAATTGCCCTTTTTTTTGCAATTTCACCACACTTGGAATTTTTTTCCCATTTTCCAGTACATTATATGGTAAAAATCAATGGTGTCGTTCAAAAGTACAACTCGTCACGCAAAAAAACATGTCTTCACACGGCCTCATTGATGGAAAAATGATAAAGTTATGGCTCTGGGAAGAAGGATCAAAAAACAGAAATGCAAAAGCGGAAAATGGCCTGGGGGTGAAGGGAATAAAGATTGCACTAAACTCTAATTTCTCCTTCGCCTCATTGGGGGACACAGGACCATGGGTGTTATGCTGCTGCCACTAGGAGGCTGCCACTAAGTTTATACAAAAAAAGTTAGCTCCTCCTCTGAGTATACGCCCTCGTGCTGTCTCCAAGAGACCCAGTTTTTGCTTAGTGTCCATAGGAGGCACACGGTTTTCAGACCAAAATTTCTTTTTTATTTTATTTTTCAATTTTAACTTTTTACCTTTTTAGATTTAAAATTTTTCCTCGGACGAAGGGGCGACCGATCCTTTCAACGCTCTGATCTCCCCGTACCATCAACAGGCGAGCACCGGGATTGTTGCCTCCATGTATCCTCTTCTGCAGCCTGGCCTAATGCCGGACAATCAGCACTGTCCCATCCTAGAAGATTTAACTCCTCGGATGTAAAGAGGCCCCTTTTGGTGTCCATGCAGCCCCACTGCACTACCACTGTTAAAGCGGATGGTACAAGGAGGCTGACGGTTCCTCTGCACCTCTCTATTAAAGGATGGTGGATCGAGGATGATCCCTTTACCCCTGCACCACCCAAGACCAGCAGCAGCAGGAGGACTTGTACCTGCCGCATACCTCTGGCTTACCTGCCACCCGGCAGCTTCTCTGGGTAAATTCCAGGGCTGGAGGGCGCTGGGCAGGCGGTCTTGGGTAGCGCTGTATAGAGGGGGGCATCTCCGGGCAGTGCTCCCTGCTTCTTTTGGCACTGGTTGGCATAGATAAATTTTGCCCCTGGCTTCGGCCTTACTGTATGCCGCATCCCTTAACTCCGCCCCCGCAATGACGCCCTCCGTCGGCTCTGCCCACTGTTTATGGTGCTTCTCATACAGGACGAGAAGCGCCTTTCTACATCTCAGTGGCCATTTCCCCTTCTCCAACGGACCCCCGGACTCACTCAGGCATCCGTCAGGGTCACTGTCACACTTTGCAGGGGACGTCTCCACTTCTCCCTGGGAGCTGAAGTGCCACTCAGAAGTCACCGGGACACAAGACCTGGGTACGGGAGCACTGCTGTATACTACCCCCTACTCTCTGCAGTAACCCTTCCACCTGAGGAATTATTCTTTAAAGGGGACAAATAGAGGGGTACAATGTCCCAGCCCAAGGGATCCAAAAAGGCTAACAAGACTATGGCAGTCTTTTTTACTTCATGTATCTCTTGCCAGTCTGTGTTCCCTAAGGCTCAGAGCTCGCCGCTCTGCAATGCCTGTGACCCCAAATGCGCTCAGGAGCCCCCCACCGCCACTGAGCCCAGTGTTCCTAGCCCCCTGAGGGCTTCATCATTGTCACAATCCATGGCTTCTCTGGCCCAAGCAATTGAATCTCTCCATGATCCCACCAGGGATCTGAGTGGATGCAGGTCTGATTTAGATGGATCCTCCCCCATATGGGAGCAGTCGGTTAGCAGGGGCCGAAAGCACTCTAGAAGCCTACAGGCGTCTAGGAAAAGGATCCACAGCATGTCTCCAGAACAATCACGTACTTTCTCATCCGCGAGCTCTGCTTCTCGCTCTCCCTCTCCAGGGGTCAGTAGTGAACGCGATTCAAAGTACGAAACAGACGGTTCCTTGGACCTGGATTCGCCAGAACACTGTGGATTCATTGATTGAGGCAGTCAATCTGTCACTAAATGTTGAAGATAAATCCGCCTCCATTCCAGATCAAGCCGTGTCCTTTAAGAGGACAAAACGCCCTCAAAAGGCATTTGTCATTCACCCGAATTTACGGCCATAGTTAATCGGCACAGGGAGCGACCGGACAAACGTTTCACAGGACAAATGCCTCTCGAAGCGAAATATCCTTTTTTAGCTGAGCTGAGGAAGGATTGGGCTGAATCCCTTGTCGTAGACCCTCCAGTGTCTCGTCTGGCTTTCAAGACCCTCCTATCTGTACCGTATGGGTCATGAATTAGAAATCCTACAGACCGTCAGATAGCACATTTGACTTGCTCTATCTTTGACGCATCAGGCTTGGCCCTCTGTCCTTCATTCGCTGCAGCATGGGTTGCAAAGGCAATAGTCTTCTGGGCAGATACACTAGCCAAAGTCATTCAGAACAGTAATCTTCCCTCTGAAGCAGTTCATCTTGCCAGTTAAATTTCTCGGGCTGGAGATTACCTAGTACACTTCCTTGGATGCGGCTGGCTGTTCTCCTGTGTTGGCAGTGAATGCCATCACGATCAGAAGAGCATTATGGCTCAGAGAGTGGAAAGCGGATTCTGTGTCAAAAAAGTCCCTGACATTTCTTCCCTATCAGAGTGGCCGCTTATTTAGAGAGAAGCTGGATCAGCTTAATTCTGACGCCACAGGAGGAAAGAGCAAATTTCTTCCCCAACAGAGGCTTAGGCGTCCATTTCGGAGACAACAGTGGAATGGAAATCTTGCCCCAAACAGTCGAGATCTAAGGGATCTAGATCTCAGAGACTCCCTGCCCGCTGATTACTGGAGCTGTCCGGTCGACACTGGCAGAGTAGGCAGCCGCCTACTTCTGTTCCGGCAGGACTGACTTTCCGTCATCCACGATGAATGGGTCAGAGATCTGGTGTCCTCAGAAAACAAGATAGATTTTTCTACGTGCACCCCCATCGTCAAAGGTAAGGGCAAAGTCTTTTTCCCGAGCCATAGATGCATTGTGTCGTGACGGTGTCATTGTCCCCATCCCAGAGAACAAAAAGTTTCGGGGTTTTTACTCAAACCTTTTCATTGTCCCAAAAAAGGATGGAAAGGTGAGACCCATTCTAGACCTCAAACTTCTCAACAATTTTGCCAAGGTCTATCATTTTCACATGGAATCTCTGCGTTTAGTCATCTCTTCTATGGAAGAAGGAAAGTTCTTGGCATCCTTCGACATCCTAGATGCTTACCTGCATATTCCGTTTTTTCCTCCCCACCAGAGATTCCTGCACCTCGCCATTCACGACCAGCACTTCCAATTTACGGCCCTGCCGTTCGGCCTCGCCACTGCCCCAGAGTGTTCAAAAAAGTCATGGTGGCCGTCATGTCCATCTTACACTCTCAAAGCGTGGTTCTGCCCTATCTGGATGACCTACTGGTCAAAGAGCCATCTTTCCACGACTGTGAGGACTCCGTTTGCATTACTTGCATAAACCCTTTCTCATCTGGGCTGGCTAATAAACTTAAACAAGTCATCCACTGTTCCAGCCCAGCAGATATCCTTCTTAGGGATGACCCTGGACACCTCTCAAGGGTTGGTATTTCTTCTTCGAGACAAAGTCTTAGCCCTTCAACAAGGAGCCCATGCCCTATGTCAATCATTCCCTCATTCCATCCGGTTTGCCATGAGGGTACTTGGAAAAATAGTGGCAGCAATGAAAGTGGTCCTTTTTGCGCAGCAGCACCTTCGCCCCATGCACCACGCTCTTCTGGTGGCTTCGGACAGGAACCCGTTTTCCCTCAACTGCCAGTGCCGTTTATCCCTGCGGGTCAGGCAGGCCCTCAGATCTTGGACATTGAGTTCCTCTCTCAATCAGGGGAAGTCTTTTCTCCCGGTTCAATGGCTAGTGGTGACTACCAATGCCGGTCTTCTCGGCTGGGGAGCGGTTTTTCATCATCACACCACTCAGGGCTGCTGGTCGATTCAAGAATCAAAGCTCCCAATCAACGTCCTGGAGATCCCTGCGATATGACTGGTTATACTGGATGGGCACAGGAAAATCCACTTCACTTTATTCATTTTGTACTCCCATTCGGTTTTCTTATGCATTGACTGCAAGGCCTGCCCTGCTACCAAGTCATATGCACCCCAATAAGTCTTTGAACCCAGGTACTGGATGGGCACAGGAAAATCCACTTCACATTATTCATTTTGTACTGATTAAAAACTATGCCCAATTTAAAGGAGTGGGTTTCCTAGACTTGTAATGCCATACACTAAGTGTATGGGCTGGCAAACATTTTCTCCTGTGGGGTACACCTGAACCTTTCTCTGAACAAGTATTTTACGCACAGCATAACAAATGACCCTTGTTAATAATTTGACACTGGCTGTAGCAGCACAGAACACGTTAATGCTGATGATATAGTGGTGGCAGATGATGAGATGTGGAGGAAGGCCTGATTAAAAACTGCCCAATTTAAAGGAGCGGGTCTACTAGACTTGTAATGCCCATACACTAAGTGTATGGGCTGGCAAACATTTCCTCTTGGGGGGGTACATATTTTTTGAAATTTGGTAATGGGGCTTCATAACACCCTTGCCAAAAGATAGAGTGGCTGGAGCATGACGGATTACGTTCACCCTGATGTTCTAGTGGGGTGGATGGTGAGGATGAGGAGAAGGAGGATGATGACACCAAATAGCCAAAATCAGGAAGCGTATACCCATGTGTGGGTGTGAAGAGGTGCATGAGAATACACCTCCCAAAAAGACACTACATTGGACTTTGTGTTTCGCTATCATCATTTGGTGGTGTCGAGAAGTCTGGCCCAATCCATCTCTTGTTCATTTTTATAAGAGTCAGCCTGTCTACATTTTCCGTTGAAAGGCGAATGCACTTATCTGTGATAATTCCACCAGCGGCACTAAAAACCCGCTCTGACAAAACAATAGTGGCAGGACAGGCCAGGACCTCCAAGACGCAGAGAGCCAGTTCATGCCACGTGTCCACCTTGGATACCCAATAATTAAAAGGCACTGAGGAATCACGGAGGACATTGATGTGGTCAGCAAAGTACTGCCTCAGCAATCTTTTAAAACATTGCATTCCTTGTGAGATTACCCCACGCATCAGGGCCAGGGCGATGGGAGGGTCTGAGAAAACTGACCCAGAACTTTGCCAGTGTTCCCTTGCCTCTGCTGGATTGGAGTTGTGTCTCTCTCGCCTGTCCTCCTTGGTTGGCCAACAACTGTTATCTCTGCCACCAGCGTTTTGAGAAGGGAATTTTTTTAATAATTCTGCAGCAATGGCTTTCTGGTACTGCACCATTTTAGTACACCTGTCTGCCTCTGGAGCAAGAGATTGAAAGTTCTCCTTGTCTCATGGGTCTATAAAGTGTCACTACCCAGTAATGATTGTTCCCCAATATTTTTACAATACTAGGGTCAAGGGAAAGGCAGCACAACATAAAGTCAGCCATGCGTGCCAGACTGGTAATAGGCAAGCCTTCCGTGTGCTCACCCACATGGTGAATGACCAAGGTATCCTCCTCCTCCTCTTCCTCTTCCTCTCTGTCCTCAGGCCATCCACGCTGAACAGACGGTATGACAGTTGTGCTTGTAGTACAGTTTATAGCGCATGAAAGTAGCTCCTGTTCTTTCTCCTCCTCTCTTCCTCATTGTCAACCAATACACGTTGGGATGACATGAGGATGGGCTGTGTGTAATCAGCCTGTATGGTTCCTTGATCCATGTCCTTGTGCTCCGCCTGCAACGCATCCTCTTTCATTGTGAGCAGAGAACTTTTCAGAATGCAGATGAACGGGATGGTGACGCTAATTATGGTGTCATCACCACTCACCATCTTGGTGGACTTTAGGAGCATGTAACATATGTCTGACATCCATGTCCACTCCTGAGGTCTTATGTGTGGAGTCAAACCTGACAAACGACGGCCTTGTTGATGCTGGTATTAAACAACTGCCCGCTTCTGCTCACAAATCCTTTCTAACATATGCAGTGTAAAGTTGCAATGCATGGGGACATCACACACCAGTCGGTGAGCCAGAATCTGCAATCGCTGCTGAAGCACGGCAAGGGCGGCTGAAGCTGTAGCTGACTTTCCTTAATGGGCATACATGTGGCATACTTTCACCAGTAGATCCGGCAGTTCCATGTAACTTTTTAGAAAACGTTGAACAATGAGGTTAAGCACATGGGCCAGGCATGGTACGTGTGTCAGTTTGCCTTGCCTCAGAGCTGCCACCAGGTTTCTGCCATTGTCACACAAAACCATGCCTGGCTGGCGATTCAGTGGTGTCAGCCACACATCTGCCTGCTTTTTCAGAGCTGTCAGCAACTCTTCAGCATTGTGCGGTTTTTCACCTAAGCAAATTAGCTTCAACACAGCCTGTTGCCGCTTGGCTGAGGCAGTACTGCAGTGCTTCCAGCTTGTAACTGATGTGCTCATTTCGGAGATGGAGTCTGAGGAGAAGGAGGTGCAGGAGCTGTACACAGTGGGAGCAACCCTGATTGACGTAGGGCGCGCAAACCTTGGCGTGGGAAAACATGTTCCATCCCAAGGTCTGACTGGGTCCCGGCTTCGAGATGTACGGTCCCTGGCCACAAGCACTTGTCCATGTGTTCGTGGTTAGGTGTACTTTCCCAGTAACTGCATTGTTGAGGGAACTGGTAATGTTGTGGGACACGTGCTTGTGTATTGCCGGGACGGTACAGCGGAGAGAACAGTGGCGGCTGGGGACCGAGTACCTTGGGACGGCCTCTGCCATCAGGTTTGTGAAAGCTTCTGTCTCCATGAGCCGAAAAGCAACATTTCGAGTGCAAGCAGATGAGAAATATGAGAATTGGCCTGTGGGGCATTGGATGCTTATTTCCACTTACATTCCAATGACTGGGGTATCGACAACTGAAGACTGCACTGGGACAAGGACGTGGACTTACTTGATGATGGTGCTATTTGACTCTGGGCAATGGCAGGTTCAGGGCAGGAGGCATCTTCGCATGCACCATGGCCAGGGGATTTGCTTGCACGCACAACAGTGGAAGAAGCAGTGGTGTCACCCGCAGACACTGTTCCTACAGCCAGGGGTTTGGCCCACAAAGTCGGGTGCTTTGCTGCCATGTGCCTGATCATGCTGGTGGGGTAAGGCTGGTAGTTTTGCTACCCATGCTGATGCTGGCATGACAAGTGTTGCAAATGGCCTGTTTGGGGTTATCAGCAGTCTTTAAAAAATAACCAGACTCGGGACGACCTAACAGTTGGACTGGCAACTTCCGTCATGTTGGTGTTACAGGCCACGTTTGCATGCCTTCTGTCTGCAGCCACCATACTTCTTCTTCCTGCCTGAAGTGGTGCTACGCCTACCTCCCCCTGTGTGCTGCTGTCTTCGCTCTGCATGTCCTCCTGCCAGGTTTGGTCTGTTACTATATCATCCTCCACCTCATCTTCCACTTCCGCACCCTAGTCCTCCTCCTGACTTTCCGGCAATTGTGTCTTATCATCATTCACCTCTTGTGACCAAGGCTGCTCGAATATTTGTGCATTGGTACAAGGAATATCATCTTGCCCAGCTTCAAGTGAACCAGGCAAGAGGCACGAATTTCTAAATAGAAAACTGAACAGCTCTTCGGAGTGTCCGAGTGTGGGATCAGTTGTCTGAGGGCACTCAGCATGGTGGGAGGATGGTGGATCAGGTTGAGGAATATGTGGTTCACTGCAATTCTGACTTGTCCATGTGGAAGACAGGGCGCTGGTGGTGGTGGATAAGTAACTGTAAGTATTATCTGCTATCCAGCCAACAACCTTTTCACACTGTTGGGGCTTCAATAGTGCTGTCTTCCCGCGGTCACCTACGACTTCGGACACTAAGGTCCAGCGACAAGATGTGGGTGTTTTTGATGGCCCAATTTCAGCTTGGCCACGGCTTCAGCATGCACCATCACCATCACATCCACTTCTACATCCCTTGCCACGAACCTTGCCCATTTTAAATGGACTAGAATATTATACACGTTCACTACAAATGGCTGATTTGGAAGCCAACTTGTATGTGATATGTGTGCAGGAAAACCATACTTTTACCTATCTGAACTCTAGGTAAAAATTAAAAAATTTTGGCTTATCAGATTTGTGTCAATAAGTACTGTAACAGACTGCAAAAACACTAAAATATGTAGGCCTTATGTGTGCCAAATTTTTGGCACAGATAAATGAGGCCTGGTAGGGAGATACCACACTGACAAATCTGTGCCCTGTATTTTTAGCTTTTTTAGGCTAAATACTAAATAGTGCTGTATATAACTAGAATGACACACTGGAAAAAATTGATATGCAAATTGCCTCTTCAAACAAAGAGGACTTGTACTCTATAGCGCCACCTATTGGAAGTAGCGATCCTACAAGTCACAATCAACCCTTTAACGAGTCTTGTAATATGACTTAGGATAAAAGCCAAATCAGAATCTCCATTTGCAGACACGGTGTTTCGGACTGTTGGTCCTCGTCAGTGCAAAGTAGGAGAGATCTGATTTGGCTAGATGAGAGGCTCTGGACTGGGGTCTGGGGGGTAAGGTTTCTCCTTGTGGAGAGTGACATACCAGCTCTGGCGTGTCGAGGTAAGGAGGTTATTCGCCGTGCAATGCTCCTCTGGGAAATTTTAATATGCAAATTGCCTCTTCAAACAAAGAGGACTTGTACTCTATAGCGCCACCTATTGGAAGTAGCGATCCTACAAGTCACAATCAACCCTTTAACGAGTCTTGTAATATGACTTAGGATAAAAGCCAAATCAGAATCTCCATTTGCAGACACGGTGTTTCGGACTGTTGGTCCTCGTCAGTGCAAAGTAGGAGAGATCTGATTTGGCTAGATGAGAGGCTCTGGACTGGGGTCTGGGGGGTAAGGTTTCTCCTTGTGGAGAGTGACATACCAGCTCTGGCGTGTCGAGGTAAGGAGGCTTATTCGCCGTGCAATGCTCCTCTGGGAAATTTTAATATGCAAATTGCCTCTTCAAACAAAGAGGACTTGTACTCTATAGCGCCACCTATTGGAAGTAGCGATCCTACAAGTCACAATCAACCCTTTAACGAGTCTTGTAATATGACTTAGGATAAAAGCCAAATCAGAATCTCCATTTGCAGACACGGTGTTTCGGACTGTTGGTCCTCGTCAGTGCAAAGTAGGAGAGATCTGATTTGGCTAGATGAGAGGCTCTGGACTGGGGTCTGGGGGGTAAGGTTTCTCCTTGTGGAGAGTGACATACCAGCTCTGGCGTGTCGAGGTAAGGAGGCTTATTCGCCGTGCAATGCTCCTCTGGGAAATTTTAATATGCAAATTGCCTCTTCAAACAAAGAGGACTTGTACTCTATAGCGCCACCTATTGGAAGTAGCGATCCTACAAGTCACAATCAACCCTTTAACGAGTCTTGTAATATGACTTAGGATAAAAGCCAAATCAGAATCTCCATTTGCAGACACGGTGTTTCGGACTGTTGGTCCTCGTCAGTGCAAAGTAGGAGAGATCTGATTTGGCTAGATGAGAGGCTCTGGACTGGGGTCTGGGGGGTAAGGTTTCTCCTTGTGGAGAGTGACATACCAGCTCTGGCGTGTCGAGGTAAGGAGGCTTATTCGCCGTGCAATGCTCCTCTGGGAAATTTTAATATGCAAATTGCCTCTTCAAACAAAGAGGACTTGTACTCTATAGCACCACCTATTGGAAGTAGCGATCCTACAAGTCACAATTAACCCTTTAACGAGTCTTGTAATATGACTTAGGATAAAAGCCAAATCAGAATCTCCATTTGCAGACACGGTGTTTCGGACTGTTGGTCCTCGTCAGTGCAAAGTAGGAGAGATCTGATTTGGCTAGATGAGAGGCTCTGGACTGGGGTCTGGGGGGTAAGGTTTCTCCTTGTGGAGAGTGAAATACCAGCTCTGGCGTGTCGAGGTAAGGAGGCTTATTCGCCGTGCAATGCTCCTCTGGGAAATTTTAATATGCAAATTGCCTCTTCAAACAAAGAGGACTTGTACTCTATAGCGCCACCTATTGGAAGTAGCGATCCTACAAGTCACAATCAACCCTTTAACGAGTCTTGTAATATGACTTAGGATAAAAGCCAAATCAGAATCTCCATTTGCAGACACGGTGTTTCGGACTGTTGGTCCTCGTCAGTGCAAAGTAGGAGAGATCTGATTTGGCTAGATGAGAGGCTCTGGACTGGGGTCTGGGGGTAAGGTTTCTCCTTGTGGAGAGTGACATACCAGCTCTGGCGTGTCGAGGTAAGGAGGCTTATTCGCCGTGCAATGCTCCTCTGGGAAATTTTAATATGCAAATTGCCTCTTCAAACAAAGAGGACTTGTACTCTATAGCGCCACCTATTGGAAGTAGCGATCCTACAAGTCACAATCAACCCTTTAACGAGTCTTGTAATATGACTTAGGATAAAAGCCAAATCAGAATCTCCATTTGCAGACACGGTGTTTCGGACTGTTGGTCCTCGTCAGTGCAAAGTAGGAGAGATCTGATTTGGCTAGATGAGAGGCTCTGGACTGGGGTCTGGGGGGTAAGGTTTCTCCTTGTGGAGAGTGACATACCAGCTCTGGCGTGTCGAGGTAAGGAGGCTTATTCGCCGTGCAATGCTCCTCTGGGAAATTTTAATATGCAAATTGCCTCTTCAAACAAAGAAGACTTGTACTCTATAGCGCCACCTATTGGAAGTAGCGATCCTACAAGTCACAATCAACACTTTAACGAGTCTTGTAATATGACTTAGGATAAAAGCCAAATCAGAATCTCCATTTGCAGACACGGTGTTTCGGACTGTTGGTCCTCGTCAGTGCAAAGTAGGAGAGATCTGATTTGGCTAGATGAGAGGCTCTGGACTGGGTCTGGGGGGTAAGGTTTCTCCTTGTGGAGAGTGACATACCAGCTCTGGCGTGTCGAGGTAAGGAGGCTTATTCGCCGTGCAATGCTCCTCTGGGAAATTTTAATATGCAAATTGCCTCTTCAAACAAAGAGGACTTGTACTCTATAGCGCCACCTATTGGAAGTAGCGATCCTACAAGTCACAATCAACCCTTTAACGAGTCTTGTAATATGACTTAGGATAAAAGCCAAATCAGAATCTCCATTTGCAGACACGGTGTTTCGGACTGTTGGTCCTCGTCAGTGCAAAGTAGGAGAGATCTGATTTGGCTAGATGAGAGGCTCTGGACTGGGGTCTGGGGGGTAAGGTTTCTCCTTGTGGAGAGTGACATACCAGCTCTGGCGTGTCGAGGTAAGGAGGCTTATTCGCCGTGCAATGCTCCTTGGGAAATTTTAATATGCAAATTGCCTCTTCAAACAAAGAAGACTTGTACTCTATAGCGCCACCTATTGGAAGTAGTGATCCTACAAGTCACAATCAACCCTTTAACGAGTCTTGTAATATGACTTAGGATAAAAGCCAAATCAGAATCTCCATTTGCAGACACGGTGTTTCGGACTGTTGGTCCTCGTCAGTGCAAAGTAGGAGAGATCTGATTTGGCTAGATGAGAGGCTCTGGACTGGGGTCTGGGGGGTAAGGTTTCTCCTTGTGGAGAGTGACATACCAGCTCTGGCGTGTCGAGGTAAGGAGGCTTATTCGCCGTGCAATGCTCCTCTGGGAAATTTTAATATGCAAATTGCCTCTTCAAACAAAGAGGACTTGTACTCTATAGCGCCACCTATTGGAAGTAGCGATCCTACAAGTCACAATCAACCCTTTAACGAGTCTTGTAATATGACTTAGGATAAAAGCCAAATCAGAATCTCCATTTGCAGACACGGTGTTTCGGACTGTTGGTCCTCGTCAGTGCAAAGTAGGAGAGATCTGATTTGGCTAGATGAGAGGCTCTGGACTGGGGTCTGGGGGGTAAGGTTTCTCCTTGTGGAGAGTGACATACCAGCTCTGGCGTGTCGAGGTAAGGAGGCTTATTCGCCGTGCAATGCTCCTCTGGGAAATTTTAATATGCAAATTGCCTCTTCAAACAAAGAGGACTTGTACTCTATAGCGCCACCTATTGGAAGTAGCGATCCTACAAGTCACAATCAACCCTTTAACGAGTCTTGTAATATGACTTAGGATAAAAGCCAAATCAGAATCTCCATTTGCAGACACGGTGTTTCGGACTGTTGGTCCTCGTCAGTGCAAAGTAGGAGAGATCTGATTTGGCTAGATGAGAGGCTCTGGACTGGGGTCTGGGGGGTAAGGTTTCTCCTTGTGGAGAGTGACATACCAGCTCTGGCGTGTCGAGGTAAGGAGGCTTATTCGCCGTGCAATGCTCCTCTGGGAAATTTTAATATGCAAATTGCCTCTTCAAACAAAGAGGACTTGTACTCTATAGCGCCACCTATTGGAAGTAGCGATCCTACAAGTCACAATCAACCCTTTAACGAGTCTTGTAATATGACTTAGGATAAAAGCCAAATCAGAATCTCCATTTGCAGACACGGTGTTTCGGACTGTTGGTCCTCGTCAGTGCAAAGTAGGAGAGATCTGATTTGGCTAGATGAGAGGCTCTGGACTGGGGTCTGGGGGGTAAGGTTTCTCCTTGTGGAGAGTGACATACCAGCTCTGGCGTGTCGAGGTAAGGAGGCTTATTCGCCGTGCAATGCTCCTCTGGGAAATTTTAATATGCAAATTGCCTCTTCAAACAAAGAGGACTTGTACTCTATAGCGCCACCTATTGGAAGTAGCGATCCTACAAGTCACAATCAACCCTTTAACGAGTCTTGTAATATGACTTAGGATAAAAGCCAAATCAGAATCTCCATTTGCAGACACGGTGTTTCGGACTGTTGGTCCTCGTCAGTGCAAAGTAGGAGAGATCTGATTTGGCTAGATGAGAGGCTCTGGACTGGGGTCTGGGGGGTAAGGTTTCTCCTTGTGGAGAGTGACATACCAGCTCTGGCGTGTCGAGGTAAGGAGGCTTATTCGCCGTGCAATGCTCCTCTGGGAAATTTTAATATGCAAATTGCCTCTTCAAACAAAGAGGACTTGTACTCTATAGCGCCACCTAAAATGAGCAAACTTGGAGCACGCAGATATATGAGCTGGCATAGAGATACCACACTGATAAATCTGTGGCCTGTATTTTTTACTTTTTGAGGCTAAATAGTGCTATATATATAACTACAGTGACAGCACAAAAAATGGAATTTAGGGCTAAAATGAACAAAATTCTAAGCAGACGGATGGATGAGGCGTGTCACAGATATACCGCACTGTAAAATATGTGGCCTGTATGTATTTTTTGGGGGTTCAGCAAAATGGTGTCAAGAAATTGTGTTAGACATTAAAAAAAAAATCTTCTCTACCATACCACATAAAAATTAAATATTTCTCTGCGCATTCAAAAGTGATTGTTGATACCCTTTTAAAATTGCAGGATTTTCACTCTGTAGGAAAACGATTTGGCTTTTTTTGTGTACTATCAAAAAGCAAATGAGAAAAAAAAGGGTTCTGGATTGCTTTGCAATAACATAAGCTCTATTAACCTGGCGAAAAAATTTTTCAAGCCCAATTAAACTGGGGCTAGGTATATACGGTCAATATATCCTATAGGTAGCAGCAGCACCAATAGACAGGAAGGGAATGGACCCTCTTGATGTATGCAATGATCTATATACACACATACAATGCCTGCAGGCCTTGCACTGATATGTATAGAGCGAAGTACACTCCCCTGCCTACCTAACACTGTCACTTATATGCTCCGGAATTAGTCCTTAGAAGGACTGTTGGTTTAGCTGGATTTGAGTACTTTAGGATGGTAGACCCCACACTGACTAAGAAATCTCCAAATCTGACCCTATATCGGCAGCAGCTCTACCTATACTATCTAAATCCGGAGCTGAATGCGCCGAGCAGGGCGTCGTCCAGTCTCTTATACTCCTGATGATGCTGTGCGGCCAAGCCAATCACTGCAGGACCACAACAAAGATAGCTGCTGAGTTTCATTGCCTGGCAGACAATCCCTGCATCGTGATTGGGTCTGTAAAGACCGCCTAAAAAGCTGGGTGGAGACCCGAGTTCCCGCCGAGTAATCCCGGAAATGTTCGGTGCTTGCCCAGTACACCAAGTACCGTGATACTCGAGCGAGTAACGAGTAGTGGCGAGCATGTTCGCTCATCACTAGTCATCATTAGAACTACAATTCTGCATCACTGCAAGTCCATGGCAGAGGGTGGAGCAGAGCAACTTGGTCAGAAGTTGAAGGGGGGATAATTCATGCAGGGAATATAGACTTCTTGTTTCTACATAGAGCAGAGAAAAGAGAAGAATTAAAATGAGCAATTGTAAATATACAGTGATGCATAATATGATGATTGCAATATATTAAGAGGATAAAAACTTTGATGAGAGGGCTTATTTAATCTACATTTAGGACTTGTGTGATAATCAGATGTAGTTTAAGGTCATATGAAGCAGAATTGTGGTAAATTCTGAAGGGTTGATAAACTTTCAAGCACTGCTGTATGAGCTACTGAAGAGCTAAGCACCCTGTAAACACACAAACCTCAAACCCAGCCTATATTACTGGAAAGATATTCCAACAAAAAAAAGCCCTTAAAGGGAACTGGTCAGGTCCCCCGTTCCAGCCAAAACCACCTGCAGTTTTGTTTGCTTATGTAAACACTCTGTCTAATAGTCCTTGTATTAAATTATACCCATAAACAGATCTTTAGAAAAAGTATTCCTAAAGTCAGTTTATGACATGTAAATGAGGGCTTCGACTAGTCGATGGGGAGTTCGTGTTCCCAGACTAGTCGGCCCACTAAGATGTCATCATGCCCTTGTTGGCGTGATAACTAGTGTTGAGCGATACTGCTCGATATCTAAAAATATCGTATCGAAATGGTATCACCGATATCACTAAATATCGTCGATATCCGATTTCGATACCGGAAGTCCCATGTAAGTCTATGGGAACAAAATATCACAACTAAAAAAAACCTTTATTTCCTTGTAAACACTAAATATACACACATAGAATACATATATATATATATACAATGTCATTGTGACATATATATATACATATATGTATAGTTTATACACTTCTACATAGTAAAATATCCTCTGATTCAATTGCCGGGTAAAGCCGGCTTCTGTGAAAAGACAGAAGCACCCGACATGAAATGACACTTGGTGTACATAGGGTTAACCATGTCTTTTCATGTCGTTTGCAATCTGATTTGCACAAACAATTACATCAGTCTATGTGTGCAAAATTTCACACCTGTAGGGGTTAATTAAAGGTGTAAATTCGTTGTAAAAAAAACGGACTTTTTTGCTACTAATTTACACCTTTAATTAACCCCTACAGGTGTGAAATTTTGCACACTTACACTCATGTAATTGTTTGTGCAAATCAGATATCAAACTACATGAAAAGACATGGTTAACTCTATGTAAACCAAGTGTCATTTCATGTCGGGTTCTGCATTTTCACAAAAGCCGGCAATTGAATTAGCGGCTATTATACTATGTAGAAGTGTATGAACTATAAATATAAATATATATATATATATATGTGTCACAAATTTAATGACATGTATATATATATATGAGGTGTAAAATTGCTGAAAAAAAAGGCGTGGGCTCCCGCCCTATTTTCCAACCAGACAGACAAAGCCAGTGAGTGGGGGCAGATAATAATAGCCCAGAGAGGGACCATTATTTTTGGCCCCCCCCGGCTACTAACATCTGCCCCCAGACACCCCAGAAATGGCAAATCTCTAATTAGATTTGCCCTTTCTGGCACTTTGCCCGTCTATTCCCATTGCCCTGTAGCGGTGGCGAATGGGTTAATAAGGGGTTAAAATGACCTTGCAATTGAAAGGTCACTTTAAGCCAGGTTAATAATTGAGAGCTGTCAATTAGACAACTATCAATTATTAATCCTATTGTATGAAAGAAAAATCAAACACACACACTTTAATAAAAAAGAAGTTTAATGAAATAATCACACAGTTTTTGACCATATTTTATTTTCCTGCTAAAACCATTTCCTGTAATAAAAATAAAATAATAAAGCAAAATTATTCTTACCAATCCGATGTACAGTCAGGTCCCACGGTGTAATCCTTCAGAAAGGGTTAATGTTTACTGCAGGGACCGCAGCTAATGCTGCAGCCTCACAGTAAACCCCCAAATGAATGAGTTCCTCTCCTGGCTGACAGGAGAGGAAGTGGAAAGCTTAATTGATTGCTTTCCACTTTCACTTCAGGTCAGCCAGGGACACCATCAGTGACGTCAGAGGGAACTGATTAACAAAAATAGGGGATCCCCTCGAAAAAAAATTGGCGTGGGGTCCCCCCTATTTTTGTTAACCAGCCAGATGAAGCAGACCGCTGAGGCCTGGATTTTCAGGCTGTTAAGGAGCCAAGATCCATGGACCTTGCCAGCCTGATAATACCAGGCCACAGCAGTCTGCATATCTTGGCTGATTAACAAAAATAGGGGATCCCCTCGAAAAAAATTGGCGTGGGGTCCCCCCTATTTTTGTTAACCAGCCAGATGAAGCAGACCGCTGAGGCCTGGTTTTTCAGGCTGGTAAGGATCCAATATCCATGGACCTTGCAAGCCTGATAATACCAGGCCACAGCAGTCTGCTTAGCTTGGCTGGTTAACAAAAATAGGGGATCCCCTCGAAAAAAAAACGGCGTAGGGGTCCCCCTATTTTTGTTAACCAGCCAAGTAAAATGCAGACTGCTGCGGCCTGGTATTAAAAGACTGTCAAGGCCCATGGATTTTGGCCCTCAACAGCCTGATAATACCAGGCTACAGCAGCCCCACATTTGGCGCATCAAAAGATGTGCCAATTGTGGCACTTTACCGGCTCTTCCCACTGCCCTGTAGCGGTGGCAAGGGGGTAATAAGGGGTTAATGTCACCGTTGATTGCACGGTGACAATAAGCCCGGTTAATAATGGAGAGGCGTCAATAAGACACCGATCCATTATTAATCCCAAAGTTATTAAATGCATAAAAAAAAGACAAAGCAAGAAAAAAGTATTTTAATGAAATAAAAGAGACAACACACTTTTCATTTATTTTATTGTACTCTCATTCCTGCGACGCCATCGATCTCCTGTAAAAAAAGAAAAAAAACAAACCAACAGTATACCACCTGTCCGACGCAGTCCATAGTAACGACAGTCCCACGACGATCCAGCTCTGCTACATCGCAATGACAGGCATAGCCTGTCATCGCGACGCAGCACAGCTGATTACCTGCTTCCCCGGCGGTGACGTCATCGGACTGACTGCTTTACGGCCGGGATTACCCAGCAGTCACTGCAGTTATCGCGATGAAACTGCATGTGACCGCCGGGGAGAAGAGGATGGCGGCCATGAAGCAGTCCAGGACGTGACCGCCGGAGATCTTCTGCCAGGTAAGTGCCGCTGACTCCTGACAGACCCGACCGACGGACACTGACAGTGACAGACCCGACCGACGGACACAGACAGTGACAGTGACAAATCCGATTCCGGTATTCGATAAGACGAAAATATCGAAACGAATTATCGAAAGGCCGATACAGCTAATATCGGCCGATAGCCGATATTTGCAGTATCGTATCGCTCAACACTAGTGATAACATAACTTACAAATGTAGGCTTCATTGCAAGAAGTATATTTACCTTGCGCGTCTTCCCCTCGGATCATTGATCATCTGAAGCCAGGTGTATGGCTTTTCTTTGTGCTAAAAATCTGCAATGATAAGAAGAAGCTTGCCAATTATTTACTTTGAATTCCACCCGGAAAATGCAAGGATTAATTCCAATGATAATAAAGGTCGATGCTCATGTGGACCCCCGCAGTGCAAAGTACAAATTAGTGTCAGGACAGAAAACCAAGATTTCTGCTGCAGAACACACGTCGGATTTCACTCCTAATTGGGAACATAATATTAATGTGTATGTATACAGCCATAAAAAATAAACATTTGCACACATATAGCCCCTTTCACTGTTCATCGAAATGCCCAGATGCATTGCACAGACCCCAGAGATATGAAATATGTTCATCACACAAATCAAAGCAAAACAAAGTATACAGATATAAGATACAGATGCGTTTTTAATAAATGACTCTATCATGTCTCCGATGTACCGTAGTGTAGACTCATTAGCAGTTTTGTAGCATATTAACTCCACTCAATATCTAAATGCTGTTAATTATTGGAGCTAAGTTTCATCAAGACTAGAGCGTGGTGTGTATAATAATTAGGATATCACATGTAGTGAATGCTGTAAGAAATACAGCTGCAATTCTACAATGAGTGCCAGAGTCAACTAAGTAGCAGCATGTGGTTAACGAAGCCCTACTCCTCCTACCATTCACTTTGTTATCCTCTTAATATATTGCAATCATTATATCATATTATATAGCACTGTGTACTTACAATTGCTCATTTTCCCTTCTACCCAGTTAATTATTCTTTTTTACATTACGTAGGTCTATGACGTGATTAAAAACAGACTGGCTGAATCCTTCTAAGCTACACGTAGAAACAAGAAGTCTCTTTTCCCTAATGAGTCATCATTAGAACTACAATTCTACATCATTGCAAAGTCCCTGGCAGAGGGAGGAGCGGAGGAGCTGGGTCAGAAGTTAGAGGAGGGATAACTCATGCAGGGAAAATACACTTACTGTTTCTACAAAGAGAGGAAAAAATAGAATTAGCTGGGTAGCTGAGCAATTAAAAGTATACAGTGATATATAATACGATCATTGCAATAAATAAAGAGAATAAAAACTTTGATGGGAGTGCTTATTTAATTTGCAGTTAGGACTTGTGTGATAATCAGATGTAATTTAAGGTCAAATTGGGCAGAAATATGGTAAATTCTTAAGGGTTGACAAACTTTCATGCACCGCTGTATGAGCTGCTGAACACCTCAGTTCCCTGTAAACACACAGACCTCACACCCAGCCTGTATAACTAGCAAAGACATGAAAAAATATGGCGGCGCATGACAGTGAGCCCGACGGGATCTGTCTTCTGGCACCCAGCAACAGCAGGGATTTGTCCTATTGGATCATTTTGATCGCTGTTATAGACACTATCACAGTTAAAAATAACTCAAAAATTTGGCATAGTCATGAAGGCCAAACTTAGCTCCATCACTAAGGGAGTAATAATACTTGAGGAATCTAAAATTGACTAGTTGCTAAGGATCCCAAGAAACCAAATACCGTATATACTCGAATATAAGCCGAGATTTTCAGCCCATTTTTTTAGGGCTGAAAGTCCCCCTCTCGGCTTATATTCGAGTCATATTCGGCAGGGGAGGGGGAGCGCAGCTGTCCTATATACTTACCCTTCCGCTGGCGCGGTCTCTGCAGCCCCTGCTCTTCTCCCACGGTCCCGGCACCTGTGTTCAGCGGTCAGCTGGCACCGCTCATTAAAGTAATGAATATGCGCATATTCATTACTTTAATGAGCGGTAACACGTGACCGCTGAACACAGGCGCCGGGACCATGGGAGAAGAGCAGGGCAGAGACGCGCCGGCGGAAGGGTAAGTATAAGCGATATTTACCTGTCCCGTTCCGCTGTGTCCTCGGGTCCTCTTGCTGCGATGTTCAGGCATCAGGCAGAGGGCGCGATGATGTGGATACTGTGCGCCGCGCCCTCTGCCTGATCATTGACTGCTGGAGGACCCGGAAGATGGCGGTGAGCAGTGGTAACAGGTAAATGTCTCAGGTGCCGGGCCCTGAATGAGCGGTGATACCGGCACCTGTCCCCCATAGCGCGCCGGTATCCCCGCCTGCTCAGGACACCGGCACCTGCCCCCCAGCAAGGAGAGGTGAGTATGTCTTTTTTTTTTTTTTTCGGTTGCAGGGGCAGCAATTGAGGCCTATACTATGGAGCATAATTTATGGGGCACAATCTATGGATCATCTATGGGGGCATAATCTATGGAGCATCAATGTGGGCACAATATATGGGGGCACAATCTATGGGGCACAATCTATGGGGGCATAATCTATGGAGCATCAATGGGGGCACAATCTATGGGGGCATAATTTATGGGGGCACAATCTATGGATCATCTATGGGGGCACAATCTATGGAGCATCTATGAGGGCACAATCTGTGGAGCATCTATGGGGGCACAATCTATGCGGGCACAATCTATGGAGCATCAATGGGGGCACAATCTGTGGAGCATCTATGGGGGCACAATCTGTGGAGCATCTATGGGGGCACAATCTGTGGATCATCTATGGGGGCACAATCTATGGAGCATCTATGGGGGCACAATCTGTGGAGCATCTATGGGCACAATCTATGGATCATCTATGGGGGCACAATCTATGGAGCATCTATGGGGGCACAATCTGTGGATCATCTATGGGGGCACAATCTATGGAGCATCTATGGGGGCACAATCTGTGGAGCATCTATGGGGCACAATCTATGGATCATCTATGGGGGCACAATCTATGGAGCATCTATGGGGCACAATCTATGGATCATCTATGGGGGCACAATCTATGGAGCATCTATGGGGGCATAATCTATGGAGCATCTATGGGGGCATAATCTATGGAGCATCTATGGGGCATAATACATGGGGCAGCAAATAGGGCATAATCTCATTTTCCACCCTAGGCTTATACTCGAGTCAGTAAGTTTTCCCAGTTTATTGTGGCAAAATTAGGGGAGTCGGCTTATACTCGGGTCGGCTTATACTCGAGTATATACGGTAATAAATAGTACAGTTAGATGTAGACCATAGAGTACCGCAGTTGTTTGTCGGAGGCACGCTTTTTTTTAGATGGATTTAGGCACACATTCTGCCTACTCATCTACAGAAAATCTGCATCCTTTTTATATGAATGGGTTATACATGCATTGGAAATTTCCTGCACTGATTTTTTTCTTTGTGTTAAAAATCTACAATGATTAGAAGAAGCTTGCTAATTATTTACTGTGAATTCCACCCGGAAAAGGCAAGGATTAATTCCAATGATAATCACGGTCGACGCTCATGTGGACCCACGCAGTGCAAAGTACAAATTAGTGTCAGGACAGAAAACCAAGATTTCTGCTGTGGAGAATAAAGGTCGGATTTTACTCCTAACTGGGATCATAATATTAATGTGTATGCATGCAAACATAGAAATAAACATTTGCACACACTTAGCCCCTTTCACTGTTCACGTAAATGCCCAGATGCATTGTACAGACTCCTGAGATATGAAATATGTTCATCACAAAAATCAAAGCAAAGCAAAGTATACAGATCTAAGATACAGATGCAATTTTAATAAATGACTTGATCATGTCCCCCCTGTACCATAGTGCAGACTCATTAGCAGTTTCGTAGCATAATAACTCCACTCAATGTCTAAATGCAGTTAATTATTGGAGCCAACTGTCATCAAAACTAGAGCGTGGTGTGAATAATTACATGTTGTGACTGCTGTAAAGGAATACAGCTGCAATTGTATCATGTGCTGAATGCCAGAGTCCACTAAGCACTGTGTACTTACAATTGCTCACTTTGTCTTTCTACCCAGTTAATTCTTCTCTTTTCCATTAGATGTATGACATCACATAATTAATAACTGACTGGCTGAATCCTTCTCAGCTTTTTGTAGAAACATGAAGTCTCTTTTCATGAGTCATCATTACATCTACAATTCTATTCACTGTAAAGTGAATAACATTAAAATAGCAGCACATGCACTTCTAGGCATTTTACATGCAATTTATAAAAAAACCTCCTAAATGAATGAATGCCAGGACCAAGGGAGTGTTTTATGGATAGGTGCTAAATATTTGCTAGATCGGTGGTGGTTCAGCCCCCGAGAACCCCATCAATATCCACAATATTAATGATTGGTTGCACATTCAAATGTCAGCACTTTTCAAAGTCCTTAAAACTGATGAAGTTAGCTTGGAAAAGAAAGTTTTATCATGATGTGCATTAGTGTTGAGCGATACTGCTCGATATCTAAAAATATTGGATCGGAATGGCATCGCCGATATCACTAAATATCAGCGATATCCGATTCCGATACCGGAAGTCCCATGTAAGTCTATGGGAACAAAATATCGCAACTAAAAAAAACACTTTCTTTCCTTGTAAACACAAAATATACACACATAGAATACATATATATATATATATAATATACATGTCATTGTGACATATATATATACATATATTTATAGTTTATTCACTTCTACATAGTAAAATAGCCTCTGATTCAATTGCCGGGTAAAGCCGGCATTTGTGAAAAGACAGAAGCACCCGAGGGTCCAGTCGCCACAGAGATGTTGCATCGCACCCAGCGGTGTGACAACTTACTCTCAGGTAAGGAGGAAACACCCCATTGACTCCAACCACTGCATTCAACAGTACACTATGCCAGCTGAGTGTAGGCGGACCCAATGGGATGGTCTAGCTCAGGCTGGTTAGAACAGGGTGTAGCTAGTTGGATGGGAGGGGTTGAGGCAGCCTTATGCTGCATGTCTTTGTTGTAAGAATTGTTTCCTTTCCTGCTTTCTTACTACGTCGCATACTCCACTCTGCTACATCACTCTGCACCATTGCTCTATCTCACATCTATCTGCCCTGGAAGGATACCGTCTTGCCTGTACAAGACTTATCACCTAGCTGCACTACACCATCCCTGCCAGAGGACCTGCACAGCAGCGCTGGTCACCCTGACCAGGTACTACAGGTGGCGTCACGACAAACTACACAAACATTCTATCATCCCCTGGAAATATCCCACATTCCAGTGAGCGACCAGGGCACGGACATAGCTGTGCTACCCGTCACATCCCCCATAGAAGTCGACGGGCTTGGTGCCGAGTACCCCAAAACCTGTGGCTCTGTGGACTCAACTTTGGCGTCACGAACAGGATTCAGAAGCTCGCTATAAGCGAGTCCCGTGTGCCTTAATTGAACTGTTTTTTTGCTTGAGAATTGCAAAAATCATCATAGACTGTATTGCCATTTTTCCGTCATATCTGCGCATGAGGCACAGGTGAAGAATAAGGGCGTGCTCTCGTGGGCGTACACTCACTCCGTGGCGCGAAAACGATGTCCGCACACTCTAAATGTTACTGCAATGTAAGATCGTGCCCCACAGCTCTGAGTTCCGCCTCCTCATCCTCCTCAGTGGGCGGAAACGAACGTGAAGGTCCTGCCTCCCTACAAAAGATGTCGCCTCTCCTGATGCTAATGACACATGTGACTTGGCAGAGATGGCGAATGGACGTGAGCAGAAGTGGGAAGGGATGGAGGAGTCAGAGCTCTCCCCCCACGGAAGCGACCCGATCGCCACGGAGCCACCGTTTGGCACCCGGCCTGGAAACCCTCCTACGCTGGAAGAAGCGGAGGATACCCTGAGAGACCTGGCCCGGCACCGGGAGGAGGTCGCCAGGATGGAAGCGAGCTGGCGGGCCCTAAAACTACAATTGGAGCGGCGCCAATCCCTCTTACCCCTGAAGTGTCTGTACCGGAAGGTGAGGCACCCGTTCCAGTAGAGGAGGCCGTGCGCTAGGCATGAATGTTCACCTCAGCCGTTGCCAAGCCCTTTAATCGAGGTTGCCAGTATCTCAGTGGAGGCACCCGTTCCAGTACAGGAGGCCGTGCGGGCATCCCAGCCCTTGCAATCTGAACCGGTTGCCAGTATCACAGTGGAGGCACCCGTTCCTGCTGAAAACGCCGCACCAGCACCCCAGATCCCGCTGTCTGCCCCCGTCGCTGAGGCAGAAGAAGTGACACCCGTCCTCATGGAGGAGGCCGCGCAGGCACCAGAGCTCTACCTGCCTTACCGGAGCCCCGACCGTCATCTGTTCCAGAGCCGGCTGCTTCCGCCACAGGTGAGCGCCGCCAGGACTGGCGGGCGCCAGGAGAGCTGCCGCAAACCGGACATCGTAAGCTGGCGTTTGATGTTGGAGACATGGAGCTGCTGGTGGAGGAGAATTACAACCGGCGTCAGGAGGAAGAGTGGAGACGTCGGGAGCGGGAAGCAGAGCGACAAAGGGAGCAGCGAGAATCCCAAAAGCTTCGGCAACGTCACCTGGAGAAGGACCTGGCAGAGAAGGCACGTATGAGAAAGGATAAAAGTACGGTGAGGGAGCCGCGGCGTAAGGGTGCAGTACGGAACTTTAAGTTAAAAGGTGGTTGGGGCTTCATCCAGGAGCCTGGACTTTATTTAGAAGTTTTTGTAACCCGGCGGGACGTGGAGGCTCACCTCCCAGAAGGACACCCGGGGAGGGACCTGTTGCCAGGAGACTTGGTGACTTACACCCGACACTGGGGTTACAATGGATGCTACGCCCTAAATGTTACCAGGTGCGACCCCTACTCCCCAGAGTGTCAGGAAACTGACAGACCCTACGAGCCTTCAGCCTCCCCCAACCAGGCCTCTGCACAAGTGCCCACCCTACGCCGTAAATCTCCCCAGCCTCCCTCAGTGGTCTCCTCAGCAGCCCCAGCTATGGACATGATAATGATAGCTGGCCCATACCCGGCGCCTGTTAGGCCCCCTGGGGTTCAGTACAGTCCGGGACATAGGGTTCCAGACCCGGAGGGAGACGAAAGAGGTGGCCACACAGACCCAGATAGCGGGTCACGACGTCACTGTACAGGCCACACGACGTCATCAGGTCTGGGTGGACCCTCCTGTCACGGATGTTTGGCAAGCTACAGAACAGTACCAGGTGGTACCTGTAAGAGGCCAGCCAAAGAAGTCTAAATAACCCGGACAGGGTCTCTGTATGTAAATAGTTAAATTATTGATGTACCCGGACGGGTGAATGTTCATAAAAAGAAGTTTATTGTTGCCTTAATATACCCAGGATGGGTAATGGTTTGATGTACCGGACAGGTGAATGTTCAGAAGAACAAGTTTATTGTTGCCTTAATATACCCAATTGGATGTGTTCACTGTAATGAAAATGTTGAACTTTGAAGCCATGAACTGTACTGGCTCACAAACTTTTCTGTAAATAGTTGGCACTTCGGTGCTCCATCTTGGTTTCACAAAAAACTTTACTGTGCACTATTTTCAACTACCTCAGAAACTAAAAACCCGTTTGGTGTGGCCGAAAGTGAGGTCTGCTCAAGGAAAGTCTTGCAGCCCACCCAAGACCACAGTTGGAGGTTTGGAGCGGGTCCTCCACAAGCACAAGTAAAGGACACTGTGAAGTTACCCCGGTGGGGTTGTAGTCCTAAGAAGTCTCCACGAACTTCGGCACTAATGCTATTTACACTTTTGTTGAATATGTATTTATTAACACACATGTATAACACATATCAAGGGTATGAACAGTAACAAAACATGTCACATAATATAAGCCATTTGCACTTTTGTAATGTTATTATTAAAAATTTTATTATGCAACGTTTAACTTGAAGTGTTTCCTGCTTTCTTACTACGTCGCATAGTCCACTCTGCTACATCACTTTGCACCATTGCTCTATCTCACATCTATCTGCCCTGGAAGGATAGCGTGTTACCTGTAGAAGACTTTTCACCTACCTGCACTACACCATCCCTTCCAGAGGACCTGCACAGCAGCGCTGGACACCCTGACCAGGTACTACAGGTGGCGTCACAACAAACTACATGAACATTCTATCATCCCCTGGAAATATCCCACATTCCAGTGATCGCCCAGGTCACGAACCGAGCTGTGCTACTCGTGACATCCCCCATAGAAGTCGACGTGATCGGTGCCGAGTACCACCAAAACCCCTGTCTCTGTGCGACTCAACTTCCCTCACTGTGCTGGCACTTTACATTTACAATGCCTCTGGGTTTTTTTTTTGGGGGGGTGGGGAACATTCAGACTTTTGCTATGGGGCCCCATGATTTATATGTACGCCCCTGCTGCTGAGGCATGGTATTTAAGGCTGTTAAGGAGCCAATATCCATGGACCTTGCCAGCAGCGTCGGACTGGAGTACCTTGGGCCCACCAGAGAAAAATTATTCTTGGGGCCCACCATCATACTTCCCAACCTTTGAAGAAGGGAAAGAGGGACAAAGGCTGTGGCACGCTGTGCCTGCTGCAGCAAATTTTAGGCCATGCCACGTTGCACCACAGACTGTCCAGGAGTTGGTGGATGCTTTAGTCCAGGTGTGGGAGGAGATCCCTCATGAGACCATCCGTCGCGCTCATCAGGAGCATGGCCAGAAGTTGTAGGGAGGTCATACAGCATACCTCCCAAATTTGGAAGACAGGAAAGAGGATTAAAGGCTGCGGCGCGTGTTGCGCGCCGCTGAAAATTTTAGGCCACGCCCCGACAATACCCATTTCACAGCTAATCACACCCATATCCTCGCCCCAAGCGTAACCATTTAGCACTGCTGATCACACTGACTGGTAATGAGGGCACAGTGGCTGGTACTGAGGAAAAGAAAGAAAGAGCAGCGAGAGAGAAAGAACAAACAGAGAAAGAAAGAGAGGAAAGAAAGAAAAGAGAGAAAGAAAGAACAGAGAGAAAAAAGAACAGAGAGCGAGAAGGAAAGAACAGAGAGCGAGAAAGAAAGACTAGAGAGAGAGCCATAGGCGTAGCTAGGGTTTTGGTTTAGTGGGGGCAAAACTTCTGAGTGGGCCCATCATCAGAGAACCTCAGCAAATGACCGCGCTGTTGGCCAAAATAATCTATATATAAAAAGACCAATATTGATATTACCGCCATATGGTCTGTGTTAAATAATACCAGTCCTACAGAACATATAATAGATTACAGCACAGGTACAGATAATGACTTACCGCTGATGTTCTTTCTAATGGAATTGTTCACTTTTCATGTCTTTTCCATCTGGCCCACACCGACATGATGACTTCTCCAGCCAGGACTCGACTGCACCCCCATTAAAAAAAAAATCAAAAAAAAACTCACCTCCCGGCTCCTGTGCTGCTCACTGTTCTCCCTCTCAGCGTCTGACAGCGGGCGCCGGCAGGTGATGTTATTGCGCCCGCTGTCATACGCTGAGAGGGGGATTATGGGAGAGAAGGAGCGCTCGCTCCTTCTCTCTCCATGCGGTCAGCTTTATCGGCTGGATGCCGATACAGCTGACCCTCCGATGATGGGTGGGGGGCCCACTGCTGGCACCGGGCCCCCCCAACACCTGTTCAGGCCCCATAGCTTCCGGGCGGCAGAGCAGGGAGAGCGATTCTCCCTGCTCTGCCGCAGAATGTAACTGTATCGTAGCTCCGGGTGGGCCCCTCAGAGCGCGGGCCCCGGGGCCACCGCCCCCTCTGCCCCGCGACCTATCCTTTCAAATCAGGGCCCACCACGCAGGAGCTGGGGCCCACCGTAGGTTTCTCCGGTGTCCCGGTGCCTCAGTCCGACCCTGCTTGCCAGCCTGGTAATACCAGGCCACAGCAGTCTGCATATCTTGGCTGGTTAACAAAAATAGGGGATCCCCTCGAAAAAAAAACGGCGTAGGGGTCCCCCTATTTTTGTTAACCAGCCAAGTAAAATGCAGACTGCTGCGGCCTGGTATTAAAAGACTGTCAAGGCCCATGGATTTTGGCCCTCAACAGCCTGATAATACCAGGCTACAGCAACCCCACATTTGGCGCATCAAAAGATGTGGCAATGTGGCACTTTACCCGGCTCTTCCCACTGTTCTGTAGCGGTGGCAAGTGGGGTAATAAGGGGTTAATGTCACCGTTGATTGCACGGTGACAATAAGCCCGGTTAATAATGGAGAGGTGTCAATAAGACACCGATCCATTATTAATCCCAAAGTTTTTAAATGTATAAAAAAAAAGACACAGCAAGAAAAAAGTATTTTAATGAAATAAAAGAGACAACACAGTTTTCATTAATTTTATTACTCTCTCATTCCTGCGAGGCCATCGATCTCCTGTAAAAAAAGAAAAAAAACAAAACAACAGTATACCACCTGTCCGACGCAGTCCATAGTAACGAGTGTCCCACGACGATCCAGCTCTGCTACATCGAATGACAGGCAGAGGCTGTCATCCCGACGCAGCACAGCTGATTACCTGCTTCCCCGGCGGTGACGTCATCGGACTGACTGCTTTACGGCCGGATTACCCAGCAGTCACTGCAGTTATCGCGAGAAACTGCATGTGACCGCCGGGGAAAGATGATGGCGGCCATCAAGCAGTCCAGCCCGTGACCGCCGGAGATCTTCTGCCAGGTAAGTGCCGCTGACTCCTGACAGACCCGACCGACGGACACTGACAGTGACAGTGACAAATCCGATTCCGGTATCCGATAAGACGAAAATATCGGTACTAAGTATCGAAAGTCCGATAGAGCTAATATCGGCCGATACCCGATACTTGCGGTATCGTATCGCTCAACACTAATGTGCATACATTATAAGCCATTTAATTAATGTGAATATCAGGACAATGTCTTTTTTCTGTCCCTCCCCTGAAATGACTCTGCTAACTCCTGATACAAAATGCCCATTATTATATATTTCCCAATACCATGAGTCTTTCTGTGCAAATAATCACCACCTTCAATTGTATCTGCATCCTCCTGGGACAGAAGGAGCCTTGTAATTATCTCATTCTTCCAAAACCCTGGGTAAGCAGGTCTTACTGAAGAGTTCACCAAGATTCAACACCTTTAATGGCCATACAATATCCTAATACAGTCAATTTGTATGTCCTTCCAGAGAAACTATGTACAGCTGTAAAGAGGAGCAACTATAGCTTAATGCCAAAATGGTGGGCTCAACAAGTCTAGAGAATGGAAATGTCAAGTGCTGACGCTTGTAAAAAATCAGGAATTTACAAACACTTTACCATTCTCAATAACCCCCAGAAGTAACAGCACAACTATTGAATAGTACACATAAAGTGGTCAAACAGTTCAGTGCAACGTCACATCTATTTGTCTGACTATTTTAGACCTTCTCTTGTTTGACAACTCTGAATTTATAGAAGCAGGAGAAGGGTAGAGATAGATGCAAAATAAGTAGGTGGGACGGTGCACTGAAATGAGTGCTGACAGATTCCTTTTAATGTATGGCCTTATGCATTGAGTTTCAAGCTACAAACAAGCCTGAGATCACCAAGCACAAAGCCAAGTGTCGGCATGAATATGGTATATCAGAACAATTTTGTACTTTTTCTGAGGGGTAAATAACTATTTAACATTTTTCTGATAATCAGAGGTTGGCAGCTGTCAGCAGAAGAGTACCTTAGTGTATATAAATTGAACAATTTTAAATATATAAGGTATATAATGTTTTAAAGTGATTTCAGTTTAAGGCCATTGTAAGAGATGCGACAAACTTGCGGAAGTCTCACATATCAATACCCGACACTGCATACATGCAGCCTCACGCTCCTTTCTGAGTGCCGGCTTCAGGCAGTGCCGGGTATTGACATGCGAGACTCGTATGAGTTTCTAGCATGTCTGACCCCAGCCTAAGACAACTGCTATCCTCATGCCCAGTGAAGCATCCCAATAGCAACCAAAGAGAGTTGCTGTCAAGACCACTTCTGACTCTTGATAATTTAGCTATTTTTGCATTGCATCGATAGCTAATGGGGTGAGCAATGAAACTCAACTCCTATTAAAGTGAACGGGAGCTGAAAGTGAACAGTACAACCAATTAAGCTATGCTGTTCATCACATTCACTGTTCAATTCTAACTGTCGGGGAAATAAGCTAATCAAAGAGTACAATGAGTGTTGAACCCCAACCAATCTGATATTGACGGCTAAGGGCTCATTCAGACATACAGCATTTTTCATGTACGAGTTCTATCCGTGTTTTTCACGGACATATGTCGTATCTGGTATAGTCTATGGGGATATTAACATGTCCATTTTTTGGGCAAACTGAGTGGTCCATGCAAAATCGCAAAGTCCGATACTGCTCCGAGTGTCAGATAAAAAATGGAAATACAAGTTCATGGGTCCATGAAAAAATTACAACACTCAGATGCCATACAATTGCTATCTGTTTTCATGAACTGCTAGATTGGTGAAGGTGGAGAAGCTTTTTGATTCTCATCCGTGAGAAACTGATGAAACTCAGATCAAACTCCTATTTTGCATCTGTTTTCTCTCAGAAAGGAAATGTAACATCAACTGATCTTCACTGTCCTATTAAAGCAATAGAAGAATCCAGGATATCTATAAACAGAAAGACAGTGAGGAAACACTTAGCTAACCTAAATGAATTCAAGTCTCCAGGTCCAGATGAATTACACCCCAGAATACTGAAGGAGATAGCAGAAGAAATTATTGAACCACTGTCCATAATCTTTGAAAATTCTTGGAGAACAGGAGAAGTCCCAGAAGACTGGAGAAGAGCAAATGTTGTTCCTATCTTCAAAAAGGGGAAGAAGGTGGACCCAGGGAACTACAGGCCGGTGAGTCTGACTTCTATACCAGGAAAGATCTTTGAACAAATTATTAAAGAACATGTATGTAAGTACCTGGATAAGAATGAAGTGATTAAACAGAGTCAGCATGGGTTTGTAACTAATAAGTCATGTCAGACTAACTTAATTTCCTTCTATGACAGAATCACTGACTGGGTGGATCAGGGAAATGCTGTAGATATAGTATATCTTGACTTCAGCAAAGCATTTGACACAGTATCTCACACAATCCTTATTGAAAAAATGACTAAGTATGGAATGGACAAGGCAACTGTTAGGTGGATTCATAACTGGCTTAGTGATCGGACTCAAAGAGTGGTCGTAAATGGCTGCTCATCCAGTTGGAAGAATGTCTCAAGTGGGGTACCACAAGGCTTTTGTTTGGGCCCTGTATTGTTCAACATCTTTATCAATGATTTAGATGAAGGAATTGAGGGTAAACTGATCAAATTTGCTGATGACACAAAGCTAGGAGGGGTAGCTAATACTAGAGAAGAGAGGGAGAGGATTCAAAAAGATATAAATAAACTGGAGCAGTGGGCAGCAACTAACAGAATGTTTTTTAACAGGGAAAAATGCAAAGTACTACATCTGGGCAATAAAAATGAAAAAAGCATATACAAAATGGGAGGAATAGGGCTAAGTAACAGCACATGTGAAAAAGACTTGGGTATACTAATTGATCACAGACTGAACATGAGTCAACAGCGTGATGCAGCAGCAAAAAAGGCAAATACAATTCTAGGATGTATCAACAGAAGCATACAGTCTAGATCACGTGAGGTCATTATTGCCCTTTACTCCTCTTTGGTCAGACCTCATCTGGAATACTGTGTCCAGTTTTGGGCACCACATTTTAAAAAGACATCAACAAACTGGAGCAAGTTCAGAGAAGAGCCACCAGAATGGTGACCGGTCTGCAAACCATGTCCTACGAGGAACGGTTGCAGGATTTGGGAATGTTTAGCTTACAAAAAAGAAGACTGGGAGGAGACTTAATAGCTGTCTACAAATATCTCAAGGGCTGTCACATTGTAGAAGGATCATCTTTATTCTCATTTGCACAAGGAAAGACTAGAAGCAATGGGATGAAACTGAATGGGAGGAGACACAGATTAGATATTAGAAAAAACTTTTTGACAGTTAGGGTGATCAAGGAGTGGAACAGGCTGCCACGAGAGGTGGTAAGTTCTCCTTCAATGGAAGTCTTCAAACAGAGGCTGGACAGACATCTGTCTGGGATGATTTAGAGAATCCTGCTTTGAGCAGGGGGTTGGACCAGATGGCCCAGGAGGTCCCTTCCAACTCTACCATTCTATGATTCTATGATTCTATGATTCTATGATGAAACTGGGATTACACTCTGATGAAACTCAGATTTCACTCTGATGAAACTAAAAACAAAATTACTGATAAAAATAAAATAATTTTTCGTTCACATGAAGAAAATGGATAAATGAGCCTTTCACCTTAGGATATATCATCAATCTAGTAAACTTAAAAAACCTTTTAAAATTAGTGAGATCTACTTTAACAGCTCTTGACAGTCTAGTCAACAAAATCTGCTGTGTTCTTTACGCCTCTGCATATTTTGCTTTGTATTTTCTATTGTGGAAGATATGCAGTAGAAAAGTCCCACTGGAACATGCTCTTAATTTTTTATTCTATTGGAACGTCTCTTCATCATTTTCCAGCACATTATTTTCTGCTTAATTCCCAGAAAAAAATATATACATAAGCAGATGATCTAATAAGAGATGCACTTAAGACTAGAGTTAAGATCAATGAATCTTATTGTACTACAGGATGCATTTATATTTCAGCCGGTGATATATTTGTACATATCTGCGACTCGGCTTCCATTATACAGAAAGACTGCAGAGAGCAATTCCTATGATAGTGAGGATAAAACCCATCCGCTGTTTATATGTTATAATTATCGGTTTAAAAATCATTCTTTTTTTGCTCTCAGTCTCGGTGCACAGAGCAGCGTGTTCCCACTGCATGCATATCTTAATACAGAAAACCGTTCAGGGTTAAATTGAAAGGGCAATTTGTTTTAAGATTGAGAGAGCACTTATAATCACTGAATAGTTTGTCCTTTAGTATTTTGTGCATTGCTGACATCTACTGTCCATAAAACAGAAATGTTCCAGTTTTCCAGCTTTACCTACCCTTTAGTTCAATAATTCTTCAAAGTACTATTTTATAATTTAATAATAAATTAGGTTACCATTACAAATATAGTGGCACATAGTAATCTCGTTCCCAAATATTATGGGTCACTATATACACCACATATCAAATTGTTTTGCAAATTGGATTTAAGCGTCATGAAGATGTATTTTTTTTTTTTTTTTTTTCAAAATAAACTCATCGAAGGTATTGTGTCTCAGGGCTTTTTGGATCACTGAATTCAAACATAAACACTAGTCATAATTAGCTTGCAAGGAAAACTACTTAAGAAGGACGTTCCACATTATTAAACAGGACACAAATTTAAAGCAACATGGGAAAGAAAAAAGATCTCTCTGCTGCCGAAAAGCATCAAAGAGTGCAATATCTTGGACAAGGTGTGAAAACATTAGATATCTCACGAAAACATCAGAGCACAGATGGGTTTGTGAAGATAAAGGCATAATGAGGAAGGTTTCTGTCAGATAAACTTATCAGATTAAGTGAGCAGCTGCTAAAATACCATTACAAAGCAGCAAACAGGTACACACGTGGTCAAAATTGCTGGTACCCAAACTACATGTTGAAAAGTCACAAAGCTTCTGGGAGAATGTCCTATGGACAGATGAGACAAAAATGGAAGTTTTTGGCAAGGTACATCAGTTCTATGTTCACAGATGAAAAATTAAACATATCAAAAAAAGAACACTGTCCCTACTGTGAAACATTGGTGAGGCTCTGTTATGTTCGGGTGCTGCTTTGCTGCATCTGACACAGGGAGTCTAGAATCTGTGCAGGGTACAAAGAAATCTCAAGACTATCAAAGGATTCTATAGAGAAATGTGCTGCCCAGTGTCAGAAAGCTTGGTCTTGGTCACAGGTCATCGGTCTTGCAACAAGATAATGACCCAAAACACACAGCTAAAAATACCCTAGAATGGCTAAGAGGAAAACATTGGACTATTCTGAAGTGGCCTTCTATGAGCTCTGACCTTAATTCTATTGATCATCTTTGGAAAGAGCTGAAACATGCCGTCTGGAAAAGGCAACCTTCAAACATGAGACAACTGGAGCAGTTTGCTCTTGAGGAGTGGGCCAAAATACCTGTCGAGAGGTGCAGTCTCATTGACAGTTACAGGAATCGTTTGATTGCAGTGATTGCCTCAAAAGGTTGTGTAACAAAATATTAAGCTAAGGGTACCATCTTTTCTGTCCAGGCCTAATTCATAAGTTTTATTTTTTTTCAAATTCTGTGGAAGCATGGTTGAAAAGCAATGTCTGACTTTCATTTGTTCATTTTCAAAGATTTTTGATTTATTATTACTTTTGTCAGATTCAAGTTATTTCTGTCACCATTGTGGGTTTTTCTGTCATTAAACGAGAGGTGCCAACAATTTTGACCACATGTGTTTTTAAAGCTGTTGGTGCCTCTGGAGTCATTCGAACCTCAAGTTGTAGGATACTCCAAAGGCTTGTACTTGTGCAAAAACCTACTATTTGGTTACTGGTAAACAATGCTCACAAGCAGAAATGGTTGCAGTGGACTCAAACATATTGTAAGGTTTCACTCACTTGGCTGCTTCAGAGGTAAATCAGGAGACTCGATCTTATGCAAAAAGTCCTTAGGTTTATTACATCATAAACCATATGGTAACATATAATACAGCTCTTCAATGCTTCAGCTCCTGCCTGGAGCCTCACTCTTCATTCACAGAGACCTCTCTGTAATGTCCTGCCTTGGACACATGGAAGCCTGTCCACACTGGCAGACTTCCACACACTCTCTTCTCAGGTGCCAAACAAACTCCATTACATAGGTGTAACCCCACCCACAGATGAGGTCAGCATCACATGGTTAGGTCACCTGGTCATGACCTCATCACAGGTCCTTTACCACAACACAAACCATGCTTCCATGCATATCTCGAGGAGCATACACAGTGCCCCCTAGCTGCATCAGGGGTCACTACACCACAATATATAAAGACTAATTTTAAAAGTCTTATATATTGATGAGTACTGTGAAACTCTGGATGATAAAGATGGATGGAGTAGTAGATGGTTGATTAATGGCACGATGTCACAACAAGGCTGCCCCATCAGCAAGGAAGTCGCGCATACATGCTTTGGACTGGAATCATAGGGAGAGAGTTAGTAGGCCCCATTAGGGTCCCTGAAGGTGTAAAAATGACTTTGGCAAAGTAAATAGAGTTTCTGACTGACTAGCTTCTTCCATGTTACAAAAAGTTGAACCATGTCATCAGCAGCAAAATCATCTTAATTCATGACAATATACCCATCTCAAAGCATACCTAAGTCATCGGCTGCTGTGGACATAAAAGGAGAGAAACTCATTGAGTGGCCACCATCCTCTCCTTACCTCAACCCGATTGAGACATTTGTATCCTCAAGCAAAAGATATATAAGGGTGGGAGGCCGTTTGCATCGACATAGCAGCTCTGGGGGTATTCTGACACTTAGCAAGAAATTTAAGCATAAACTATCCAAAAACTCACAAGTTCAATAGATGGATGAATAGTGAAGGCAATAAGAAAGGAGGTGACCTATGTTACATATAACACAGCCTGTTAAGATGTTTTTGAGTGAAAAAGCTTTTGATTTCAGTAAATGTGACATCTTAATGATGAAAATGCTACAAATGACCATTTTGTAACATAGTAACATAGTAGCATAGTTATTAAGGTTGAAGGAAGACTTTAAGTCCATCTAGTTCAACCCATATCCTATCCTAACCTGCCCTAACATGTTGATCCAGAGGAAGGCAAAAAAAAACCCAAGTGGCAAACAGTAAGCTTCACATTGGGGAAAAAAAATCCTTCCCGACTCCACATACGGCAATCAGACTAGCTCCCTGGATCAACGCAATATCTAGGAAACTAGTGAATATAGCCTGTAATATTATACTTTTCAAGAAAGGCATCCAGTCCCTTCTTAAATTTTAGTAAGGAATCACTCATTACAACATTAGACGGCAGAGAGTTCCATTGGCTCACTGCTCTTACAGTAAAGAATCTGCATCTGTGATTATGGCTGAACCTTCTTTCCTCCAGACGTAGAGGATGCCCCCTTGTCCCCGTCACAGGTCTAAGAGTAAAAAGATCATTAGAAAGGTCTTTGTACTGTCCCCTCATATATTTATACATTGTAATAAGATCACCCCTAAGCCTTCGTTTTTCCAAACTAAATAACCCCAAGTGTAATAACCTGTCTTGGTATTGCAGATCCCCCAGTTCTCTAATAACCTTGGTCGCTCTTCTCTGCACCCGCTCCAGTTCAGCTATGTCTTTCTTATACACCGGAGACTAGAACTGCACACAGTATTCTAAGTGTGGTCACACCAGTGACTTGTATAGAGGTAAAATTATGTTCTCCTCATGAGCATCTATGCCTCTTTTAATGCATCCCATTATTTTATTTGCCTTGGCAGCAGCTGCCTGACATTAGCCACTAAATGTGAGTTTGTCGTCCACCCATACACCCAGGTCTTTTTCAGTGAAAGTTTTGCCCAGTGTTTTACAATTAAGCACATAATTATACATCTTGTTTGTTCTACCCAAGTGCATGACCTTACATTTATCCCCATTAAGGCTATGTGCACACGTTGCGATATTTTAGCGGTTCTGCCGCGGTTTTTCGCGGCGGAAACGCCGCGATGCCGCGGCAAAACTGCTTACACAATACAACTCATTAAGGCCTATGAGATTCCGCAATGCTGTGCACATGCTGCGGGTTTTTCCGCGGCGGAATCGCATCGCGGGAGAATCCGCAGCATGCTCATTCTTTTTTGCGGAACCGCGGCGGTTCCGCCGCCATAGGAATGCATTGAACCGCTTACTTTCTGCATGTGGCTGTGCCCACCATGCGGAAAGTAAGCGGTTCATGTGCGGATAGTACTCAGGGTCTGGAGGAGAGGAGATTCTCCTCCAAGCCTTGGGTACCATATCCATGTAAAAACATAATTAAAATAAAAAATAATGATATTCTCACCTTCCGGCGTCCCACACAGCTTTCCCGCCTCTCAGCGACGCTCCCGCCAATCGCAGGAGTGCATTGCGAGATCACCCAGATGACGTAGCGGACTCGCGAGATGCTACGTCATCGGGATGATTGCCGCAAAGGACTCCTGGGAACGAAACTTGCCGGGAGCGTCGCTGAGAGGCGGGAAAGCTGCGGGGGCCTCCGAAAGGTGAGAATATCATTATTTATTATTTTTTTTATTATTTTAACATTAGATCTTTTTACTATTGATGCGACATAGGCGGCATCAATAGTAAAAAGTTGGTCACACGAGTCAAACACTTGTTTGACTCGTGTGACCACCCTGTCAGATAGCTTGGAAAACGCTAGCGTTCTGCAAGCTAATTCCGCTTGCAAAACGCTAGTGTTTAGCGGGAATACGCATACCTATAATATGCGGATTTCCCGCGGCAGGGAGGTGCGGAATTGCCGCGGAAATTTCCATGGCAATTCCGCAACGTGTGCGCATAGCCAAAAGCTCATTTGCCATTTATCAGCCCAAGCTTCTAGTTTACATAAATCCTCCTGTAATATAAAATTGTCCTCCTCTGTATTTATTACCCTGTAGAGTTTAGTGTCATCTGCAAATATTGAAATACTACTCTGTATGCCCCTACAAGGTCATTAATAAATATGTTAAAGAGAAGCGGCCCCAATACTGACCCCTGTGTACCCCACTGCTAACCGTGACCCAGTCCGAGTGTGATCCATTAATAACCACCCTTTGTTTTCTATCCATGAGCCAGTTCTTAACCCACTTACACATATTTTCCCCTATCCCCATTGTTCTCATTTTATGTATCAACCTTTTGTGTGGCACTGTATCAAAAGCTTTTGAGAAGTCCATGAACACCACGTCCACTGCATTCCCTTGGTCCAGTCCTGAACTTACCCCTTCATAAAAGCTTATCAGATTAGTAAACCCATGCTGATACTGTGTCATGACTGGTTATTCAGCCTCAGATACTCCAATATAGTATCCCTTAAAAAACCCTCCAGGATTTTACCCACAGTAGATGTTAAGCTCACTGGCCTATAATTTCCAGGTCCAGTTTTTGCCCCTTTTTGAATATTGGCACCACATTTGCTATATGCCAGTCCTGTGGTACAGACCCCGTTATTATGGAATCTTTAAAGATTAAAAATAATGGTCTATATATAACTGTACTTAATAACTGCAGTACTCGGGGGTGTATCCCATCCGGGCCCGGGGATTTGTCAACTTTAGTGATTTTTAGACGCCGCCGTACTTCCTGCTGGGTTAAGCAGGTGACATTTAATGGAGAATTTTTTTTATCACTGATCATGTTATCTGTCATGGGATTTTCTTGTGTAAATACAGTTGAAAAAAAGTCATTTAGCATATTGGCTTTTTGCTCATCCTCATCCGCCATTTCACCCAGACTATTTTTAAGGGGACAAACACTATCATTTTTTAGTTTCTTGCTATTTATGTAGTTAAAGAATATTTTGGGATTATTTTTACTTTCTCTGGCAATGAGTCTCTCTGCCTCAATCTTTGCTGTCTTGATTTGCTTTTTACAGAAGTTATTCAGTCTTCTGTATTTATTTAATGCCTCATCACTATTATGATTGTGCTAGAGATGGTTTCTGAGCAGAGGCTCCCTTCTGGTGGTTACAGACAGTACTGAACCTTTCAGCGAGGAGTGGCAATCTGGGATCACGGATTGGTCTGATATAAGGGAGGTTGCCTCCCATGATGGTTGCCGGTGATCAATTGATCTTGTCTCAATTGTGGTTCCTGGTTCATTTGGAAGTTTGCTGGAGCTTTGCCTGCATCTCCTGCTTTCAGATAAGATATTTTTTGCTTTTCTTTTTGTGCTTGCTTTTTGCATTGTTTTCTGCACTTTTGTGGAGGTCAGCCAGGTCCCCTCCTGGGACCTGAGCTCCTCACAGTTTATCTGCAGCCACTGTTATTTGCTCATTTGCTTTTTCCTGTTTTTTCAGCGGCTGCGGCTTGGTTTTTGTTCACACTGAGATCTGATTTAGTGGGTGGCGAGATCGTGTGATCTCAGTATTTTTGTAATCAGAATTGTTGGATTTTTGTAGGGTTTTCTGGGTTGCAGAAAGTAATCTCTCCTGTCCTATCCTATTTTGTCAGCTTGTGGCCCCAGCGTTTGCTCAGTCTATTTTCTGCCTATGTTTGTATTTTCATCTTGTCTTACCACCATTATATGTTTGGGGGCTTCCTATTTTCTTTGGGGATCTGCTCCGGGCAGATAACTTTCATCTTTCTGCCTTTAGGTGTAGTTATCTCTCAGGCTGTGACGAGGCATCTAGGATCAACATAGGAGCGCTCCACGGCTACCTCTAGTTGTGTCGTTAGTTTAGGAATCTGCAACCCATGAGTTACCAACATCTCAGATGTTCGGCTGCCCTGCTGTTGTTCCTGTCCTTCTCAGCTACCGAAACATAACACATCACTACCTACTTGCTTTAATTCCCTAAACACTTTCTTTTTGTCCCTCATTGCGCCCCTTACAGCTCTATTTAGCCATAGTGGTTTCCTCCTAATTCTAGCATGTTTATTCCCATAGGGTATATACTGTGCGCAGGTCCAATTCAGGATGCTAATAAACGTCTCCCATTTTCTTTGTGTATTTTTATGTCTCAGGATGTCGTCCCAGTTTATTGCACCAAGATCATCTCTCATCCGTTGGAAATTTGCCTTCCTGAAGTTTAGTGTCCTTGTAACCCCTCGACTACACATCTTATTAAAGGATACATGAAAGCTTATTATTTTGTGATCACTATTACCCAAGTGACCCCCAACCCTTATATTTGATATGCGGTCTGGCCTGTTGGATAATATTAGGTCTAGCGGTGCCCCCCCTCTTGTTGGGTCCTGAACTAGTTGTGAAAGGTAAATGTCTCTCATAGTTGCCAAAAACTTATTACCTTTGCTGGAACTACAGGTTTCTGTTCCCCAGTGTATTTCAGGATAGTTGAAGTCCCCCATAATAATGACATTTTGAGTTCTTTAAAACCTATAAAATGTTTGGAAACGCCGTGCATAATACCATATTTTGTGGACTATAAGACCATAAGATGCACCCCAAATTTTGGGGTGAAAAAATTGTAATAAATGTTTTTCAATAAAATGGTGGTGCATTTTACGGTCAGATTTTATGGTAGCTTACCAGGGGTGGAGCCAGGGTCCCAGGAGGCAGGGTCATTACACCTTTCTGCAGCAGCGACGCTGCCTCCTGGGACCCCGCTCCACTGCAGCTGTCCCCCCAGTAAGCTACATTCACATTATAAGACGCACGCCCATTTTCACTAAAAAATTTTAGGGAAAAGTGCATCTTATAATCCGCAAAATAAGGTAATTTGGAACAATCCATTTTGAGTTTTTTATTTTTGAAAAACAAACTGTTATCATTGGGAGGTTTGTCCAATAAAGAGGGATTAATCCCCTAACAGTTGGTGATTTGAACATTAGGCTGACTCATTTGCACAGATCATTTTGGGAAGTCAGAGAAAAAAAGCATTTGCATAATAATCTGGAAAACAGAGTAAAGGGTATGCCACACTGAACAATATCGCTAACGGGATCGCTAAAAAACGTCACTATTTAGCGATCCCGTTAGCGATGTTGTTCAGTGCGGCATCTGCCAGCGACGAGCTTCCTGCTGTGATCTCGCTCGTCGCTGGAATCGTTCCGGACCCTATTTTCTCGTCGGCGCTCCCGCTGGGTAAGTATATATCGCTAGTGTGGCACCTTTTCTAGCGATTTAGCGGTACTTTTGTGCCGCTAAAGTCGTTAAGAAGATCGCTAACGGCGATAGCGTCGTTAACTATATCGCTAAATGTGGCCGCACTTAGCGATATAGAAACAATCCCGCTAGCGATCGCATTAGTATGCGTCGTTATCGTGATCGCTAGCGGGATTGTTTAGTGTGGCAGTACCTTAAGTATATACAGTGGGGAAAAAAAAGTATTTAGTTAGCCACCAATTGTGCAAGTTCTCCCACTTAAAAAGATGAGAGAGGCCTGTAATTGACGTCATAGGTAGACCACAACTATGAGAGTCAAAATGAGAAAATAAATCCAGAAAATCACCTTGTCTAATTAGGCAAGATTTATTTTGCAAATTGCAGTGGAAAATAAGTATTTGGCCACCTAAAAACATTATATAATGCTAGTTATGTATAATAAATAAATGAAAATTAACAAACTGTTTTTCCTGCATCCTTAAGTAGGTTCCCTACTGCTTTCAAACATGCCACAATGATGCCTATCCAAAGCCAACCCTCGACCCAACCGCTATGTCCAGCTAGCACCCAATATCGCTGCTCTCATTGGCTTCCAAACTCCTGGAGCAGCACGTCTACGCTGAACTTTCCTCCCACCTCTCATCTAACTTGCTCTTTGACAATCTACAATCTGGTTTCCATCTCCATCATTCCACTGAGACTGCCCTGACCAAAAATTACTAACGACTTACTCACAGCTAAAGCTAATGGAAAATACTCTATACTCCTCCTTCTAGACCTGTCCTCTACTTTCAACACAGTTGACCACTGCCTCCTACTACAGATCTTCTCTTCCTTTGGCATCAAAGACCTCGCCCTATCCTGGATCTCCTCATACCTTTCCAACCGCACATTCAGCGTCTCCCACTCCCACACTACCTCCTCAACCCACCCTCTCTCTGTTGGAGTCCCCCAAGGCTCTGTTCTAGGACCCTACTCTTCTCAATCTATACACTTGGCCTGGAACAACTCATAAAGTCCCATGGATTCCAGCACCATCTTTATGCTGATGACACTCAGATCTACCTCTCTGGCCCAGTCATCACTTCTCTGCTGTCCAGAATCCCACAGTGTCTATAAGCCATATCCTCCTTCTCTCACTTCCTCAAACTCAATGTAGACAAATCTGAACTCATCATCTTTCCTCCATCTCACAGATCTTCCTTACCTGATCTATCTATTCAAATATATGACATCACGCGTTCACCCGTACCAGAAGTCCGCTGCCTCTGAGTAACCCTTGACTCAGCCCTGTCCTTCAAGCCGCACATGCAAGCTCTTCCACCTCCTGACGCCTCTCGTTCAAACATATTTCCAGAATCTATCCTTTGCTTAACTCTCAATCTACAAAAATGCTTGTGCATGCCCTCATCATCTTCCCTTGACTACTGCAACCTCCTTTTCTGTGGCCTTCCTGCTAACACTCTCGCACCTCTCCTGTCCATCCTTAACTCTGCTGCCTGACTAATTCATCTCTCTCCTAGCTACTCCTCCGCTTCTCCTCACTGCAAATCTCTTCACTGGCTCCCATTCCCTCAGTTCAAATTACTAATACTGATCTACAAAGCCACCCATAACCTGTCTCCTCCATATATCTCTGAACTAATCTCCAGATATCTTCCCTCATGTAATCTCTGGTCCTCCCAAGACCTCCTCCTCTCCTCCACACTTATTCTCCTTCAAGACTTCTGAATATCCCCCATCCTCTGGAATTCTGTGCATCAACGCGTCCGACTATCAACCACATTCGGATCCTTCAGACGGAACCTGAAAACCCACCTCTTCAAAAAAGCTTACAGCCTGCAATGACCCCACTGCCTCTTCACCACTACCAGAGCTATCGCCTCACCAACACCGGAGCTGCCACAACCCCCAAGTGTCTCCTTCCCCACCATCCTGTAAAATATAAGCCAGCAAGGGCAGGGTCCTCTCTCCTCTGTATCAGTCTGTTATTGTTAGTTTGCTTACTGTAATTGTTATCTGTAATTTGCATGTAACCCCTTCTCATGTACAGCACCATGGAATCAATGGTGGTATATAAATAAATAATAATAAAAATGCCCAAATCATTGCAAAATCCACTTAAAAAACCCTGGTAAAGCAAGTTAAAGGGTATTTAAAGGGAATCCGTCATTTGATTCACGTTGCCCAAAATGCGATCAACATGAATTAGATCCTTGGCGTCATGGTTGTTGGCAGGTATATTTTTCTCTGGAATGCTCTGGCCCAGGACCAAAGATCTAAATGGGGCTTAGAACATAGCCCAGAGCTGCTAGAGGTGATTGACAGACCTTTCAATCATCTGCTGTGACTCTGGAAAGGTGTCACTGCTAAAGAGAGGAGCCAGAAGACCACAGTGTCTGATTGCTTCTACTTCTGCCCTGAAAAGAACTTCACCTTCTTTTTAAATGGTGCAATTTTCTTTTGGCAATACAGTGATTAATGTTTAGAGCTCTGGGAGCTAGGGCTCTTAGCTCAGCACAGTTAGCTACTCCTATCTCCTATATAATCTGGGTCCTGGCTGAGACACATCATCAGAGCTAGGCTACGCTGCATGACTGGGAGGATAGTAGTTGGTGGTTATATGAGAAGGGTTTATCTGTGACTGTGGCTTGGTTTAGTAAGTGTGATAATTCCCTTTCCTTCTCCTACTTTGGTTTTTCCCCATTCTACACTCCCGGTGCATTCTTCTGTTACATGTGAGGAAATATTTGTATGCCTGGTATTTTCTGTTTCCCATGTTCATGTTACCTTGTTCATCTCGTTGGCGTACTATGGTGCACAACTACTCCCTTGGTGGGGGAAGGGTACAAAAGGAGGGTGGATTCAGGAGATAAGGCAAGGTATGTGGCCCCAACATCTTTACCTTCAGAATTAACCTGGAGATCAGGACATGCTAAGGCACTCCTAGTATTAGGGACAGGGAAGGAACCCCTGGTTCCGGGTCACCCGACAACAGAGTCATGACAAAAGGATTTTTACCCCCTTCACGAGATATGACATACAGTATATTTACATCATATTGCGCCCTGCCTTTGATGCGGGCTCTGATGCAGAGCCTATATCTTTCCTCATGCATGACAGCCAAATTAATTTACTGTCATGAGCCTTTAACAGCTGGGGTGGAACGGTTTTCCTCTCATTGCTGTTAAGCTGTTACATCCAGCTGTCAGTCTCTGACAGTAGGATTTAATACTTGCCGCTGGAGCGTGCGTTATTCCACTCTCCTATTGGCGTACCTGTGATGTAATCGCAGGGTACCAATGGGTTGTTGTGACAGTCAGGGGTCTGCTGAAAACCCTTGACCCTGTCATTAATTCTCCTGTGAATGCCGTCACATGGCTGGCATTCATAGTAGATTGTGATTTCTGCTATTGAAAGCAGTGCTTTTCCACTGGTATATATAGCACAGGAAATCAGACAATCACAAATTCAAGTCTCCTAAGTTGATTATTAAATGAAGTAAAAAGTGAAAAAAAATTTGAAAATACAAAAACACAAAAGGTCAAATCACATCCTTTTGCCACATCGAAAGCAAAACAATTAAAAAAAAAATAAAATAAACATACTTTGCATCACTGCCTTCAGAATTGTCCATCTTATAAAAAATAAAATAAATTAATCAGATTGCGAAACAGTGTAAAAAGAAAATAAACTCCAGAATTAAGTTTTTTTGGTCGCCGCAACATTGCAATAAAATGCAATAGGAAGCAATCACACATACATACAGTATCTGAAAGAATATTTCCTTGGAAAATTATGTGTAAATTAGATAAAGAATTGCTCTATGTAAAAGCTCATGTTAAAATCGCATTGCAATTGAATGCTAGGTGTTAAAAATTGGATTGTACTCGCATGAAAAATGCATGACACTTGAAAGACACTTGTCCGACTTTCCAGGAAGAAAATTGGATCAATTTTCAAATTGATAGTATGTCTCCGGCCTAAGGTTATGGCCACACTCTCAGCATTTAGTCAGTATTTCACATCAGTATTTGTAAGCCAAAACCAGAGTGGGTCAAATATGCAGAATTGGTGCACTTGCTTCTATTATACCTTGTCATCTGATTGTTCCTCACCTGGTTTATGCTTACAAATACAGAGAAAAAGTACTGAACAAATACTGATAGTGTGGCCGTAGCCTAACACAGATAGTTGAGTGATCAATTCACCCACAGTAGAAGTTTAGAATGGCACAGTAGTCAGCAATGGGCCATGCATGTGGGTCTGGACAGGATTTAGAGCTTTGAATTTAAGTTTAAATTAAGATGAAGTGGATGAGGGACTGGTGTAAACCTGCTGTGTTGGTAAACCTGATACCTCATGCAAAGGCTCAAACTGTTTTCCTGCTCAGTCACACTCAGGTGGCACAAACATCAGCTTCATAGACTACTATTGTTAGAAACATTTAAGGATAGTAACACAGGTAGTTGACTGAAAGTAAGTGCTGGCCTGCTGATCTGTGAGCCCTACTGCTAAAGGCCACACACATGAAGGAGACCCAACTTGGAGTCCAAAAAATTATTGCCACACACCACTAAAGTAGCATCAATTTTCCCAGAGTAGAACTAATTTAATGGGGCTCTGACACCTCTTCCACTACAGGCAACCCACCAAATGGAAACCCAACTTGGAGTTTCAAACATTTCCAAAAAATATTGACACCCATCACTAAAGTGTCATCAATTTTCCCAGAGTAGAAATAGTATAATTGGGCTCTGACACCCTTTCCACTGCAGGCAACCCACCGATGAAGACCCAATTCCACTAGAGATAAGCAAATATTTCAATGTTCGGTTCTGATTACAATCACCAATTTGCAATATTTGCCATTTTATTTACCGAATATTCCCCTAACAAAACCAAACTCCATTCAAGACAATGGCAGGCAAACATAAATGCATGCATAACACATTCAAATGTCCCCAAAAGCTTACAAAAGACATCAAATGAGCAACAGACACCAGGAAAGTAGCTTCAATTCACCCACAGTACAAACTGAAGCATGGCATGGCAGCAATCAGCCATGTGTGAGGTATCGGGGTGTGGGTCAGCATTTACACCTTTGAATTGAATGTCAAAGTAAGATGAGGTGGGTGATGGATCTGTGAAGGCCTGCTGTGCTGGGAGCCCTGACACCACATGCACAGCTCAACCTGTTTCATGCTCAGCCACACTCAGGTGGCAGAAATATCAGTTTTGTCGACAACTATTGTCATAAAATCTAAGGATAGTAGTAACACAGGTAATTGACTGTAAGGAAGTGGAGGTTTAATGGTCTCAAAGGCCTACTGCTACAGTCAATACATATGAAGGAGACCCAACCAGGACTCTCCACATTTCCAAAAAGTATTGGCAGACACCACCAAAATGGCATCAATTTCACAAGAGTAGAAATAGTAAATATGGATCGACATCTCTTCCACTACAGCCAACCCATCACATGGACACCCAACCAGGATTGTTCACATTTCAAAAAATGAGGGGCCTGACACCAACGAAGTGGGATAAATTTTACAAGAGTAGAAATAGTATACTAGGGACGACACGTCTTCCACTACAGCCAACCCCGCAGATGGAGACCAACTATGACTGTTCACATTTCCATAAATTTGTGTTAACATCTGCAGCAGCAACAGCAGGCACAGAAGCTACAATAAAGATGTCACAAATTGCAGTTACGCGAGATTAATGCAGCACAATAAAAAAATGCAACATCGCCTTGTCTGTACAGTCTGCGATTGGCGTACAAAAGTCCTTGGAAATTCATGACTTGTTCATCTTGATGGAAGTTAGATGGTCTACACTTTCAGGGGACAGCCGGCTGCGCTTATCTGTCAGGACACCACCAGCAGAGCTGAAGACACGCTATGAGAGAACGCACGCTGCCGGGCATGATAAAACCTCCAAGACGTGTGAGGCGAACTCAGGCCACTCATCCATTTTTGAAGACCAAAATGTGAAAGGGTCCAAACCCTCTCTGATGGTATTGATATTCAGTTCTAGATACTCCTAGCATCCTCTTCGTTCGTCACCACGAGTCAGACTAGGACCCTGTTGTGCTGCTGCACAAGCTGGTCTAAAAAAAGGACTCGCAGAAATTGCTTCTTCCACTTACTCTACTTCAGCTGTTGCTGCTAATGTTTTGGCGTTGACAAAGTGATGTGCTGGAGGTTTAAAGTCTAGAGCTACAAAGCGCACAGTTTGCCTCACTGCTGTCTTGGGGAAAACCTCTCTTAAGGTTGTGCGAAAGCGTGTTTCAATACTCCAGCATTCACGGGCCCCTTTCTAGGGTGGGAAGCATCTGGCAAAATTTGGTCTTATAACATGGATCTAACAGAGTTGTAACCCAGTAGTGAGTTCTATTCGAATCATAACTATACGGAGATCATGTTGCAGATAGTGCAGCAAGAGGCACTCATATGTCGGGCTGTTCCATGAGGTCCAAGCCCATGCTGTGTTGGTGGCTGGGTAACACTGATGCTTGTTTCCTCCATCCCTCCCGCCAACATGAACAACAGAGAGGGGCTGATTATCATCTTCATCTCTCTTCCTCCTTCATTTGTTCCTCAGATCTTGCACCTTTACTAACAGTTTTTCTGTTATCACCAGCACCACTTGATCGCAGTAATCACACTCCACTGGCACCCACCTGTGTGACGACAATCTAGAGCTTTGAGACAATGTTATCCTTTCCGCATGCTCCTCTGCTTCCTCCTCTTCCTCTGGGACCACACATCCTCCGGAAGCTATTCGAAGTCTGAACCAGCACATGACTGGAACAGTGATGCTGATGACAGTGTCGTCTGCGCTAACCATCTTGGTAGCCATTTCAAAACTGTGCAGAAAGGTGAAGAGGTCCTTAATCTGTGGCCACTCTGTAAACATGATTTGCGCCACGCCCAGACTGTGTTGACCCAGGCTATATACATGACAACTTGCTGCAGTGCTGGAGAAGAGCGGAGTACAGTGAACGGACAATGTGCTGGAGTGGGGGGAGGTGAAGGCGGAGATGTTATG